>CM068868.1:2852500-3452500 GCA_035149815.1 Branchiostoma lanceolatum | reverse complement strand
TGATTGTATATAGATCCTAATTGTGAATAAAGATCCATGTTATCCAGCCAGTAATATGATCCCTCTGAAAAATATTCTTACGGATGTATCTCCTGTAGAAAGAATCTATTTTCTTCTATACCTTGATGGCTGAAGGAAAGCTGTTGATGAAACTGTATGATATTTGATCTGAGGGTAGATGTCAGGGAAGCAAATTAGAGGGCAAGTCTGGTTTTGGGCTCCCTAGCGGCTTTCAATGGTACCGAAGCAGAAGTTTTGATTTTAATAGCTCTTCTTTCATTGAATCATTCATTCATTCATTCCTTTCTTTCATTCAAGAATAGACAGTTTCAATGTGTTTTATTCCAAAATGCAAAAACACAAATGACATTACCCACTTCAGCATTTGTGAATATAGAAATGACGCAATTTTTGTTGTTTTTTATAACACGTCAAAAGTCTTGTCTATCAATGCTGCTTAACGCTTAGCCTAAGACATGTAAGATGAAGACGAAAACCGGCAGGTTGTTGCAATAAACTCTCGCTGTCCATCAGGTTTATATGAATGAACCTTCATGATCATTCACAAGGGTTCATTTGCAGATAACGGTTTACGTCAACACAGCACAAAAGGTCAGATCTGACTCACGAAATGGCGGTAACGCGCAATTACGGGATGACCTTGCGGTTAACCTTTTCTGATTTCTGACTAATAGCGTTCGATAATTGCCCTCCTCCGAATTGAAGATTGATGGTGGAACCCCAATCACCCTTAACCGACCTCCACTAGCCAAAAGGCAGTAAGGTGGTTTATGAAGTAGTAGTGAATGTATTACTACTAGTTCGTTCGCTCAGACTAGCCTCCACCAGGCCCTCCTACGGGCGTATGGATTGTATGATTAGCCAGTAGAATCAGTCCACGATGAAGATCACATTTCGCCCACGTTCCTGCAAATGAAACCCTGGCAAACATTCTCCCTATAGCCGGCGTAGTTAGTCTGGTAGAGACTACGCTCAGACTCTTGTAGTGGATAATGGTGCATAGAAATTTTCACTTGTGTTGGTGGTTATGTCAGCATTCCTGCTAAATTGCGGTCCAACACAACGAACCGTAACTCAGAAATTTCGGGACATAAATCATCAGTTAAAGGAACGGGAGGGGGGGGGAGACTGGACTAAAACAGCATGAACAAGCAACAGGTCTATGAATATATAGCAATCTTTATTGACACAATTACAGTACTGCGACTTTCGTAAGGTCTACTACATCTATACATACATACATGCATACATACATAGATACAAGTAAGTGCAAACAAATGAGTTTGATTACATACAACCATATGGGATAGAGCAACATATTGACATTTAACGTGTCGTATACCTATAGTTATACATTGCTTATAATGACATAAGTGTTTATCAGTGGCACTTGTTAATCTCCAAGCAGATCTTCCGTCGTCAAATCCCTTATGTCGACAAAGGCATGGCCCCGTGCTCGGGGGAATGGGACGATTCTGCCTTTTTACATCTGCTCTGAGATTAGTCACTAGTCACCAGCCGGTGCAACGCCGGTGTAGAAATAATCACCGGCCGTGTTTAATGGGCCGGCTAACGAGCCGTTTGTGGTGGGAGAGCTTTTATAAACATTAGAAACTAGGTCAACCTTGCCTGACTACTGTCCAGCCCGGGGTGATGATATGGTGTTCTGCCTTTGTGTTACAAGTGATGCGTTGTTGTGTTGTGTTGTGTTGTACTATTAGGCCACGTACACCGACTTGATAGATCAAGGATGTTCAGTATAGAACCTTGCTTGGATATATGAAAAAAAAAAAAACTTTTGCGAGCATGCAGTACAAAGAAGCAGCAAAATGAGCAAATATGAAAATTGAAATAAGTGTGGCAATTAAAAATTATTGCCATAGCGAAGGTGTCTGGATTGATCTTACTTCACTGTAAGGAAAGTACCAACGTAGCACTCTAGATCTTAGTTCTGCCATAATATTGTGCAAAACGCGCTTAGAAATCAGAAAGGCATCTGCCAAGCAGATATAGAAAGGCACCATGTAACTCGAGGAGTTCCTAGCATATGTGGAAAGGCCGGAGTACACTCCCGTTGTAGTGTCTTTTTTCTCTGGCATTGTTGGATAGGTGGGGTGAGAAACTAGGCCGGAAGTTTAGAAAATCGGTATGCTGGGGCTCCTATGATCGTTTTAGTTGTTATTCTAGCTCTGTAGGATGTGTTTTCGAGGAGCTACTGTTGTTTTTCCGACACCGCACGCCTCCTCGTAAGGCGTTCAGTGTAGACTGCCCAAGCGGTAACCCAAGTTATTTATCGTTCCCTTTAAAACTTTGCCTTTCTTTATATGCTTGGATCTCCTCAAGTTTTGGTTTTCACAGAGTTTTTTTGGTGGGAGGCATGATGTTCAGCACGTTCTTGTGATAATAGATCAACTGGGATGCGCAAACCCTTTTCAAAGCTAGAATACTAAATTCGGTGAACTCCCTGACACACTCCGGACAGTACGAAATCGGACACCACGTAAAAGTAGGTCATCTGTCATCGACAGCTGAGTGCCTGGATGCCAGACGTGCTAATGAGGTATCAAGTTTGCAAAAGTGACAGGTGGGCATCCACAGAGTTGGCCGGACGGATTACTGAAATTCCTGTGGAATTCTGGGAATTCTTGCAAATCGGGCCTAAAATATACTATTAAGCTTGCCCCTCAGGCTTCGCTAAAAAAAAAAAAAAATCGGAAAATGTTCCCTCGTTGTTAGTGTGCTATCTTGTTGTGTCCGGTTGCAGCGTCTTGCTGCGTTGTGTTGTAATATCATTTTGCTGTGTTGTATTGTGTTTTCCCCGCCACAGACCTACACTCCATTGACCTTTCCGCTGAGCTTCGTCGTTTTGTTGTGTAATTATTTCTCGATCGGGTGGACAAGAATTCCCCAGGGGCCCTACAGCTGATGGTCGAACCACAAAGGGATATACAACCAAAACCTGTATACCAGCTGAGGGTACTTGTTTTTATGAAGTGGATAGCTTA
Source organism: Branchiostoma lanceolatum (assembly GCA_035149815.1). Lineage (NCBI taxonomy): Eukaryota > Metazoa > Chordata > Leptocardii > Amphioxiformes > Branchiostomatidae > Branchiostoma > Branchiostoma lanceolatum. The sequence goes on along the minus strand of CM068868.1, from coordinate 3,449,474 downwards.
AAAAAAGGTTAATTGACTACCCTCTCTCGTTACCGTACATGTATTCAATAAAGGAGTCTGAGTGTTGGCGGAACAGTTTTTTATATGGTTTTAAGTTCCGGACAAAGGCCGAATGGGTAGCGAGACCCGCCTACACTGGTAAACAATAAACAATTTATTAATATATATTGTCTCGGTAACATGGAAATCAACTGGCCGCTTCGGTCTGGCTGGACCTCGTTCGAATGTCCAATTACTTGGGATCTACCGCGCGCATGCGCGCGGCGATCCCATCACACTTGATACATGTATAATAATATCAGGTGTATTTGCAGCCAGTGCCACAGGCAGGTACCCAATGTGTAGGGTAATGAGGCTGTTTAACGTGTTCGAGGCACCTCCTCGAGCACGGGACCCCCGTTTTACGTCCCTCCCGGAAGACGATTTCGTGGAAAGCTTCGTGAGGCTACAGCAATCCGGACGTCCTTGGTTGGTCCCCCATCCAAGCACTGTCCGGACCGCGCGTTGCTTAACTTCCGAGATCGAGGGATCGGGTGTATCCAACGCGCCACGCGGCCGTAGCTAATAATGAAATGGCAATCATGCAAATCATTCAGCATCTAATTTGCATAATTAATGGAGAAATGGTTCAAACCCACTTCATGCAATGGTACGACAATTCAGAAATGCAACATATGTAAATAAAGGAACATTGATAAATAAAAGTTATTCAAATGAAGATCTAATTTGCATAATCAATAAGAAAATACTGTATTGGAACTGGAATTTCATACTTGTGGCTTTTGGAAGTTATGTGATAGTGAACATGGTTGAATATGAATTATGAAAATGAGGGCCTAATTTGCACAATACATATTTCATGGAGATATGAGGTCTCCGAACTCTTGTTTTAATTTGTAGTGAGTAGAGTCAGGTGCGCGTTGTTTTGTGACGTTGTACTGACTGTGTAATCTTGTGTTGTATTGTTGTGTTTCCCCCAGCCACAGCTGCCACCCCCATTCACCCGCCCGCTCCTTCATTCACACCAGGAATCTATTATTTATGAATGACGTGTGCACATGCGCGGGGTGCCGTGAGATGTTGTGTACATGTCGTGTTGTCCCGCCGGACCCGAGACGGTCCTGATGGGGTCCGACCTCAGGCTGCCAGGCGCGCTAGCCGCTTGCCTCGCCCTCCTAGTCCTGCCACCCGTCTCAGGTGAGCTCTGTTCCGCGTGATTTGCACGAAAACGTCTGGTTTTGGGGGGCTTTCTGCGCTAGAGAGGTCCCAGGGCGCCGCCATGTTTCGCAGTAAATTGTGATCTCCGCTCCGCCTCCGTTATGATATATTACAACACAAAACGTAAATTCTCTCTTTGTCAAGTGTTCACAGGCACCGGTCTGAGCACTTCTAGCATTCGTGATAGCTGCATTGTCAACGTGAATGCTAGCTGAGGTTACTGTTGTTGTTTGCAAGGTTGGACAACATTGACCCAGATAACGGTCAGGTGGGATAAGAACCCCGCACTCGGGTCTTACCTGCCTGACTTTTCCCTTTGAGTGGGGAGGGCATGCGTTTCCGCGATTGTGAGGTTTAGGATTTGGGTTTCGAGCTGTGATTATCTTATATTCTGTAGGAATATTGTGGGATCTAGGTCTATAAACTGTCTCGAATTCTGTGCTAGCTGATCCTGTCAATACCTCAGAGTTTTGCTTGTCATGATCGATGTATTGTCACGGACTCGAGAGAGGCGAGAACATACCTTGCTGCCGTGTTCAGGAGAGTGAAGCCACCCGTCTGTCCGCACGACAATGTCCCGAGCACGCCTGACCTCAAACTGCTGTTCACGGTTCACGGAGTTTCTGAGGAGTGTTCCTTCTGTTTGTGTTTGGCTCAAATTCTAACATAAACATTACAGCAAAAAATGCATTTAGTTTTTTCCTCAGTCAACAGTAATAGGATGTTTGTATACCAAAAAAAAAGCAAAATTGTCACGTCCGAAATGTAATTAACCTTGCACAAGCGAAGGCAGGACGTATTCAATTAAATACAACCTGTACAACAATAGGAGCAAGGGTGACCTCAATTGCACAGTATCAGTTACAATCCAAGGTCAAAAGGGGGTTGAAAGCTCTCAAGATCTTGTGAACATTGTGTTTATTTGCTTTTCCTAGAGTCAGGACTGGCAACCCCACAACAAAGACAGTTTTGAGCATTTTCACTGATTTATGATTCTATCTGTTCAAATCATGTAGAGCTGGAAAAACGCCTGCATATGCAGCTTAGTGCAGGTGAAATTGGAGCTGTGCAGGTATTTCTGATGTTAGAGTTAGCACATGTTTACTATCCGGTTTATAGTCTGTGCGGGTGATTACGAATGCCACCTGTACCAGTGCAAGTATGCAGGGAAAAGGTGTTTCTAGGCCAAATCATAATATTGATAAGCCCGCTCACTGTTCCAACTGTGCATGTGCAGGTCAAAGGTCAAGGCCCTTGAGAAATACATAAACCAAGGATAAACAAAGCATGTCTGGACATTGTTATGGCCATACATATCAGGACATGTGTAAAATATAGTCAAGACAAAATTGTTTACAAGTAACCTTTGACCTGCACACTGGTCCTTAGCCCACTGTTCGTTTGTGCTTGTCAAAAAGAACTATAATGGGAATTTCCCCAATACAATCTGTCAGGACCAGGGGAAGAGTACTAGTTCTCATGCAGCTGTTCATTCAGTTCATCAAGCTGAAGTGGGTTGAGACCACTTTCACTCTTTTCGAGATCACTTTCACTTTTTTCGAGATCACTTTCCCTTTTCTGAGATCACTTTCACTATTTCAGATCACTTCTACTTTTTTGAGAGCACTTTCACTTTTTTACATCACTTTCACTTTTTTTTAGATCACTTTCACTTTTTTTGGGTCATTTTGATTTTTTTTAGATCACTTTCACTTTTTTAAGATCACTTTCACTTTTTTATCTCCACAGTGTGCCAGCTTGCCAGACAGACCAGCCAGGTCGTCAACCCTGCCGACCTCTCCACCCCAGCCAATGATCTCTCACCTCTGGCACCGAACTTTGACCTGCCCGACCGTGACTTCAGCTTCATCCAGGACCTAGAGCAGGGTATGAATGATTGAGTATATTTATCTATTTTATATATATTATGTATATATTTTATTTTATTGTTTATGTTTCCATGCCTTTTTCAATACAAAAGAAAATGGTATCAGTGATCAGTTAGGATTTGTTCGTAATCCTACACAAATATCTACAAATGTAGGTGCACTGGTTTACCCATGGTAAAGAATATAGGGGCACAGCTCAAATTATGGGTCCATAAAAGTGCCTTTGTATCCAGTATTTCCAGTCCTACCAGTCGACCCTTCCAAGCTTGAGGTATGGGTCTAGCACAATAACTAATTTTACATAGGTTGAAGTATTATGAATAAATACGTTTTCCATTTTGTACAACATAAAAGGTCATGTTTATGTTGTATCAGCCAAAAGCTTGATTTTTTTTCACCACAATTTCATTTTATAATTTCATTGCACATTGCATATTTCATTTTCAGGTGGATATTTGGTAGCTGAAGGCTGATACAAGTGATAGTGGGTCAATACCACTGATGACCTTTGACATCTGTCACTGAAATGTGACACCTGCCCTTTGACACACATTAAATTGACCTAGTTTTTTGTAGAAAACAAGAGCAACAAGGTCATTTGTTGCCTCAATTCTGTCATAATTGAGGTTTATTACAAGTTATTGCTTACTCTTGTAGTACTAAGGGCTATTCAGGTTTTTTTTGCAGCCTGGTCTCGAATATGAAAGTTGACATGACAATGTTTTTAGTTTAGTTGGATTGGGCTACCTGTGTGTGGAAGGACAGCTATGTTTTTACGTTGCAAATCTAAGATGAGCATGATATGAAAGAGTGGATTGATCAATTGATTGATTGATTGGTTGATTTGTCCATCCATCCATTCGTTCATTCAGTCAGTCACCACTCACACATGGTCACAGAGAGTCTTTCCCAAACCTAAGATGTGACAACTCAAATCCCATCTTGATACAACTGGAACTGGACTGTTTTGTGGGACTCAGCTCTCAAATTCAGTGACGTTGTGCCCATGGGAAAGGCACTTATACAACTTTCCCCACTAGTCACCCAGGTTTTAAGAGGGGTACCTGACTTTGGTTGGGGAGGTAAAAGGCGGTGAAGAATAGGGATGGGCTCCGCCTTCTGATACCATGTCCTAGACAGAGTGGATAACAGCCCACTGCCCTTACGGTGTCAGAAAGGCTATGGGACTACCTTAATACCTTTATCTACCTACCTTCGAATTTAGCAATGCTCTTCATCAGCTACTGTATAACCCTCAGGTATCGATAATTATGTTCTGTTATCTAGAAAGACAGTTTGAGGTTTCAGTGGTACGTTTTGTAAAAAAGTTTCCCTTGTTCCATTTTGTGTGAAATGATAAAAATGATGTGGATCGCTTTTATCCCTTTGATAAGATGCAGGATGTCAAAGGAGAACAAGGGATGTCACCCGAGGTTAAGTTGGGTACATCAAAGATCTCTTGATCAACACTTTGAAAAACATCTCTAGGTTTCAGCGATATTTGTTGTATTTTCTTCACATGTCCTACATGTAGTTCCATTTTGTGTGAGATAGATGAAAATTGCTTTTATCCCTTTGATCAGATGCAGGATATTAAAGGTGAACAAGGGAAGTCAGCCGAGGTTAAGTTAGGTACCAAAAATCTCTTCAGCACTTTGAAAGGTGATATGTTTCAGCGATGTACAGTCAAACCTGCCCAAGGCGACCACCCGGCGGACCGAGCAAAAACGGTCGCGATGGACAGGTGGTCGCCATGAGGAGGATTCCACTCACATGTTTCCAGGTCGAGGTTTTCAAATACAGTACGTAAATGGATGGAAAAGTATGTGAATTTAGACAGCATGACCCCCACTAGGTTCAATTCTCATTACATCGTGTACAAATTTTCGTCAAAATTTTGACTACAAAACAATGGTTGCCTCGATGATCTCGCAGCGCCGTACACACATACACACACATCATCGACGTTTTATGGCCTAAGACAAATCCCTAAAAAACACCTGCTGGCCCCAGCCTTTTTGGGGCGCCGACCGCTGGATAAAAGGGGCAAAAATTTTTCGATCTGACAACTAGTAAAGGATCCTATCAAAAGATGAAAACGGAACGGTGTGATTTCATCGCGCCGCGCCGCCAATCTCTGTGCGACCGCATCGAAAGGTATCAGTCAGTGCAGCAGAGCGCACAGCGTCCAATAAAGGTTTGTGAGATTCATGGAAATAAAAAGAAAATTAGAATATTAATTTTCATCCATAACTAGAGTATTCGTAAATGTTCATACACAAAAGCATCGTGTTTTAGAAAGGTCAGCGGTACGCCAAATCCGGGCCACGCCAAATCCAAGATGGCGTCGGGACAACATTTCTCGCCCGATGTTTTGCCTGCCGCGAAGTCATTTTTCGGCGGAATTTAGTAAGACACAGACAAATTTTTGTTGAAAATACAAGAAATAGGCAGTAATTTCTGTGAAATCTGACTTTTTGACGCCAAGCACTACGTACTCGTTTTGAAAATTGAGTTTAAACCGAACTAAGTTTGCGGTAAACTATAAGATTACGGCGATAGGTACAACAACATCACAAACATTTGTCTTTACAATGTTTATAGGGGGAACGTTTCATTAAAACGCTTCATGGAGGAATCGATGCTATAACATTGCTATTCCATATATTTTTGTCCTTATTTTTGTCCTTCAAAGTCTTGAAAACATTTCCGTGAAATCCGACAGCAAAATGATCCGATGTCACCACACGCTTGAAAATTAGGCGGCCGCCATGGGCAGGGATTGTGCTCTGTGCGGTCCCAATTCGTGGCGGTCGCGGTCGCGTTGGACGGGTGGTCGCCTTGGGCAGGCACCTTAATGCTTGTACCTATGGGGAAAATTTTCGGGACCGAGAAAAAGCGGTCGCCATGGCCAGGTGGTCGCGTTGAAAAGGTGGTCGCCTAGGCAGGTTTGACTGTATGTTATATTTGTTCAAAGTTGTCCTAGGTCCATTTTGCGAAAAATGAAAAACAGGATGCAGATTGCTTTTTTCCTTTGATCAGACAGATATCAAGGGTAAACAAGAGAAGTCACCTGAAAGACAGTGATACATGTATATATATGTATGTATGTATGTATGTATGTATGTATGTATGTATGTGTATGTATGTATGTATGTATATATATATATATATAAAAAAGAGGATCATGATTGCTTTAATTTTTTTTTCCTTTGATCAGACGCAAGATATCAATTTAAAGTTGAACATTAGGGATGTCACCTGAGTTTAAGTTCAACACTTTGAAAGACATCTCTAGGTTTCAGAGATATATGTTTTTTTTTTTTCAAAGCTGTCCTTAAGTTCCATTTTGTGAGAAATGAAAAACAGGATGTGAATGGCTTTTATCCCTTTGATCAGATAAGATACTGTAAATGCATTTAAGTCTGGCAATGGTTTTTATTTCACGCTGAGGCGAAAATGAAGTGTTCGCGGCGGTTTTAAGTTCGTGGCAGTGCTATAGTTACATACTGCTACAGTGTTGGACAAAAATGTTCCCGGTGATATTAAATTTGCGGTAAAACGGTCGCCGCGAGAACTGCGTACATAAATCCACAGCGAACAATTCTGCGTTTACAGTATATTACAGGTGTCACAAGGAAAGTCACTCTGGGTTAAATTGGGTACATCATGATCAAAAGATCTCTTCAACGCTTTGATGTCTTTGATCTTCCTTCTACGACTGATTTGCAGTTTTCTTCAATGCTAATCGGACATCAAACAATCATACAGTTGATTAGAATCGTGGGCTGGAAATTATCCACCTGCATCCTGCAATTCCAAGAAAAATAATAATTGAAGATTGCTGGCAAAAATATGAATATAGATATTATAAATCACAAGTTACCATTTATAACAGGCTCAAATCCACATTATGTTATACTAATGTGGTTCTGAGTTAGAATTCGCTATGTATGATGATAGTAGAGGTTTCATATTAGGCCAAGAGAATTGTAGAGCAGAATTTGTTGGCTTTGGTTTTTCCAGAAAGATTTCAAATTATAGGCAAACCAGTCAGGCCTGGTCGTCCGTTACATAATTTTTTTTCTCTCTCTCTGTTAACATTTTTTAAACTGATTTGCAGGTAAAATGAAAAAAAAAAAGGATTTCGAGTCCCGCATACGCTTTAAGTAGCTCCCTATTTTATCTTGTTCATGATTTCTTGGATGAGAAGGAATCGGCAGTAAAGCAATTAGGTCTAGGGTCCTTTGTGATGTTTGTTTAATTCTGCCTTTCCCACCAATATCCTGAAGGGCTTTTTAGAGCAACATCCATAGCAGCTGTGAAACTCTTGGTTTGTGGTGCTCTCTCCAGGAAAATTGGTAACTTCATATTATAATTTAATTTTTGAACATCTTGAAAGAGAAATGTTAAGTACACAATGAATAATTCAGAGCAAAAAGTTCTGTGAATTTTAGCATAGAAATTTCTATGGCTTATCAACACAATTTTCTTCGCAATAACATAAAAGGATTTCTACCAAAACATATAAAAGTTTGTGTCCTTCCTGCACCAGATGGGCATCTCTGTTTCAATAGCCCTTTGGCCACACAAATTTGGGCAATTACTACAGCAGGGGGCTAGCTAGTCCACCGGTGGTGGAGTATGCTCAACTACCATTCTCTTCCCTGACCAGTACATACATTTTTAAAGTCTTCAAGGTTTTCGAGTACTTATATAATGACTTGGATCAAACTCATGACCCACCATATGCAATTGCAAGGCGAGCACTCTACCGACTCGGCCATATGCATTGTACACAGGTCATTGAAGTTTCAAGTTGACACTGTTGTTTCCCGTTTTATGCTTTAATATGTATCTTTGTTGTATTTTGAAAAGTGACCAGCAGGCCGATTTGAGTACCCTGTCAATAAATAAAGACAAACAAACAAACAAACAAGAAATAGGATATTGGAGTTTTCTTTTTTACACAACCAGTGACTTCTTACCTGCTGACGTTTCGATGTCTATCAGACACCTTCTTCAGAGCTTCTGACTAGCTGGAGTACTGTTTCAGCCGCTATAAGTAGCTGATGTAGGTGGCGCTTTTGCGGCAAGAACACAAAATAAATAGTTGTTGTTCTAATTGCCTGTTTCACTACTATAAAAAAAGTTACATTGTCACTGTCTCCTGTTACAGACCCCCCCAGTGATGAGGCCAGCCATGCCAGCGGGGAAGTGAGCAGCGGTGAAGCCGACAAGCGAACGATAATCGTGAAGGAAGCGGGACAAGACACGGGGGCCATCGCCACAGAGGCCACCGGAGTGCCAAGCCAGTATGTAATCATCGTGGTGAGCATTATTCTGTTTATTTATTGCTTTAGCTGTTCAGCACGCACAGGCAGGGTTGCCCAACTAGCCTGTGGCTATTATTACAAAGGGCTAGCCCTGCTGACACTTTAAGACAAGACATTACATTGGAATTTTGACATGGACAGTATGACACGGGTGGGCAGCAGTCGGCTAGCCTTCACACCGTGCTTCCACATGGCTCTATCCTGGAGGTTCACACTGGTTAGGTCGCACACTTTTTAATGTCTTTCCTGACACATTCTGAACCAAGATTTCCTAGGTCTTCTACGATCTCTGTTGCCTGGCAACTGCAGCGTGGTGAGTCCATGATTTGAAAAATGATTTAATTATGGAAATTAGCTTTTGATTTTAATAACTAATTTCTAAATATTACTACATTATCACATACACTATCTACATACCAAAAGTTATGACAATCCATCAACCTGTTCTTGAATTGTTCTCCTTCAAATCTCAGGCAAAATTGACTCTTAAAATACCCGAAATAAACTCAGCTGTACCACCTGCTTCGAAAATCCCTTAATCACTGGCTTCCTGTTTTTAAGTGCCATTTGTGGCACCCACACAGAGGAAAAACATTATGTAGGTGTGTTTGTTGACTGCTTATGTAACACCAGGTAATACCGGTGATTACAAAACATACTTGGAACCGGAAATGTATGAAATCATGCGAAAGTTGATGAGTCCATTTTTTTTTCAAAGAATAGTAAAAAAATATATAGAGAGATCTTTATTGACACATCAAAAGCACAGCGACTTTCCTAAGGTCTACTTACATCTATACATACATACATACAAACGAATAGGTGCATACAAATGGGTTTGCTTATAATACACACAATCATATGGGATAGAGCAACATATCGTAATTTCATGTGTCGTATAATTAGAGTTATACATTGCTTGTTCTAATGTCCAAACATTCTTTAATGTATTACCTATCTGTACACAGTAAGGATTATCACCTCCTGGTAGGTAATTGAATCTACATGTATCAACAGAACGGAGCGCATTGAATTCACTTATTGATACAGTCTGTGAATCATAAGGTCAATTAGTACTTTGTCCAGCAAAAATATGGAGACGTATATTTGCAGTATCATGATTTCACAGTGGTGAGATCACAAGGAAAACCAGGAAAATGAAACCACCCCAATTTAAGATTTGCTGTATTTTGGATCTGTCCCTGAACAACTGTACGTATGTATGTCATGCAGGACTGAATAAAAAGACTCTTTTCACACAACCAAGAGATTTATTCCACCGACGTTTTGGTGACCATCTGTCAACTTCTTCAAGGCAATTCTGACGGGTTCCTTGAAGAAGGTGACAGATGGTCACCAAAACGTCAGTGGAATAAATCTCTTGGTTGTGTAAAAAAGAGTCTTTTTATTCAGTGACTTACCAACCTTATGAAACTTTTCACGGATTTTATTTTTATTTATTTGTTCGGCTGCATACAATGTACAGCAGCCAAGGCAGCCCGACTAGCTATTGCTTAGCATTACAAGGGGCCAACCTTGCTGCAAAAGTACATGATAAAATACAATAGTTGCATTAGTTAAAAATTCATATACAATCCTACGACTCTTACCGTGAATCAATATACATAAATATCCTATGAATACCACTATAAAATCTAAAAGGGAGAAAATACAGATACGCATTGTACATCGGAATAAAAGTTACTTCATACTAGACCGGGGAGATTTAAACGGAGAAGGGGTCCCCCAGTGACTTCCATGCCATAGTTTTAAAAGTAGAGAGTGAGGTTGCAGTCCGTATGTTGGATGGAAGGGAGTTCCACAGTTGGGTGGCTCTATAGAAAAAGGCCCTTTTCACGGATGTCATGTAGGACTGTCATACAACTACAGGTACAGTACTGTGTCACATACAGTTGCCATTAGCAACAGGTACACGTACATTGTACATGTAAGCACATCGACTGATGATGCTGATGACAGGTACACGTACAGTTTCATGTATACAAGCACATTGTACAGGTCCTGGAATAGGTACAAGTATACTAGTACACAGCCCTGCATAGTTCACCTATTTTAGATCTGTACCTAAACAACTTGATAGCTAACGTTATATGATACATGTACAGGTTCAACTATGAGAGTTCACGCGCGCCCAAGCTTTCCTGGCCCACCCTCCCGCTGCCCCCGAGGACCGAAACCAGCCCCAATCTCCGCTGTAAACCCAAGCACCGCCGATATACGGTGCCTGGCTCCCAGGGTACAGCTATAACTACAAAATAATCAAACTAAAGCTAGTACAAATAAAGTTACTGGTACAGATCCCCACAGCTAGCCCTTAGTGCAGCAGCGAAGTGAGAGAAAATGCTGTGACAGCTTCGAGTTTAAATAAATTTACGGCACAAACAAACAAACAGCTACAGCTAGAGCTACAGCTACAGTTACAGCTGCTATGAATTAAGTTACTGGGACACATCCCTAGTCCTTGGTGATGGTACTGCTCAGTGCAGCAGCAAAGTGAAAGAAAATGCTGTGACAGCTACAGCTGCTACAGCTGCTACAACTACAGCTATAGCTACAGCTGCTACAGCTATAGCAACAGCTACAGCTGCTACAGCTACAGCTACAGCTGCTACAGCTACAGCTACAGCTACAAATAAATTCACTGGCACAGATCCCTATAGCTAGTCCTTAGTGATTGTACTGCTCAGTGCAGCAGCAAAGTGAGAGAAAATGCTGTGATAGCTACAGCTGCTACAGCTACAGCTATACAACTGCTACAGCTACAGCTATAAATTAAGTTACTGGGACACATTCCTACTCCTACTCCTTGGTGATGTTACTGCTCAGTGCAGCAGTGAAGTGAGAGAATATCAGCGCGTGGGCGGACCAGACGGTCACGACTGTCGGCCTCCGGTGTGTGTTTTTACGCAGTGCGGGGGCGGAATATTATCCAGAGACTCGCAGCTTGTCATAATTCTGTAGGAGCAAACTGCGGACTTGTCCATTTATTTTCCTTTTTTCCCATTAATTCTTTTTATTCACTTTTCATACAAAAAACACAGACATGCATGGCACACTGGCGCAGTAATCATGATACAGTATAATATATAACACAGAATTGACACATTTCCCAACTACAAAACAGCAACATAAAACCAGTAACAGTGTGACAAAATCATTCCGTTCTTTATTGATCCAAGAATCATGTACATGTAAACAGGATGTAAAAAATTGTTATAAATACTCACAAACTTCTGAGTCAACAGTGACTTGTAACATCTAATTTTCAGTACTGGTACTTTTGCTGTTGCTATGTTTATTTCCAGCATGCTTAACTGTTTTTCTAGACAGAATTGGCTCCGTATTTTGCCATTGATGTAAAAAGAGGTGATTTTTCAATAAAAGAAGTGTATGCTGTAATTTTAAGTAGAAAGTGTTATCATTCTGATAAGACTTCTTATGCAAGACTTCCAGCTAAATTTTTTTTCAGGTTCTTTACTCCCGTCCTTGTATTTAGTTAGAAGATAACATTTTTCAGACACACTACTGTTAGTTTATAAAGAGAAAGAAAAGTCTCTGAGTAAAAGGAGGGTTTAATTTCTGTTTTTGTGTAGCCGATATAACTGCCCTTTGGTGTAACACACCAGCTTCTGTACTATCTGTATAGCCGGTATAAACGCCCTTCGGTGTATTCTAACACACCAGCTTCGCAGGCACTCGGCGCAGCAGCAGCTGGTTATATTAGTACTGAACAGCCTGTCACACCTCACTTTTGCACATCTGACAGTAACCATCCAGGAGTTGTCAAACAGTTTTCCTTGAAATCATTATGATCCTCCTGTATCAAACACCCAAGGACACACACGCATACATTTTTTTTTTACAACACAGGTTCATTTGATTGTTGAACTGAACATCTACTAACATAATTCCACCAGGGTACATGATTCCGGCACCCTGAAAAGATAGGTCCAAACAGATCTCCAACCCAACGTCCCCCAGTATAATTCACTCCTGTATATCTTAACTGCATCGATATATCCTTATTGGGGGATGCTGCACTAGAGATCACTCAAACACACTGTTCGTCAAAGTGGCGGATTTATGTTAAACCAGGCGGATTAATGTTAATGGAGGTTAACATTTGAATTCAAAGAGAAAACTCTTTGGACCATTTCCAGTCCACCCCCGCATGCGTCTGTGTAGCCAGGAAAATGTCAATTGCAAAGTCGCTCAGTTTTTATAAAAGCGCGGAGATTCATGTGACATTTGGTTCTCAGTGCTGAGAGGTAATAGAGACGTCTGTTTTGTAACTCTTCCCATTTTTGAAAAGTCCAACTGTTCACATGTACCTACCTACCTAGTCCCATCCTCATGCCTGAGGGTCGGGGACTACACTACTGTTAACACTACTTCACCTAAATCCACAGGGTAACATAATATTCAGGATTTTTTAAGAACAGACTGTTTAGGGATATGTGCCAGATGCAACACCAGTAATACCGCCAGAAATGCAAATTTGACAGACTAACGTATTTAGCTAGAACACTGCCAAGAAAGCTTCGGAGTTGATAACCCTTCATTCAAAAACGACGACTTCAAAAACTTCCCCACAACCCGAATGGAACAGACTGATGATGACCTCCAGTTTTGTTGTGATATTTTGGGCTTAGACAAGTTTATATCCCACCTGAACAGTATCTTAATATACCAGTTGCCCACAGACGCATCAGAGCTAGCCATAACCTTAAATACAAACTCACTTCAGCTCACTCAACTCACAAACACCCGAGGACACACGCGCAAACATTTTTTTTTTACAACAGGTTCATTTGATTGTTGAACTTAACATCTACTAACATAATTCACTTCAGCACGTACTGATTGTTTTAGACTTTCCTTTTTCCCACGCACGGTTAATTAAGGAGTATATCGCACAAGCCCCGACAGTGGAGGCCTTTAAGGCCAAATCTTTGTCAAAGTGTGTAAAACAACATATTGAGTTCATGCGGCCTTGTTTGTAATTCACTATTCGCAAAGTCTCCAGAAATTTCATGCTAATTTCCACAGTTGCAGAATCTCATTCTAGAAACCTTAATTATATAGTCTTCACTGATTTTTTTTTTCCTATCTAATTTTTTTTTTTCAAAGTGTGTGAAACAACAGATCGGCGGTCTTGCTTGCAATGTTTGCAAAGTGTCCAGCAATTAAATGCCAATTTCCACAGTTTCAGAAACTGAACCTCATTATAAAAATGTACAAAAAGAAAGTTAAGGTCTTCATTCTTTCCTTTCCATCCTTTATTCCTCCATGAAAGGAGAGCCATATTACTCAAATACATGAAATATACAATAATAAGACATTACACTATAAAATAACTTTCGGCACAATTTAAATACAAGATTCAATCAAAATGAAAATAAAAAAATTAATAAAGATAAAAATAAATAGAATAAAAATACAATTCATTCATTCATTCATTATAAAAACCTTGACCATTGTCTAAGTCTCCACATAATTCTTTTCCTTTGATTTAAAAAAAATTGTTCTAAAGTGTGTGAAACAACAGACTCAGTCTGCGCAGCCTTGTTTGCAATTCAGCATCACTGTGCCTTCCACACTTGGCTGGTCCGCAGCACATTTCAACAGCAGCATGTGTTCCTGTGTGGGAACTCAGGGCTAGAAATACCGGCTGCATGACATGCAGTAGGAATCTGTGATGGTACAGTACTGCACACCAGTGCTCTAGCCACAGGGCATGTGCACCTGCACTACCAAAAATGTTTTTTCTTGTTTTGCTTATTTTTGGACAATTCTTGTATGGAGAAAAATATTCTTGCACGAAGAAAATCAAGAAAAGAAAATAAGAAACACAAGAAACCACAAAAATGTCCGTTCTTACACAAAGAACAGTTTTCTTATTTTTCTTCAGGGGAGAAAGTGTTTCTGAAAGATTCTCACGCACAAGAATTTTCTAGAAATAAAAGCAAAACTTTCTTCTTTTTTCTTAAAAATGCAATCAAAAAATTCTTACATATTCTTGACCAGATTTAAGAAATACAAGAATTGGTTTCTTATAACCAGTTCAATTCCTGAAGAAGTATAAGAAAAAAAATCTCAAAATATGAAAAATTGCAACAAGAAAAATTTGCTTGCCCCATGGACAAGAACGATTTCTTCGTCACAGAAAAAATTTCTTCCTGGAAGATCAATTTTCTGTGTGGAAGAAAAACAAGAAAAACTTTCTTTTTTATTTTTGGTAGTGTGTGTGCACCCTAAGTTGGAGCTGTGCACCTAATGTTTTACTGTGGGTGCACTGGTGCACCTAGATATTTTTTTGTAGGCTATAGGGTAAAGGTACTAATAATTGTACATTAGTATACAGAATATTCTTGAAATGTAAGTATCAGAAAAAGCAAAATAACCTTTTGTAACAGTTGTACTTTCTTTGATGTACATGTATTACTTGTTTGAAATTTTGAAATTAGCTATAGAATTACAGATTGAAGTTCTTAAGAGCGTTAAACTTTGTAATTATGTTTTGCTGACATTCAACTTTATTTTGTAGTGCACCCAAAATTCTTTCTGTGCACCTATTTCCAAAAATGAATTTGGAGCCCTGAGCCAGCACCTGTCATTCTGTCATTAGACAGATTTTTCTCGCTCATGATGGACAAAAACTGTCCCCAACCCGTCCTTTTTGACGGACAAGAATCGGTGTGTACAGATAAAGAAAAAGCTTTGAAGAATATTCTAGTAAAAGAGCTTTAAGTTTTACATAAAGCTTAACCTACCAGCAAAATTTGCCCCTCAAATTGCAAGAAATAGCGTTTCAAAAGGTTAAGATTTCCAAAATTTCCCAGGGAGCATTTTCTCGGACACCGCTAAGATTGTTGCACCTTTGGCGCTCGACAAGATTTGAATTGAGATGATAAAATTTCAGGCTGGCTAGAACACTACTGCGCACATCATTAAACTGATAGGTATACAATGTACGTCCAAATACTGGATGTACAAATTCTTAACCCGATTTAACAATAACACTCACATATATACACTCATGTATACATGTACTTGTCACTAGACATGTGTTTTTCTTCTTCCTCTCGATGCATGTACCACAAACTTAAGATGAAAATTTAGTACTAGAAAAATAACATGGTCTTGAAATCAGCACCTTTGTTGATTTGAGATTCTCTCAAAAGAGTCAGGGTTCTCTTTGTAAGGTTTCTGAACATTTTGATAACTGTTAATTCGGTTTTCTGTTATCATTGAAGACCACAGGTTACTTGATGAAATTGTTCAGGACTGGTACAGGTCCAGGTCAGTAGCCTGCTGGGTGCCTTACCGATTACTGTCAGACACGTTAATCGGGTCTCCTACACTCGCTGCCCTGAAAAGGGCCTGTTCCTAAACATGAATGTACATATAAAAGATACCCAAACTAATGATTAGCCCCACTCGATTGTAACACTATATCAAAGACATATGATAGCCCTTATTGTATTTAATTTAGTAATTAGGATGTTGAGTTTTATTCTATACGTTGTATTATCATTCGTAGCTCTGGGATGGAATTTGACCGGTTTCGACTTTATTCATCTTTATCAAGAATAACAAAGATCGGACCACCCCCCTTTTATACTTAGTACTGTTTCTGTGCCTCCCTATAGTGTAGGGCGTTATAACTCGAGTTTAAGATATTGACCAATCAACGTTGTATTTTCCCCGAGAATAATTTCATCAGGTTGGTAGAACATACTTAGGATATTTGGAGTTTCTTTTATCACAACCAGGAATCTCACCTGCTGACGTTTTGGGGTCTGTCAGACACCTTCTTCAGAGCTTCTGACTGGAGTACTGCTTCTCACTACTATAAGTAGTCAGAAGCTCTGAAGATTAGGTGTCTGACAGACACCGAAATGTCAGCAGGTGAGATTCCTGGTTGTGATAAAAGAAACTCCAAATATCCAATGTTGTATTATGTTTAATAGTTGTTGCCATACAGTGTACCGTGTACAGTTGTCGTGCAAAAAATAAGTAGTTTGTATTTTCATCCCTGTACCCTGATTTCAGGTCTCTCAGCCTTTCTGTTATCATTAAAGACCACGGGTTACTTTCGTTGTCAAATTGGTTAGGTACAGGTACGGCTAGGTCAGTAGCCCGGGTGCCATCCGATTACTTATAGTAACCTGGACTTCTACACTCGCTTCCCTGAAAATGACCTAAACATCTGCACAATGTACAAAAAAAAAAAAAATGCAGAAATGTTTGCAGTGGTTTTATGTTTTGTACAACACTGTAGGAGAATGCAGCAAACTTAAAACCACCGCCAAAACTCCATTTTCGCCTTAGAGCAAAATAGAAACCACGCAAACTTAAATGCATTTTATAGTATTTTGTACATGTATTTTCATCCCTGTACTCTGTGCAGTGGCAGGCTGGTAGTACTAATTAGAGAGTGGGTGTGCGGGGGCGGGGAGGGTGTCTGGGAGAGCCGTGTGGAACGGATGAGTTCCGGACTGCGGCAGCTGACTTCATGCGTGGTGAATTTCACTTCAGGGAACATTACTCACAATGTCTTAGCTTTGTCTGGCCGTATCGTATTTGTTACATTCGCCAGCAAAAAGTTAGAACTATATAATATGTCTCTTCATTTTCCACTGCCTTCAAAAAAGAAGTCAAACCCAACCACAACCATAGTCAACCTTAGTTAGCTTTGAACTTTCACAGTAGACCTAAGATAACTATTTTTGATTCCCATGTATTTCCATGTACTTGTTTGTCTGCAATTAGCCTTCGGGCATGAACTTGCAATAAAGTTATCATTATTATATAATATGCTGTGTATAAACATTTTTGTTAACATATTTTCCAAGAAGTGAGTTTTTAGACCTAACACTAAAACAGTTCTTGATGTACGGTGAATTTCATGTCGACAAACATTAGTCCCAATGAAGCTTTGTCTCACTGTATAGTACTCGACCTCTTTCTTTTTCCAGCAAAAAGTTTGGACTTGACTTTTGCATTATCAGAACAAATAAGTTCTTCATGCGTGGTGGATTTCACTTCAGGGAGAATTACTCACAATGTCCTAAGCCCAGCAGTAGGGTTTGGGTTGGCGTTAGGAAGGGCATCCAGCCGTAAAAACTCTTGCTACAAAAAAGGACTTGCACTTGATGAGGAGTTCTGGGGCTTCCCCATCCATGTGCAAGCACGTCTAACCCTCAGATGATGGGGAATAAAAGACGTAAAATTGGATAGAGAGAGTCTTAGCTTCGTATTTGAAATATTCGTCAGCAAAAAGTTAGAACTACTATGAGAAGTAGGAGAAACAACACGAACACGACTGCTCGTGATGAAGTCCAACAAACAACTGACTTTATTCAACGGGAGAACGGGATCGGCCGTTCTCTGTTCGAACAGCCAGTCCGGTTCGATATAACGTCTACGTACTATGGAATCCTATAGTAGCATGTGGTATATGCTCCCCCCACTGGCCCTCGTTACACAGCACGTCGCTGGAACATTAGCAAAAAGTTGCATTTAAGGTCGTGTTCGCGTATTTAAGGTTAATATCTCGCGTAAAGGCTCATTTAGTTGTGTCCAAAGACATATCTTATGCAACGGCTGTTACTCCGATGCAACGTTGACCAAAGAGGACAAAAGAGATTCGGCAGTTAAAATAGGTTTAAATAGCAGGCTAATTGCCGTATACGCATTACGTTCTGGCGATGTGCTTCGTTACACTACTGTGTACTTATGATGTAACCTCCATAAACATTCATCCGCCGGGTTATGTAAATCCGCCACAGTGACTGAAATACAGTGTGTTTGAGAAATCTTTAGTGCAGCACCCCCTGGTATGCACAACTTAGATATACATGTACAGGACTCCTCGCATTATACTGGGGGACGTTGGGTCAGAGATCTGCTTGGACGTAGACTAAGTATTCTTTTCAGGGCAGATAAAGACACAGATTTTGGCCATGTTTTAAGTCTAATGGTAATTTTTGAGATGTTATTTCTCTACTGGGAAATAAATGTGAAGTTTGCTATTCAGTCATTCTTCAACCTGATGAAATTATTCACGAATAGTAAGAACAGATATGTTAACTATAAACAAAGAAGGCTTTGAATTTCAGGTGTTGGTATTTCATTTCAATACATTTTATTTGTAACTGCCCTCATTATGAGGATGAAAGAGACGAGCTTTTCGAAACAACCAAAACAATATTTCCGAGCTTTCACCATCTAGAAGACCTAAAAAAAAAAACATTTCTCCAAAATCACAAAACCCACTAACCATTAAAAACGTGGGACTTTTCATCAGCCACTGCCTCCAAAGAAGAATTCAAACCCCCAGTAATGTTGTAAGTAGAAATACCGTGTCAACCCTCCTCAATCTGTTGTAGGAGCTGACACGGTCATCATAATGATTATACTAGACATACTAGACTAAGTACTCGATTTGAATATCTGTATTTGTATCTGTACTATGTATCTGAATAGGAACTAGAAAGGCAACATTTGCGAGCAAATACAGCATGTTTAGCCATACTCCTCGCCATGCAAAAAATGGACTCTCCCAAAATAACAATGGACCATTCTAAAATACTTGCACTAAAAAAATGAATCACCCCAGTCCAAAATTGAGTCTTCCAGTAGCACCTCAACACAATATGGACCAGTCCACAACCATATCCACTAATTGATTAACAAATACACTTCTGCTAAAAAATGGACTTTTTCATAATCATTCCAGCTCAAAATTGAAAAATAATTAAAGAATCCTCCCCTTGCAAGAATGGGATATTCCGTGCCATTTCCATGTAAACCAGTCGAATAATATCCGCTGAAATTACACTCTTGCGCATAATCAACCCAGTTCAAAATTGAATTAAAAAAGATCAACCCCAGGGAAGAATGAAGTTTTCCATAGTATACATATGAAGATTTGACAGGAGACGAAGGAAATGACCAAAAACAACATATTTGAGTCAATTCAAAGTCACCGAGAGGGTTTTAGTATAATATTTGTAATATGTTTGAACTATTTTGATTAAAAGAATGTCTAAGTCACAATAGTTCTAAAGTGTTCAAACAATTAGCATTGAAACTTATAACATGTTTGAACTTATTTCACATACGTTGGAAACATTTCGAACGTAACTACACAAAAATCTCTTTATTTAGAACAGTTTCAAACCATCTATCCAAATGTATCAATGTTCGAACAATTTGTAACAAGAGATTTTCACAATTGCCCTCATAAACGAAGGTGCTAAGTCCTCCTGTGTGTTTCTGCCTATTTTCGGTGACCGCGCTAGACCACCAGCGGATTTGTTTTGACGGAGCGTCACCCGCGCGCGACGATGTACACTGTTCGGCACCGCTAATATCCGGCATTTTCCCGCTCCAAAACACTCCACAAGACCCACGTTTTAGTGTTTTGCCTCTTGTGCAACACGATTCGATTTGCATTACTAACGGGACGAAAATGATAGAAAAAATTCACCCCGTCCCGGCGTCCGTCCCAAAAACATGAACGACATGAAAATATATTTTCTTACAGATTCAATCACGAAAATCAACAGCATGGGATTCCAAATTTTCGCAACGGCCGACCATTTATCATGGCTGAACTTCCTTCCAAGGCGTGCGATAGATAAACATTCCCGGCACATAATAGTCACTAGTACCAGACTAACGCAAGCTCATGATGATAATAGGGAGAAAGTTTGTCAGTGAAGTTTGGCCACCAGAGGGTACATTCATTTAACGTTACAAGCTAGCGCAAAGGGGCGAATCATTGACCTTACCGGGGACTGACTCTACTGGCCTAATCATTCCTTTTTTGCCGAATTCTACGATCCATACGCCCGTATGTAGGACATGTAGGAAGGCCTGGTGGTGGACGCTACACATCACGGGAGACGCGTGTTGGTCCGAGACAGACAGCGGCGTGCTTTCGATCGCGTAGCGGCGACGCACCACTGCGACAACGTGCCGGACCAAATGTATGAAGTCGGCGGCAGAGAGAGATCATCAATCAATTTTGACAGGAGTGTCGCGCCAGTCTGAGGAGAAACGATCTCCCGTGTTGTGTTGAAGAATTTGGAGTTTGAAAATATCTGGAATAACTAATGCTAGAATAAACATTCACAAAATCATTGATTTAACTTGTTTTCTGTTATAAAATTTCCTAAACTGCAATTTAACCACTGAGTTTAAGGGAACATGGTGTTTTCCCGATAATCACGTTAAATGTTTATGTCCGGTCTTTCCTCCTCGTAAGCAAACTTCTAGCTTGGCCAGGTGCAAGGCACTCGGGGTCAACGACCTGTAGGTCATATGTAGTATTGAAAGTGACAGAAGTGGCAAATATTGTCAAGAAAGCCCAAAATAAATCGTTTTGAATATATGTATGCCAAAAATGGGAATGTAGTCCTTTAAATATTTGTTCAAGCCACATATACAGCAAATTTCAGGTCATTCGGTTGAAATACCAGGGCGCAGGAGGCCAAGATATGCTAAAAATAGCTTAAAAACCTCGATAAAATCACTTTCAAGGTCAATATCAAAACAAGGAAAAGAACGCACATTGGTTTTTGCCTACATTACCTCTGTACCAAATTTCAGGTCATTTGGTCAAAAAATGACAGAGATGAATCGATTTGAAGATTTGACAGGAGAAGAAGAAGAAGAAGAAACATGAGAGAAAACAATATGTTTAGCCATACTTATGGCTAAACATAATAAAGATTATACCAGTGGTTGCCATAACAGAAATATTAGCTAGATGCATAAAATAGACACTTGTTACCCTTTGTACAGTTTGTACCCTTGCAATTACCGTAAAATCCCTATTTATGTACACACTTTTTAAACTTTTCAAGTTGCAAGCAGGCGCTCCAGGCTGACGCCAAAGTCGGGGTGCGTACGTGAGGAGGGCTTCTTCCTCGGAAAAATCGCATATCAGCATGAGAGTACGGTACATCTTCATGCAAATGAAGTGTGGAATGCTACCACACAATCAATCAGTAATGAAGAACAAATAATACATATATTTAAATTGTTTGATATTTTCTACCCAGAAACATTTTCTCAGTAACCCTTTAAGTCGGTAAACATCATCAGAAGGATGATCATTCATGTCAACCTCTTAATTATCCACTGAAATGCTGGAGAGGGCGTGCGTACGTTAGGAGGGGTTTTCCCCTGAACGTTTCAACTCACTGAGTCACGCCCGCAATCGTCCCCAAGTCAGGGGTGCGTACGTTAGGAGGGGTGCGTACGTAAATAGGAATTTTATGGTATCCTACGGGCATGAATGTGCAAATAAAAGTTTTATAATTATTGTTTTCACAGACTGTCTCCAGTTCAAACAGTCTTCCTGCCAACCAGACCCTGTCCTCCCGACTCAAGTCTGCCTTCGCTGCCGCACTGGGCATGTCGGAGAACAACGTTCACGTCATCAACAAGGTGAGATGTTTATTTGTTTACCTGGACTTATGATTATAGTCAAAACTGCCCAAGAAGACCAATATCAGGGGACTGCTAATATCTGGTCTATTGTAAACAGGTGGTCACTATAGACAGGATTCTTGATGTTTGTGTCAATAGGCTAGACGATGACATAGAAATGTATCCTGTACAATAGACAGGACTCTAAAGAACGTTTTAACTTTCAGATGGTAACAAGGTCTTCTTTTTTTAACGAACTCACTCAGTGCAAGGCCATAGAGGCCACTCATCTACATTTTGTAAGCACTGAATTAATTGTTACTGTAGCAGCATCTCTTTGCCCTAGCTCAGAAACATCAATGCTCGAGACAAGCATGACTTCACTGACCCATTAGGAGAAGCAGGGGTTACGAAGGCTGCTCGGAAAATTCCCTACCCCATTAAGACCGGAATGTTTTGATCCACTCACATCGGGGCATGCCCCTACTCTTTTTCGAAAGATGTGGTGGGTTCTTTTATGTGCTCAAGGTGTGACTCTCCTCAAACACGGGACCTCCATTTAACGTCCTATTTGAGGGATGTCCTTAGACAAAGCAATGTTTATTTGTTTATTACCTTTGTCTAGAAGGTTATGTTTCTGGTCAGCGTTCGTGTGTGTTTTCTTCTTTCCATCTGTGAACATGATAACTCCAGAGTGTCTTGATACTTGGTATGTGTGCAGGTCTTCTTGTCAGCATCAATTCTGTGATTTTCTCTTTTACTTGTTGATTTATTGAAATTCGGTGTCTTCAAAAGCATCTTGAGCCTTGTGTGCCTTGTGTTTTTCAGATTGAACACTTGTACTAGATAAAAAGTAGTACTATGCATTTTCATAAAAAGGTCACGGTGGTAGTAATGGCATTTATGTTGTCATGCTGCATCCAGAGACATGTTTTAGTTTGCCCCTAGCGGGGCTACTTGGGGGTAATCGAAGTTGAAGTTTTGACATTGACATTGACGTGTTGCTGATCAGAGAGGAAGGAACGCACCCATGTTTAATTATCACTGGTGATGGGCCTCCTACATGTACATCCTTAGCCGGATATTTGCTCTGTTTGCTTCAGTTCCCTCGCCCACAGGCTACTACGTCATCACTTATAAGACTCGGAAGATTTCTTAGGTAATTTGTCTTCCTGCAGTCAAGGAGGGAGTCAAGGTTAAGGTGTTATCGGAGGGCGTTGTGCCCAGATTGAGGTTGTCTGAGCCCAAGGCTGTCTCAAGGACCTGTCCCTCCGCACTTGAATGGAAATTTGCTTGTTTGGCAGAAAAAAAATGTCACCCTGTCACAGTGTCAGTCGAAAAAAATTCTGCATTCCTTGGCATGAAAATGTATTGTTGTAAGCTTGAAATGACGGATTTATGAAGGAAAATTAACAACATGGGCTCCCAAAGCTGGAGACTGGCCTGGTCCTACATCCTCGACAGAATAGTTTCTCTGACTTTGCTTCAGTTCCTCCACCCACTGGCTACTACGTCATCACTCAGAAGATTTCTTAGACGTCTTCCTGCAGTCAAGGAGGGAGTCAAGGTTAAGGTGTTATCGGAGGGCGTTGTGCCCAGATTGAGGTTGTCTCAGCCTGATCAGTTGTGTGTCTTGGTAGATGAAGGTTTTGTCACAAGGATTCAAATACAGCTGTGTGCATGATATATTACGCACTTCATCAGGTGCACCCAAAATTTGTCTAGTATTAACAGGATATTTTTTACATTCAAGTGTAAAAGAAATGATAGACTCTACAACATTTGTTGTGTTAAATGAAATTTTGAAGTTAACTATTAACTTAGCCGGATATTTGTTCCGTTCCTACACCCACAGGCTCTTACGTCATCACTTAAGTCTCGGAAGATTTCTTAGATGTTGTAAGACGTCTTCCTGCAGTCAAGGAGGGAGTCAAGGTTAAGGTGTTATCGGAGGGCGTTGTGCCCAGACTGAGGTCTCAGCCTGATCAATTGTGTTGTTAGATGAAGGTTTTGTCATAAGGATTTGAAATACTGGGTGCATGATATATTTTGCACTTTTGGTGCACCAAAAATTTGTCTAGTATCAACAGGATATTTTTTACATTCAAGTGTAAAAGAAATGATAGACTCTACAACATTTGTTGTGTTAAATGAAATATTGAAGTTAACTATTAACTTAGCCGGATATTTGTTCCCTTCCTACACCCACGGGCTCTTACGTCATCACTTAAGACTCGGAAGATTTCTTAGATGTTGTAAGACGTCTTCCTGCAGTCAAGGAGGGAGTCAAGGTTAAGGTGTTATCAGAGGGCGTTGTGCCCAGACTGAGGTCTCAGCCTGATCAATTGTGTTGTTAGATGAAGGTTTTGTCATAAGGATTTGAAATACTGGGTGCATGATATATTTTGCACTTTTGGTGCACCCAAAATTTGTCTAGTATTAACAGGATATTTTTTACATTCAAGTGTAAAAGAACTGATAGACTCTACAACATTTGTTGTGTTTAATGTTTAATGAAATTTTGAAGTTAACTATTAACTTAGCCGGATATTTGTTCCCTTCCTACACCCACGGGCTCTTACGTCATCACTTAAAGACTCGGAAGATTTCTTAGATGTTGTAAGACGTCTTCCTGCAGTCAAGGAGGGAGTCAAGGTTAAGGTGTTACTGGAGGACGTTGTGCCCAGACTCAGGTTGCCAGAGCCTGATCAGTTGGGTGTCTTGATAGATGAAGATTTTGTTGTCAGGATTTTAACCTTCTCCCTGCTGCCTAACTCTGTAACCAATAGGGAATTGGGTACCAAACGGCTACTTCAGTGTGCTAAATGTTAAGAATTCTCGGATAAAAGATTGTCTGGATGGAGGATAGAGGTTTCGCCGTTGGCGGCAGGATAACAAGCTTACGTAGCTATAGTGCACATTACTGGAACACATTCCTGCAAATTGATTATCGTGAAGTCGTTCCTGCCAATTGATCATCGTTAAGTCGCTCTCCAAGGTTATCCAAGGACATTGTACTCATCCCAAGGTAACATGATCTAATCAATCGAGCCTTGGTCGATGGAGGTTTTGTTGTGGGCTTCGGGTTAACAAGCTGTAGGTACAACCTACGTCAGTGAAGCTCTCGTTAAGCCATTCCTGTCAATTGAGTATTGTTAAGTCGCTATCCAGGGTTCCAAGGTAACATGGTCTAATCAACCGAGCCGGTTGATGGAGGTTTAGATGTGGGCTTTGGGTTAACAAGCTGTAGGTACAACGTACGTCAGTGAAGCAGTCGTAAACCAATCGTTGTAGAGTGGCTTTAAAAAAGAGCCAAGTTGAGTATCGAAGTAAATGTTAAGTTTGACATTTGTGTCACTGTTGGTTAGCGTAGTGACTTTTTGCTCCTGTCCTTGGTGCTGAATGACATTCAAATAGAAATTGATACATCTGTAAGTGTTGCTAATTAATCAGTTTTTGTCCTTGCTGAACGACTTTAAATCAGAAACTGTTTGGTCTGTCCCTGTTGCTAAATGATTTTTAACACAAATTGCTACATCTGCCTCTGGCGACAAAAGATTTGTAATCAGAAAATGCTACACCTGTCACTGGTGTTACAATCTTCATTTACACAATTGCTGTATATCGAATTCAACAATTGCTACATCTGTCCCTGGTGCTAAGTGACCAAATAGAAATGGCAATGCCTCTCCCTGTGTTCAGTGGCTTTTAATTCTAGTTTATAGCAGAAATTGCTACATCTGTCCATGTTGCTAAATGATTCTTAACACAAATTGTTACAGCTTTCCCCAGTGCTAAATGATTTTCATACACAAATTACCAAGATTACTGTCTCTGGTGCTGAATGCCATTCACAATCGCATTGGTATTCTTGTCCTTGGTGGTGTTTTGTCTGAAGCACATACATGTATAACATTGCTTCCAACAATTTTGGGCACAAGTTTGCACGAGCCTGGCATTCTACACTCTTCTCCGACTGTCCCAGGCAATGTTGTAGGGTACATGTAGATAGTGATGTCACACCCAACAATGAGATGATATTGCCCAGCTGTCATACACAGTAACTCAAGCCTTTTCTTACAGCTTTTATGCCCTTTTGATGCCTTTTTTCATACTTGCATGAGTTCAATGTCATTCTACATTCTTCTCCCACTGTCCCAGGCAATGTTGTAGTGTAGATAGTGATGTCACGCTCAATATTGAGATGATATTGCCCAGCTGTCATACACAGTAACCCAAGCCTTTTCTTACAGCTTTTATGCCCTTTTGATGCCTTATTTCATCCTTGCATGAGTTCAATGCCATTCTACATTCTTCTCCCACTGTCCCAGGCAATGTTGTATAGTGTAGATAGTGATGTCACACCCAATATTTAGATGATATTGCCAAGCTGCCATATGCTGTGACTTGACCCCTTTCTGACAGCTTTTTTGCCTTTTCTATGTCTAGGGCCTTTTTTAACGCTTGCATGAGCTTACCATCGACATTCTTGTCCAACCATCCTTGTAGTGTAGATAGTGATGTCACACCTAACATTGAGATGATATTGCCCAGCTGTCATATGCTGTAACCTGAGCCGTTTCCGGCAGCTTCTGTGCCTGGCCAGGGCCTGTGCGATGCTTGAGCACTTCCGGAGACCTGTCAGTCGGGGATTACATAAAAACTAACTAGACGCGTGCGTGGGCACTGGTTCTGGTGAAATGGCGTTGTGTGAACAATATTACAAGCCTGGATGAATCATACTCACTTGTTTTTATTAAAATCTACTAACATAATTCCACCAGGGTACATTATTCCGCCACCTGATTCTGAAAAGAAACATCAAAAGAGATGTCCAACCCAACGTCCCCAATTCAATGCACTCCTGTATATCTACACTGTGGACACCTGGGAGGTGCTGCACTAGAAATCTCTGGAAATCACTGTTTTTTGTTAGGGTGGTGGCTTTATGTATGTATGTAAACCGGCAGATTAACGTTAATGGAGGTTATATATACTTCATTTTTTGCTTGGTTTTCCAAAAGCAAAACACAGGCGGACCTAAAGTTGTTTTAGGAATTACATCAGAACTAACTAGACATATCTAAGCACCAGTGCTGGTGAAATGGCCTAGTGTAAACAATATCAATATCACAAGGCTGGATGAATCATACTCACTTGTTTTTACATTTATTTGCTTGGTTTTCCAACACCAAAACACAGGATGACCAAATGCTCAGCTTATTTGGACAACATTTAAGCAAACTGGACATTTGGGTACCAGTTCTGGTGAATACAAGAATGAATCATAGTCACTTGACAGGCTTGTATTTATTACTTGCCTCTTTGCTCAACAAACACATTGGAGAATAGAAAGCATTACTTGGACTTTATGAATGTTATTCCTACACTGAATAGACCTTAAAAGATGGATATTCACATATAGCTTTGTATGTAGGGCTGTGTGAACCATTATATAGTGACTTGAGAATTTTGTTTTCAATGCTTCATTCTTTCCCCAAACAAAACGCAGGGGGACAGAAAGGTATTAGCTAAGGCCAGGGAAAACCAATGTTGTGTTTCCAAATGTGCACAGTCCTGAAAAACATTAGGGTTAATAGGTAGGGATTCTGTCTTTCCTTTGTAGTTTTCCGGACAAAATGTTTCAACAAAAACAGCTTTGATTTATATGCAGTGTGTCAACAGAACAGAGATGTAGGCAAGGGTTTTTCTAGAAAAAATGGGAGAGATCGGAGCGACCAAGCCAGGGGATGGTGTGGAGTTTTTAGAGAATTTTAAGCTAAAATGGGGCATTCTTTGGCTTTCTGAGGGACAAAATTACTGTCAGACTGTGGCCACGTGTATCCTTATAGCATCCCTGGTCAATCAGAATTTTATGCTTGCCAGAGGATCAGCTCCCCGGGGTAAAGGGACCGCATGGTCAGGGCATGGGGGTGCTCTGCCCCTGTTCCCCTCTTTAGATGAACCCCTAGAGTCCTTCTTTGGTGGGTCTGTTTATATTACTTTTTCTATTGCAACAGTAATGACAAGAACATGTTGAAATTAATTCTACAATGTTTTCATCACTCAGATGTCAGGTTGAAAATCTTATGTCCCTTGCCAGTGGCCGACTCCCAAAAAAGGCTGGGGTCGGCAAGTTTTTGCTCTAATGTTTGGTTGGGTAAATAGAAACACAATGTTCTTTTTCCCTAGGCCTAACGGGTTACATTTCTACAACTCAAACAGATTTTTCAAAGGGACGTAAGGTAAACAGACTGACATGCATTTCACATGGAATATCCCAGTGTTCACAAAATATAAACTCTATGTAAATGTTAGTCACTTAGCAGAGTCATGTCTTTGTCTGCTTTTCTGAAACAAAAGCACTTAGAGAGGAAGAGCCGTTAATAATACCGTAGCAGATGGATGTAAGATTCTGGTGAAATACCTTTTGTGTCAACAAAATTGACATTACTTGCTGGTGAATTGTACCCACTTAGAGAGCCAATTTTTTTACTTAAGAAAAAAAAAGATTTTATTCAATTTTCGAAGAAAAATAATAAACACAGTGAGGGAACTATCCAGTGAGAAATGATAAGCTATCAAAAAATATACAAATAATGTGATAATTGCACTTAAAAGCATAACAATAATGGTACGAGTAACAGAAGTATCACATATATCCATAATAATATAATGATATACTGCATTCTTCTTTCTTGAAAACAAAAACTCTAAAAGAGGAATAGCCATTGATAAATATTACACCTTGTCAGATAGATCCATAGTTCCGGTGATATTTCCACTCAATTCCAGTATTTCTAGCCCTGCCTTCTGTGTGTGGATGTGAGAAACACAGCGCTGATTTGGAATCGCCCCGCCGGTAATTCGAGCCTCGTCCTCCATGACTGCCCACCGCCCACTCACCAGCATCACTTCCTGTACTGAATTACACGACCGGTCCACGCACGACACGGGGGTGTTCTCTGTCTGACAGTGATTTAAAAGGAAGCAAAATCGCTTTTCTTGTCCTCGAAATCAACCTCGCCCCACTTCTATAAATATCAAAGCCCTCTTCGTGATATTATTCGTAATTACCGGTGTTATTGAATATCCAGGAAGTTGTTTTATGCCACAAGTAGTTTGTAAGTTCCCCCCACCGCTTCACACAGTCCTGTTCATTCAGTATTTTGTTGCCTGGCTGAGATTTGGTGGCAAGCAGGAATTTGGCTTATCAGAGACCACACTGGATGTGCTTCCTGTTATATAATCTCTGTCTTAGATATCCCACTTGGTTAAAGGTGCAAACATTTTCTTAGACATTCACGGCTCAAGGATTGAAGACTACAATACAGGTATATGTGAGTATCTTGTATTGTGAGACATTTTTGACATCTGTAACAATAACCACCATGAGAGGTCATTTCTACTTTAATTTCTGTCTTACATTATCTTCTACCTGATTAAAGGTGTTCACATCTTGGGAGCTGTTCTTGGCTAGAGGTTTAGAGATTACAATACAGGTATATGTGAGTATTTTGTATTGTGAGACAATTTTGACATCTGTAACAATAATTACAATTAGAGGTCCTCTCTGCTATAATTTCTGTCTTAGATATCTTTTGAGACATTCTTGTTTATAATATTAAAGATTACAAAACAGGCACATTTGACCACTGCATATTTTCAGACAATTTCTTTGATATCTGTAACAGTAACCCAGACCACATTGTTATAATGTCTGTTTTAAATCTTCTACATAATCAAAGTTACTTACAATGTCTTCTGAGACATTCTTGGTTAAAATATTGAAGAATACAAAGAAGGCACATGTGAGTGCTACATATTTTGAGACGTCTCACATTTTCTTAGACATTCTTGGCTTTGGGATTGAAGACTACAATACAGGTACAGTACATGTAAGTATTTTGTATTGTGAGGCATCTTCTGACATCTATAACAGTAACACAGACCTCATTGGGACGTCCTTGTCGCTATATTCTCAGTCTCAAATTTTCCACCTAGTGAAAGTTTGCTTTGATGTTCACAGCTAGGTCAGTTCGAGGCTTAGAGACGTGTTAGTACTGGCTATTTTGGGACATCTTTTGATATCTGTGACAGTAACACATTGGGAGGTCCCTGTTGATAAAAACTCTGTCTGAAATGTTTTACCTGATGAAAGGTGTTCACAGAAGAGCAGCGAGTAAAATTTTAGTTCTGTGCCTGTCCCTAGTGCTGAATTTGCAACTGTTGTTACTGTGGCTTTCCACCGCTGTCACATTGGACAGTAAGGTAGGATCTGGGTGTGTTTCTACTCAGATGTTGCTGTTATTATCAGGGTCTTGTTAGAAATAATTGTCTTCCTTTTTTTGGTGCTACTTGTGATTCTAGATGGTGCAATATAACACTTTATACTAATATTGTGGAAGGTACCGTAAAATTCCTATTTATGTACGCACCCCTCCTAACGTACGCACCTCAATTTGGGGACGATTGCGGGCCTGACTCAGTGAGTTGAAACGTTCAGGGGAAAAACCCTCCTAATTCTCCTCCTCCAGCATTCCGGTGGATAGTTAGAGGTTGACATGATCATCCTTTCAATGATGTTTACCGACTTAAAGGGTAACTGAGAAAATGTTTCTGGGTAGAAAATATCAAACAATTTAAATATATGTATTATTTATTTTTTATTACTGATTGATTGTGTGGTAGCATTTCACACTTCATTTGCATGAAGATGTACCATACTCTCATGCTGATATGCAATTTTTCCGAGGAAGAACCCCTCCTAACGTACGCACCCCGACTATGGCGTCGGCCTGGAGCACCTGTTTGCGTCTTGAAAAGTTTTAAAAGTGTGTACGTAAATAGGGATTTTATGGTAGAGCTAATGTCTGTATTTTTTTATATTGTCACATAAAAGCACAAAGTCAGACTTCAATTTATAGCAGTCTATGATTAATGCAAAAATAATCATGGCCAGAATCCCTCCTTTAGGGGAGGAGGGTATGAATTCACTCATTTGGAATTGATTTTTTCAACCACGGTCTTTGATCAGGAGAAAGGCTTTATGTAACATAGGCAGAGTACTGAAAATGATAATAGAATTAAAACACATTTTCAAGTCAACAATTTCTGCCCATTTAAAGTCATGACGCTTTATAAAGTTACTAAAACCATTTCTTGTACAGATACAATTTGGAAGCTATTTGACGATACTGTATATGGCTAATGTATCTATTTGTTCCCATTCTTGCACCCCTTTTATAGGCCAGGAAAAAAATGTTGTGTAGTAGAAACCTGCCGACCCTAGCCTTTTTGGGGTGGATCGGAAGGGACATAACATAAGGTTTTCAATCTGACATCTAAATGGTGAAATTTTAAAAAAACTTCCTGTATTCAAACAGATTAAAGCCTTAAACGGTTAATGTAAGAATTTATACTAAACATTGTACCCCTCTGTTCAGTTTATAGAATAATATACTTAGATTGTGCTTGTACAATGTACAATGTAGATATTTACAAAGCTGTATCATTTTAATATCATTTGTCCAGATGCATTTCAGTTTTACATTTGTTTGAACACTGGATAAACATTTGCCATCTGGTGCCTTGCCCTGGTGCTGATTTTGCGGCTGTTGTTACTATGGCTTTCCACTGCTGTCACATTACACAGTAATGTAGAATCTGGGTGTGTTTTCATGTAGATGATGCTGTGATTTTTAGGATCTTATTAGAAATCATTTTCTGTCCTTGTTGGTGCCAAATGTGAATACAGGTTAAAGCATGGAAAGAAAAGACCGATTTACGCTTTACAAATATTGCCCTTTTTGTATCTATAATATCAAGCAGTATTGTACATGAATGTTCTACTGATAGGGTTGTTTATATTCCTCCATATTTGTGAATGATTTTTCTTTGTACTTTCTTTTACATTATGACTCTCTTATTCTGTAGTGTGTATATCATGACTTGTATTAATGCTTTATGTACAAACATTTGATACATGATAGGGTATTGTCTCACTTATTTCTAAGAGATAAAGACAGAAAAACTTGATACCTTTCATTCTCTTTCAGAAGGAAGTGCAGAGAGAATTCAGCCTGTTAAAATCATTTCTTCCCCAGATAGATTTTGAGAGCTATCTGCCAATACCTTTTTTTGTCTATT
Organism: Branchiostoma lanceolatum; assembly: GCA_035149815.1. Lineage (NCBI taxonomy): Eukaryota > Metazoa > Chordata > Leptocardii > Amphioxiformes > Branchiostomatidae > Branchiostoma > Branchiostoma lanceolatum. The sequence goes on along the minus strand of CM068868.1, from coordinate 3,417,415 downwards.
AATTTCTATTTTCACCCGCCCCCCCTCATAAACCTTGCTGACTTGTCCCCAACATCCTGTTTATTTTAAAACCTTGACCTTTGACATCTTGTTTATTCTGATACCCTCACCTTCAAAATGTTCTTAATTCTGATACCCTTGACCTTTGACACATTGTTTATTCTGATATCCTTGACCTTTGACATCTTGTTCATTCTGATTGGCCAGACTGGCAGCCATGCCATCAAGATGTGGATGACTGATGAAGATCAGCGCCCCCTAGCTGCTACCGACATAATTGCACTGCTGGATGTGGACCTGCTCAGCTTCTATCTCTCCGGCCTTCAAGTTGAGTCCATTCTACCACAGGTGGGGACAGGCCTGTTTATTAATTGTAGTAGAATGTAGTTTATACAATGAAGAGAGAGCTGAGCTTTATAAACTAATGCAATATAATTATTATGTTTCCCCATTTCATACACCTTAGCAACACGGAAAAGTTCATATTTCTAAAGGCTTTAGACAAACTTTTTATTATAAAGCACATCTGTACCTATATTTACACCATTACTAAGAAGCGAGAAGAAGCCAAATTCATATAATTAGTAGACTTATGCTAGCTTGTCATAATATATATATGTATTTGTAAACTCAGACGTTTTCTGTTGTGACCTGTACTGAACCCAGTGGGTATGTGTGTGCAATAAAGGTCTTCATTCATTCATTAAACTCACCTTATGGTGCGCCAAAAATAGTTACTCAAGCAACTGGATAAAATTTCGAAACAGTCAGACGTTTCAGACATGCTGTCTGAAACGTCTGACTGTTTCAAAATTTTGGCCAGTTGCTTGAGTAACTATTTTTGGCGTATCTTACTACCTGGATGTCTAACCCTCATCAACTTACCTTATGGTTGTGATTAATGTCCGAGCGGCTAGGCTAGCAGACCCGAGACTGTGAGGTCACAGGTTCAATTCCTGGCATTCCCAGCTAGATGTTTTGTCCTTGGGAAAGCCAATTTACATGACTTTCTTCATTACGCCGAGGAGTAAAAATGGGTACCTGACTTTGATTAGGGAGATCAAAGGCGGTGGAAGGAGAGCAACCCACCTTGCAGTACCAAACCCTAGACACCGTGGATAACAACCCGCTGACACAAAATCTATTAACTTTGATGAAATCTAATGTAACTTTTCAAAGATAAATATTGCTATAAAGATTGAGTAGACTGGTATCCAAACCTATTATAGCTCTCGAGTCTCTTCTGTCCTCTCCATAAAGAGGGGAGAGGACAGATAAGGCTTGGGAGCTAGTAATATTTTGATGATATTGAGAAGCATGCTCTTTAAAATGACTCGAGGAAATATGCAATAAATGTTAAGTTGAGACATAGTTATCATCATCATCATCGGTCGACCCCCGGGGGGGACGGGGCAAGTCCATGCACGACTTCCGACCACATCAGTCTATCTGCCATGGCCGCACTAAGGTCTTCCACGTGAATTGAGGTGTCTCTAGATAGAGCCCCCGGGAAAGTCAGCTTTCTGGATCGTGTTTTTCCCCGGGGCCTCCACAGAATGAGTGAGGAGATAATCTCCTCACTTGCCCGAAGGCAGTGACTAGCAAACTGGACCCTTCTCTGTCTGAGTCTGATGTCAGAGGTCACCAACAAAATGGCTGCCTACATTGGGAGTGCCCTGCCAAGAGTAATCCATTCACTGTAATCCTCAGCCAGGGTCTCCCCTGAGACATAGCACACTGACAATGAAAAACAGAGTCAATGTGACCAGTGGTACAACATTGACGGTCTGCCTCATCTTCCTTCCCAGAATTCCTACCTTCGCTCCAGCTACCACCGAGGATTGTGGGAAGGCAACTACCTGCCCTTCATGGTTGCCGCGGCAGCAGCAGTGCTGGCGTGTATCGTCGTCACCATGGTGAGTTACCATGGCAATAGCCGTCACCACTTTATCGATCGTCCCTGACCCAGTTCTTAAGACTCTGATGTAGATTGACCTTTTGATGCAAGCTACGTTATCGCTGCGTGTGTTGCCATGGAGACATGTTACAATGGAGATGTTCTGGGAAATTCGAAAGGGATGAACGGTATCAAGGTACTAGGTACTGTTAGAGTACTACATGCAAGCCAGTTGTTGTGGACATGTCCTGAGGGAGATGCCATTTTCACCTGTTCGTTTTGTTGTGTTATGAGCCGATTTGCTGACAGCATCCTCAGGTTGTAGTACCACAAGTGATGGATGGGGTAAGGCTTCCCTTTAAGGTGTGGCACTTCTGGAGAAAGGAATTTGAGGACTTTCTCCAAAACTACAGAAAGTCAGTGCAAGCTTGCTTCTGAACTGTTTTTGTTCCAAATTTCAGACTGAAATTAGGCTATTTGCAAGTTAGTTTAAAATCTTTGTTAAACTTACCTCCACTTATTTGTAATGTCATGAGTTATATGTGTGGATGGGGTTACCAGCTTGCAAGCAAAGTTAAAAGAATGAATACTTTCTTCCTGGCATAATGTTGTAGTCAACTTTTATGGAAAAGGAAACAAAACATCAGTGTATTTTTTCCCCAGGTTTACTTTTACGGAAGAAGAAGCAAGCCCTCCAAGAAAGGTCACCCTGACCTTGACCAAATGTGTGTCTACCCGGGGGTCAAGCCCGTCGTCAAGACAACCAAGGTCATCCAGCCGGACAGCCCAAAGTCAACACCGTCCTCTTCCATTTCTGCCAGCCCCTCCCCATCCCCCGCCTACCGAGGGTCTCCTAAAGCAGGCAAGCCTAAGGGTCTACAGGAGAGGTGAGGGTGTTTGTCTGTTTGTTTGTTTGCTTGTTGGTCTGTTTGTTCTGTCCTCCATCCCGGCTAGTCCCTCCCCGTCCCCCGCTTACCGAGGGTCTCCTAAGGCAGGAAAACCTATAAGGGTGTACATGAGAGGTGAGGGTATTTGTTTGTTTCATGTGGAAAGAGCTAGTTGCTGCATCAGCACTATCACAAAACTGTAGTTACCGGGCAACAGAGGTCGTGGTAGACCAAAGAAATCTTGGATTGACTGCGTAAAGAAGGACATTACAGAGTGTGGCCTCACCAACGTGGACCTGCTGGACAGAGCCGCTTGGAAGCGCTGTGTGAAGACTGGCCGACTGCTGCCAACCCCTGCGTCAGGGAACCCCACAGCAGTATAATCTGATACTGGATACTACTCTTAGTCCCATCTTCCATCTTCTTGGCCTGCCCTTCCCCCTCCCTTGCCTACCAGGGTGGTGTGCATGAGCAGGAGAGATGAGAGTAATGTCTGTTTGTATTGCATACCCAGCTGTGTCAAGTCAAGTCAAGTCAATGCCTTTATTTTTCTACGAAGTGCTTGTTTGGCCACACGGCCGCTTTTCAACAAGGTCAAAGTATATATAGATGGGGAGGAGTCAAGGATAAGAGTAGAAAAGAATAAACTAGTAGCTTTTGTGTAACAAACAAGTTCTCACTTTTATTAGTACAAATTGTTTTGGACCTGGCTGATTGGTTTGATCCACTCACATGTACTGAGTGCTCAAAATGTGACTTTGCTTAAATCAAAGGACCAGCAGCTTAAATCAACATTCTTTTTGGGTGACTGCAACCCTTTCCAGTACCATTGAAGATGCTGGGTGATTTTGAACAGTTAAGAGTGAAACTGCAACCCTTTCCAGTATCATGCAAGTTGCTGGGAGATGAGATCCAAATAGATTTTGTTTTCCCCACGTTTTTCCAGGAGGGGCTCGAACGTGTCGTTGTCCATCGACCTGCCGATGCCGCCGATGTCTGCAGACGCTGTCAAATGTGGCACGCCGCCGAAGGAAAGGTGGGTACGGTCTAAAATCATTGGACAGTGAAAGTTATCTCGTGACCAGTTTCGCTAACTGAAGAGCCTCCACTGGTCGTGACAAAAGACAGACACTATGTGCATGTTTACAGTAATTACAGGCTAATTTTGCCTGGGAAATTTTCCTTGTTCTTTTCGACAAGCACAATGAATAGTACTAGTGGACCATTTGTTGGGTGAGCGACACAGCTAGGATTCAAACTCGTGGCTTCTTGGTCCAAAGGCAGGGTTGCTAACCACTGCACTATATATGCATGCTACCTCAAAGAAAGACTTTTGTTTTCGAAGAAAAATGTATATTCAAAACCCTGTCCTTAAGATTTTTTGCCAAAAATTAATATCTTTGTGCTATTTTACAAATTCCAACCCTATTTTCATTCCAGACCTGTGAAGAAAAAAAAAAGTTGTCTACATGATCACCATATGATAGAAAAGTCAATCCTAACATTGTTACCAGTTTGTAGATTCAAGAAATTTACCAAATTTGCTAAAGACTTTAGTTAGTGTTTGCCTTCAGCAGAGGACAGATTGGACAATTGCTCACAATTAGCTGACAATATTTTCCATGACTGTCAAAAACAATGTAAAACATATAGTCCATACACACAACTTGAAGGTAACAGTTAATTAAGCAACCAGATGAAATTTGGAAATAGGCAGACATTTCAGACAACATTTGCTGCCTTTCGTCAGTCACTAAACGATAAAATGGATTAACTCTATAGGGGAAAAGATGGAACGCAGTTTATCCTTAAGTCACTGACGGAAGTCCCCAGATTCTGTCTGAAAGGTCTGACCTTTCCAAATCTTGTCCAACTGCTTGTTGAGTTACTGCTACTTTGCATAAATTATCTTATTACCTGGATGTCGTTACCTTTATCGATGTATAGTCCACGTAAGTAACATCTACCTTAGATGTAAACATAATTCTGCCAACCTGAAAAAATATGTCCAAACAAATCTCCAACCCAACATCCCCCAGCATAATAACGCACTCCTACATGAATCTAAACTGTGCATACCTAGGGGGTGCTATACACAAGTTACCTCTCAAATCCACTGTTTTTCAAAGTGGCGGATTTATGTAACCCGGCGGATTAATGTTATTGGAAGACATTATTTCCCCTACCCAACAGTGTTGTTGACGAGCTGCTGCAGTCTGGGACCAGGAAGATGACGCGGTCGGAGCTCAGAAAGTCCATCCTCAACGCAAAGGCTCTGTATGGGGAGTTCTGGGTGGGTACAGAAGCTTTATTTTAATACCAAGGGTCTACATGGGAAATTATGGATGGGTAAAGAAGAATTGTACACATCGAGGCTTTATCTACAATGTAGGTTGAAGATGACAATTTATGGACTATATTTCAATGAATGAATGAATCAATCTTTTTTGAAGTCAACAGGCTCTAAGGTACAAAAATATATACAACTAACTTGCACTGCTTGTTAAAAACGTTTTCACACAGCTACAGATTAAATGTAAAAAGCAGTATGCACTTGACATTGTAGAAATATTTAAAAAATCACATTTGATAGCAAACCAGCTTTGTGCGGTTTTATTAAATGTTTGATTTTCGAAATTTCAACCTTACACCAGCTTAACCTTTAGCTCTCTGAAGTAGCTGTTTGACACCCAATTACCTATTGGTTTCAGAGTTAGGCAGCAGGGAGAAGGTTAAGAAATCAACTTTGTGATTTTTCATTTCTTCTGTCTGCAGGAGATTCCCATGAACCATCCTGAGCAGGTGGAGATTCCAGGTTGTGGGACGAAGAACAGATACAAGACCATCCTACCAAGTAAGCAGGGTTGGAAGAGATTAAGGAAGAACATACTGTACTGGGGCATTGGTGAAATGGGGGGGGGGGGGACTGCACCTTGAAAAGAATTGTTTGATCAGGGGAGCGGACATCAAAATTGCAGAGGAGATAGATTTGTGTTTATAGAGATAGTAAAGCTTTCTCTTGTACAGTATTGCAGCATCTCTAATGTACAGTACTACTGTGACAGCATTCATGCAACCAGGCAGCTAAGAAAAAAATGCATGATATTTCCACACAAGCTCTGTCCAAGATTCGTCCATTCATTACTTTATCTGTACGTGGTGTGGCACTGAGGAATACTTAATATATATTCTCACATGCTGTCTTCATAACAGCATTAGATTTAAAGATTCAAAGATGAAATCTTCTTTCAAATAATGCTCAGGAGATATAGTAAGTGACTGTATTTACTGTTATGAATACAAGTTTAAGAATTGTTAGCTGACATTTTCTACTACCTAATTCTAGATGCCCACTCCAGAGTGGTTCTCCCAGAAATGGACAACGACCTTCTTACAACTTACATCAACGCCAACTACGTCAAAGTAAGTCATGATCATCAAACACCATCTTATATTAAATCTTCTTCATACTCACTTGTGGATGTGACACACAAATGTTTGTGATAAAGAGCTGAGGATTGATGGTACTGTAAATTATTTATAACAAGAGATTGCCCCCCAAAAAGTCTAGGTCAAAAAAGAATGGGAAAATGATACTTTGATGATTGGTAAGTGACTTCTCATCTAAAGTGTTTATCTAAAGAAAAAAAGACAGCCCTTTTTAATGATTACTTTATTGCACAAGAAGTGTATAAGATTACATGTACAAGGTGTGACAACTTCTATCACTTAACAATTTCAGGTCCTGGTGACTAAAAACACTTTGTAGTGTGAAATAAGAATATATGTTGTTTGTTTGTTTGTTTTGCCTTTATCCTGATCTGTATTAATTCATTGTTACATATTTCCAGGGTTATGATATGGAGGAGAGAGCATACATTGCCACGCAGGGCCCGATGAACCACACCGTGACCGACTTCTGGCAGATGGTTTGGCACGAGAGAACTCCCATCATCGTCATGATCACTAAACTCACTGAAAAGAACGAGGTATGGGAGCCCAGGGTTTGGTCCCCACTACTTTTACGGTATTTCCATGCCGCATTCCACCCTAGACTACAGTTAAGTGATGATGTCACATTTTCTATGAATGAAAAGCCAACACTAATTTTGAATGAGCACTCATCTCTATTGATAGATAAAGTACTTCACAGTTCTTGAACTTTTAATCGAACACAGAAAAATTACTCACCGTTTGAATTCTCTACCGTTATATCAGTCACAGATTTTCAACGGAGACCATTGTTGTCACCCAAACTATTATATGATAAGGGATTTTCTTTGTGTTGGATCAAAATCTTCGAAACTTTACGACATGATTAGCCCATGGTTGTGGTGATGACTCGATTTCACATTCAACCTGTTGAACTGACTATACTGACCTGACCAACACGGTGTATTCCGTATTGCCCGGGGTACCAGCACGACCGCAGAAAGGCTGGTGACTGAGGGCAATACGGAATACACTGTGTTGTAATTTATTTATGTCATACCCACCCAATAAAATGTGCCAGAAGGTCAGAGAATTTTGTGTCCTCAAACAAAAAAATTGTGTGTAACAACATTGATTCCAATGTCCGAATCCGGTGTTCAACTTTTTGACCGGTGCACGCAGAGCACATTCTAATCATTCGATGGAAGCCTGCAATACGACTTCAAAGCCCAGGCAATACACACCCCGACCAATCGAATCACGTGAATCACATTGAAACTCAGATTCGCATCAGCCATTTCCCGACAAATTGCTTTCTAACTTGCGTTAACGACTTCATCTGCATGACCAAACAAACTCGCCAGTGAGATGGTGGAAGGTGTCAGCTTCCAAAAGACGTTTTCAGATTGACAATTTTGGCTCTTTGGAAGTAATTGAATCCGCCCGCGATTTAAGGTTTAGAGAAAAGTAGTTGAAACTAGAAGTTAAATTGCGGGCGGATTCAATTACTTCCATAGTGCCAAAATTGTCAATCTGAAAACGTCTTTTGGAAGCTGACACCTTCCACCATCTCACTGGCGAGTTTGTTTGGTCAGATGTAGTCGTTAACGCAAGTTAGAAAGCGATTTGTCGGGTCATGGCTGATACGAATCTGAGTTTCAATGCGATTCACGTGATTCGATTGGTCGGGGTGAATACAGTGATATATAGATCCGGAACACCTGTATCAAACGTTATCCTGGTCCAGGTATGACATAATGATTGACATCGATCAATACTTTTAAGAAACGTTAAAAAAACTCCTCTGTTATTGACTAAGTTTTATATTTATTTTCCGCAGAAATGTGCCCACTACTGGCCCGACCTTGAGGACAGATACGGTGACATTGTGGTGTCTGTGAACAGGGTAGTGGAGCATGATGGGTACATCCTCAGACACTTCACTCTCCAGGTAAGGGTCAAACCATTGAGCATGGTTGGGAGGGGTAGTGTTTGTGTGAACTTTTTGTGTTACAGTCAAACCTGTCCAAAGCAAACACTGGAGGGACTGAGCAAAAGTGGTTGCTGCATGAGGACAGCTGGTTGCTCCCGACCAGTTGGTTGGTAACATGCCCTAGCCCGGTAAAACATTAGGGCTTTTAGAATTATTTTCATTTTTTGGGGGAAGCTCTTAAACATTACAAAGACGAAACAAAATTTAAAATAAAAGAAGCCCGCTGGGTAACGGTGCTAGCAGAAATCAGCCAAGTTTGATTGTATTTGAAAAAGGATTTTGCTGTCCTTGTATCAGGGCCAAACAGATGAGTGGCCATGGGCGCTTCATCAGGCACTACTGGTGCACGGAGTAGCCAGACCACAAGAACAGAATGAATTTTAAATGTGCAATCTTTGTCTTCTCTTCAGCGAGGGAACGAGGTGCACTACATCAGGCACTACTGGTGTACAGAATGGCCAGACCACAAGACCCCGGAGACGGCGAAGGCCCTGCTGGCACTAGTGCAGGAGGTGGAGTTCCACAGGCTCAGACAGACCAGGCCTAGGAGACCTGTCGTCGTGCACTGCAGGTAAGAATGTCACTACAGGTAAACACATGCACAGGTGAGCAAGCAGGTAGGGACACAGGTGAGCACACAGGTGCAGGAAGACGTGGAGTTTCACAGGCTAAGACAGACCAGGCCTAGGAGACCTGTCGTTGTGCACTGCAGGTAAGAATGTCACTACAGGTAAACACATGCACAGGTGAGCAAGCAGGTAGGGACACAGGTGAGCATACAGGTGCAGGAAGACGTGGAGTTTCACAGGCTAAGACAGACCAGGCCTAGGAGACCTGTCGGTGTGCACTGCAGGTGAGACTGTTAACACTCTGGTGAGCACACAGGTGAGCACACAGGTAGGCACACATGTCAGGTAGACACACCGGTGAGCACACAGATAGCACACAGGTGCAGGAGCTTCCTCATGCAGACCAGGCCTAGGAGACCTGTCGTTGTGCACTGCAGGTAAGACTGTTAACACTCAGGTAAACACACAGGTGTGGACACAGGTGCAGGAAGACGTGGAGTTCCACAGGCTCAGACAGACCTGTTGTTGTGCGCTGCAGGTATTTCTTATAATCATAAGGGTTTTTGGTCAGGATAACTTAATATAATTAAGAAGCTCTGGATTGATTGTGATGATATTTGCTCTGTAGACAGGTCTTGCCTAGATGAACTTAATGTAATGTTATGTGTATGTGTTCCAATGTAATGTATATGTTATGTGACTCCAGGAAGAGTAGTGAAGTGCACTTGTGTACTTCACTAATGGAAGTTGTTTTATCAATAAACCAATAAACTTTAAGGTTTCTTGGGCGTGGCTTTTCTTGGTACTGCAGCAGAAAGTTAATTACTGGTCTGAATTACAGATTGAAGTTCTTGGAAGAGGCGTAGCGTTAAACTTTGTAATTACGTTTTGCTGACATGTTTATGTTAAGTTGTGCACCCAAAACTCTTTCTGTGCACCAAGATTGTTTGGTTGGGTGCACCAGTGCACCTATTTTCAAAAATGAATTTGTCCTATTATTATTGTTACAGTGCTGGGATTGGTCGTACCGGTTGTTTCATCGCCACCAGCATCGGGATCCGCCAGCTGAGAGAAGAGAACACGGTGGACGTGCTGAGCATCGTCTGCGGCATGAGGCAGGACAGGTACGTTAGCAGCAACCAGATTGAGCGAATATTAACTTAAAGTAAATTGGAGGGAAATGTTATGAGCCTCATGTAAATGGGCAATCAGTAGTGCTAAGCCACTGGGAGAATAAGGGAAAGAATGACAAGAGAACGCGGTGGACATGCTGAGCATCATCTGTGGCATGAGGCAGGATAGGTCAGATATCGGTCTTCACACAATACAAAAGTTACTGAAACATGCACAACTGGATAGATTAGACTGTAGTTACTTGGTTGTGTATATATACATGTATTTGGTTTTTATGGGCTGAAGTGCCTGAAATAGATAAAGAATACATAATGGCATGAAGGCTAGACATCCAGGTTATGAGGTACACAGTACAAAATATACTCAAACAGCTATTTTGTAAGCGGACACGCTCACAGTGGCATAAGGCAGGAGAGGATAGTACCAATTTTTCCTTTACACAGTACAAAGATTACTCAAACACTGTACATGGCAGCCAGTTTCTTTTCTTTAGAAACTAATTTTTAGAAGAGTTTTCTAAGGTCTTCCACCACCCCAACCCACCTCCACCCCTCCAGCTTGTTCAGTACTTTTTCCTGGCTCCCCTGCACAGGATGACTGGTCTAAAACAACAAGCAGTACAAGTCCATCCACTATGCTCATGGTAGCCGACATGTCGGGCTGCTTCTCTTTTCCATCCAATACATACATACTTGGCCATCCTTCTTTTCTACCCAGTGCATGCAATTTTGTGTCTTGTATCCAGTTCAAGGAGCTTACTGGTGTTGTATTTCCTGCCTAACCCTTGCAGAGGAGGAATGGTCCAGACGAATGAGCAGTACAAATTCAGCCACTACGCTAACTTTCAACATACTGGGCCATCCTTGTTTTCTACCCAGTGCATACAATTTTTTGTCATGTTCCTCTTGTTTACTCGTGTTGTATTTCCTATCGATCCCCTCCAGAGGAGGGATGGTCCAGACGAACGAGCAGTATGAGTTCATCCACTACGCTCTGTGCCAGTTCGAGAAAACCCTCCCCTCCGAGGGGGTCGACTGAAGGTCACCCCGACGACTTTCCCGAGGACAACACTTCTCTAGGTTGTATTACCTTGGCAACTTAAGGCCGGAATCATGTTGCCATGTCAACCGATTGATTGATTGAGTGATGTAGGACCGTGGTGATTCTTTCCTGTGATTGGTGGAGGGCGGAGACAGCCTGCGTGGTGATTGGTAGATGCAGTTGTTGCCCGGGCAACTAGATGTCGCTGTGATTGGTGGATGTTTTGTGTGACACTTGTACGACTCGACGGTTGCAGAATCGTCTTAGACGTCACCTGTAGATGCTGCCAGCGTAGACAGACTTTTAAGAAACAGGCACATCCAAATGTGTGACCGAATCTTCCAGACTGTTAGACGGGGCTGTCTCCAGCTTTAAATTTTGTCCGTCCAACTTGGTAATTTTATTGAGGGGGGGTGGGGGTGATTGGTAGTGAGGGCCAAAAGCGACAATTATCTATCACATGGTTTAGAACTTTCAAAGGCATGGACCATGATTGGCTACAGTCCGAAAGAAATGGCGAAATTAAATCCAATTGGAATTTGGAACCAAAGTTTTTAATTTTCATTGCTAGATCTGACATTCTAAGCCCACAAGAATGTATTTTCTCGTTATGATTTTAACCATTTTGGACGGACAGGGTGAAATTTGTTTCGTCCCGGGATGGAGGGATGGGTCCTGGAGACAGCCCGGCTTTTAGACAAACATTTGCTGGAAGAGAACAAAAGGTGTTTAGGACTTAGTGATGACATAAACTGGAGACAACTCGAGACACTTTTTTAGGTGAGTGAGATTGTATGTCCTGTTCTCTTCTCACAGCCCAGTTTTTTTGGGGTGATTTTTCTGTGAAATGTTTTATCAGTAAAAGTCACACCTATACTTGGACATTACAAGGAAAGTTCTCTGCTTCCAAAGTTTAGTGATCATTCTCTGGTCACAAGAAAGCTTGACTCCCATGTTGGGAAAAAGAATTTTAGCCTTTTAACTAAGATTTCATGTTTTATTGACAGAGTCATGCTAATGTTATTTATTTAACTATATTGTATTTATTGATGTTTACTAAGGAGTTATTAAGGACCAAAGAAGTGACTTAGTAGGAATAGAAATATAGAGATCGTTTGTAGAGTTTCGAAAACAAACCGAGAGAGAAACAAGATAGCAATACTTTTCTGCTGGATACTCTGATACTTTATCAATCGTCATTTAGGGGTGAACCAGTCAATGTCTGAGGGGTGGATATTTTTAGGCGGAGACAGGCATTTAAACAGGAAGATTTGTGTTGTTTATTTTCCTCAAAGAATATTGATGTAGTGCCAGTCCTGGATGTTTAACCTTCATCAACGTATTGATGTAGTACTTTAAAGATTTTTAAGAAGGAGACAAAGATTAAGATTGTAGTAGAAGTATCCAAGATAACTATAGATACTGTCATCACCTTCCCCTCAAGAATATCATTTGGATCATCCCCTTTCTGAGGTTTTCATTTTGTGCAATATTCATTCTACAAAATAACCTTATTAAAAGTTTTTCCTTTAGTAACAGATCCAAACACTTATTATATATATATAAAAGGTTAGATTTATCTAAAGCTGAATATACACTAATTATTAATTCGTTTGAATGGTAAGATATAGAGTATCCAATAATACATGAAATTTTAGGACCTACAGTTGAACTCAAATCACTTTAGACACAGGTTTTAATACATGTAAGTATTACCACATTTCTATGTTACCTCAATTTTCTAAGGACTGGAATTTGTGATGACTTTTGCTTTTATCTATGGTTCCATAGTTTTAATCTCAAACTGATTTTACCCTTAATTAAGTTTGCTTGTTTCGAAAATGAGCAATCCAACACTTTTTCAGATAGAGCAAGCTACCAGATGTTTTATTACAGAGTACATACTCATCCAGCTTCATCAAAATGTGGGGAAGCCGACCAGTGACCGGTGAAGTGCCACTATTTTCTCTTCTAGTGACCTCCAGGCCAGTCAATGTGTAACCAGTAACCTAGCGTACGTGGTAGAGTGTCTTAGGATCATCTAAGGCCAGACATCATCATCATGTCTTTGCACTAAGTCAAGATACAAACAGGGAATACTGTAAATGCATTTAAGTTTGTGTGGCCTTTATTTCACACTAAGACGATAATGTAGTGTTTGCGGCCAGGTTTTAAGTTCGCTGCAGCGCTATAGTCACATACTCCTACAGTGTTGGACCAAAATGTTTGCTGTGATTTTAAGTAGACTTCTTCTTCATCTTTGTGTGAGAGTGCGGATAATTTCAAGTTCACTGTGAAACAGTCGCCGCAAAAACTGCATACATAAAACCACCGCTAATATTTCTGCACGTACAGTAGTTAACACCTTCAATATGGTATGTTGCCATTGTACAGCCCCATATATATCTCGACTTATTTTTAAGACATGAAAATGACTTTTATCTGAAGATCCTGAAATTCTAGAAACCACATTGTAGCCAAAGTTAGGTTGCACACTGACTTTCTTAAAGGAAGCTTGAAGAGGAAACTGTGGCGCTCTATACCGCTCACTTGTCGGCTGCCTCATGCCATTTTGATGATGTAGATTCTATCATATTCATGTATTACCAGTATGTGGTAAACCTGTAGCAATAACACATCCTTCAACGCTGTTTCCAGGGCTCTTAATGGTTTTCCCTTAGTAGACACTACTCTGTATGTGAGGGCTCGAAATAAGGAGAATACCACAGTATGCTGACATCTTACAAGGACTGTATCTGTATATTATGTAGCCGGTATACATGTGTATAACTGCCATTTTTCATAACACACCAGCATACGTGAAATGGACAGACAAATCCTTTCAGAGCTGATAGGTGGGAAATGTAAATATTATGTGAATTCGTATTTATTATTGAAAGATGTTGGGTGCAAAGTAAGGAATATCTAAGAAAGTTATGATGTACTATAATGTGAAACTAAAGTGTAATTTCTTCAGGGTATTCGTAGTTTGTATCTTTGATGGTACTAAGATAAGGTCCAATAGTGTTGACAAGGATATACACAGTAAAATGTAATGATGTCATCAGTACATGTGCACATGTTGTCATGATGTCACTAACTTAAAGGAGCCCAAAGCAATTTCAGAACATCAAAGCTGGAAATATGGCAATCTGTACCTGTATGATATCAACATGAAGTTGCTCATATTTGTACATTTCCATCATGATTTAATACTGTACTTTAAAAGAGCACAGAAACAAGCCTCACAAGGAGTCCTTTATAAATATATACTGGTAGTACCAAAAAGTCAGCGCCCAGATTTTCAATGAGTTCTCTCTGCATGTAACGACATCGCATCTTTGCTCCATGAAGGTCGATATGCGATGGGATAGTGTAATCTAAACTTACTACAAATGTATGTATATATAGAGAGGACTGGAAAATTGTATTTGAAAATCTGACTTTCAACTTTCTGAAATCACTTTGGGCTACTTTAAGACTTATACTTGTACAGAGACCATATGTGCCATTGGTCTGAAATGTTGTACATAGTGGTAGAAAATATTTATTTCAGTGTTTTCCTTCTTTTCATTAAGAAATGTTGGTTTCAATCTGTGAAAGTTATTGTATATTGTATGATGTTGTAGATAGATGTTATCCAAGTTGTTGCAATGTTTAAAACGATTGAAAACAACTAACTGACAGACTCTTTTGGACTACAGGGTCCCATTTTTCTTTGAATTAAACATTAAAGATAAAAGCTAAAAATGTTGATTCAATTATATGAAGGACATCCGTGCATATCAATTTTCATCCGTTTCCAAAAACAAACTTTTCGACCATTCTGTCAATCTGCAGCTGGTCCATTAAAGCAGCTGCAAAATGAGCAAATATATGCTGTAAATTGCAATATCGGAAAACTGGTACTAAAGTTGTAGAATGAGTCAATTCCAAAGTCAAAGAAGATGTGAAAGAACAAAAATGAACTTTGTTTGGTATGTCATTCTCTGTGTATTCAGTCATTTGTTAAACCTTACTGACCACATAAATTTCATAAATTAGGCAACTCTTTTCTTTGGCCAAAGTTTTATTTCTATTGGCATGCATCAGTTTTGGGGTGCTCAGAGGATGTCATCCATATAATCAAATCAACATGGCCTAAAACCGACATTAAGGGTGTTGTAGAAATCTGGAAATGAAACAATACCTGATCCAGAAGTATTAATAATCAAGAAATGTTGATATTAAGAAAAAATGGAAAAAAATATTAAGGACAAAACTGCACAAGTTACCAGCCCGGAAACCAAAAAAAACAAAACAATTTTGGCATTACTAGCTCTTACGTGAGTGTTTCAAATGTGAACCCAAGCTAAGTTACTCTAGAAGGCTGTTTAATGCAAATCTTCATTTTGTACTCTCTCACATTACTTGGTAACATCTGCTGAATATAATTCCACCAGGGTACATAATTCCGCCACCCTGAACAGATACGTCCGATCAGATCTCCAACCCAACGTCCTCCAGTTTAATGCACTCCTGTATATCTAAACTGTGCATATAGGGTGAGGGGGTACCGGTGTTACTCTAGAGATTTCACAAACCAACTGTTGAGTGGCGGATTGATGTAACCCGGTGGAATTATGTTAACTTAATTGATGTTAAATGTGTGATAAACATCGTCCTGATTTGACATATTTGTAACATACTAACTTCAAACCATTCCTCTTGATCTATCTTGCCTTGTATAATGTACTGAACCTTCCTTTTATGTACCGAAGAAAACTCTCAAAATGGTATTTTCCTTCAGGATGACTAGTAGAAGTCAGATGCTAGGTTTCCGTGCTTTTCTAGCTCGTAAGACATGGTAAACTGGAGGTATGCATGGATTTGTTTGCACGTCAAGACCTCGGCAAACTGTGGTTTTGTCCCATCAGTGTTTCTTATTCGTGCCAATATCACATACTGCTGTGCAATCTGTTTTACAAGAAAGTACTAGAGTTGTTCAATAAAGATTTCCCCTGACCCATTGTCAGTCACTTTAGGAGCATGAAATTGTGCAAAATGTATTGTAATACATTTATTTATTTATTTATTTTTTTTTTTTTATGGTGGTCCCTTCAGTATATATACATATCTCTGTAAGCCACATGCATTTTGTTACATTTTATAACTCTTAGCAGTTTCTTCCCCACAGCTGCTAGGATGGAGGGAGGTGTACGTTTTGAGCCAGTTGAATTTAGAGCAGTCATCAGGTCCAGAGTATACAAAATGTTCATTAATTAAAGGTTTTTACGGACTACTTTTCCATTGTGCAAGGGGAACAAAACTTGGCACACTTCGAAGTCTTTGATGCCCAATAACTGACTGTCAAGTTTCGTTCCTCTAGTCAATATTGAGTTAGTCTATGAAGACTTGATTTGATGAATGAACGAATGAATACCTTTATTGTACCTGTGTATACCCACTGGGTTAAGTACAGGTCACAACAATGAGCACACGGCATATTCTGGACCCACATAACTTCTCTAACTCACACCAAACTCCATCCTAGCAGCTGTAAAAGAAAAACCGCTAGGAGTTCAGACATGAAGATGTTGCCCATAGAGACATGTACTTTGTGTATCTTGCGTAACGCCTGCCTTCTTGTCCTTTGGTAAGGCCCCCATTCGCTACACGGGAATCGCGCTGCGCCATCTCTGCGACCTTAATCAGATTTGTATATCCCTTGACTTCATAATTTGAATATCATCCAAAATGTTAAAGTATGATTAAAAAGACAACAAAACACAAAGCGTAAAACAATTCGTTTGTTATCTATAGAAGTCGTTGACCGCTCTGTTAAACTTGAGGTCGCAGAGAGCGCGCGGTGAGAGCGCCGTCCTAGTGGAATGGGGGTAACGTTATAAGGGGTCTTTTTTTCGACTGTCCTTGTAGCTTTTTCGAACCACATGTCAAAAAGAGTACATCACCAGTAAACACATGTATGTGCCAAGTGCTGGTCGGGCAGTCTGTCTGTAGTGTGTAGAAAATACGAAGTCGTTTTTTTTTCCAGTCATATTTGGACATGATTGTGACGTCTTTCCTAGTGAGGGCCAGTAAAGGAAACGATACAGTAACTACACTGTTTCATTGTTGTAATGTGTGTTGTGAGAGAGTCAAAATCATCTTTATTGTACTTAAAACAGACATACAAATACCCAAGATGAATATCAAAAAACACCTAGGACAGCCCCTTGTCTGGGTTAGGACACCCAGGGGGCGCAATGGAAAAAGTAAATCGTGTGCGGCGGACTGTTCAGGCACGGAAACTGCAAATAAAAAGATTCTCTACACATATATGATTGATACAGGCAAACTACATACAAACATGTTGCACTGGTTGACTATTGCATTGTTTCATTTGCGTTACCGTACTATTAGCATGAGAATAATCCCGTTGGTTTTTCCCAGCCAACATTCCAAAAGCACAGTATATGACATATGAGGCACAGAGATTTACTGCAAATTCATGCCTGTGGGCTTATTGAAGGTTGACAACAATTTATGACGATGCACAAAACATACAGTGAAACATAAGGCGCATACATGTGATACAAGCGACGAAGTTAAAGTACGTTGCCAGTCTACAATAAGTTTCTATATCTACGGATCTAACGCATGGTCTGACTTCTTTGAAAGCTGTGGAAAATAAAAAGTCCCACGTTTTCGATAATGAGAGGGTTCGATGATTTCAGAAGGAAGATGAGTTTCTGTGGATTTCTTAATCTAGAAAAGCTTATAGAGATTTCGGATACTTTCGTGAATAATCTGGGTTTTTTTCAAAGTGCGTTAGTTTGTCCTTTTCGAATGTGTTCACACCGAACAAGTCACTATCTCCTCGATCAAAGAATTGTGCAAGCAAGACATTGTTAACACGGCTGCAGCCCATGGAGCTTAATACGCTTTCCCTTCTTGCGAAATTCAAAATTTGTCCTCTTAAAGGAATATTACACATTGCCGCTAATCCAACCTTCAGCTGAAAGCTCATTGGAAGTTAGAAAGACTGATGTTCATGATCTAACAACCAGAGATTCAAACGAGGCTGCATCTCCGATTACATGATTAGCTACTTCTGCCTTTAAAGGCAGCTAGATTATATGTTCAAGTACAAGTGTACTGTACATTAGCATTTGTTTACACAATCTCGCTGGCTGGGGTTAATGACCCCCTCGGTAACAGTACTAGGAGGACGATTCAGCCAGCTATATTGTACATTATCACAAATCCAGCTTTCCACCTGCCGTTACCTCTTTAATCTACTCTTAGGAAGTATGGAAGGTCGTCAGAGAGCCAGAGATTTTAATGGCAGCTGCAGCTTAAGCAGTGTTATCAACGTCTTTTGTACTTGAAGTACATTACATTTCCTCTCTCGAAGAAATTGAGCATTCAAACTTGCCACCTGTCGTTGGTAGCATTCAACGTTACAACTCAAAGGAAGTATGGGAGATTAAAGTCCTAATACAGGAAGAGATCTCGAAGACAGCTGTAGATAACATTATTTACTT
Source organism: Branchiostoma lanceolatum (assembly GCA_035149815.1). Classification (NCBI taxonomy): domain Eukaryota; kingdom Metazoa; phylum Chordata; class Leptocardii; order Amphioxiformes; family Branchiostomatidae; genus Branchiostoma; species Branchiostoma lanceolatum. The sequence continues at coordinate 3,398,936 of CM068868.1, read as the reverse complement.
TGTAGTAAACTTGATCTCTCTTTTCTTTAGGGGTTTTAATATTTCCGCAGTTTTAACTTGTCACCTGGCATTGTATGCTTGGCAGGAAGACTCTGAACAAATCACGGCGATCGTAATGTCGTGAAAACTGCGAGGACAGTTGCAGTCCATACAGCATTACCGGCTTAGTCCGACGAATGGGAAATAGGGAAGGTCTGAATGTCGTTAAAGACAGAGATTTCAAAGACAGTTTCAACTTGATTCACGGTCACTATACACCTGCACCGTTTAGCTGCTCAACAGAGATCTGTTCAATCAGGAGCTGTCCTGAACAGATAGAGCCCGGCAGCACAGACCTCCTCCGCCTGTCATCACTTTGCTCAACAACGACTGATCAGCAGAGTCCTGCGAACATGTTCAACAACAGCTTGGACCCTCGACAGTTTCCCGATACATTTAACAACAGCTCTGGCCCTCTGCAGTTTCCCGACATGTTCAGCGACAGCTCGGACCCTCTGCAGTTTCCCGACGTGTTCAACAACAGCTCGGACCCTCTGCAGTTTCCCGACATGTTCAACAACAGCTCGGACCCTCTGCAGTTTCCCGACATGTTCAGCGACAGCTCGGACCCTCTGCAGTTTACCGACATGTTCAGCGACAGCTCGGAACCTCTGCAGTTTCCCGACATGTCCAGCAACGGCTCGGACTCTCTACAGTTTCCCGACGTGTTCAACAACGGCTCGGACCCTCTACAGTTTCCCGAAGCACCGACGTTTGACAACATGGTTCACTGTTACTTCTGGCACCTCCACCACACGAACGTGTCCTACCGTCAGGCCAGTGAGACTTGCACCTCATATGACACATATACGTTAGGAAGTAAAGGTTTTTTAAAAGGTATGTTTGGAGTCATGGGAGTCTTCATCATTTTAGCCAATCTTACGGTTCTTTTAGGCGTCATTGGGACACGGAAGCTCCACAAGGCCATGTATCTGTACATTGCAAATCTCGCCATGTCAGACCTTCTGTCAGGGGTACTACTTATTTCTTCTGCTTTTGGCCAGTTGAGGCAATACGGAATAATTGCTACATTACACTTTTTTGTCTGCTTGCTGTTTACGCAGATCATGTCGGCAACAGCTCTAACTTTGCTATCAGTTGATTGTTACATAGCTGTGAGGCACCCTATTTGCTTCCACAACAACGCTTACAATGCAAAGCGTAATACATGTGTAGCAATCGTATGTTCATGGATCGTAGTGTCGTTGTGCGTCTTCTCATCGTCCATGGGCTGGAACTGTCTGTACTATCGCTTATTCACCACTATAGTTAACTGCGTTATCGTATTCCCTTCGAGCTATGCCATTTTCCTAGCTTCAGTACTTTTATTTCTAACTTTCGTCTTGATGCTCACGAATATCAGCGTTTTTGTAAAAATCAAACAACGTCAAAAGACAAGACTGCGACAGTTCCGAGGAGGTGGAAACCGATGGGCTGAAGCTAGAAAGAACCTTGGAAGGACTGAAGAAAACAAAGCCCGCGATGCACAAGACGAAACCCAAAGGAAGTTTGACTCCAGCGCAAGAAAGGCAAGAACAGTGATAATCCTTGTGACGTTGGCATTCGTATTCTGGCTTGTGGCTTTCGCGGCTATTCCGTTTGGTCCAGTGTGCTTCAGGAACAGAGATGTATGCTCTCCTACGACTTTCGCGAACTGCGTGCTTTTCGTGTTGACTTTGAACTCGGCACTCAACCCATTGGCAAACATAATCCGCATAGCTGACCTGAGAAATGCAATCTGGCAAAAGTTCATTGGTCCTTACCGTGGATGTTTGAACTGTTTCTCGAAATGTAAACGGGAGCAAATAGAACAAGTACCTACTGGCACAGTCGGTTCATATAGGACAGAGACACAATTTGCAGAAGGGCAAAGCACGACTAGACAATCCGCCCAGAGTGCGGGGAACCGTTTGTATTAGGTACACTATATGATAATAATGATGAAGGTTTATTTCTCACACAAAGAGTGACAGAGTGGCAGGGACCCTGTAGGGACCCTGAATTGATCCGACATAATAATAAAAGAGCAATAATATACACAGTAGTATAATAGCACGGTACTGCCGGTATAAATTAATCTAGCCATGAAGGGAACAGCTTTGCAGACGTGGAGACGTACAAGTGAGAAGTACATTTTTATTGCTTCATCGCTTGCTTTATGTACTAGACAAGGGTGTTTTAATGACGGTTGAAATGTGTGTCCTATATGTGTAACCAGCGAATTTCATGTGTCATGAGAAAAAAAACATAAGGCAATTAAAGTGCGATTTAGACGGAGATTTTTTTCGTCTTCCTTGTTGTTTTACCGCCCCGTTTAAACTATCTACATAGTAAAGAACATGTTGCTCACTGGTTAGCGTAGCGGATGTAAACAAGAACAACAAGCTTGTGCTGAACTCAAATAAAATTAGAATAAGGATTGCATATTCAAGTGTACTGTACATTATCACTTATCCAGCTTGCCAGCTGCCGTTACCTCTTTAGTCTACTCATAGGAAGTATGGAAGAGAGCCAGGGATTTCAAAGCCAGCAGCAGCTTACCCAGTGTTATTCACGTCTTTTGTTTTGAAGTACATTGGATTTCCTCTCTCAAGTAATGTAAGCATCACCACCGTTCACACTTGCCACCTGTCGTTATCAACATTCAGCTTTAAAACTCATGGGGAGAATGGTAGAATAAAGTAGTGGCAATACAGCCAGGTAAAGACAGCTATAGATCAAGTGGCATTACCTGATTTGATTTGATTTCGTCTAACTTATTGTTAAAGATCCAGCTTGTCACCTGCCGTTACCTCTTTAATCTACTCATAGGAATTCAGGAAGATCGTCAGAGAGCCAGAGATTTCAATTACAGCAGCAGCTTACGCAGTGTTATCTACGTCTTTTGTATTTGAAGTACATTATATTTCCTCTCTCGAGTAATATTAGCATCACTACCGTTCACACTGTACTTGCCACCTGTCGTTATCAACATTCAACTTTAAAACTCATGGGGAGAATGGTAGATTAAAGTAGTGGCAATACAGCCAGGTTAGGACAGCTATAGATCAGATGGCATTATCCACTTTACCGAATTTTATTTGATTTCGTCGAACTTTCTGTTAAAGATCCAGCTTGCCACCTGTTCTTGCCTCTTTCATCTACTGAAAGGAAGTCAAGAAGAGAGCCGGAGATTTCAAAGACAGCTGCAGCTTACGCAGTCCTTTGTATTTGAATCTAGATTTCCTCTTTCAAGAATTTCTAGCGTTGTCGGCATTCGAACTTGCCACCTGTCGTTGGTAGCATTCAACGTTAAAACTAACGGAAAGTATGGGAGATTAAAGTGTTAAGACGGCCAGGGATTACAAAGACAGCTGTAGATTATCTATTTTGAAGTACATTAGATCCCTCTTTTCTTCAAAGTATCTTCACATTACCGACGTTTTGACTTGTCACGTCACTGTATGCTTAGCACGATGACTTTGTATAAGTCAGGAAGGCCATGATGTCGTGAGGATTTCGAAGGTTACTGCTTCTTCCAGGAAAGATCTTGATATTAAGACGCAAGGATAAAAAAGACACATAAACACGTCAGAATCATTTATATTCCATGACAATGTAATACACTGAGAATTTCGCGTTAGACTATATAATGATATTAGGTGATATCCACAAATTCACCAAAAACTATACACTCAAAGGGGTCTATTGATATACTATACACAAGTCGTACAAATCTGACCAAGTATACAGTCCTCCAACACTACTCTGATTTCTCTTTGAGAAAGGTATAAGAAGTCATTACAGCTTTGCGTAGCAAAACCTTTGTTGGATCCGTTGGCATCTATGGTGACCGCCATCTTAAATTATGACGCCACAGGGTAGCCATACCATTTTATTTGGAGGGGTGTTTTTTGGGGGTCGCTAGCATTCTCAATATTTTTAACAAATCGGTACACAACTATCACACATTCAACTCAAGTAAAAAGAAAAATTCAATACCGATTCATATTTATAAAAATACCCCGTTATCGCCAAAGAAATATAGCAAACCTGAAGTATATGTAGCTCAAATACTTAACTCTAATTTTAGTTTGTCTCTTCTGTCCACAGACCTTTTGAAATAGGCTACTCTAACCTTAATGTCATGTTATCTTCTGTGAGAAATTGACAGCACATTTGAGATGGGTAAGATGGCTTTCAACTATGATATCAAGAAATGGACACATTCACGGAGTATTCCCTTTGCACAGGTGCTTCTAACAAGAAACTCTCCCAATTGAAAGAAAAAAATTACGATTCTCCCTCCCAATCCGAAGGCTGTTGGGAGATTACATTTTTATAGAATGATGCCTTTATAACAACAATCTTTATCGACACAACAAAAGTACAGCGAGTTTTGTAAGGTCTTCTACAACTATACATGCCATCAAACAAGTGGATACAGAAGAATTCACCGACCTACACGTATATGGATAATTCAACATGTTGAGTTTAACATATCACACATATTACTAGTTCGACGCTGTACGTAGATATGGCCATTGTCACACATTGATTTTTTTAAACAAACATTTTATTCTTTAATTAAAAGTACATTTCAACCCATAATGTCGTTTGACAAGCAGAGTTAGAAGGCTGTACACTTAGGTCAACACCTTAATTCGCCCGATGGCTGTTGACCGTCGGAAAATGGTAAAGACATTAAAGCATCTACTATAGTTACACATCTTCACACTATACATTGTCTATACGTATCTGTGTGTATATATAGTTATATGTATATCACAAACACTGTATTTCTAGCAGCTACGATGTCATATACGTAGGTATATCCATACCAACATACTATACGTCATGATTCTATTGTTGATTAATCTGTAACGCAAAAATTAATTCGTCCAAAACCAATTTCATTTGTTTCATATTTGGTTTAATTGTTCGTATAGATATTTCGAATATGTTTTTTTCCGCTGAATATTTCAACTCATAAATTTGTCAATGCTAAACTTAATTATGTCAAGGCCAGCAGCAAAATGTGTTACTCTCAAGCAGACTTCTTTTGGGGTCTAAAATGGTACGTACGAACATCAACTCTGCTACTACAAATAATACTGAAATGAGTTTTGGAGTTCATCATTAGAGTAATCCAGTTTCCGAACATATCTGTTGTAGGTCTTTAGTTTTAGGTTAACTTCATAAAAATTGTATGTCGTCAACCCTATAAGGTTTCAGTTCCAATACTTGAACGGCATCGAGTGCTAACTGTTACGCAAGAAGGACCATTTCATGTAGGATACTCTGTCTATTCCTCCAGTACTGTGGGTCTGTTTACCTTTTTCATGCAAGTTATGAGATTATGAGCTTTACAAAATGCGACAAAATATGCTGTATATACACGGCTAACTCATACATTCTATTTCCGAACAAAACTTTTCAGAATATTAGTTCGTTATCTAATTTGGATATTATGTAGATATTACGTCACAAGTTGAGGTAAGTCGTGGTCATAGCTTCCTACGAAGTTTTATTTACTTTTCCAAGCGATAGAAATATTTTTTTCCTCAAAACCTTTTTAATGCCTACAGCGCACAATCATATAATTTCCTTCTTTTTTTCTTTCTTTGGATCGTCTAATGTAGACAATTGTACAATAAGAAAAAGTACGGATATCTTAGACGTATAGAGCCAACGGGGAAATTCTAAAAATGATATATAATCGTAAAACAGCAATATGTCACAAAAATAAAGTGAAGAAAGCGGTGATTTCTGTCATAAAATGAGCACAATTTACAAGCAGGGCTGTGAGGAAAGATAGGTGGGAGGTTATGAGGATGGGGATGAGTGGAGGGTGGTCATATAAATGTTTTATTACATCTAACGTTATTGAAATGTCAACATAATGTCACATGAAGTTGGTCTCTATGTTTTGGTGATGATCCTACAATGTTGTGGTCTGTATCGCACAGAGGAGAAAATTGTGTTGCAGGAGCACATGACGTCACTGTGACGTCATGTATGTCAATGGACACAGCAGAATGTTCCAGGTCTCTTTTGTAAAATTCTGGTTTCTAAGGGTTCAGTTTTGACGTATGTTTTGGTCCGTGAAGTTGTTCCGTGAAGTATAACGAAATATGTAATATCGTTGCCAGCGACTTTTTTTATCCACTCTCTTTGATGATAAGCCAGTCGACAGTTAATAGTGCGCATGTGAAGTCATGCGCATTGTTGTCTAAGGTCAAAGTTTAAGGCCCTGGGCCTCAAACTTTGACCTTACACAACAATGCATAACAACTGCCCATGCGCCCAAGAACTTTGAAAATGGCTTATTTTTTTTAACCAGTCACTTCATTTCCCTAATGCAAATAATTTTCCTGTGTACGACACAGACCGCTCTCGATGATCATGAGGTAACCATGCGCGATGAGATGAAATGTCATGCACTGATCATGAGGTGAACACGTGACATGAGATGGAATTTCATGCTATGATCATGATGTGAACACGTGACATGAGATGAAATGTCATGCACTGATAATGAGGTGAACACGTGACATGAGATAGAATGTCATGCTATGATCATGAGGTGAACACATGACATGAGATGAAATGTCATGCTCTGATCATGAAGTGAACACGTGACATAAGATGGAATGTCATGCTCTGATCATGAGGTGAACACGTGCCATGAGATGGATGTAGTGTGATGCCCTGCATGCCTGCCTGACATGTGGCTCTTAGTATTGAGTAAAAAGGGACGCTATGTCATTCTCTGGCAGGTAGTAGTACACCACGTAGTACACGACGTTGAGCAGGGCGAACGCCACAGGAAACAGCCAGCGGGCGTGTCTGTCCACCTGAGAGGCAGAAAAATCGCAACACGCAGTTAAGTAACTAAGTACACCATCGTGAGTACGCATGCTGAAGGTCAAAGGTGAAGGCCCCTGACATTTCTTGTCCAGACTCCGTCGGTCGATTTTCATATCAACAATGTCATAAGTGTCTTTTTATGTCTCAAGGGCCTTTACCTTTGACCTTGCGCATTCGAACTCGGAATGGTGAACGGCCTTTTTGTACCCAGTACCCCCAAAACAATAGTCAACTTTTGGAAAGGCTGCAGTGCCAACTGTTTTCACTAGGGGCGTCCTTTAGCCATCTCGTCATACAGAAGTACCGACCTTGATTCGCACCCTAAAATATGATTAAAATCACTTAGAAGTATTCTACAACAGCCAACGTACGTGCATGTCCGCTTGAGTGGAGAAAAATTTCAAAACACAGTTTGTAGACTTTTTAATCACGGCAATTGTGGTGACTTATTGAACATGGTTGCTTGCGTCAAGAGCAAAAGAAATGCCCCCTTCAATCAAAAAACTGCTGGAGCGCCCTAGCCTCATTTGCAGGCCTCCCGGACGACGCCGGCGTGTAGTTTTTTGCGAGCGCTGATTCGCGATATTCAACTTATCAGGGCCAGGTTCTTTGGCTGGGGGACCGTATCTGCTTGGGGACCGTATCTGCTTGGGGGACCGTAACCGCCCCAAGCAGATACGGCCCCTAAGCAGATACGGTCCCCAAGCAGGTACGGTCTCCCCAGCCAAAGAACCTTGCTGGATAAGTTGAAAATAGCGAATCGGCGCTCCCCCAAAAAATTATTATTAAGCGCCGTCCAGGAGGCCTGTAGATAGAGCGCCCTATCCCAGCCCAAGAGCTATCTGTCACCATTCCATAGGGAATACATGCACAGGCTTTCGCATAGGTGGAATCTATCTAATGCTTCAAAACGGGCCTAATACTACATTTGTTTGTAAACCTGCACATACCGAGTTTCCCGTTGAGAGTTTGGCCAGCACAGCGGCAGCAGCGGCCTGGCTCTGTCCACTCGCCGCGCCATTCTCCGAGCAGGAACTGCCCTTCCCTTTCTTCTTACCGTGCTTCCCGCCGCCCTGAGAAGAACAACACCTCCTCAATTATACAGTCAGACCTGGCCTCGATCAGTGACCAATCGAGATATTGAGGAAAAGTGGTTGCTGGAGAGGAGTGATTGCCTCTGACAACTGGATTGGTTCGATGGATGATTGGTTCATGTGCCGACACGACGCAAAAGAGGTACATTTACACATATTAACCTAGCCTATACCAGGCTCCGAGGATGGCTGGAAAAATAGTAGAAATTGGCCAAATAGAGTGAATAGTACGCTATGGAGAGATGGCCAAATATGCCACCCTAGAGCGGCAAACTGTACCCCTATAGCAGACTAACTCCTCCTGCATATTTTTCTGTCTATTTGGCCAATATCTGCTCTTTCCAGCCGCCTCTGGAGCCTGGTAGAGGCTAGTATTAACCGACGGCGTCGGTACATGTGGAAAACTTCAAATTGAAATGGCCACCGGTGGGATGGGTGCCACTGTCAATCAATTTTGGTTGTTCAGTTGGATGAGTATGCCTCTTTGGTACTGCATAAAAGTGGTCACTGGTTGGTTAAGACAGTTGGTTGCTTAATGATCTTAACGATATGAAATTGAATCGGGCTGTTTCAATATGGCGTGTGACTGGAGGCAGTTCAAACAAATTCCAATGATAAAGAAAATGTATTTGTAAATGTTTTTGTCTTGAAATGTATTTCGTATTTTTTTTTGTCTTGCAAATCATACCTTTACATCATGGAGCATATTCAACTTATAAAGTCGTAAGTCATACAAATCCAACTTTGGTCGCAAAAAATCTGTGCTATATGTTTTGTTTATGTTTGACACTGTAATGTTTTATGCGTGGGACACGACACCAGCAATAGCTTCCTGTATTCCACGTGTTTTGTACGGTTATACTGTCACAATTCTAATAAAGTCAAAGTCAACAGGCGTACTTGTAGAACCTGCGGTGGCGCCGTGGCAGCTATCAAAGCCGCCGCCTTCGTGCCCCGATAGAGATTGTGCGTCAGTGCGTATTCCAGCAAGGCGCTGAAGACGTAATGCAGCCCCCCACCCCTAGTCATCACAAATGAAATTTGGAAACCATATGCACGAAATTATGCGTACTTCCGGTACCGGCGGCGCCGTGGCAGCCTTCAAAGCCGCCGCCTTCGTGCCCCGATAGAGATTGTGCGCCAGTGCGTATTCCAGCAAGGCGCCGAAGACGAAGACGTAACAGCCCAGGAGGTAGACGTCTATGGCTTTGATCTCGGCGTTCTGCGGCAGCGACGCGTTCACGCCAGACATCAGCGTCTGCATAGTCAGCACGGTGGTGATTCCTGAAAGGGGAAAGGAAGTTTATCATCCGACAATACAGAATATCAAAAGGTTTCGGCGAGTAGTCTATGCTAGTAGTCCATTTTTGTTTGAAGTATTTGGCCGCATTTTAATTTGAATACTTACTGTAACTTTCGATAGGCTTCATGTACATTTTATGCGTCATCTAAAAACATTTTATGCGTCATCAAAAAGATCTTATGCGTCATCTAGAAACATTTTGTGCGTCATCTAAAAACATTTTATGCGTCATCTGAAACATTTAAGTGTCCTAAATCATATTCACGTAATCAAAGCTATCAATGTCCTTGGTTCTAGATTGCCTGAGATTTTTTTCAGGTATTACACGTGAAGACCACAAAAAATTCACGTCACTGTGTGAACACCATAAATATTTCACGTGAACATCACAAGTAGTTCACGTGAACATCACAAGTAGTTCACGTGAACATCACACGTAGTTCACGTGAACATTTCAAACATTTCACGTGAACATTTCAAACATTTCACGTGAACATCACAGGTAGCTCACGTGAACATCACAAGTAGTTCACGTAAACATCACCCGTAGTTCACGTGAACATTTCAAACATTTCACGTGAACATTTCAAACATTTCACGTGAACATCACAGGTAGCTCACGTGAACATCACAGGTAGTTCGCGTGAACATCACACATAGCTCACGTGAACACCACACGTAGTTCACGTGAACATCACACGTAGTTCACGTGAACATCTCAAACATTTCACGTGAACATCGGACATTTCACGTGAACATCACAAGTAACTCACGTGGCAATCACAAGTAGTTCACGTGAACATCACAAGTAGTTCACGTGATGGAAACTTACCCAGGGCTATTCTGGCCGGCACGGCTTCGTGATGGATCCAGAAGGAGACCCAACTGAGCACCACGAGCAGAACGCACGGCAGAAAAGTCCGTATCATGAAGTACACGAAGTCTCGGTTCATCTTGAACTTCAGACAAATCCACGAATAAATACCTACAAGGAAGCCAACATGCTCTCCTGTCAATGTGGGAGGCCTGTTGGGAATGTGTAGGTTTGGGATGACTCCGTTCGCCAGCTCATCCACTTTGCACACTGATAATTAGTTCATTTCATGTCTCCAAGGTGATAGAACCTTATTTTTAAGATATAAGTGCGCTTTTCTTTAGAAACGAACGTGCAAAGTGCTGACAAAGGTTGGAGTACTGGTGAACGTTTGTCATAGGCTACCGAGTTACCATGGAAGAAGGCTACCTTTAATCACATGTTTGCTGCAAATTACAAACCTGGAGACGGTTGATTATGGTATATAATATGAATAATAGTTGATTGAAGATATAGATTTTGTAATGTCAAGTTCACTGACGTCATCAATCATTTCATTCTTTGCACGCTACAGAATTTTGCCATGCTGGCATGAATTTTGGCAGTGACTTTTTTTTACTTTTTCTTCAAAGCATGTTCAATTTGTTCACCGCTTTCCAAGCTCAAGATAAACCTCGTTCCATGGATGCCCGTCGCCATGGTTACCGCACATGCGCGTTTACTCACCCAACCCCACCCTTGCAGGGACGGCGTCGTGGTGCACAAAGAACGACACCCATGACAAGACCACCACCAGCACACAGGGGAAGAACGTCCTGATCATGAAGTAGATGAAGTTCCGCTCCATCTTGAACGTCATTCTCAGGCTAGAATAATCGCCTGCGAAGGGCATTCATTATAAGCCCCTGTCAGCTGTTTTATTCATTCATGGCACCGCAAGAACAAGGAAAAGATCACAGGAATGGTGACTAGTGCTCAGACAAACAGACTGAGCCATGAGTGTGGAGAGGAAGCAAGAGCTTTTCAAGCAAATTTCAGGTCATCTGCATCTTCAATACGTGACTGGGGAACTTTGTGTTTCGACGTTTCATGCCGTTAGTTAGTTTTTATTTGCTACGACAGGCTTATCATGTTCATGTCTATGTCAGGAGGAAGATTGTAATGAAGAGAGACAGTGCAATGATAAGACAGAGTATGAGAGATGTAGCAGTTGCATCGCATTGGTTATCCAAGTTTTCATTAATGTACTCATGAAAGAAAATGATGGTTTGATCGCTCACAAGATGCAATGAACTGACAGTGATGACTACGTCAATAGCAGCAAGCAAGTCTCTACATACGAGAAACCAGCATTAGTGGCATCACGATGGACATTACACAATGATATCATGCAGGTGCGGCAATGATGGTGGTGAGTAATATACATCGAGGCTGCGTTTTGCTTCAGCGAGAACACACGGTGAGATCTAATACAAAGTGACGATTTTAAGAATGGAAATGATCCTTTTTAGATGCGGGGTTTTCTTTAGTAGTCTATGCGAACTGATTTGGGGCGTGAATCAAGGCGGATAGTTTGACGATGGCACTGTGCTGTTTAGATGGTGATATTGGTAAGGTAGAAAGGAGGATGCAACCGTTTAGTTTGGAGACTGTGTCTAGATGGATTAAATATCGTTTCGTCTCAGAATTTGTAGTATACTGTACTAGTAAGGTGCTAGTTTTCACAAAGGTGCTGGTGGCCCCCGTCAAGGGTGTCATTCTCGGTCCCTAATGGAAACATACAACACTGATAATCAACTCTATCCTGAAGCAAAAAGCAGCTAAAACCACACAACATGAGGCATGTTGACATGGTTTTAGATTTTTGCGGATTGAATGCAGAGAAATACATGCAGACACTCATGCGATGAGAATGACTACATTTGGTGGTTAGTAAGTGGAATATCGATTTTGAAGGTTGTGAAAAACTTATCATAAAGGTTACATTTTACTGTAATGTCGTAATTGTTGATTTACATCAAGTTGATGTTGTTTAATGCAAAGGAAACTATAATAAAAAATGTGATTACCAGAGGTAGATGACAATACAATGGGTGAGAATGAGCTAGCCAGAAATACATGTAGATAGTAGAAAACAGAAGTGTCAAGGTATCATAAGAGTTACTTCAGATGTCTGCTATTTCAAATTGAAGAAATAAAACCATGTTTGTACAGTCGATGGGGAAAAATAGCAAACTCTTTTCAGTCACTTTGCAAATCAACCAAGGGGTCAAAGGAGATTCTGATATTGGAATGATTAGGCTCGTGTCAATAATCATATTTACATTTTTTCATTCATTTGTATTTTGTATATGTCTTATTTCTGCATACTCTAAGTTTTATCAATCCATTTCGAATGCCTGCTGTAATATATACTCTTGCATTGCAGTTTATATTTGAACTACATACAATCATAGTAGTGAATAGACCAAATCCAGCCCGTGAGACATATATCATATATTGTTACTACCAAATGCTTTCGATGAATTGCCTCTAGTGTTTTATTGTTGTATTCAATGTAATTGTAATGTTGAGTGGTCCGCAACATCAGCTTGTCTGCCTGGTGCTCCACTATGTATTGTCTTGTAGCAATTTTTGATAAAGAACAAATTTGAAAGAACAAATTCTTTCCCCTTTAAAACTAACATTAGGTCGGGCGATTGAAAAGTGTCAGCCATTTTCCCACCACGGTTACCTGTTTGTTTTTGTTTGTTTGTTTGTTTGTTTGTTTACCTGTATCCCTGGTGACGTTTCCCGTAAGAGTGTCGAACCTCACTATAGAATACTTGGCCAGTTCCACGTGTGTCATGCCGCTCACAGGTTCCTGGTCTGTTCTCCAGTGGTACGCCACGTCTCGGTTGGCGTACCCGTCTGAGGGGAAAGAAAGTCATTTTATCTTTCTTTTTTTACTTCGGTTTTGGACAGACAAGGACGACGTGGCACTGCACTCAATTTTTTTTATAACTATTAACAGTGCCACATACAGATAACAACATACCCATTTTTATTTGTATACACCTGGGCGAAGTGAGGAAAGTCGTGTAAAGTGCCTTTCCCAAGGGCACAACATCGGTGGCGTCAGGGGGATTCGAACTCGGTACCCTTGGTTCTGAGTCGAACACCCCGCCGTTACGCCACACGACCCCTCATTTTATCTAGTACCGTCTTTAATCATTGAGATCAAACTCACAGGTCATACTGCAAGTGAACACGTTTACAACATCAACATTCAAAACGTATTACGTTCAAAGAACCATTCCCATGTGGAATGAACTAATGGGGCATATTTGTATGGAGCAAAACTACGCCAAAATATCTCAATCGAAACCTTTAAAAAAGCTAACAACACTCACAATTACAACCTCATCTCCACCAGCTCTGATCCTTAAAATATATCTACTTGGTTCACCTGTTCATGCCCACATTTCACCCCAGTCTAAATTCACACTGTTTGTGTAAATAAAAAAAGCCACTCACAGCTCCCTAGTTCCAGGGTGCAAGTCTGCGTGTCAAGTGGGAACTTCTTCAATCGCATCTTACACTCTGCAGTCGTGGTTATTCTGCAGGACAGAGACAAAGTAGAGCGATCCTTCTGAATGGAGTTTAAACTGTAAACGCCAAAACAAAATAGGACTTACCCAAATTTTTGACTTATCAGCTACGGTCTTTGTGAAGGAATGAACCATCCACAGCTTCTGTAACGTCACGTTATGCAGATAAGACACGTGACTCGGTGAGCAGTGGATCATACACGTATGTTGCAGAAAGTCTATGGCGCCCTCCGTCTCTGTTGAGGGATGGCTGTAAGGCCCGGATGTACATGGCCTTTTTAATACCTCTTGCAAAGTAGAGCGATATTTATAAACTAACAAATTTACACGCTAATTCCGTACCAAATGACAATGTAAACGTCTTACCAAAAAACTTTCGACCAGTCCGCTTGTTCTTTTCAAGCTGATTTTCTAGCGACCAGTTGATTCTAGAACTAATGACTGACATATCGTTACACAAGACGCACCTATCGTTATACACGATCAATCTAAATTTGCATGTTATACAGAACGTATCCAAACTTACCTAACGGTATACAGAACATACTATATAGACTTAACTGCCTTTATACAGAACTTACCTAACGTTATACAGAATCTATCGAAATTTAGCTAAACGTTTTACATATAAACTGTAACTGAGCAAAACGTGCTTAGCAATATACAGAACATAATATAAACTCAACTAACAGCATACAGGACGTACCTAACAATAACCAGAACACATATATATTTTACTTAGTAAACCTAACGTTATAAAAAAACATATATAAAAGTTGATAATCACTATACAGAACTTTCCTTATCTAAACTTACCAAATGTTATACAGAATCGACCTAACGTTATACAGAACTTATCCAAACTTACCTAAAGTTATACAGAACTTATCCAAACTTACCTAACGTTAAAAAGAACTGATCCAAACTTACTCTCCAAGCAGAGGAGGGGTTCCGGCTAGCTGGTTTTCGACGTGTTTTAGGCGTTTTTGTCGGGCTTTTTACTTTGTCATGTTTTTGTCTCTTCAAACCAAGACAAAAAAATGACAAAGTAGGAAGCCCGACAAAAACGCCTAAAACACGTCGAAAACAAGCCGGAACCCCTCCTCTGCTTGGAGAGTAATCCAAACTTACCTTACAATATACAGAACTTATCCAAACTTACCTAACGTTATACAGAGCTTATCCAAACTTACCTAAGGCCACACCAACTTAATTTTATGGATGACATCCGCGCGCGCATTGATTTTCGCCTGTTCTCCAAAAATAAAAATAAATCACCTCCGAAGAAACTTGTAGACTCATATTGCCGCAAAGGGGCAGCATTGAGCCGGCTTGTCGTAATACACTATATACACTCACATTGTCTAACACAACTGGTATGTATGTGACTAGGAGCGATTGAAGTGGGCGCCGCCCCTCATGAGCCCAGTAGTATATTGTTCATGATATGACAATACTTGCTCTGATTGAAGGCGTGATGTTGTATACACAGCCGAACACATTTTTTTTTCTTTGAACGGCCAAATGTTACATATGGGTCTTTAAACCAGGCATCATCCATGTTAAAAGCACTTTAATATTAGCCTGGGTGCCATCCTATTTCTACCGGGATGACAGAAATAACAAAAAAAAAAACATTTTAGGGAAGCAAGTGTAGGAGCCCCGGTAGAAATAGGATGGCACCCAGGCTACTTTAATATGAGCTAATGCCAACAAATAAAGACTTGTTTGTTTGTTACATACATGTTCTGTGGTTTAATTGGCAATACCAGCTATTTAGTCCTCCGGTTTATCTTTTTTTTTTGCTAGATTTTTCTTTTTTTCGCCCTCGCGCATTAGTTTTGGGGACTCCAGAGGATGTCATCCATAAAATTAAGTTGGTGTGGCCTAACGTTATACAGAGCTTATCCAACCTTACCTAACGTTATACAGAACTTTTCCGTCGGAGGACAGTCTCAACAGCCTGTTGTGGGCAGTCACGGTGTGTTTGAAGGACTTCTTATCGTTCAAAATGAAAGTGTCGGGAATCCAGATCTTCTCCGCTGGGGAGGAAAAGAGAAAAACTCATCAATTGAAAGGTCCTTCTTAACAGGACTATCGCTTGCGGTGGGCATAGAACGCACAGTGTCGTGATGCACATCTAAATGCAACAGACAAATTCATATTTTTATTACGCCTGGATAATCCTTGTATAAGAAATATTGTCTGTTCATACATTTACACATGTACAAAGAAGCGAGAAGAATTCGACTCTACTGGACTAGTTTAGTTTAATAACACGTTTGTCTACTCTATATGTTTATAGCTTGTATTGTTGTATTTATGTCCTTGTATGTTCCATGTGTTAAGTTAGACGACCTGTACCTAGCCCCTCGGGGCATGAATGCACAATAAAGGATTTTCATTCATTCATTAATAAAAGATGACGGGGCACTTCTAGCTTGAGAAGAGCTGCACCTTTAGTAGTTTCCTGCTTGCGAATCACGTTCGATTTCCTGTTCAAAGAGCAATGCGCACTTCCACTAATCCAACCTGATGTTATCTGATTAAACTCATAGGAAGTAGGAGTATTCTGACATTTATGTCATGACAGCCAGAGATTCAAGAGCAGCCATATCTCAAATTACATGATGCGTCAGGATTACTTATCTAAGTGTACTGTACATTATCACTAATCCAGCTTGCCAGATGCCGTTGCTTGTTTAATCTACTCATGGAAAGTCAGGAAGATCGTAAGAGAGCCAGAGATTTCAAAGCCAGCTGCAACTTTGATAGTGTTATCTACGTCTTTTGTATTTAAATTACATAAGATTTCCTTTTTCAAGAATTTCCAGTATTGTCGTCATTCCACTTGCCACCTGTCGTTTCTTGTATTCAACGTTCACACGCATGGTAAGCATGGGGCATTTAGGGGGGAGATGGGCTGGGATTTCAGAGACAGTTGTAGATTAGATTGTATTATCTACTATGAAGTCCATTACATCGCTCTTTTTAAGTGTATTCATACACCACCTTTTCAACTTGCCACCAGCGATTGTACGCTTAGCGCGACGACTCCGAAAAAGTCATCATGAGCACAATATCGTGACAATTGCAAAGACAGTCACAGTCCGTATAGCGTAATCGGCTAAGACCGGCTCATGGGCAATAGGGTCTCAATGAAGTGAAAGCCAGAGATTTCAAAGACAGCTGCTCCTTTAACAGGGGTATTACAAATCTCGAAAGACAGCTACAGTCCGTATAGCATGATCGGCTTAGCCCGACTCGTAGGCAATAGAGAAGGTCTCAATGAAGTGAAAGCCAGAGATTTCAAAGACAGCTGCTTTTTAAATCACGGGCGCTATAAATCTGCACGGTCCAGACTTGCTCTGATCAGAACACAGATCTGTTCCATCCGCAGCTTCAGGCAGATCACAGACCTCCTCCGCCAGTCATCACCAACGACGGATCAGCGGAACCCGGTGAACAAGTTCAACAACAGCTCGGACCCTCGGCAGTTTCCCGACATGTTCAACAACAGCTCGGACCCTCTACAGTTTCCCGACATGTTCAGCAACAGCTCGGACCCTCTACAGTTTCCCGACATGTTCAGCAACAGCTCGGACCCTCGACAGTATCCTGACATGTTCAGCAACAGCTCGGACCCTCTACAGTTTCCCGACATGTTCAGCGACAGCTCGGACCCTTTGCAGTTTCCCGACATGTTCAGCAACAGCTCGGACCCTCTGCAGTTTCCCGACATGTTCAGCAACAGCTCGGACCCTCTGCAGTTTCCCGAAGCACCAACTTTTGACAACATGGTTCACTGTTACTACTGGCACCTCCAAAGGACGAACGTGTCGCACCTTCAGGCCAGTGAGATTTGCTCCTCTTTCGACTCCCTGTTCAGTAGTAAAGGGTGGTCTGGGACTATATTTGGAATAATGGGAGTCTTCATCATTCTAGCCAATCTTATGGTTCTTTTAGGCATCATCGGAAAACGGAGTCTTCACAAGGCCATGTATCTGTATATAGCAAATCTTGCCACGGCAGACCTTCTGCCAGGGGGGCTACTTATCTGTGTTGCTTTTGGTCAGTTGGGGCAATATGGAGTAATTGCTATGTTACACATTATCGTCTGTACGGTGTTTACCCAAACCATGTCAGCAACAGCTCTATCTTTGTTATCAATAGATTGTTACATAGCTGTGAGGCACCCTTTTGTCTTTCGCAACAACGCTTCTAAATCCAAGCGTAATGCATGTGTAGCAATCGTATGTTCATGGGTCGTAGTGTCGTTGTGCGTCTTTTCATCGTCCATGGGCTGGAATTGTTTGTACACTCGCTCCTTCACCACATACTGCATTAGTTTACTCCCCTGGAGCTTTGCCATTTTCCTAGCTTCAATACTTTTATTTTTAACTTTCGTCTTGATGTTCACGAATATCAGCGTTTTTGTAAAAATCAAACAACGTCAAAAGACAAGACTGCGACAGTTCCGAGGAGGTGGAAACCGATGGGCTGTACCTAGAAAGATCCCTGGAAGGACCGAAGAAAACGGAGCCCGCCATGCACAAGACGAAACCCAAAGGAAGTTTGACTCCAGCGCAAGAAAGGCAAGAACAGTGATAATCCTTGTGACGTTGGCATTCGTATTCTGGCTGCTAGGTTTCGCGGCTATTCCGTTTGGTCGAGTCTGCCTTCTAAATAGAGATGTTTGTTCATTAACAACCTATTCGAGTTGGGTTCTTTTCGTGATGACTTTGAACTCGGCGCTCAACCCATTGGCAAACATAATCCGCATGGCTGACCTGAGAAACGCAATCTGGCAAAAGCTCACTGGTCCTTTCCGTGGATGTTTGAACATTTTGACGAAATCTAGCTGGGAACAAACAGAACAAGTACCTGATGGCACAGTCGGTTCATATAGAGCAGGGGCAAGATATGCAGAAGGGCCAAGCATGACTAGACGATCCACCCAGAGTGCGGGGAACCGTTTGTATCAGGTGGTAGTATAAGAGCACGGGACTTCCGGTAAAAATCAATCTAGGCACCAAAGGAACAGGCTTTGCAGACGTGGACAAGTGAGAAATGTGCCTTTTTATTGCTTCATCGCTTGCTTTATGTACTCTACAAAAGTGTTTAATAATGTTTGAATGTGTGTTTTGAGTCACGCCTGTATGTGTGACCAGCGAATTTCACGCAAATCATCATGTGTCAATTAAAATGCAACTCTGACGGTCAACATCTCGTCTTCCCAGTTTTTTTTACCACCCTGTGCAGGTGGCTTAACTCCCTACATAGTGAGGAACATTTAGCTTACTGGTCAGCGTAGTGGATATAACGTTAACCGATTGCCGTGAGCAAATACAGTAAGTTAAACACAAGCATGCTGTATACTGTATATTGAATCTAAGATTGATTGTTGATACGTTTTATTTTCTGCTCTATCTATTTAGATGCTTTATTGTTTTGTAATCCGAATAATTTTGCCCGCTTCCTTGCAACTCTGACTCGATATGGTCAGCTGCATCATGTCTATTTCTTTCTCTTTTTAAATTCAGACTCTTTTGAATGGGGATGAACAATCTGACGAAATCGTTCGAATTTTACCTATTGTTGAACTCCTAATGAATATATCTTTATTAATTAAAATTGCAACTTGGAAATACCATGGTCAGCCCAATTAAGCAGCATTGCTTATGTCTTGTGCCATATAATATACATATACGCCAGTTCAACATTCAGTTTTTGATGTAAAGTTACATATTCGCTCTAAATTCATATCATAAATAAAACAAGACTACATCAATACATTCACATATGTTTATAGAATAGGTCTATACATATCAAACTTCACAAGGAATAAACATAAACTTAATACGTTATAGAAATTGGGAGGTCAGAGGTCATGAATAACAGAGTAACAGAGTACGGAGCTTTGGTTAGGGGTGGCCCTTATGTACTATAATGTAGGCCATTAAATGTAGTGTAGGCCTCGAAAGGAGCATGGGTCTTTCCCGCTGTGAGTGGTTCACGCATTGCACAATACGGTATATAGCCTGCAGAATCTTCAGCAAACTGAAGTTGGTAGCCTCAAAAAGAAAGAAGAAGGTTAAAGACCATCTGGCAGGACCCAGGATTCTCTATAGACATATTCTTATCATTTTCTTTGTTGTTCAGCCAAACCTCCATGTCTTATCTATTGTCTCCACATACTTAAGTGTCTTGAAGAGTGGCTATTTGGTATAGCTAAGCCTCCTCTCGTGTGTACAGCACGGCTGCCAGGTCAGAATGAACAGTGACAGTTTATGCTAGCTCCATTTATTGGGTACTATTATAGTGCAACCATATGGATTTTAATTTTAATTTTAATTTTAATTTTAATTTTAATTTTAATTTTAATTTTAATTTTAATTTTAATTTTAATTTTAATTTTAATTTTAATTTTAATTTTAATTTTAATTTTAATTTTAATTTTAATTTTAATTTTAATTTTAATTTTAATTTTAATTTTAACTTTAACTTTAACTTTAACTTTAACTTTAACTTTAACTTTAACTTTAACTTTAACTTTAACTTTAACTTTAACTTTAACTTTAACTTTAACTTTAACTTTAACTTTAACTTTAACTTTAACTTTAACTTTAACTTTAACTTTAACTTTAATTCTAATCTTAATCTTGATCTTGATCTTGATCTTGATCTTGATCTCGAGCTCGAGCTCGAGCTCGAGCTCAAGCTCAAGCTCAAGCTCAAGCTCAATTCTAATTCTAATTCTAATTCTAATTCTAATTTTAATTCTAATCTAATTTTAATAAGCTACGCACCAGTCGCGCCGGCCAGTGGGATCTCGGACACAGAGCTGGAGTTGAAGGCCAGGCGCGGGTCGATCCAGCTTTGGCTCAGCATCATCGTCATGGTGTACTCCTAGACAAAGGGAAATCGGAAAGGAAGAGCATGTTGCTACTCTCCAAGCAGAGGTCGGTGGAGAAAATTGTGACCTTTCCATCATATGCCCCGTTTTCAGTCGGCACTCTCTCTCGGTGGTCTGACGGGCGGGTGGGTGGAGAGTGCCGACAATAAACGGGGCATATGATGGAAAGGTCACAATCTTCTCCACCGACCCATTCTTGGAGAGTACATGTTGCGAAACATCTATCACTTCTAATCAGCGTGAGAACTGCTAATGTGCACACGCACACACACACACACACACACGCACACACACACACACGCGCACATACAGACACACAAACAAACACACACAAAAACCCAAACACACACACACACACACACATACACACAAGGTACGGGCCAGGATCCCTGGGCCTTTAGGGCCTGCACGCCAATACTCACAGTACTACCACGGGGTTCCAAAACATCCAGGACCGGTTGGTTATTTTTTAGGGCACTACAGCAGTGTGCCGTCTGGGAAACCTCGAATGGAATCAATCAATTAATCAATATCCTTTATATATAGCAACTTGGCAGCTGAGGTAGCACTATGGTCTGGTACTTGAGCGTAAAACTTATTACTCTTATTATGAAATATTGCGTAATATTTTGCCCACCATATTGATCTCGGAAACCTGGTCGATGCTTTGTACCGCAAAACCCACGTCTATGTCCACCGGCGGCCCTGCAGACGGAGTAACATCAGTGGTTAATTCATACCAGAGATGTAATACAATAACAATGATGATTTGCACGTTCCTGTCCATAAGGGCTAATTAAATGCAAAAGTTTCACTATTACATGAAATGTTTACGTAAGGAATCATGAGCGTTCCTCAACAGTGGGAGAAACATTACAAAACAGGCTTAGCTACCATAAAGCTGTCGTTAAATGTCTCTTCCCTCTGTATACGAATTCATTATAAACATTTTCCCAACATTTTGTGCATGACATATACCTGAAAGAGAACTTTAAATGGTTGATGTGGACTCGGCTATCACCTTTTGCGAATACTCTTGTTATCACTTTTCACTGAATGGAGACCTTTGAGTGACCAACATTGGAATCCTATGACCTATGACTTGATAATTGGAACGTGCACAAACCTTCAAAATGCACTTCTTTATTAATGAAATTTGTTTGAATTACCAAGGGTCGTCGCTTGGTGGCGTCGTGTTAGCGTAATGATTAGGGTGTTTGGCCCAGAACCCAGAGGTGCTGGGTTTGAATCCATGCCACCAATGTTGTGCCCCTGGCACTTTACTCGACTTTCCTCACACCACCCAGGTGTAGAAATGGGTACCTGACTTCGTCTGTGTAGACGTAAGGCGGTGGAAGGAGAGGGTTGGGCTTCGCCTTCTTAGCTTCCAATACCGTGCCCTAGACCCAGTGGATAACGACCCACTGCCCCTATACGTGCGGCCTTAAAAAGACTGTGGGACTTAACCATTAACTTTTTGGTCGTCGTCTCAGTGGATAGGGGACATAAGGAATCATAGAAAGAAACCGCAAACTCTCAAAAGGTTACTCCAAAAATAATTACTCAAGCAACTGGATAAAGTTTTGAAACAGTCAGACGTTTCAGACAGCATCCACTGTCTTTCGTCAGTGACTAACGATAGGACTGAGAACACCAGTTTTTATACCAAAACATCCTAAATTGTCTTAACCTCATTAACATACCTATTCAGAGTTTTGGTATAAAAACTGGTGTTCTCAGTCCTATCGTTAGTCACTGACGAAAGACAGTGGATGCTGTCTGAAACGTCTGACTGTTTCAAAACTTTATCCAGTTGCTTGAGTAATTATTTTTGGCGTATCTTACTACCTGGATGTCTAACTTTCATCAACGTCTCAAAAGGTTAAAACCATTTGGTATCTGACAGTGGTCATTTCTCAGCAGTCTTGTCGTCCGTAGCCAAGAAAGATGCATCGATCACTATAGGATGCTCCCGGGACAAGAATGTAATCTTACAGCCTTTTTTTTCCATCTCAGCAAGCCGCAAAACAGCTTAATGGAGGTCCTCCTAACCGAATCGTGAATGAATCAAGAACAGCCATCAAGGCTTCGCTTCGTAACAGCGTGAAACAATCGACCGAAGGAAAAAAAAGAGAATAATGATTTTGCCGCAGGCCAAGCCAGGCGCCCTTCAACTCCCCGGAACTTAGGAACTCGTTACGGCATTATTGATCATGACGTTCCGTAGCGGAACTGACGCAGCGGTTTTGTACCACTCCCGGGGATTAAGTATGTACAAGACGCCTCCCTGTCACACAAGACGGCAGATCCTTCAAGATGCTTCATGCTTCCGGCCACTGATCGATACTTGGACGGCCCCAAAGGCAACAAGGCAATTAACATCTGCGATCTTCTGGCACGGAATATGGTAGAAAAACTTCTGTTAAAGATTTTTGGACAAAAGGTCTTCCATGTTGTTATGCATAGCGTCAGCAGACCGATGTCTCACTATAACTTTAGCTACAGGGATTGAACTACATACTAGAAACACAAGACAGATCATTAATAGGAGTGGTTTACATTGTCAAAGGCTTTCAGCTTCTGGCACGAGCTAAGGCAGAATAACGTCTGCTAAAGATTTTCGGAACAATAGGTCTTCATGTTGCGATGTATAATCAGAGCAGACCAATGTCTGAATATAATTTTGGTTAGAAGGATTGAATCCCGGGGACTAGTATGTTGACGGGGTTTCGAGGAAAGTCTAGGTACATTTTTTTTGTTTTTAACTGGATTTGAGTTTCATTAATTTTATCACAGAAATCTGAAATTGCCTCGAAATGATCTTGTTTAAGGAAAAACCACTATAAAATTGTTTTTTTACGAAGTGCATCAGTAATGACAATAACAAATGAATAGGTAGCAACCAAGCAAATAACAACAGAAATATACAACAGCTCAAAGTAAAAAGCAAGCGATAACCAGTTGATGAATAACCGAGGAATAGAAAACAAGGTGAATGTCTGTTTCATTAAGTACTAAAGTTTAAGATGAGGCTCTTCACAAACATGGGATTACACAGAGACCACGTCATCTTCTATTAATCGTTACGACACAATACATTTATTGGTATGTTGATGTAATTTACCAGAAAGTTTAGAAACATCTTTTTCTAACTGAATTTTACTTTCATCTGCAGAAATCTGGAATTGCCTCGGAATAATCTTGTTTGAGCAAAAGTCTTCTCTGAAATTTCATTTTCTGGCAAAGTGCATCGACGTAATGCCAATAGCTTCCCTCCCCACGATCGATAAGCGCACATAACCCGGATTTGAGAGATTGTACTAAGAGCGTTTGACTTTCATTGGGTCAGCGTCCGATGTCCATTTCGTAAGGCCATGTTGAATTGATTACATGGATGACATCCGCGCGCGCATCAATTTTCGTCTATTTCCAAAGGAAAGAAAGTGTTCTACCATACTGTAAATCGTGCAAAGCAGCTACAAAATGAGCACATACATGCCGTGAATTGCAAAAAGATACTAATGTCTATAGAATGTTAAACTCAAAGAAGAAGATGTGAAAGATCAAAAAAGATGAATCCATTATTTCGTATACCATTCTCTGTGTGTTAAGTCATTTGTTCAACCTTCCTGACCACGTAGATGTCATAATGAAGGCAATTTTTTTTTCTGTTGAAAACTTTTTGTTTTATTCGCACGCTCGCATCAGTTTTGAGGTTTCAACAGGATGTCCTCCATATAATCAAATCAACATGGCCTAAGACAATTTCCCGGTCGTTTTGGATCCTGTCGACCCTTTCACACCCAGGATCGATACCGTGAACCCAGGCTGCAACAGGGCTGACCCAGAAAATTGGGCCTGCATTAGAATGTTACCCAAGAAATTACACCATCAACTATTTTGTATTTCTTCGTGACTTATGGCTTAGAATTCGTGCTCGCTTCGCCGGTGTAACTCTGGTCGCTTTAAATCTAAAAAGTTAAGTTTAAGATAGATTGTTAAGATTATACTATACGCTGCCGTCAACAAGGCACCTGACTGGCAATGGTAATGTAAACTTTCATGAGTCCCCCGGATACCCTAAGACTGCTACGTTAAGAATAAGAACAAAATTATAGAAGCCTTCTCAACAATGTCTAAGACACTTCAATCTCTGCAGATCTGAATTGTGCATTACTGATACTGACTGATCTGATTCCGTAGATATCTTAGATTTGAGCGCTCTTAAGGAACTCGGCAAATTATGAGAGTAGGCTAACATGACAGACATCTGGTGAAATTCGAAACTCCAGATTTTAACTTGATTCTAGAATTGCAGAAAAACCTGATAAGAGATGTCAAGAGTTTAACATTAAGTACATCGATTGAGTGATGTGGCAAAATCAAAAACGATGGGCAAAAACTAGTTCAGGAACACATAAAACCTGATCTAATGTTCTGTTATTGCTATTACCACCTGGTCAAATGGCCAGACATCTGTGTCAGTGTCGTAATCGTTCATTTTACGGCCATTTCTGGAAGCTCTAGAATTGCCTGGAAACCAGACAGGAAATATTGATCTGGAGTTAAACGATTGCCAGAATTGATTGGTTGGTTGATTGATTGATTGATTGATTGATTGATTTATCGATTTATTGGGTGATATTTCTAAGCTACAAAACGACTGACAAAACTAGGACGGCAACACATATAACTTGTAATGTTCATTTATCGGTATTAGCATCTGGTAAAGTGGTCAAACATCTGTGTCACCGTCGCAAGTTATTCGGTTTATGGACATTATATTGAGATGGAGCGTGTCAGGTTCGCCTCATGCATGTTGTAGGAAGTTTGTAAAGTACATACATTTATGGCATTGTAGTTTGAACGTTAACATGGTGAACAACTGATGGGTCTTGTACGATAACATTCATGATGGACATCTGATGGAAGCTCCGCATTTCAAATTTAAGAATAAGCCGTTTCGTAGGTTTGAGTGCGCATTCGCAGTGTCAAAGGTGAATGCCCATCGCTTGTAAACAATGGGTGGTTGTTGGGTGGTTGGTTGGTTGGTTGGTTGGTTGGTTGGTTAGTTGATTTATATGACCAAGATTTGATAAAGGTTGGCAAAAGCAGAACGGCAACACATTTAACTTGATGTAATGGTTGGTTGGTTGGTTGGTTAGTTGATTTATATGACCAAGATTTGATAAAGGTTGGCAAAAGTAGGACGGCAACACATATAACTTGATGTAATGGTTGGTTGGTTGGTTGGTTGGTTAGTTGATTTATATGACCAAGATTTGATAAAGGTTGGCAAAACTAGGACGGCAACACATATAACTTGATGTAATGTTCAGTTTTCGGTTATGCCATCTGGTGAAGTCTGTGTCACTACACATTTCATTCATGTTACGGACATTGAGATGCAGAAAGTCAAGGGCACTTCATACATGCTGTGTGAAGATTGTAAAGTACATACATTTATGGCATTCGAGTTTGGAATGAAGAACCGCTCACGATACAGCATCATCAACGATAAACGTATCATACCATCATGGTGGACATTTAATGGAAGCTGCCCAAAAACCTGATAGAAAATGTCTGGAGTCATGTAAGGCTGATCAATTGATTGATTGGTATCATTGGTTTATTGATAAAGTGATTGATCGATTGTATGATCGGTTGATTGATTGATTGATTGATTGATTGATGGTTGGTCGGTCAATCGGTCGGTCGGTCGGTCGGTCGGTTGGTCGGTCGGTTGGTTGATCGGTCGGCCGGTTGGTTGGTTGGTTGGTTGTTGAGTTAGTTAGCTAGTTAGTTAGCTAGTTAGTTGGTTGGTTGGTTGGTTGGTTGGTTGATATGACCAAGATTTAATGAAAATACGTTGACCGAACTAGGACGGGAACACATAAAACATGATGTAATGTTCTGTTATCGGTAATACCACCTGGTAAAATGGTTGCATAGCTGTGTCAGCATCATATTTATTCATTTTATGGACTCAAGTAGGCCGTTGAGATCCGGGCATTAAGGAATGCATCATACATGTTTCATACAGTTTGTGAGGTACATATATCTATGGTACTGTAGCTTGAAAGTTAGCATGATGAACAGCTTGCACGATAAAACTAGTTTCCAATCAAGTAGGAGTTGTTGACAATAAAATGGGTTTCAACTAAATGTACCGTAATGGTGAGATTGAATGCATATTTGGAATATAACCACGTAAAACTTGCAGTAAATAATACATGTGATTTCCAGTTATCATGGTAAGACGCACACTTAGATGTGTCAGCGTTACAATTCATTCACTTTATGGGATATTGGGACAGCCTGAAGAGGTGGATGATAAATGTTTTACGAAGTAACGTTTGTAAAGTATATATATTTACGACATCGGAGGATTGGGAGTTGACATGATGAAACGCTTTCTTATGCAATCATGATAAAATATGGAATAACTATGTGGACGCACCGTGGTGGCGATGAAATAAGACCATGTTGATTCTATTATATGGATCCCCCAAACGGATGCGACTGTGCAAATGTGAGTTTTGCCTTCATTGTGAAATCTAAGTGGTCAGGAAGGTTGAGGAAATGACTAAACACACAGAGTATGGTATTCCGAACAAAAGATGCTTAATTTTTGTACTTTCACATCTTCTTCCTTGACTTCGGATCCGTTTCCCGATTTTGTATTTACATTTACAACATATAGTTGCCCATTTTGCAGCTACTTTGTGCGATTTACCGTATGGTGTGATTTACAATATGGCCCAAAAACTTTTTTTGAACGGACGAATATTGATGCGCGCAAAGATGTTACCGGTTGACCTCTAAAACTTAGAACAGTGATCAAAAGGACATTGCCCATATTGCTACTGAAAATGTCTTTTAGCGCTCGGAGACTCGCAGATTGATGTGTGATTACACCGGCTTTAAGAAATGCGAGCCAGAAAACGGCCTTTCAACATCTGCTTGAAGATTGAATGCATAGCTCTGCCTATACCAACAGTACCGATGTCGAACAGATGGTGGCCATCCCTCAACCACACTTAATAATGTTAACAGTGTTCGGGAAAGTCGATATACCATCGTGTTGGATCGTGCTATGGTCACCACCCTTGTACACGTAGCTGTACGTTTTACACACTGTATAAACAGACTTCCAGTTTAGGATGTATGAATCATATTGTTTCAATGCTAATGAGGTCGTATTAATATCAGTAACGTTCGATGGACTGTCCTTCTATGGCTAACGCGACCTGGAGAAGTACAACACACACACGAATATCCGGCATTCGGAGAATCAATGTTAACGGGCGGTCTGAGACCACAAAGCTTCCGTTCAATATCTCTAATTTTGCTGAAACACGGAATATATGGCCCTTACGCTGTCCCGGTCGTTTTATAAACTGTACTGATGCGTGCTGAGTATCCTGTGCACGTACATGTGATACCGGAGCCGCTGGTATCTGTATTGACTTCTACACGGAAAACAGTGGATGCCAATTGTGAAATAATGGTCTTCTAACAATTACTATTTACTTCGTGCTTTGTAAAGCGGTGGACTGCTATTTCTGTTTGGCAGCAGCAAAAATTTGAAGAAAAAACAACTGTTCTGGTCCAATGCCCTTGAAGCCCCAGGCATTACAGTTAATGCCACACGGCAGGCCATAACGCACGGTCTTCGTGCAATTGTCTTTAATTAAGTTAATTGCGTGCTCATTACAAGCAATATGAGCCATCAGCAATAATGGCCTCGCAATTATTATCTCAAACGTGGACTTAGATTGAGCTTCCCGGAACTATAATAACGACCAAGGTAATTCCAATGAGGCCTCTGATGACGTCCAAAGCCATTGGAATTCTATCAGAGTATTCTATCAAACTATAACTTAAACTTAGCATTTTGGCATTGTATGACCGAATGTACGCAATATTCATACTGACTGACAGAATTTCAGTGGCTTTGAAAGATAGTGGACGCGTTATTTTCAATCAAGTTGAATATGATTCTAGATTGGGAAGAGACATTGGAAAACTGAGACTTGCATTGTGTGTGAAATGCTGCCGTGACAACGGAGATCTTTACTACTGCTTCTTTTCTATTTATTGTTTGTTTTTCCTTACAAAATTGAAGATGTGATCTGATTTTGAATTACAATACCTGTGTGGGGCCCCCCTTGGGTTGCTCTGAATCTGACTGAATTGGTCATCCGGTATAACAGCACTTCATCAGAGTAACGCACTAGCTCGACTGGCAACTGCGACTGTGCATGTCACACCTAGTGACTTTTGAAGCCATTCATGTCGCTATTATTGCCACATTGAGTGGGGTTTTTTTGTATACAAGAATATAGACCATCAATCAATCAATCAATATAGACCATGCATATGTTAATAGATTACATATTAAGAATATAGACCATCAATCAATCAATCAATATAGACCATGCATATGTTAATAGATTACCTCACTTCACTATTACACACTACCTCTTCATAATATGATATGATATGATACGATATGATATGTTATGACAGGATACGATATGATACTATACGATACGATTTGATATGATATAATATATGACACTTTCGTCATTGTACCCATTGTCTTTCCGTATCATTAGACATGGATAGTCCCGTACTATTCAGTGTAAACCGTTCCCTTTACACACAAAACGGATTTTCATTGGACATAAAACGCGCCCATTTATTCAGAGTAGTAGAATAGTCCTATAAACCGTGGTGATGACAGACATGTCATGAAAAAGCGATAAAATCCAGGCAACTCTTTCTAAGAAAAGCCCCCTCGTAAAGCGGTGGATCCGAACGACTTGACATCACATCGTTTGTACACCAGTAACGTCAGGAGAACTGTGGAACGGATTGGCAGAGGCGGGACACAGTCTGCCGTGAGCTAGACCATTGTTCCACCCACCGCACATTCAATGGATGACATCCTGTGCTGTCTCCAAATCTAATCCGAGAGCGCGAAAAAAAGATAAGCAAAAGACAGAAAAGTTGCCTTGATGTTTAAAATGCTGATACCATGAAAGTTGTAACAAGAATTACTGAAGCGACGAAACATGGCATCGCATCCAAGAAGACTTCTATTTTTGTACTCAAGAAGTGTAGAAAGTGACACTAGTGTGCCATCTATAATCTAGTATCATTACAACTATAATTGTGTCACTTCTACCACTACACTCAAGGCGACCACACTAGTGTCACTCTTGCAATTACATTCATGGCATCACCGAAGGGAACAAAATATCTTTCTTTTTTTCAAAGTCGGGTGAATATTATTGCGCGCTCTGATGCCATCTAAAAATGTATTTGCTTTGGCCTGAGCGCTACCTGTGTAGGAACGAGTCCGGTGGGAATTAGTGCAGAACTCTCTGTCAATGACAGACGCTTGTCCCCTGCGCATTTCACGCACGGCTGGGCGACCCTGATGAATATGGATGCTGGAATTGAGACTGTAGATCTTGAGAAGGGTCAGCGGTTTGATAAATATTGGAATTGGCCATCAAGAAATGGGTCAATAGTTCTCTTAAGACCTCTTAGCCCCCCTCACTTTAGAGTAATGGATGAGACCGTGAGCGAATTCGCAAATGGATCTCGCTAGAAGTCCTAAGCTAGAAAAATCACACGACTCCATGATCCACGATACATCTCCCTGGGTTGTTATTGTGTCTGGAAGAGAAGTCGTTTGTTTCGTTGGTTAGTTGGCAGAAGAACAAGTTCGCAGCGTGTATCCTCTGATGTGGGTTATCAATTCTTAAAAAAGATTCAAAGATTCGGCTCTGTGATGTGCACTACGCACGTCTGTCCCACAATTTGCTTTCTACTTCGAATAGGCCCAGACATATGCAAAGGAATCTGATGCTTGATTTTTCGAGTTCTGTTAGTAAGCTACAGTTTGTCGATCGGGAAGAAGTATCTACAAAGGTGCGTCGATAAAGGTTAGATATTTAGGCAATAAGATACGCAATCTCGTCAGAAGTTAATTTACGCCACAAATACTACCTAGATGTTTAACCTTCATCAACGTAAGAAGTCAATTTAATTCAAATAAAGTCTGAAGATATCAGAAATCTCTTCAATGACGAAAGGAAGTCGATGCTACCTAAAATTGGAGCTGATCAGTCGAAAATTTTGGTAAGTCCAATTTTTGTGTTGGAAATTGCAGTTCAACTTTGATTCAGGCTCCCTAAAACATTTGACCGTTTCAAATATATATCCAGTTGCTTGAGTAACTAACGTTATTACCCAGCGTACCTGCAAACCTGGTGAGCTATTTTGTTCCCGGACGGATCATTACGCAAAGTGACATCCGAGCGACCATCTGCCTGCTGAAACTACGTTAGATATTTCTTAACGTTCACCACATTATACCTAGCAGTATAACTCAAGAAATCATGACTACAATTTCCCGTGAATAAGACTCTTGTACGTATGTCATTGCCCATGGAAGTAGAAAGCAAATGCTAAGGACAGACGTGTATAATGCACACCACATACTCAATTCAAGTAGATTTTAAGACACTTTAAATGTCACAGATAGATTTGACTATATATTTAGATGCAACAGCTCATACAGTGTTAAATGGGCGAATATGTAAAATATTGTTTTGTTATTAGAAAAAATAATGATACTAAAAATTGCCAAACTTGAATCATGCAAAACCTAAGATAGTCATTTTGTTGAAGTGAATAGTTTTCTTCCATACTTATGTCTTGTTCTGTGTTTACTGTTGTTGCCATACTTTGTACCTGCTACAATAGTTGCGCAATAAAGTTCAATAAAGAGTTCTATACATATCCGAATCATTGAATCTTCTTTAAGGTTGGAAAACCCATTGCAGAGAGTTACACGCTGTGAGCATGCACGCCTGTCAGCAACCCAGCCAAACATATGACGCCTGCCTGGTCTTTAGCTACACTGCGGGTATCAGGTTACAGACCCGTCTGTTACGTGAACCTCCAGATGGTATGGAGTGATTGCACGGTGGTATCTGTATCTGTATCTGTATTGCTGATACTACCGCCATTCGGTATCTCCACCAGCTTCACATGCATGAGGCCGCGACTGGTTAAATCAAGTTCCACGACCCCTCACACCAGCTTTCGCATCACCACGTGGGACATTTATCTGTATCTTTTTTCTTAAATCAGCCGGTATATACATCTGCTATTCAGTGTAACTGGCACCAGCTTAACTGGCATGAGGGGGCGACCGGTTATATCAAGTTCCACGACCCGTCACACTTAACTAAGTTATGCACATCTAACTCGGAACGTTGTTTTAAGTTTTTGGGCTGCCCATACTAAACTGGCAAGTAATGAATTCCACTCTAAGATAGTTCTAGGATAGAATTATTTTTTTTTTAGACATTTCAATACTGGGTTGATAACTATGGTATTGGTAATCGTGGTCATATCTTCTCGGCCACCACCGTGCAACATAAGACCCATCTGTTACGTGAACCTCAAGATGGTCTGGAGTGATTGCGCCGTTGGACGTTTATCTGTATCTGTACTGCTTAACTAATACTACCGCCATTCGATATCGTCACCAGCTTCACAGGCATAAGGCTGTCTACCGGTTATATCAACTTCCACGACCCATAACACCAGCTTTTTTCATCACTACCCAGATTATATGTTTCTGTAATTTTGTACTGACCTCTGACCTCTCCCGCCCACATTTGATATTGTTCAATTTACTGTCTAACAATTGTATAAGTTTTTGTTCCTTGTATTTTTTATTTAATTGCATTTCATGTAAGCGGACTCCAGGAAGAATTGTGTAAAATTTGTGAAAATTAAACACTAATGGAGATCTGATTAAAACAAACAAACAAACACATCATACTCTAATGCTGTTGAAAGCTATCCAGTTATGAGGATAGCCGTCTTTACTTGCTGGCAATGAATTTCACTCTAAAACAGTTCTAAACATTTTCGAACATTTCAATACTGTGTTTGTATTCTGGTAATCGTGAACATGTCTTAAGGGCCACCAGTATCAGCGATCATCTATCAGTAAATTCACTATGGAATTTTAGAACAGAGTTCACCAAGATGACTACTTATAGTACTTTAACTTGGCCTCATTTAATTGTCGATCTGTTGGGAACTTATCCAGTATTATCAGCACCTCGACTGATGATGATAGGAACTTAAGTGCTTGTATTAATGATAACCATTGGATTTCAGAGGCATTTTGAAAATATAACTTATATGCGTTTTAATGACTCCAATAATCAGGAGACAGTCAAACGACACTATCAAGGCCCATCGTAATTATACCATTGGTGTTAATGATCATCCCCGATAATGGCGCCCAACAACATTTCGATTAACAGTTGAAAAGTAATGACACACACTCACGATAAGCTATCTGGCACCGTACAGTATGTACTGGTGAGATGAGATTAGGTACCTTCCTAGATTCTATTGCTTTTGATCTTAGATTATAATTTGTTCTGCTCAATGTCGTCCCACTGCACGAAATGGTCTCGGATCCTGAAGTATCCTGAAGTATCCTGACGTATCCTGACGTGATCCGGAACCTAAGATCCGCAAGAATCCGAACGGATCCGGGGCCGTATATTTCTCGGCAGGCTAATGCGCATCCAGACATTGGGACTCAACTCAAGGTACCCCTTACACAACTTGTGTTAGTACGTACTTACACAACTCAAATATGCAAGTGGTACCTTGAGTCCCAATATTTGGATGCCCATTATCCTGCCGAGAAATATACGGCCCCGGATCCGTTCGGATTCTTCCGGATTTAAGGTTCCGGATCACGTCAGGATACGTCAGGATCCGAGGCCATTTCATGCAGTGTCCACTTTTGTCTTCACCTACAGAATGTAACGTGTCTGGCTCTGTATATGCTGAGGCCTCTTTGAAACCAATTTTTATAAGTTGAAGGGGCAACCCAACTGTCTTGAGATGAAATAAGTACCCTCCTAAGTTCTGAAATGTGTTTTGAAAGGACACTATAATGGGCTAATTTGCTAGGCCTGGACAGTAGCAAAGAACTTTAGTATTGACTCAAATGGTCATAAAGACCTTGATGTACATGTTGTATTTGGAAAGGTATCTTTTAGCAGCTAGACAACCTCCGCTTTTGGGACATCCGCTAGCCGATGTGATAAGTTTCTTACTTCTGTGGCTGTGTCTTATAACATGTAAACGCCTCCTTATGCTTAGGTCACAATTGGAAAAAGGACCCTGTCGGGCAGTTCACAAACTGTTTGTTTTGTGCATTTTCGGACGTCACCCCTGCCCTACGTGGTCCCGTGGGGCACCCTGCAGCTACCGGGCTATTTTTGGACACGGTCGGGGCCCTGGAAGTTTTTAACACGGAGTAAAAATCAACACGGGACCCGGTAACAAATATGCGCCGTGCACTACTGCTGAAAACAGCGAAAGGGATCCTTCCAGTGTCGGGCAGTCCACGCCACCGGGACAAATATGTGTCTTTGGGGCCCGGCCGGGACTACACCCTCTGCAAATGTGAACGTAGCATTACGCTAGTGCCCTAAGGTTGGGCATGGGGCTGATTTCTTCCAACCATCAGACACTAGGGTATGACTCATATTCTTTACGACAAATATATTGAGTTCTCTAACATACACTACGTGTGGATGGAGATCTCTCCCCTTGATAACCACAAGTACAAGACAATATAAAACAAAAAGATAAAATCAATTCTGCACAGCAATAATTTCCCCGTGGACGGCAGGATTGCAACATTGGTGTACCCGCGAGCGATTCCACAAGTTAGTCGATACAGGAGCTTGTTAAACACGGAAGCTAAGACCATAACGGGGGTATGGGTCTCCTTCCTTTACAGCTACGGCAATAGGTAAAACAAGAGGAAGAAAAAAATCGAGTCTGCAGAGCAATCATGCCTCTGTGTATTGCAATGTCCTGCCCCTTCGAGCTGATCTGCCCACTGGACGACGGGTTTGTTAAACAAGGAAACTGTGACCATGACGAGAGGCACGGCTCTCGTTTCTCGAGAGCTACGACGAGTGCAAGGTATACGTAAAAACATTAAGTCAAGACTGTATGTATCCCCCCATCAAGTCCTCGTGGAGAACACGATAGCAATCTTCTATATAGCCGCGGGTGGTTCCACAGCCTGGTCGATAATAGAGCTTGATGTTAAACAAGGAAGCTGAGACCATGACGAAATGTACGTCTCTCGTTTCTTACCCTAAGGTATACGAAACAAACAATAAGACAAAAGTCAAGACTGCATGTATCCCCGCATCAAGTCCTCGTGAAGTGCAAGATAGCAATCTTCTATATTGCCGCGGGCGGGTCCACAGCCTGGTCGATAATAGAGCTTGTTAAACAATGAAACTGAGACCATAACGGGAGTTTCGGCTCTCATTTCAGTACGAGGTAAAACAATAAGACAAAAGGCAAGACTACATGTATCCGATCATCGAGTCCCCGTAGAGTGCGAGAAGGATTGCAATCTTCCATACCCGCTGGCGGTTGCACACGGAGGTCGATACTAGAACTCGTTAAACAAGGAAACTCAAAGCATAACGAGAGGAGGCATTGCTCTCCCTTTTTTGACATCTACTACAAGAAGAAGGTAAAACAATAAGACAAAAGTCAAGACTCAATGTATTTCCTCATCAAGTCGTCATGAAGTGCGAGATAGCAATCTTCTATAAAGCCGCGGGCGGGTCCACAGCCTAATCGATACTAGAGCTTGTTAAACAAGGAAACTGAGAACATGACTCTAGACCTGGCTCTCCTTTCTTGACAGCTACGACGAGTACAAGGTAAAACAATAAGACAAAAGTCAAAACCACATGCATATCCTCGTGGAGAGCAAGATAGCAATCTTCCATACCAGTGAGTGTTCCGCATGTACAGGCAGCTCGATATTAGAGCTTGTTAAACAAGGAAGCTGAGACCATGGCGGGAAGCTTGTCGATATCCCCCGGCCGATACAGGCGGAAAGGCTACAGGGGGTACATAAAGTTTTATCGACGCTTTCTTATGAGGGATGGATGAGATATTGACGACTAAATCCTGACTGAGATGAACAGGAATGAGGGTCTTACTAAGTAACGGTAGAATGCGAGTTGATTTTATTAAGCTTGTTCAATGGCAAATCCATTGGTCCTTCTAAAGAAAACGGAACTGGAAAGGTCCTAAGAGAGAAGTTTTTGCTAAAACCAGCTAATAAAAAACGTTCAGATGATACCGTCCAAAGAATAAAAATAGATGAATAAAAAGTTGAGACGTACCTTCAATTGTTTTTGTTGTAATCTAGAATAATTTATTGCCGAAAATCCTAAGTAAAACACTGCGATGTACCTAAATTGGTTCCTCATGACGTATGGCAGACATTGGTGTCGGACCCGCCTTTGATTGTGTCAGACGGAGCAGTTCACACAGTTAAGTTACACGTAGGAAAAAACTAGGATTCCAACCAATGAGGGAGATAGTAGCAGCACAAGACCTACAACTCTGGAGGAACACTGTTTACTAACTGATACAACATTAGCTATGGTAGGTTCTACTAAGACAAAGAAGGAAGGAGGGAAGGAAGAGTAGAATCTACAAGCACAAGTTTCCCCACTAAAAGAAGGAAGGAAGGAAGGAAGGAAGGAAGGAAGGAAGGAAGGAAGGAAGGAAGGAAGGAAGGAAGGAAGGAAGGAAGGAAGGAAGGAAGGAAGGAAGGAAGGAAGGAAGGAAGGAAGGAGAGAAGCGGATAAGAAACTACCATGCCCACTACTTGCACCAAACTAGGCACAGCCTCATTACTCGAAAGGGTACCTACTGGTTTAACTTTAAGGTGAATATTTAAGGTGAATATTAATCCGTACCTCCGATGCCGGGCCGCAGGTCCATGGAGTAGCCCTCCAGTAGCTGCTCCAGCAGGTTCTGGGTGGGGCCGGTGTAGATGTTCTCCGCCCGGACAGGCGGCTCCTCGTCCCACATTCGGGCGGACGGAGTCGTCATGCGGTCCTCCTCCTGCGATTAGTTAGAAACAGTATCGCTTGCACGTGACGTCACAGGTTCGAAGTGCATGTACGGCCGCCATGTTGGATGATAGGACAGATCCAACATGGCGACCAGTCATTCGAAACGCATATGATTCTAGGAGGGATAGTTACATTCTCCCGCTCTTGAGAAACGTAGAGGCTAAAAACAGGTATGTTATGGTAGAGAAAACTCAGTTGTGTCAAAATTTTCACCTAAAAACATGGTGGACTCGAAATTATGTCATCAGAGTCAGCAATATTTAGAAAGAAAGTGAAGGTCAACAATTGATCACATATGAAGGGGAGGATTCAACCATAGTCCTTTTGGCATTTTAAAACAGTACAGTCCTATGGAAATTTATGTTGAATCATCTTTAATGGCATTAAATATTCACATTCCACCCAAGTGCACTGCCAGTACAGCAGCTGCGATAGGCTTTAGTTACAAAGACCCCCCCCCCCTACAATATCTCACATTAACGGCTGATGATGGGTTTTAGGCAGGTATGTTCTGGTAAATTGGAACCGAACATAAAACGCTATCAAAAGTGTATAAAGAGTATTTGTAACCATCTGACTGTCATAACAGCTTGGTTTATCTGGGTCGTACCTAATCTTGACAACTTGCCTTCATCACAAAATCTAATCAAAGAGTTGTTACGAATTTCAAAATTTAAACTGGAAGTCAACAAATGATTATAAAGAGGTTGGGAAGATGAGGATTTAACCATAGTCTTTTTGGCATTTCAAAACGGTACAGTCCTATGGAAATTTATGTTGAATCATCTTAATGTCATTGAATATTTATATTCCACCCAAGTGCACTGTCAATACAGCAGCTGCGAGAGGTCTTGGTAAGACTCACCAATACACCAATACCCCCCCCCACACACACACACACACACACAATATCTCACATTAACGGCTGATGGGTTTTAGGCAGGTATGTTCTGGTAAATTGGAACCGACCATAAAACGCTATCAAAAGCGTATAAAGAGTATTTGTAACCATCCGACTGTCATAAAAGCTTGGTGTATCTGGGTCGTACCTAATCTTGACAACTTGCCTTCATCACAAAAGTTATTCAAAGGATTGGTACAAAAATAAAAATTTAAAACTGGAAGTCAACAAATGATTATGAAGAGGTTGAGAAGATAAGGATCTAACCATAGTCCTTTTGGCATTTCAAAACGGCACAATTGTATGAAAATTTATGCTTGATTATCTTTAATGACATTAAATATTGACATTCCACCCAATGTACTGTCAGCACAGCAGCTGCGAGAGGCTTTACTTACAAAGACATTCCCCCTACAACATCTCACATTAATGGCTGGCGTTATGATGGGTTTTAGGCAGGTATGTTGTGGTAAATTGGAACCGAACATTAAACGCTATCAAAAGTGTATAAAAAGTATTTGTAACCAGCTGACTGTCATAAAAGCTTGGTGTATCTGGGTCGTACTTAATCTTGACAACTTGCCTTCATCACAAAAGTTATTCCTCCTTTCCGCCCTAAGCTCGCACTCATCAAACATTCATTTTAACTTTTACATCAAACATTTATCCACATGAAGGGGGCTTTCAGTATCTACATTAGTACTTGTACTAAGGGCGTTCTGATATCATTATTTATGATTATTATCCTAAAAGATACTGTCTATCACACGCACATGTATTTGTCCTTCAGTCCCGCACCTGTGGAAGATATTTCAACGTTATTTTAAAGCTTGTAAACATGGTGATGTATTCCCTAATGTGTGCGTCCAATTTTTGTGTTCGCAATTTGCAGTCCAACTTTGATTCAGAATTACTTCTACTAACACAGACGGACTTTCAAGTTATGTTGATGTATTGAACATTAGTTGTAGATCAATCTTAGCTGCGACAAACCAATACAGCCATTTTAAAACCTGGTTACCGTGATGGCGGTTGAGAAGATGCTGATGATGCCGTTGAGTTCACCGGTGGGGGTGGAATCAACGGTACTGTACATTGTCCATTAGTTTCTAGATTCAGTTTTAACCGCGACAAACTAATGAAACCATATTAAATCTCGGTTACTGTGCTAGCTGGTTATCTGTTGTGCTGGCTGGTTATCTGTTGAGCTGGCTGGTTATCTATCTGTTGATTCTTGATTACTTTTTCATTTGTTTGTTATGTCATACTCTTGCTTTGGATCCGTGGTTTATGTGTTGCCTTATTGTATTATTATTTTGTTTATTTGTATTTTGCCAAATGAATTAAAATTTAAAAAGAAAAAATGCTAAAAAAACAAATCTCGGTTACCGTGACGGCGGTTGCGAAGATGCTGATGCCGTTGATCTCGCCGGTGGGTGCGGCGGTGCCCGTGGCCATGGGGGTCGGGACGCCGCGCGCTGACAGCCGGGCCACCGCCTGGGACAGCAGCAGGGCCGCAATCAGCAGCAGACTCTTCGAAGCCATGATCAGCTGAAAAACATCACAACGATAGGGTTTTAAATGTGCCTTGAGGTTTGTAATGGTGGTTGTCTTTCTGAAATAACTGGATAACCTGAACGTGGGTGCTACTAGTGGTGTATCAGGGGAACGCAACATTCACCAGACTCTTTGAAGCCATGATCAGCTGAAAAACATCACACCGAGAGGGTTTTAGATGGTGGTTGTCTTTCTGAAATAACTGGATAACCTGAACGTGGGTGCTACTAGTGGTGTATCAGGGGAACGCAACATTCACCAGACTCTTTGAAGCCGTGATCAGCTGAAAAACATACCAAAGAAACTGTTTAAAAAATTTGCATTTTCGAAACTGAGACAAAAAGACTATAGCACGTCCAGGCCAAAAGATACAAATAGCGAAAGTTCTGATTCAGTACTGAGGTCTCATATCAGGGAGCCCAAAATTGAGATGTTTCAACTGGTATAGCATCCTGACATTGAGCTCCTGGTTCCTAGTAGTGGGAGACCAAGGTTCAATCCTAGGTCAGGAAATCTCGGTTGAGGCTGACTACAAAAGTTCGGAAACACCAACAAACCTTTGTCTCCCCAACACATACCTACAGACCAAATAGTACCGTAATCCATCCATAGTTTCCTGAGTTATGCTGACTACCAAAGTTCGGAAACACATCAGCAGGCATCCTTCGTTCGTCTTGTTCAAATCCCTGTAGTGCCAAGTGGCATATATGGGAAGAAAGTTTCCTTGCTGTTTCTTTACAGGGAGGGGTCCTTCCCCTCTAACGCGCACCTCCTCAACACGGGACCTCCATCTTACGTCCCTTCTTTAAGATGGGTGCAGCCCCAACCGAGATGTCCTGACCTAGGATGGAACCCTGTTCTCCCAGTTAAGAACTACTAGGAACCAGGAGCTAAACTGTCAGGATGATAACAGTTGAGTTATAGGGACATCCCAAACAGGCATCCTTGACATTGTTAAAAAAACTGGTGGAAAGAACATAAGAGTTGCAGCCACAGAGTACTGCTTGATATCTAATACTACAGTTGCCAGATGAGAAGATTCCCAGACTAAATGTAACAGCCTTATAGCTAATCATGACCCGTCATATATCTCAGGTTTATATCCCCAAAACGACATTCCACCAACCCTCGTCTCCACAAATTAGAGCTCGAAATGCTCGCCAGTTTCGGCTCTCTCTGCCAAATGCTGTTCTTAGTACACCGTAAGGAATGGTCCTAGACAGACATATGGCAGATAAAAAGTCTGGTACACATTTATATCCATTCGCCGTCATAAAAAGATGTTCCACAGATAGTCTCCCATTGTTATCTTCCATACCATTCGGCCCTGACCTCCATGAAAACAGAAGAGCACTCTATAGTTCTTTCCGGGAGGAATGCATCACAGTCATGATTGTCTGCAAG
This sequence comes from Branchiostoma lanceolatum, assembly GCA_035149815.1. Classification (NCBI taxonomy): domain Eukaryota; kingdom Metazoa; phylum Chordata; class Leptocardii; order Amphioxiformes; family Branchiostomatidae; genus Branchiostoma; species Branchiostoma lanceolatum. The sequence goes on along the minus strand of CM068868.1, from coordinate 3,358,441 downwards.
GCAAATCCTACGCATGATTGCATGGCTTATGTGTTGTATCAATCAGAGCAGAAAAACCTGCAGTTGAACTGTATACAAATCCATATGAATGCTATACATTTCAAAACCCAACGGGAGCAAACTAGAAGCATCATGGTGCAAATTGATGAAAGATTACACCTTTGAAGCGGCAGTTACTGGCTGATGCCCGTGACGAGAGGTTTTGTCCATTCTGTCCAGATGAGATTGAAGATGAGCGACACTTTATCCTAGATTGTCCACGATATCATGATAAGCGCTCAAAGCTGTTTTATAACCTTCTTTCCGCCTGCTCAACAGAATTTGATGCATTCCATTCTATAGATAAATTCAAATACATTCTAGAAGGAGACAACCCTTACTGTGTACAAATAGGTAAATATATCAGAGAATGTTTAGATCTTAGAACTAGTAGTGTAAGTGTTAGTTTAAACTCGACATGTTAAAGTATTCATATACTTGTTATACTTGTACTAAGGTGAATTATTTTGTATCCCATTGTTGTTGTTTGCATGTTTAGTTGTAGAAGACCTTACGGAAGTCGCTGTACTTTTGTTGTGTCAATAAAGATTTCTGTTCTGTAAACACAGCCATACATAGATGCTCTCCTTTCCGGATGCAAGTGCAGAAAGAACGGTTTCGTGGAATGGAGGCGCTATAACCGTGTTGTCTGCCATACCTGCGACAGTGAATTACTTGACTTTCAAAATCCAAATTTTCGGAACCTTATGTTGCTTGGGTTTTCTTTATCATTGAACATTACGCGCATGATACATGTGTGCAGCGTGGGAGGAGATGAGATGACGACTGTACATAACTCAGCGGCATATGTATCGAATCGATTACTGGTGTTGGTAGGCTAGCCTTGGAAACAACATTAGTAGCTTAATACTCGGTTTCACGCATGTACATAACAAGTGAGTTATACAGGAGGAAGTACATTACACTTGCAATCTCCATGGCCAGTCCATTAAAGAGGAGGGTAGAAAAGAATCAATTTTGCTGTTTTAACAACGCTTAAAAGGCGCTCTCACAGTTTAGAACTCAGGCTCAGCCCATACACCCACATGGATGTATCTACATATAGTTATGTCCATCTTAGTACAGATATCGTCACTGAGATGATAACAGACAGAAGATTTAGCTCCAACTTACGCATACGTAATATACAAATGTATTATATCAAGATAACTGTAACAAAAACAGTTCTGAGGCATGAAGTTTAAAATCATGATATAAGACCCCTAAGTGTACATCATCACACTATAAGATATTCCGGTTATACCGATGTCCCATTCACAGTCTTATCGGGGCCCCATTTTAGCGAAGATGAATATAATCATAACTACCTTCCATGCGAGTCCCGATCTTGGCCCATGGCAAGTATGTACCAGTAAGCAGCTCTGCCGACTACTACCAACCGACCGATCGTTTGATTTGGCGAATCTGGCAGTCAGCCACCCACTGAAGAGTCTCCAGAAAGTCCACTCTACTTAAACCCCATGGCTATGGCTGTCACGTCGAACAAACCATGACAGTCCGTCGATACGGAAGTGAAGGGAGCGACTCTAACGCAGCCTCCCCGGGCGGCCCGCCCAGCCTGGTCTGCCGGCCGGTCCGCGCGCGCACGTTGGTTGCTGACGTGAAGGATGACGACAAAATATAACGACACGAGCAGGACGTAGCGTGTAACGATGTGCTTTCGCGCAGTAAACTCTCCGTCTATTAGTCGCATGGCGGACCCGCATGATCCTTCAGCAATCTAAAAGGCATCGCGATTCACCTTGCCTTCCCCGTCGGAAATAATTGATGCCATCAATTTCAAGATTATCACGTCCTTCTCTAAAAGTTTTCGAAGGGTGATTGCCATTTTATTTTACTACAGTCAGGGCCAAGGGACTGACTCAAAGGGAAGATCATAGAGAATCGTTTGTTAAGAAACAGCAAGGATGAAATTAAAGCATAGGAATCCATGCATTGTAACTGGTTCTGGTGAACATTTCTGGATATGCAAGTTAGTTTGAAGGGTGGCTATCATTGACTGATAAAAATCATTCGGTAGATAGAGTTAAAGATCCGGGACTAACTCATGAGAATTTCATAGAGAATCGTTTATCGACAGACAGTAAAGATGATGAGGCACATTAAAGCATAAAAATTCAGCTGTTCTGGAGAACATTGCTGGACATGCAGGTTGGTTTGAAGGCTGACTGTCATTGACTGACAGAAATTATTCCCCAGCTATAGTCAGGGCTCTGAGACTAACTTATAGAGAAGACTCAGAAGAGCATAGTGAATGGATTATCAACAAACAACAATGACGATGATTCAGTACTGTAAATCAAAGCAAACCATCCATTGCAAGTGGTTCTGTAGAATAATGCTGCTTATGCAACTTGGTGCTTACCTTCTAAAAAATGCTGTTCACTGCTAGAAATTATTTTACTCGACCAATAGCTACAGGGCCAGGGACCTGACCCCTAGAAATAATCATAAAAAATGTTTGTCGACACACAACAACGATGTGCTGAAGAGCATAGAATCTAATCTTACGTAAGTTGGTCTGAAGAATAGGTGCACAGGTTAGTGTCAGGACCTCCTCACCAATTGCCATTGACTGATAGAAATTATTCCGCTCCTAAAACATTCACAATCAGGGCTACGTTTTAGGTAATCGTTTACTGACACTGCAAGATAAGAAGGTACTGTGTAGCATAGAAATGCATCTACTGTGACGAGTATTAGATGCGAAGCCTCGTAGTTGAAACGAAATGAAACTGAGGACCTCTTCATTATATGCGTGGGCTGAGACGGGTGGAGGTGATTTTTAGGTCATGTTTTATCGAGACACAGCAACAAGGTAATGTAGAGCATGGAAATCAATCTATTGCTACTGGTTCTGAAGAACATTGTTAGTTGGTACATGTAAAGGGACATCCTAGCCAGGTTTGCGAGCTGATGCGATTGGGGATGAGTCTAGATAATCTTTCATCGTAACACAGCAGCGAGTTAATGTAGACTATAACAGAGTACTTTGTACACAACCAAGTGTTTTATTCAAACCGAATTTATTGTGACTGTCTGTCACCTTCCTCATGGCAAAACCGACCTTTGTTTTTCCAGTGACTTACCAACTTGATAAAACTATTCACGGAGGTACTATATAGCATAGAAATCCATCTATTGTTACTAACTGGTTCTCAAGAACATTGCAGGTTGGGATATGTATAATGGCCTCCTCGCCAAGTTTGTGAGCTGAGGCGACTGGATATTATATTTAGATAATCTTTTATCGACTCACAGCAACGAGGCAATGTACAGCATAGAAATTCATCTTTTATTACTGGACCTATTAGAACATTGCGGGTTGGTACAAGGACCTTCCGACCAGATTTGCGAGGTTGAGACGGCGGAGTCATATTCACGGCACGCAAGGGGGCTGAGGCCGAACCGTGAATCGCGATCAATAACGCCGAAGTGACGAAAACATTTAAAGGACACCGTCTTTCAAACGTTACAATCAGGCAGGAGGCGGAATGAAGAAGTAACGACGGGGTACGCTTCTGCCAAGGCTGCAATCGTGAAAGAGCAAACAACGCAATCTTGGCAAGTGGCATCATCAATTGAAGTTGATACACTCCATGCATGTTGATAAATTCTATACGTAACCCACTACGGTAAATATCTATGTTGTGATATTTGCAGATTTGTTACAGCGTCATAAAGATCCTTTATGCTTATATGTTGCCGACGAAGTTAAACAAAGTATACAGGTATGGCATTTAAAGCAAAAGGCCAAAGTGCGCCTTGGGAATACGGTCAGTGATGGCATGTGTAAACACAATCACAATTTAGAGGAAAGCGACATCTGAGGTGTTGCTGTGTGATCGGAAGCTTAGCCTTTAAAAAAAGTTGGTAAGCACAGAGGCATTCTGAGTTTCAACAGTAATCAGCATCGATCATGGTCATAAGTATCTTCTAATAACATCGACAACAGACGCCATTAATAATACCACGCGTTCATCATCGCTCAAATGTGCCATTAAGTTTCTCCAATGGTGACGGCACACAGACTGGTCTTAAGAAATGCGTAGCAGGGAACGGGCCTTGCATCTTAATTCTCAGAGCCGTGCAATTAAAGTTGACTGGAGGAACGGTTCCACCCCCAGTGGCGGTGGGTAATGATCATCGTCTGATATGTCGCCATGGCAACCAAGGAGAAAATCGATTTGTAATTACGGTAGGAAGTCGGCCCTGACAATGGCGGGGGGAAAACCCGTCAGTTCGCGGGTAATTAGCCGTCATTATCATCAATTTCCGCTGTTATCCCGAGCAGGACCGAGTGGTGCTCAAGGGTGGGCACTCTGCCTTCTGGTCTTGGGTTCGATTCCCGGTCTAGCACAAGCATTCAGACTCATTGTGGTGCCTAGTGGTACTTATGGCAGCAAGTTTCCTTGATGTTTCAGTAGCAGGGTATATTTTTACAGGGAGGGGTTGCTATCCAACGTGCACCCCCTCGAGCACGGGACCCCCAATTCACGCCCCTTTCGAAAGACGGGTGCAGCCCCAACCGAGATGTCCTGACCCAGGATCGAATCGAGTTACCAAGCCCAGGTGACCAACTTATTGGAGCCAAGAGCTTGACTGTGAGGCTGCTACCAGCTGAGCTTTGTCAAAGACTTCCATTTTATCACAAGCAAGTATAGGCTTCGTCTCCAAGCAGATGTAGGGTCCGGTTGAGTTACAGTGTTTTACTTGTGATCGACGATCGATCGGGAAAGATGTCGACTACTAAAAGGAGACCCCAAAAGCACACGTAAACTAAACGTCTGATTTCAGATCTGTTTGGACATTAGTGTGCATTGTCGATTGGACATTACCTCCTGTGCCCCTCGTGTGGAAAGAGTCATTACTTGAGTATGTATTAAATCTCTTCTAGGCGTGAGCTCGTACAGCACACTTTCCTCGTGGACACACATCATAATGATTTGCTAAATGAATATTCCCAACTACCTAATGTCATTTGTGTAGACAGTTAACGCACTAGCCTTTTCCGCCATAGTGCATGTTTAACTACCCATGTAACCACTTGTTTAACCAACATCAAAACCCTCTGTCCAAAAAAACGTTCAGAGATCTATCAACCCTGACTGCGTAAGCCACGGAAGGCTCCGACCGGACTATATAATATCCGTGTAGTTAACTGCTCCCGCATCTCTTTGAGTAGAGACGGTCAAGACGGATACAGCTTGCTCACTCAAGACCTTTGAACATTTTGTTGCAAGTGGCAGTTTCTTGGAACGGAGCATTAAGTAAAGTAGGACAAATTTGGGTACAGAATGAGGTGTGTCAAGTTTAATGATCTCGATGTATGTTCCTTTAAAAACGCGATTCATTTTAAGTTTTTGGCAGAAACTACAGATGAGGATCAAAGTAATAACGTCTTCCGGTTTTAAAAACGTTGCCAGAACGTGCGAAGTTTCTGCCGGGCGAGTTGCCAAGTACATCACAATGTCCTCTACAGATCCATCGATCTTAAATCCATCAGACAACCCAAGTGTCATGCTAATGTAAATATGCTGGCTATACTGTCGGGCTGGCAGTAAGGTGGACTGGATGTAAATCATGTATCTGCAATCTTTTAATCTACTCATATTCTCTCTAGATAGATAGATCAATATAGATAGATAAAAGTAATAGAACAACAAAGGTGTCTAAGACTGTACATCTTAAAAACAGAACCTCTCGCTTCTGTTCATTTCTGTTGTTGCTGTCTGTCATGTGATAGCCTTTTCAAATTGCTGGAGGATTCCTCTTCGCTAAATAAGCGGTTGGGTGATACTTATGGGGCTATTGTTGCGGGGAAAATTGTGACCGAGCAGGGTGTAGGGCTGCGATGATGTGTCATTTCTGGCGGTACAGTTGCCTGATGGTACCCATTGTTAACGAGAGCCTGTCACTTAGAATCTAAAGTATAAGACTAGTGTAATGATGTAATTTGCATCTTCGTTATCTTTCGTCGACCCTTTTTTCTCTCCTACTGACCCCAATGGAAAGCGGCCACAAGGTCGATTTGAGTTTATTGATGAATAGATAAAGGTGCTGCCAAACAAGTACAAAAATAAACCAGGATTTTCCAACGGAAGCAAATATTGAGTGCGGCCATACAGCTACACCCTGTGGCACTGGAGAAAACATGAATGTTTAACTGCTTCTGTAGCGCAGGCCTTGTCGGGCCCCAAAGTATTGAACCAGCTTCATGCTCATATCCCAACGTTATCGTCTTTCATTTGTTCAGAAAGGTGCACAGAGCTGCCAACAGAAACTTGACACTATTGACAGTTGACTACTCCACTCATCGAGCCGGCCATGGCAACACGTTGAACAAACGTTCAAATTCCAGCAGCATCCCAAGTGCCATAATTATCGAGGTTTCACCCGATCGAAATCATTTGGTGGTGGCAATGTGGAAACGACGGCCGGAACGTATTGTCCAACTAAGGTGACTCGCAGTGTACGTAAGCCTGTATTCTCTTAAAGAGATCCGGCGAGATCTGCCCAGGCTGCCCCAGTGTAATGAATTGTTATCATTTTCAATAAATACAAAAATATAAAGAGGTCGGAAAGAGTCGTAAGATAAACGTCTGAAGTGATAACTAAGTAAGCCAACAACATTGTGACTAGTGAGGATTAGTTAACCATTTCCGCCTCGGTGTGCCTACAATCTATTCACATCAGCGACTCCATCAACTGTGTAAGGTGACATCTACTAACATATTTCCACCACCCTGAAAAGATACGTCCAAACAGATGTCCAACCCAACGTCCCCCTGTATATCTAAACTGCATTAGAGATCTCTAAAACCGACTGTTTTTCAAAGTGGCAGATTTATGTGCCCCGGCGGATTGATGTTAGTGGAGGTTACTTACCTTCATCTAACCTCCATGGTCACACCGACATTCACATGGCACAACAGCACACCGTACTCAACACTCCGCCGACACGCCGGTCCGAGAGCCGACCGGTGAAAACTTCGCGCCCACATCGGCCACCGGGCCGCCGAGGAATGACGAATGGACGCGGGAACGCTCGGGTTTGCGGTGCCGACGGATAATGCGATCATGGATAATGAAAGAGGCTCCTCATTCGGAGCGCTTGCCACTCAATGTAATTGTACATGTGATTAGACCTGGTTAGCGCGGAAGAGGCAATGCCAGAGACTGGTTGGTCGGTTTGTTGCAGGGGTTCCAAGTATCCGTATCTAGTACATTGCCGATATAACCACCCTTCTGCGCAACACACCAGCTTCTCGGGCACGCGGCTTGGCAGCAGCTTGTTGTATTACGCTGAACGACCTGTCACACCTAGCCTTTACATATCTAGCTGTGAGTGTTGTTTAAAGCTATCCAGTGAGGATACCCCTACTGTACTTGATGGCAACGAGTTCCACTCTGATAGTTCTAGGGAAAAACGAACTTAACTGTGTGAAAATTCTGGGTTTATACTGATAGCTTTGCAACTTGCTGAAGGCATGGCTATTTCTTGCTCTTTGCTGCCCTGGTATTAGATATTTGGTAATCGGAGTAAGGACAAGCATTCAGGACCTCCGCACGACTTTGCTGCCACACATTCACCAATGAAGTATTTCTCCAATTCCTCCTTTAATTTACAATCGATGCATTTTATACCCGTGGATGGTGCCGCGTTTGGTTTGCATGTTCAGTTGATCAGTTTGAAACTGAAATTCATGGGCATGGCGCATCGGGAAAATCAAAAACACGTGGACTGTTAAGAATCATTGAATAAGGACTATTATCTATAGAGGAGACATGGGGCAGTGTAGTGAATTGCAGTCAGTACGTGTGAAAATAATGATAACTGCATGCAAGTTACAAACTCCACGTAAAGCCTTCGGCATTTGGATTACTTTAACGTATTTGCATAGAAATTAATCTTAAGAAAAATAGGTTTCAGCTCTTGAAACTGTCTTAATGAACATTGTGATTAAGCATACAATAATATATATGCATTATGAAATATTTGAGTCTTTAGTTCTTAATTGAACTCTTATTAGAAGTAGTCGTTTACAGTTTGGATATCTGTTTGGCAGGAAAACCTTGCATATTTCAGGCCTAGGATGCCATAACGTTAACCAATCTAAGCCTGACGGGGCCTCTTTGAGCAGCCCAAATAACACATAACTCCAGATGCCACTGAAAGACTAGCCGAGTTATGTTCGACATTTTACGGTCCGCTCGGCCCGTTGATCGCCCGCCGTGGTTGCCGGCGCGAGGCGGATTCTGCTTTGTTCGCTTCCATTAACATCGATTTCCGCCAATGATCCGATCCACGTCGCCATGTTGATACAAACGGAGATATGAAATTAGATTGTACGTCCAACTGATTATACTTCACCGTCGTGAGGGCACCGCTAAAACTGATCACGCAGATTCCAGGACTGATTGGACCGAACAAACTTGATCTTGGCCAATTCCACGTCAGTTTTTCTTTTGTCCAACATACGTTGATGAGATTTGATGTCGAAAACTTTCTCCGATAAGGTATGAAATGACTTTCGAGAACATTCGATCAAATACGTAAAAGGAATACGATATCGGAATTTGAAATACACAGGGACAATTTCATATCAAAAACTTTCTCTCGATAAGGTAGGAAAGGTAATGATCAACGTACAGCAGCATTGAAACGCATACAATTAATACAATATGGGAGTTAAGACAGCAAGTTTGCAGCATATATGTCTAACGTCTAGATATAACAAAGAATGTCTAGCTAGACATTAGAAATTCCTTCAATGATTGTGATAGCTCGTTCTCATCCCATACTATAAACTCTTGTATACGGTAAATTAGCCTTAGTCTTATAGAACTGTAGTTATGTACCAGTATATGCCAAACCTTTGTACCTTGCAATTGCACAAATGCTGTGCAATAAAGTTATACATAATATTAAGAACATTTTTGACCAGGAACAGAATATGACCGTGTTTCTCTACTATCTACCTGTATAATGAAATATCAATTGCCCGCGATATCATATGCATGCGCTGCAATCAGAACACATTGTCACTTTTCCTGGGGGATGTTATAACATTCTACATTCATCTTTTATGTATCCTGATGACAGTTTAAAATGAGACAGCTGTACAAAACGACCCATTATTAAGCGCAGACAGACCTCTTAATGGTTAGCCAATGGTAGCCGTAAAACAAGTCGAATATAAAAACAAATAAACTGAATTGATTGACCTGAAAAGTCTAATCAGGCCAAACGTTTTACAAGCCACCCAACGTGAAACAAGGCGGCAATCACCAACCTTTTCACGGAAGGTGAAGCTGTGACGATGATTGCAGAAGGTACATAAAACAGGGTTTCCAACTAAATGTGTTATGAACTGCGATACGTTAGCTATCTTAAGTTGATACACGGGCAATGTTTGGGTGCGAGGCAGCTCGCAAAATGAGATCCTCACTTGCTGCATATACCACAGGCAAATGTACAATCATTCAAGAGCAGTCTGAAACACACGGGGTCTGTACTTAGGAAAAGCTCGCTACATGCTCTGTTTTTACCGAGTCGCACACGAAGTATTTCACAATTAGCACGCCCTTTCAAAAATAAATCAACCGATTGCAAACTGGGTTCCCAACTAAATGCATCAAGATCTGAGTTTAGTTAATTATCTTACGTTAATACATGGGAAGTGTATAGACATCCTTTCAATTAATCAACAAAATAGTAACTACATATGCGGCACCTGCATCATAAGGTATTGTGTTGCTGCTATCTGCTGCCAAGACCTGTGATTTGATTTTGTAGACCTTTTCACCTAGCCATACCTTCAGTAATTCTCCGTAAATTAGCACTCTATTTCATAAATGAATAATCCAAACTGGATTCCCCACTGAATGTATCAATGACTGTGTTAAGTTAGTCATCTCACGTTAATACACAGGAAATACACACTCAGGCATTCTTTCAATCCATCAATCAACAAACCAGCATCATAATGCGTTGCGTTGGTTGTATCTGCTTCCAATACCAGTGATGTAATTTTGTAGACCTTTTAACCAAGCCATACCTCCAGTAATTCTCCGTAAATTAGCTCTCTCTTTCATAAATGAATCCTCCAAACTGAGTTCCCAACTAAATGCATCATGAACTGTGTTAAGTTAGTTATCTTACGTTAATACGCAGGAAGTGTACCGACATGCTTTCAATTGATCAATCAACAAACTTTTACCGAGTCCTGCCCGCAGTAATTTATCCTAGAATAGCACTCTCATTCATGAATTAATCATCCAAACTGGTTTCCCAACTAAATGTATCAAGAACTGTGTTAAGTTAGTTATCTTACGTAAATACACAGGAAGTGTACAGACATCCTTTCAATTAATCATTCAAACTAGAAATTACATATGTGGCACCTGCATCATGAGGTATTTTGTTGCTGCTATCTGCTTTCAAGACCTGTGAATTAATTTTGTCATGCCCTTTTTACCGAGTCGCACACGAAGTAATTCCCAATTAGCACACTCTTTCAAATATAAATCAACCAAACTGGGGTCCCAACTTAATGCATCAAGATCTGTTTTAAGTTAGTTATCTTACGTTAATACACGGGAAGTGTGCCGACATCCTTTCAATTCATCAGTCAACAAACTTTTACCGAATCCTACCCGCAGTAATCTACCGTGAATTAGCACTCTCATTCATGAATGAGAAATCCAAACTGGGTCATAACTAAATGCATCAAGGCAGAGTATAGACATCCTTTCAATTAATCAGCAACAACAAACCAGACATTACATATGCGGCAACTGCATCACAAGGTATTGCTTTGCTGGTATCTGCTTTCAAAACCCGGTATGTAATTTTTTCTTGACCTTTTTACCAAGTCGCACACAACGTAATCCACAATTAGCACACTCAAAAATAAATCAACCAAACTGGGTTTTCAACTAAATGCATCAAGATCTGTGTTAAGTTAGTTATCTTACGTTAATACGCAGGAAGTGTACCGACATTCTTTCAATCCATCAATCAACAAACTTTTACCGAGTCCTACCCGCAGTAATTTATCCTAGAATAGCACTCTCATTCATGAATTAATCATCCAAACTGGTTTCCCCACTAAATGTATCAAGAACTGTGATAAGTAAGTTATCTTACGTTTAACTTAATACACAGGCAGTCTATAGACATCCTTTCAATTAATCAGTCAACAAATCAGAAATTACATATGTGGCAAGTGCATCACAAGGTGTTGCGTTGCAGCTATCTGCTTCCAAGATCCGGCATGTGATTTTTTTCTTGACCTTTTTACCTAGCCGTACACGCAGTAATTCACAGTTAGCACCCTCGTTCATAGATAAAACCCTAGATTAGTATATGATGTAGATAGGTCAATCCCCGGTACAGTTTACACACAGGAGAGATTATAACATGGGTATAACTGCCGTCCTGGGAGTTCAGGAACGTGCTACAAAACTGTGACCCCGCTCATACTAAGCCTTGCAAACCAGTTCAGGACCAACTTGCCAAAGTCGCGTACCTTCACACCAGGGATTTAATTTGCCATATTCACATTGAAACTACCTCCAAGAGTTTCTATGATTTCATGTGGTTTCAATGTGAATCAGAGGGTTTCAATATGTGACTTGGCCATTTTGTTTAGGTGACGTCGGTCCTGAGCAGGATTAGTGTGGCTTACTATGAACGGGGTCTGTGTATTATATGGGCCCTGCATGCCGTTTTGGACACATTATTGCAGTTTTATATCGCGGGTTCGTGTTCAGATGGGTTAATAACACAATCAACAGGAATTGTACAAAGCTGCGTGGAAGATAGATTAGGCTTTACACATAAGGAAGAAAATCAACGTTTTGTTTCCTATTATAACGGTTCTGAAAAAATTAGGGTCGGTAAGTAGGAATACTCTTTTTTTGCTTTAGTCTCAGCCAAACTGATCCAGCAGATAAATTTTACAAAGTGAATGTTTCATATAAACCTGAACCATGGCACTGGTATTTTGAACATCTTAATGCAGTTACACAGATGTGCACTGTAAATTGAGCAAGGAAGTACAATGTTTACCACAGATTCCTACGTCAAGTCTAGGTTGTACTACAGGAAGTCTGAAAGAAAATTTGGAAAAATAACTTGGAACTCCCTTCATTACGCAGATGATAGATCAAAAATTTTGTGTCCCTTGCCAACGGTGACCCCCTAAAAGGCTAGTGTCAGCAGGTTATTGCTAGGGTTGGAACCGGAAACAACATTTTTACCAAGACCCAATTACAGAATCAACACTGGAATTATACAGATCTGTGTGGAATATGCAAAACCCTGGCAAACGGGCGTGACCATAACATAGTCTGGTTTATATTAGACATGAGCTTGAAGCATGCCGTATCTAAACCACGATGACGTAAATATGGGTTGATGTTTCTAACCGTAAACGATTCTTGGCAGGTGAGTAGATCATATTACGCGAGTAGATCATATTACGTGGGTTGAAATGAAGTGCAAGAACAGAGAACTTCCTTTGTATTGACAGCTAGCGATGCTGAAAGATCTACGACGACAATTTGCGTCACAAGACCGGTTAATTTTGTACGACACATAACTGATAACTGATTCATCAAAATTATTACTTAGCAGCCAAGCGGCTGGATTGCACAGTAGGTGACAACTTTATATTCTCAAGGACACAATGTCATGAAAAACGGCATAGATGATTACTTTGAAGAGTTCTAGTGTTCGTAGGTAGGTCAGTTCAATGGCAGAAACAACTAGAGTTCCATGAACACATTATCTTCGCCAAATAATCAAGGCTTATTAAGGAGAGTGATTTATATTTACATGCTTATCACCCCCAGCAAATTTGATCATACACCATACCGTTTGAAAGTTACGATTTGGGGAGAATGAGGCCAGTCTAGACAGGTATAAAAATCATTTGGTGGTACAGGACTAGTATATGTTTATAGTGTGCTGATATATGTTATAACTGGTCATCAAAAATATTGAAAGTTATGATTAGATGGTACAGTCAACATATATGAATAAAATAAATCTTTACTCCATATCATACACATTTTGCAAGACATACATGTGACTTGTTCATACGGTGCTAGGTGCAGTTTTGGTGCAGTGTACCCTCTGAGAAGAGGAGTGCTGGTTTTTGACATGTTTTTAGGTGCTTTTGTCAGGCTTTCTATTTTGTCCCCTTTCCGTTATGTCTCCAACCATGTGTTGGACACAAATGGCTAAACTGAACACGTTAAAAACCAACCGGACCCACACATCTGCTTGGAGTGTAGTGAGACTGTCCCAACTGTTTATTTATGTGCCCAATTCGTTTATTCATACTTCTAGGCAAGACCCTCTGTTGACCTGTTTCGGGAACACTGTCACACGGCCCATTGTGAAATGTACTTGGATTTACAAACTATCCTTACTAATTATGCAGATTACCTCCTGTTTTCTATAATTAGACATCGATTGTGTAAAGCACCATCTGAGCTCTCTACATACCAAACTTCATGACGATCTGTCAGCTTCTTGAGTTATGTTGTCCACAAGAATTACACATCCACACAAAGCCCGCTGCAGTACCGACGGAAAATGCCAGGAGAACCATTTTTGAACTTGATCTCTGTTTCCACAAAATCTACACACCTGCAAAAAATCATGAAGATTCATCAACGTTTCCGTCCCTTCTTTCGCCTACATACAAACGCACAAAAATTAAAAGTCTGCTGCAGTACTGTTGAAAAACGCAAGGTAAACTATTTTTGAACTTGACCTTCCTTTGCACAACCACTACACACCTACCAAAAATCATAAAGATTCATTTTTCTTGAGTTATGCTCTTGACATATATACAGACCCACCAAACAGCTGGCTCAACCGAAAACATAATCTACCCCGAGTACTATAGTACTCGGCGAAGATAATAACGGCATTCAAAGGTGCTGATTACATCCCAGACTGCCCTTATGGTAAGAATGTCCCCAATTTGCTGTCGTACGACGTACGATAACCGTGCGACAAAACTTATAAACGTGCAACTTCTCTGCCTGGCCGGATGTCGATCAAGTAACCGTCAAATCCTATGCATGATTGTGATTTTGGTTGGTAGATGCCAGTGAATGTTGTTGCTATCTCCCGTTGGCAAATCATATACCGACGGCGGTATTTAGCTTCGTACTACCTTTATCGACTTGTCTACCTGAAACAGTTTGGCAGATTTCTTTTTGTGTGTGTGTGTGTGTGTGTGTGTGTGTGTGTGTGTGTGTGTGTGAGTGTGTGTGTGTGTGTGTGTGTGTGTGTATGTATGTGTGTGTGTGTGTCTGTGTGTGTGTGTGTGTGTGTGTGTGTGTGTGTGTGTGTGTATGTTTGTGTGTGTGTGTGTGTGTGTGTCTGTGTGTGTGTGTGTGTGTGTGTGTGTGTGTGTGTGTGTGTGTGTGTCTGTGTGTCTGTGTGTCTGTGTGTCTGTGTGTGAGTGAAATATGGCTGACATTAGCTCCGCAGTGCTTTTATGGACTTATGTAACTGCACCATTTTGGCAGATGTTTATTCGTGTGTGTGTGAAAGATATGGCTGATATTTGCTCCGAAGTACTTTTATGGACATGTCTAACTGCACCAGTTTGGCAGATTTTTTTGAGTGTGAAAAATATGGCCGACTGCTTTTACGGGATGAAAGACTGTAAATCACCTGTGAACGCCGAATCTCATCAAGTTTTCCATTTCTGAAATTGCAAGTCGGAAATTACATTACGCTTCTTTCGGGTTCGAGTTGGGGCTGCTAAAATGTATTACAGTTCTGTGAAATATATGTTTAGTTAAGTGCAATGTCAAGGTGGTATTTTTCAATTCGATTTGGCAAAGTCGTGTTGTGTTTACATCACTAAGGGCCCTGTCACACTTGTGCGTATATTCAAGTGCGCATGACTTGCGCATTAACATTTTTTAGGTTTGAGGAAAGTTTGCGGTGAAGAAATTGTTTTCTGCGTTGACCCACCGTTGTGCAACCTAGTTATGGAACCAAGGAAATGACTTCTTGGGCTGAAAACTCAATCTTGACCAAAAACATGTTAATACGCAACTCATGCGGGCTAGCGCTTGTATATACGCACAAGTGAGTGAATATACGCTTGTATATACGCACACGTGTGACAGGGGCTTTAGGCCCACATTCCACTAGACGGCGATCGCGCTGTGCTCTCGATCTCGCGGCGCTCTCGCTGCAACTTAACTCGAATGTGTGTATTTAAACCTTTGACTTTACCATTGGAATTTCATGCAAAATACATAAAAGTATGATTAAAAAGACAACAAAATACACAAAGCGTAAAATTTTTTTTTAAATCTATGGACTTCGTTGAGCGCTTGATTAAATCAAAAGGTCACAGAGAGCGCGGCGAGAGCGCCGTCCGTGTGGAATGGGGTGTAACGACGGTCTACTGACTATTTCGTCAGTACCAGAGGACACTACTATTGCAGTAATTGTGTGACTTGCAGAAAAGACTTAGCGGCCCATTCAAGACCCAATGTGATCCGTTGTTTAGGTAAGACTATTACCTCCGTCGAAATGGAGGTATTACGCTTATGAAGGTTAGACATCCAGGTAAACAATACATAAAGACAATTCCTACTCTATAACTGGATAAAATTCGAGGATTTACCTGCGTAAACTTACTACAAAAATTCGATTTACTTCCGGAAAGTTACTTCGAAAGCAAATCTCCGCATTTTATACAGTTGAAAAGTTTGAATTGTCTTTATAAATGGTGGTATTGGTTTCGTTCTGTTTGTTTGTTTGTCTTGGTGTGTGTCCGAATATTGTACACTAACAGGCTGTGAGGCGGAAACTGGTATAACCATACATTGGAAAGAGGGGAACGTTTTCGTGTTATCTCAGCAAATTTATAAACCATTGCAAGTTCTCTGGAATAAACCATTGGAAATGCATGGTATTACGGCACAACACAGAGAGGTATTAGCATATCGTCGGTCAGGCCTTTTTTCTAATCCGTACTTTCTACGTAGTCCTACACAGATGAAAACGACAAAAGCGCCGACTGGCGACTTAAGACTGATCTGCACTTTTTCACAATTTGCGATACTGAGTATTTTTACGCAATTTTCAATGGACCTGGTTACGAAAGAGCTTTCAGTGTGTTTCGTTCATTCTGATTAGAATTAACGAGGAGCGGTGACTAAAGACAGATCTAAACTATTTCATGATCGGTAAAGACCAGATCTTATTAATCCAATAAAGGAGGTTAAGGACGTAAGCCTCCTTGATCCAATGAAAACGCGATACCATGTACTGGTGTTCCTATGCAATTTTTATGGACAAAAGACCTGTTAGTGTTCTGTTTGTATCAAACGAAATACAGAAATGGAAAGAATGCTAACAAAAACGTAGCCATGACAACATAGAGGAGACGCGAGTTGCCTTCAACAGTAATGTTTTGCTTAGTTTTGTTTTGTTTTGTCCCCGCGTTAATTACCGTTAGTCACGTGATGAGACCTGTGGTCAACACGGCTTTCCGAGAAGACGTTTTCAACAAAAGGCGCGATTACAACATTCCAAAACGTCAAGCCTTGTGCAATTACAAACCGGTCCTTGATTCAGATGGGAATAAACAGGGGTCTGCTCCGCGACCATATTTGGTCACGCTGACCATATTCGTTCGTGCTTTCCCGGGGCAGTACGTAATTTTAAGGGTTCGGATGAGCAAATAAAACAAAGACCTGGGCGAGTCACTGGACATTTGCATCGACTCGACCCCGGAGAAGACACTTGTTCCAAGGTGGACGCTCTTTTCACTGTAAGTACGGCCCGATTTATACACGAGTTTTTGAGACGACTTAAAGTAGACCCAGGACCAAGGAGGTTCTTTTGGGAGATAACAAATATTTCTTGAGCAACCTCAGTTTCCATTGCTTCCACCTGCCTCTGCTAAGCAGGGCTCTCACCAAAACTTCTGAGGGATGTGGTGTTGTACTACCTGTAGTTCTACAGGGAAAAGGTGGTCCCAAAGCCATTTTGAGGCTGTAGGGAAAGTGGGTTGTTATCCACAGTATTTGAAGGCGGAGCCCAACCCTCTCCTTCCACCACCTTTTACCTCCCAACCGAAGTCTGGTATCCATTTTTACACCAGGGTGGAGTGGGGAGAGTTGTGTAAAGCGCCTTTCGCAGGGACACAATGTCTAGCCGGGAGTCGAACCTGTGACCTCTCGATCTCGCGTGCGCTACCTTAGCCTGGGTCATTGGACGCCATTATGTTCCGACGATGTAGTGTGTCCCTGTGGTGTAGTGGTCTGCGCTTGTGGTACTTGCCACATCTGGTTCAAATTAGTTGGACCAGAAGGACAAGAGGCGCGTTGAGTCATACCAAAGACTTTATAAAAATGGTTCATACTTCTGAAACAGTATGGAAGTTAAACACACTCCACTACCAGTGGACTAGCCCCCTGCTGCAGTGATTGCACCACATTGTCTCCCAGGGCTATGAAACGGGGATGGGCACCGCCCTATACATCAATTATGGCGTGGGATGATTTTAACTTTAACTAATGTTCCGACGATGTACGAAATCGCCAAGAAAAAATACCAAACCTAAATTTTCCAGTTTATATCTGCGCAGCCGATGTAACCTCAATTAACATTAATCAGCCAGGTGACATAAATCCGCCACTTTAAAAAACAGTTGGTTGGAGCGATCTCGAGGACAGAACCCCCCAAGGTATGCAAAGTTTAGATATACAGGTCCTGGAGTGCATTATACTGGGGGATGTTGGGTTGAAGATCTGTTTGGACGTATCTTTTTAGGGTGGCGGAGTTATGTAACCTGGTGGAACTGTGTAAGCAGATGTTTTACTGATGAATAAGAGAAATTATCCTTGCTTTGGAAGTACCATGAAAAAGATTAGATGAAATCTACGTCTAACCTTATATTATATATACCCGCCCTTATATATGTGTGCAACATTATCGATCTATATCTACTTACATATAATGTAACGTTATGTATGCTTAACAGGTGGTATCATAAGGCTGATCTCATTGTTATAAATGTGCCTTGTCAGCGCCTGGTCTATTGCCTACACATTCGAGGACACGCCCCCCCCCCCCCCAAACTGGTCAAACCGGAGTATCAACCACACGATTACATAGTCTGTTTCGTCTCCTCTCCCCCGAGAATGTAACAGTTTTCGGCCAATCACCGCGAAGCAAGAAGACTGATTTGAAATACTAGTCCTTATTGTTTTAGTAATTAGGATGTTCAATTTTATTCCATACTCTGTTTTGTACTTTGCTTAATGATTGTTGCCATACATTGTACCGTGCACGATTGTCGTGCAATGAAGTTCTTCTTCTTTGGTAAAAGATAAGTAACAATAGGCGCTCAGGTACATGTATATTTATCATTATGGAATTCAGTCCAATGGGAGTTCAGGAGTCCCTGTCGTCAGAGAAATCAGTTCGCAGTCTGACAATAATCGGTCCATATTAGCAAATGAAAGAGAGAGACTGGTTTATTCATAAAACAACAACAACCAAAAAAAAAAACAGTCTCTATTAGACTAACTACGCCAGCTTTAGTATAGGGAGAATATTTGCCAGGGAAGTTTGGCCACCAAAGGGTTTCATTTACAAGCGCAGTCCGCGGTCGAAATATTGACCCGCACCGTGGACTACTAGCTAATCATTCCTTTTTGCCGAAATCTCCGGGTCCCTCGAAAGTACGAAATGGAAAGAAATGGAACGAAATGGAACGAAATGGAACGAACTAAAACATATTTAACATTATGAAATGAAATACCAGTAGACAGCGAAATATAAGGAACGTTGTAACATTCACAGTAGACGGGAACAGGAAATCTACGACCCACTGCCCGTAAGAAGGCCTGGTGGGGGCTGAAGCTTTGCAGCCTCACCCTTCACCTAGCCCCATCCTCGCTTTGCAGCACCAGGACGAATTACGCACAATTTCACGGGCATTTTAAGATGTTTTGCAGGCATCCGACAGGTCTTACTTTCCTTTTCCTCGGCTCTTCGGACCTTATTAAATCAACATGAGTGAGTGAGAGAGAGAGAGAGAGAGAGAGAGAGAGAGAGAGAGAGAGAGAGAGAGAGAGAGAGAGAGAGAGAGAGAGAGAGACAGACAGACAGACAGACAGACAGACAGACAGAGACAGAGACAGAGACAGAGACAGATAGAGAGACAGAGACAGAGAGAGAGAGAGAGACAGAGAGAGAGAGAGACAGAGACAAAGACAGAGAGACAGACAGACATAGACACAGACATTATAGAATGGTTTATTCATAAAAACAACAACCTTTGCAGCACTAGGTTGAATTACGCACAATCCAACGGGCATTTTAAGATGTTTTGCAGGCATCCGATCAATCCTTTTTTTAATTTTCTTATTTATGATTTTCCTCAGCTCTTCACGGACCTTACTAAATCAACATGAGTGACGAGGAAGATTACGAAGGAGAGGAGTATGAGGGGGAAGGCGCCGGGGCCACCGTGGTTGTTGACAACGGGTCCGGGACGATCAAGGCCGGGCTGGCAGGGGGCCGCGGGCCCTCCGCCGTGTTTCCCTCGGTGGTCGGCAAGCAAGAAGGGCAGGTAATGGAAACATTTGACACTCATTCACTCACCTACTCACGCTCGCATGCACTCATTCGCTCATTCATTCATTCACTCACTCAGTCCGTCATTCACTCACACATTCGTTCATTCACTCACTCATTCACACATTCATTCATTCATTCACTCACTCCGCCATTCACTCACTCATTTGCACATTCATTCACTCACTCCGCCATTCACTCACTCATTCACACATTCATTCATTCACTCACTCCGCCATTCACTCACTCATTCGCACATTCATTCATTCATTCACTCACTCACTCACATACTCACTCAGTAATTCACTCACACATTCATCCACTCTCATTCATTCAATCACTCACTTATTCACTCATGCACCCATTCACTCACTCACTCACTCACACGCTCACTCATTCACGCACTCGTTCATTCGCTCCCTCTCTCACTCATTCACTTCCTCACTCAAACACTAACTGACTCAGTCACTGGTGGTGGGAATTTCATACTTAGTGACATGTGTACATAACCATGCATAGCTTATGTAAATGTTAAAGTCATCTGCATATTATTATCTTTATGTGAAATATATATTTCTCAAAGGGAGGAGGTCTCCGCACAGTTATGTGCTGTATCGTTTTATATCTGTCGCACATGGATATACTCACAAGTGTGACAGGGCCCTAACGATACCTCCCCGGTTCCACGGTACAGGACAGGTGCGTGGGGGCCGAAGCGCAGGCCAACAGGGACGTCTTGGATCTGACCTACCCGATCTAACACGGCATCGTCACCAACTGGGACGACATGGAGAAGGTCTGGCGACACATGTTCTCCAGCGAGTTGCACGTGCCGCCTGAGGAACACACAGTCCTTCTCACTGAAGCCCCGCTCAACCCCAAGGCTAACCGGGAGCGGACGACTCAGGTGGGTTTGGTTGTTTGTTTGTTTGTTTGTTTGTTTGATCAAGATCTCCATTACTGTCACATAAATAAAGTAATACTATTATTCCTGGAGTACACTGACATAATGAATAAAAGGATTAATGTGCGCCCAAAATAGTTATTCAAACAAACGCAAATCTGTTCGGATATGCAGTTGTGCTGTTCAGCGTTACGCCTTGATGCGGTTAACCGGGTATGCAATACAAACAAACAAAACAGTGGCTCTGTTCAGTCCTTTCGGTCATGATTATGCAATTCTTTCCCCTCCACAAAACAACAACAACAACAACAAAATACTCTAACTTCGTACAATTTCTAGATCATGTTCGAAAGCTTCAAGACCCCCGCCATGAACATCAGTATTGGCGCCGCCCTGGCTCTGACGTCCTACGGCAAGACCACCGGGGTCGTCCTGGACTCCGGGCACGGCGTGACGCACACCGTCGCGGTCTATCAAGGTTTGTCCATTTTGTCCAGAGGTTCCCTTACCAAACTGTTGTCTAATGCAGCATTAATGCAAGAAATACATATGCAGCACTAATGCTTGGTTAGTGCACACTGCCATGGTAATTTCATGGTAATTATGTCTGTCCAAATACCAGTCCGTCAATGTCCTAGCAGCCATGCTACAATAGACAACAGTTTGGCAAGGGTAGTTGAAGACGAATATCACTTTATAATTGTATGTTCCAAATATTTTGATGCACGTAATTCACAATATGATACACAATGCTATCGTCGGATCTACCAGGATTTATCTCAACGGACTTGAATAGGAAATCAAAGTACATAATGACATGTGACAACCCATGCATGGTATACATTAGGAAGTATATCAAAGAATGTCTAGACGTTAGAAACTCCTCCAATGATGGTAAAATCCCATTGTCATCATTATTATTATTATTATTATTATTATCATCATCGTCATCATTATCATTATCATTATCATCATCATCATCATCATCATTATCATTGTTATTATTATTATGAAGGCTACGTTCTCCCTCACGCCATCCTGCGTCTGGACGTGGCCGGGGCAGACTTGACGGAAAGACTACAGAAGATTCTTACAGAGAGAGGGTATTCCTTTACCACCACGGGTAGGTACAATCGATCTATATAAACCCTCCTTGGTACAATCAACCTTGTATGAGATGATGAGCTTCGCGCTGATAAAACCACTGATATTCTGATCAGTTAGATCTGTAGCTGAATCGAACAGGCTAACAGGCTCACAGTTGAGCTCCTGGTTCCACTTAGTTACCAAAAGACTTGCTGTACTTTAGATTAAATATCAACCACGTGTGACTACTTTCACTGAGTATCCATGTATGGTACGACTCGCCAACACTCGGTGGTACTTGCACGACACCATTTGATATAAAGTTAGACAAAGAATGGCAGTGCTACACAGTTCCCCATGGCCATTCCTATGCCATTCAAGACAAGCTATCTTCCAAATTGTGTTACCCCCATAAAAAACAGTATCCTGATTTGTTATGATTTGTCATGTAACGTAAGGGCTCCCTTGGAAATCAATTACCTTGTTAGCTGAAGGGACCACCCTAAAGATCAATGAATAAATAAAAAGGAGTTTACGTTGGGTGACTCATAACTAGGCTCACTCTGTCGGCAATGGACTGTGGTGGAAAACCTCAAGTCAACCGTATACACTTATGACTCATCATCTTCAGAAAGGGCGCTGCAGCCGCATAGTTCCCGTTTAGAAACTCATACATGTTTAGCCGGTGTGGCTCATTCAGTGATAGGCCTTTGATGAAAACATGTAACGATACCAGCAAATATTAAGGTGGTAAAATTTAGATTCACTCAGTCGTTTGCGCATCACACATGCAGCCGAAAAGGACATCGTCCGCGACATTAAGAAGAAGCTGTGCTACGTCGCCATGGACTTCGAGGCTGCGATGAAGGACGCTACCGAGAGCACCGAGTGTGAGAGAGAGTACACACTGCCAGACGGCAATGTCATCACTGTTGGTAACGAGAGGTTCCGCTGTCCCGAGGTGCTCTTCGATCCTAGCCATATCGGTAAGTTTATTTATTTTTATTTATTGGTTCAGCATGTACATGCCAGGGTTGCCCAACTAGCCGTAGCCTATCACTAAGGGCGAACCCATGTGCGGCCATAGGACTGTAGGTTTCGGACCACTCAACAAACTCGCACCGGAAAGGACCCCTAATCTTTTCGATAAGTGCGGTGGGTTCTTTAACGTGCTCGAGTTGTGGCTCTCCTCAAACACGGGACCTCCATTTAACATCCTATCCGAGGGACGTCCCTAACCGAAGCTAGGTATCCATTTATACCTGAGTGAAGTGAGGAAAGTCGTGTTAAGTGCCTTTCCCAAGGGCACAACATCGGGGCATATCGGTGGTTTCGAACCCGGGACCACTCGGTTGTGGGCGAAACACCCTACCGATTGCGCCGCACGATGCCACAGATCGGTAATTTGATCACAGGTTTCCAATTTTTTTTTTTTGGCAGTAGTTTTGATATACCAGTCTTCTAGTCAGATTTCTGAAGTTAGAACTAATTGTAGTCCTCAAAGTAGTACAGTGATAGATAGTAATTCTATTGTAAATGGTTGCGCGAAGGTGGATTCAAACAAAAGATTTCTCAAGAAATCACCAAAATCACAAAATCACCATACTAATTGTTGCCACCGTCTCTTGTCTCTTTCCAGGAAAAGAAAGTGACGGTATCCACACGACTTTATACAACACCATCATGAAGTGTGATGTCGATATCCGCAAGGACCTCTACGCCAACATTGCCCTGGCCGGAGGGTCAACTTTGTTCGAAGGTACGTGTTCAAAGACAATAGGAAAAACAGTCACTGACAAACCCACTCATTCATTCACTAACACTCACTAATCACACTCTCTCTCTCAGTCACGCTTACTCTCACGCTCGAAGGTACGTCTTCAACTGACAAAAACATTCACTCACGCACTCACTCTTATGCTCACTCACACTCTCACATTCACTCACTCCACTCCCTCCCTCACTCCCTCACTCGCTCACTCACGCACTCACTCACGCACTCACTCTTATGCTCACTCACGCTCTCACATTCACTCACTCCACTCCCTCCCTCACTCACTCACTCACTCACTCACTCACTCACTCACTCACACTCTTACATTTATTCACTCACTCCACTCCCTCATCACTCACTCTCTCTCTCTCTCGCTGTCTCTCTCCGTCTCTGTCTCTATCTTAAGGGCCAGAGGGTACCTCAGACCACTTTTGGATACTAGTCGGCCCTTTTGATATTGTTTTGCCACCGAATCCACCAATGGGTTCCCGCAATATCGGCTTTTGTCTGAGCTAGTCCTTGCTTCGTCCGTGGTGCTCTTGGAGGAAGGCAAATGGAAAGGCCTGGCAGTAATGCTACGGTCACATTTCCAAACAGGGGCCCGGCCGGGCAGTTTACGGAAACGAAAAGTATGATATAAAAGACCACAAAACACACAAACGTCAAAAATATTAATCATGGACATAATTTGTGTATATTTCTTGTCATACACTTTCATTTTTCGTTCCCGCAAAGAGCCCGGTCGGGCCCCGGTTTGGAAATGTGACCGTAGCATAACGAGGTTCAGTCTGAGGCAACCATTAATGCCGTAATTTCCTCTCGGTCTAGGCATCGCTCAACGCTTGGAGAAGGACGTCAAGGGCCTAGCTCCGGAAAACATGAAGGTCGAAGTCGCCGCTTCGCCCGATAGGATCTACTCCGCGTGGCTCGGGGGGTCCGCCGTGGCGTCCCAGGAGGGCTTCCGGGAGAAATGCGTTACCAAGGAGGAGTACGGAGAGGCTGGGCCCTCCATCGTGCACCGCAAGTGTTACTGAGGATCACCAGCAAGCTCTGCGCGGGCGAGGCCAGGGCTCTTAGGACGTACTCTCCAAGCAGATGTAATTAAGCCGGCGTCACAATTCATGCGAGCGTCGGCCGACTTTGTAGATCGCCCGAAGCTCGCCGAATTTCAAAATCGCCCGAGCGTCGACCGTATTTTCCAATGAAAATCTCGGGCGACGTCCGTCGAACACTAAAAACTAAAAATCCCCCATGAGATGGTACCATCTCTTGGACATGGACGAAGTCAGTATCGACTAACCTGGTAAAAGGCCAATATCTGGATCAACTTTTATTTCTAAAAATCGCCCGAAGCCCGCGTAATCGACAGGACGTCGGCCGTACTTCGGTCGAAAATGCACATTTGAAGCTCGCCAGCACGTCGGCCGGGCTGAATTTCCTATTTGTGACGGGGGCTTTAAGGATCCTGTTCAGTCTCAGTACGTGTGTTACGCGTAAAGCATGCAGTACATCTTTTTAGTGGCGCACAGTTAAAACTCTTCGCCACTAGTTGTACTAGATGTTACTAAAACACACTTAAGAATAGTGAGACTGAGCAGAACCATTACATCTGCTTGGAGATTGTGAGAACGTAGAACCCCGCAAAGTACTTTTGTTACTTGAATGATTTTATTTGAAAACGTTGGCACGAATTAATTTGAAGTCGATGCGTTTTTTACGGTTAGAGCATAGGTTAACTTACTAGGTTAATTTTGCGATTAGAATGATTATCAATTGAAGATGGGGTATCGGTAGGTGCCTAGTTACACATATATGGGTGTTAAGCTTAAGGTGACAAAACTTCCAAAGACTCCAACGACAATTGCATTAACAAAGGTGCCGGCATCGGTTCAAAGCTGAATGTTTGATTATCAATGATACTCCAACACTAACGTTCCATTCGTATCCTCATTATTACCTTGGTTTCTTTTTCAATTTCTCTTGTTCTAAGATAAGTACCTGAATTTTGTCCTTCTGGTCTTGATAAATGATGTGACGGGCCATTTGTCTGAACTGTTAAGAATGAACTAATAAAACAATAAGGTGTAAAACGACTTTTGTCTTTTCTAAGATGGCTCTAGCTAGGGTGACAAAACTATCCAAGGATCAAACAGCTGCAGTTACAAAAGAAGCCGCCAGGGGTCCAAAGCTGGACATTGGATTGTTAATGATACCTCAACACCATGGCCAACCGTAAGCTTGTAAGTCGTTTCCTCAGCAAGGGGACAAAACTCTTCACGAGTAAAACAACTGTAGTTTCAAAGAATATCGCCAGGGGTCTGAACATTGGATTGTTAGTGATACCTCAACACCAACTATAAGCTCATTATTACCTTCTAGTAGGATAGTAGGTTTGCTTTTTTTTTATTTATCCTTTTCTTGGTTGTGCCTCTTGTGTAGTCATGGCCAAGTCATATGAGGAAAAAGGGCGAGTGTATGAACTAAAGAATAAAGGAACGAAGCAATAATGTGTAAAAACGACATTTCTTCACTGGCTCTTAAGCATATCTGGCGCACGAGCTGTGCAAAGCGCCTCATAGCGAATCAACTTCGCATTGCAGTCTATTCTTTCTTTATTCTTTATCAAAAATTGCAACAAGACAATACATAATGGAGCGCCAAGCAGCCAAGCTGATGTTGCGGACCACTAAACATCACAATTACATTGAAATATAACAATAAAAATTCTAGAGACAATTCAGTATACAATTTAAAATAATGTATCGTCGATGGACCTGGCCCAGTCGTCTACCAGCCGGATTAATTGGAGGACGGTTCCATCCCCCTTTTTGAAACCCGACTGATTGTTGTGTAGGAGGCTGTTTTCTTCAAGGTAGCTGTACAGATGGTTGTGCACGAGCCTTTCAAATACCTTACCATGCTGGAGTCTAACAATAGCACGTATCAAGCTGAACTATACGTATGAGCGTACAGCATATATTTCACATTGTAAAATAGTTGGATAAAGGTAGTCCTTTTGTAGGGCCGTAGGGACGGTGGGTTGTGATTAACTGTATCTAGGGCACGGTATTGCAAGGCAGAGCCCCGCCCTTTCCTTTCACAACCCTTTGCCACCCCAACCGAAGTCAGGTGCCCATTTTCACACCTGGGTGGAGTGAGGAAAGTTGTGTTAAGTGTTAAGTGCGTTTCCTAAGGACACAACGTCTAGACAGGAATCGCTGGAATGGAATTCGTGACCGCTCGGTGTTATGTCCGCTAACCTAGCCTGTAGGCCACTCGACGCCACACAGATCCTGTTTTTTTTTAAATACAGTAATATGAACTTTATTAGCAAATTGCAGACGCACACAGCCTGAATTACTATGCCAATTTACATCACCATTTTAAAGTTAAAAGACTCCTATCCTCATAGTGATCTACTAGTATCTTTAAGAATACTTACAATATTCAAACGACAGCTATGGTAAAATGCATTGTACAACGAAGATACAGCGAAGACAAATGTAATCAGCAGTATTGTTGGATTATCCTGGTGTGAACTACTCATTACATTTGAAATACTTGGGCACTGATGATTAGACATGACATGTGGACATGAAATGAGACACTGACATTTCGAGCTGGCAATTGAGAAGACACATCTAATGAGAACGAATTGCGTTCACATAACAAATAAAACAATTGTCATCAATTGTCTATGAGCAGTTATCGAACTGAACAGGTATCAGTCTTTGTCAAATAGCCATTTCTACAGAGTGTAATTGTACAGCGATGCTGCTTGGTAAAGGAATGATTTTCTCAGACGTTCAGTTCTACATGCAGGCAGTGTGAGGTAGTATCATAGCAGTACTATATGGTCTCACGAGCTATAGACACCCATTTTACAGGTGCATACTATAGACATCAAGACACACAGTTATGAGATAAAGTTAAAATCATGATTTGATTTGAAGTGAAATATGAAGACAATTCCAACATGGCGTCAATGAAAAGCTAGCCTGGGTGCCATCCTATTTCTACCGGGGCTCCTACATTCGCTACCCTAAAAATATTTTTTAGGGTAGCGAATGCAGGAGCCCCTGTAGAAATAAGATGGCACCCAGGCTATGAAAAGCCTCTTTAGAGGACAAATATGGAGCTATATGGGTTTTGTGTGTCAATCTACTGATAAGGGTGATTAGGAGATGAAACTGTCCAAGACTCCAACAACTGAAGTTACAAAGGTGCCGCCATTGGTTCAAAGCTGAACGATAATATCAAAGATAACGTTGATGCGCCAAAATAGTTACTCAGGCAACTGGATAAAATGTTGAAACAGTCAGACGTTTCAGACAGCATCCGCTGTCTTTCGTCAGTGACAAAGGACACTGTAGG
This sequence comes from Branchiostoma lanceolatum, assembly GCA_035149815.1. NCBI lineage: Eukaryota > Metazoa > Chordata > Leptocardii > Amphioxiformes > Branchiostomatidae > Branchiostoma > Branchiostoma lanceolatum. The sequence goes on along the minus strand of CM068868.1, from coordinate 3,330,601 downwards.
ACTGTAAAACCAGATTTATACCAAAACTCTGAATAGATATGTTAATGAGGTTAAGACATTTAGGATGTCTTGACGTAGTCTTCAAAAGAAGATGAATTAAAGGCAAGGTTTATGCTAATAGTTCAATTAGCTACTGTTGTGTTAGTACAGTAACTAAATATTGTTCGTCGATATTATAGGCATAACGTTGATAGTATAGCCCTTGATTTGATGTGAAACATGTAGTCATCTTAACATGCGTGTTTCGTCCATCGTTACTGACGCGTAGTGCCTCGATTTCTATAGTCTTGATTGATCCTTACGACCATTATTCCAGACCTTCACTCTGACCTTCACATTGACTTTGACCTTCATGACCTGCGTTGGATTAGGTGATCCTCTTATAGATGGCAAATGGAGATGAAGACCTACAAGTCAGATTTACCAAGAAGCCTTCATGCACATTTTTATCACAGAACTCATGATAGATTGTTAGTGTTAGTTTTACACACTACAAATTGAGTATCAAAAGTAAAGTCTAACTGAGCAACTTGGCTGAGTTAAAGGTTATGTTTTAGGCAATTTTTGTGGGTCAGCCGCTACCAGCGAAAGCTGCATTGGCTGACCCAGTGTAATGACATGTCTCATTGTGAATAGATACAAAATACAAATACAATTCGCTCCTCAACCCCTTAAAAATCGTGAAAGTCAAACAGATTGTTCAGCCATCAGTTGCTGGAGATTACGAACTTAGACACACCATGTGACGTTCATATTTTGAACATAACATATTAGTCTATAGTTATTGGTCGTTATCATATACGAGCACTCGCCGTAATGGTTGTTTTCCAAACTAGTTCTGAATTAGGGATATGTTAGGATTAGGACCTTTAATTGGCATAAGACGACAATATTGACTATAAATACGTCTTGCTTATCAGTAGAATAATGTAAAAGTAATGGATGACTTTATGAAAGACCTTCATTGTATGTTTATGCTGTTTCAAGTTAAGCCCAGGTCACGATGATAAAGCAGCTTACAGCCATAGGAGAATGTGGTATCTTATTACATCTAAAATGACTCATACATACTGGGATGTATAGTACATGTCAGTATACATTAGTCATGGTAGCTGTGGTAAGATGGTAATAATATTGATAATGATAATAATAATAATAATAATAAATGTTTTTTTGGTCCGAAACTACCCATGCAATGGCATCCAATGCTGAATTGCTGCAGGGTTCACAATCACATAATACACAACAATACACATGATACATATTTGCACACTTGCACTTAATGAAACTGTCGCAAGGGTCTTGCGGCTTCCATTCGGCGCCAGCAGGTGATTACAATACGACCTTCCCCAACCGAAGTCAGGTACCCATTCACACCTGGGTGGAGTGAGGAAATTCGTGTAAAGTGCCTTTCCCAAGGGCACAACATCGGGGCATACCGGTGGTTTCGAACCCGGGACATCTCGGTTCTGGGCGAAACGCCCTACCGATTGCGCATGCGCCACACGATGCCACTAGATATCAGGTTTAGCATAGGTTCATTTTCGTCTCGTTTCCCAAAACAGCTGTAAATGTTACGACAGGCGGAACTAAGAAATGATTTATTCTATTTGATAAGGAATATGAATTTTTCTGTTGTGAATATCGGAAACTTGGGGACTTATCTTGTACACAATTGAAGAGGATATTTCTTTCATTGTTGCATTACATACATGTAGTCAACAAAAAGTGACACTCGTCTTCTTATGTAAATTACAATATGGACAATAATGAAGGTCACAATGATTAATCCGTGTATTTTTCACCTTGACTCAGTCAAGGACAAAATGGCGGTAAGTAGGAACGACAGATGGTCTATTACCGCCCTGTGTTACTATGGGAATCGAAAATGACCAATCAGAATTGCTATCAAGAATTGAGTTTTGTGGGGGAAAAGAATCCCCTCGTGTAAAATGTCGTTAATAATGACTACCGACGATACTCAGATCACTCTTTTTATCGGAAAGTTTACGTTGTTCTCACCTTTTATAGCTTCTACGTAAAGTTTACCGGTAGGTTCTCCCGCCCTTCACCTTCAATACATCCATGTAACCACCCGCTTCACCGTTGATGTTTTTAGCGAAGCTTTAGGAGCGAGCTTGAACGTATACTTTACGCCCGATTTACAAAAATTCCGAGAATTCCACAGGAATTTCTGCAATCCGTCCGCGCAAACCCTGGGGAACGCCCACCTGTCACTCTATTCCTTGTTAGTAGTCTGGCATCCGGCAAACAGGTCAATGACAGATAGGTGGTGTCCGATTTCGTACAGGTGAGAGTGTGTCAGTATTAAAGTTAAAGTTAAAGTGACCCGGGCGTCTGGAAAAGACGCATAGGGGTGGCACCCATCTCCATTTCTATAGCCCTTGGGCCACACACATTTGTGCAAGTCACTACAGCAGGGGGCTGGTCTGCTGGTAGTGGTGTGTGTTTAACTTCCATACTCTTTCCCTAATGCTGAGTGCTAAGCAGAGAAAGCCGTATGTACCATTTTTAAAGTATTCTAGCTTTTAAAATGGTTCTAGCACAAAAACGTGCTGAACATCATGCCTTCCAACTAAAACCTCTTTGAACACCAAAACTTCAGGAGATTCAGACATATATAGAAAGGCAAAGTTTTTTGATAGAACGATAAAGAACTTGGTTACCGCTTGTTATCATTTTCTTTATTAGAGGCACGATACAAAAAGACATGGCCAAAGTGGCGCTACTTTCAAGTAAAACAACATATATCACAGCGCCACAGAAAAGCTACATAAGATTAGACAAACACAAAGTTAAGCAAATTCTTCATTATTTTATCTTAGCTTATCATCGTTAATTTTTTGTTATACCAAGGGACATTGGGAAAAAGTCTTATTGACTTTATTGGTCTCCAGCACAATCTTAATGTATTTTGCTTAGTTGTCTGTATGTATTGTTTTTATATATGTAAAATAAGAATAGAAAATAGCAAATGATGCCCGGGGATGATTGATGTATAAAGTTGGACGCACCTTTGTCAACAGTAAGTAGGGTGACACATGTAATAACGTCTTCTGTAAGACCTCCAGTGTTCCGGGTCGTCTGATTCACCGTCTTGATGGAGAAATGCTTTTAGCTTTTAGTGCTAATTGGCTCAGTTTTTGTTCAAATGTAAAGACGTTAAAACACACGTACGTGTTGGGAAGTCGGGGTGAAAATAATTTTTTTTTCATAAAAATCTCACTGAAAGCGACCTACCAGTGTAACTTTACAAGCAGTCCTTGACGAAAGGTAGTGGATGCTACCTGAAATGTCTGACCGTTTCTAAAATCTTTTAAGTAACATTGCTTGAGTTACTTACATACAGCACATATCTAGAACGTAATGCGCATTCAGTATATAGCCAGGTATCCAAACCCGCTATACAGATACAAGCACAGTCACCCCCGGCTGAACATCCAGCTCCCCTACCTGAATCGCTAGGGGAAATCCGGAAGTTATCGGCGGACAGGATCGTAAAGGGGCCCGGCGGTTGCTTGAAGGGAGCCGGCCTGCCGGGCTGACTACCAGGGTACGATGAAGCCCGTTAGTTATTTCATCTATCATTGCTTTATGGTCATGCTCCGTCCCACGGGAGGCTTTATCGGCTTCTGATTGAACGATCGTAAGTAGAGTCCGCTCTGCCTTCTCCCCGTTATGCGGAGATTATCGGTCATAACCGCGGAAAAACAGACGATTTGCGACCTCCGCGGATTTTACTTTTGTCGTCTTTTTTATTCACATTTATTTTATGAGTTTAAGGCAACAAGCACACTTGCTTATGTAGAGCTTTCTACTCAATTACATGAATATAACAATAGTAAAGACACAATACATAAATACATAATACATACATACAAAGCGGATAAAAGAACAACTTTTCTCGTTATCTATTTCACTAGGAGTGTACACTCAGGATCATGTCGTAACGACCTGTTTTTTATGTATTACTGGCACACATTGAGAGCACTATACAACGATCATACACTATTCATTAAACAACATGAAACTTTAACGGACAACAACCGATAACACGATAGTAAGATTCATGTGCTCGTGGGAAGATAATGTTTTAATTTTATGAAAAGGGTCGAATTCTAACAGTGGATTTTTCATTGTCGTTTGCAAAGTAGAGATCAGAGGAGGTAGATCTTGTCGTTGATCAAACATGACAAACAATCCAGCTCAGAGAGTCAATGAATGAGGCTACTTATTCACGTGAAAGTATTCTTTTTTTGTCTCTTTTCATCTGTTTTTTTTTTTTTTGCAGTCATATATTTCCCGTATGCTCGTCGCGATCACCGTAGAGTGACAGGAAGTGGTCAATGGACGTACAATTCTTGTCATGTTAATCAAAACCTTATTTGTATCAACTGATGAACTCCAATTACAGAAGACATATGAGAAAGTATGAATATTTCACAGGGGATTGAGATCTCTAGATAACGCTTGTTCGGATGGAAGATGTAAGTGTCCGTTGGCGATGCGCCAAATGCCAGATCTGACAGGTAAGGAGAATCTATCTCAGAATACAAAAAAGGGATCGCCGGTAACAACGAAGAACACTTTTCTCAAAATGGACGGACAGAGCTAAAGAAGCATTGAAATTTGACCGGTTTAGATTAGAAATAGTATATCAATTACATGCGATTTTCTCTAAATATTTCACAGGGGATTGAGATATCTAGATAAGTCTTCCTCTTATGAAAGATCTAAGATGTAAGTGTCCGTTGGCGATGCTTCAAACGCCATGATCAGTGACGTAGCGCAGTTCTGACAGGTAAGGAGAATTAATCTCTGGACACTAAGGGGATCGCGGTAAAAACACTTTTTTCACAAAATGGACGGACAAAACTATAGAAATTCTTATTTTGACCAATTTTGGTTTTTATAAGATACGCAATTCAGCTCCAAAAGTTCTAAATCGAGTAAAATATTCATTCAAATTCACGCAAGAGTGCAAATAGACAGGACATTATATTTTACGACATACGTCTTCATTTTCCGTCAGCTTTACGACTTATTTTCTCATTTTGCGGCAGTTTTATGAAGGGCTCGATGCGGCCTCGCCATTTGCAGGGTGGCGCTATTATGGCCTATTTGTCAAAGAAAGCAACAATTCTTGTTTCTACGAAGAACGTGCTAAAATGAATGTTATTCTTTTATATACCCTAATTTGTTATCATTTTGTAGGGGGTACCTTGGGAATCAGTTACCTTGCTAACTAACTGAAGGGACCACTCTAAAGATAAATAAAAATCAATAAACAAAGTCAATTTCTTAGATTTAGCGCGATGTGGAATTCCATAACTTAGAAGATATATCTAATATGAATGATATCTCCAAATAAATTTTGCTTTATGCTTTTTTCCTTATACGCTATTTTTCATGTATTTATTGGAAAAGCAGCCAAGGCTGCTAAAATAACCACATGCAATCACCAGGTTTTTTGCGTTTCGGCGCATGCGCGCCGGAACGCATTGTCCTGGCTTTTACCTTCAAGCAAGGGACCTTCAAGGAAGGAACCAGGGAAGCTTGGTTCAACACTGTGTCGCACACAATAAGACCTTATATGGCAATACGTTCTCAAATCCTTGTATAGCCGTTGCCTTATATGGCAAGAGAGCACGAAAATGCAGGCAGGCTAGATTTGCATGTGACACAGGACGGCGACCGCATGTAACTGCTACAACTGTTCGGAAATATCATTGCATTGTGGTTTCGGACTTTGATATCCTGAAAAATGACCATATTACATCTATTCCACAAGATTGCAGAAGAAAAAAAATGATTTCGTCAAGAAAACGACCAAAAATCGGCATAAATGATACCATATAATGAGGTTATAGCATTACGTCCAGAGAAAAAAGTTACGTACCGCAGCTTGGCCGATCTGGCAACGCGCAGCACTTCGGACCCAGAAGATCCGGGTTCGTCTCCGTGCGTGGATTTTTTTTTCTTTTTAGATATTGAATATCAAAAATATATATTGATATTATATTAATCTATCAATATCATATTTATGAATATCATTTTTTTTCATTAATAAAGAAAGAAATATTTTATATTTGTTATTTTTAAATATTCATTTAATATATACAAGGCCTTTGTCTTATGAACAGGACTTCATAGATTCCAAACCCGGCATTCGAATTTTTCTGTTCATTGTAATGGAAAATACCGTGCAGCGGCTCCTATGCGCGGTAAGATGATTCTTGCAAAACACTCGCCACTAAACTTCTATCCCCGATGTAAACAGAGGCTCTTGATGTTGTTTGCAAAACAGCGATTCTTTGTTACAGTAGCAAATGCTCCATTGTTCAGTATCGACTTCATTCAGACAACACGGACGTGGAAAGTGGCGCCCCTCGGCACAAAACTATGGGAATTTTCATGAATTTTAGCAAAATTACCCAGGAAAATAAGGAAGAAATGTTGTAAATGCGGAAACCAGAATAATACGGATGAGGTAGCTGTTGATTTGTTTGACATTTGGTAGTCATTTTAGATAGAACCTTAGCTGTTATGAACTTCTATTTCACTTAATTACCATAGTTCTGATGATTCAATGGTGCTTTTTCAAATTTTATGTTTTATTGCGTGCCATGTACATAATTACATTGATAGCTTTTATAATGAGCCTATTATACATTTACAAATAAGTACAAGTTGTAGGCCAAGACCAGCTTTTTCAAAAGCACTTAAGTTAAGTGACGTAACTTCAAAATTGCTTTCCCCAATCTGCCTTTCTCTATTAAAACAGTACTCATTTCCCAAAATGACAATTTTTCTTATAGACTGAACAGCCCTTGAGTGACTTCCTCTGGCAGATTTTACTTCAAGTAAAGGGAAAAGACAATTCACACTTATAAACGTAGCCGAAACGCCAGCTTTTTTTAAAAGCTCTTGTTTAGATAGTACCTTTTCTCACTGTACATATTGTCATTGTGTACCAACTGAACTAGAGAAAACATTTATTTTTAGAGAGTACCTCACTGTTAGCCATTCTGTAATCTGCCTTTGTTAGATTTCGTGTTCTGCTATTATCAAGTTTTTCAAATAGTACATTTTCTCACTATACGTATTGCCATTGTGTACCAAATTAACTGGAAAAACATTTCTTTTTAGAGATTAACTTAACGATAGCAGTACCTCACTGTTATCCTTTCTGTAATCTGCTCTCTCTTGTTAGATTTCGTGTTCTGATTGGGACCACTTTGCAGCAAACGCGTCGCATGATGATAACATAACACTCCATCGAGGAATCCTGAAGAATGATGAAACGATGTTTAAGTACTAAATGAGGCGGAAAATTGTGACGAAATTACCGATGTCGATGATGCGTATCTGCGCGATGATGGCAGTCCATCGACGAGATGTGCCACGCTAACGCACGGGAAAATTGGGCGCCAACAAAAGTAGGTCAAAGGCCGATCGTACAAGCGTTTACTACTCAGAAAGATGGAGGCAAAATACGACTACTCATTAGCCTCTGGGCAGATCTTCCTGGCTAATCTCGAAGCAGATGTAGCAGTCGGGTTTGCTTTGAGCGTACGTGTTTGGGGGTGTTTTTTTACGTTTTTCCGGAGCCCGCTTTATAAAGCTGGTGTATTACGCCGAACGGCGGTTATACCGGCTATATAGATACAGATAAACGTATCCCCCTGTCATTGTAAAAAGTACATATTAATCTTCCGACAAAAGGTACAAAATATCGCCAAACACGCCCAAAGCAGACGAATTGCTACATCAGATTAGAGATTACTTCGTGGTGGCAGGCGCGCTATAATCGCTTTTGAGGGGTTACAAATTTGATTTGCACTGTTTTCTGATCGGCCATGTGTTTCAATATGGCTCAGCTTGTTTAGTTCTCCAACCGTTCTGGCAAGAAAGTAAAGAAAACTGGCGGTCACCCCAATGTTTGGTTTTGTTTGTTTTATTAGATCTCCATTAGTGTAACACCACTATTCTTCCTGGAGTCCATTTAGAATTATACAAATTATAGCAACGGAAATATACAACATATTATATACAATGAACAGTAAACTAACATAAGTCAAACTCAAAGCCAGGTAAATAACAAGTCAAGGTCAAATAAGATGAATCAAATGTACAGCAAACTATACAAACAAAATGTACATTTGAAATTAACAGAAAATTTGATAAAGGAAACTCAAATTCGATTCGGAGTGGGAGAGGTCAGAGGTCTAAGCAAAATGTTTTATAGTAGTAAATCAAAACACAAATTGTGTAAATAATGAGCAAAGGTAGTATTTATAACAATGTGAAACAAATGTTCTGCGCATGAGGCTATTTTTTTGTAGACAGCTAAAGATTTAATCAATTTGTCAGCCTTTAGAAAGTTGTGATGGATCAGTTCCTTTAAATCCGATATAGGAAAACAACGAGGCAGGCGGGCTTAGAAAATGTGCCATGGTAAAGCTGGCGGTACTTGAAAATTAACAAGCTTGGTGAGAGAAAATCTGATCAAGTGCACGCTGGATGATTGTTTAAGCAAGGATATTATATATAGGATGTTCTTGGTTTAAGGGAACACTGACATATCAGACGAACGGAGTGTGATAGTAAGATGAAGCGTCAAGCCTAAAACAGCAATCCCAATATACTCGTTCGTTTTGATACCTTTAATACTAACGATTTGTTCTTGTACGCAATCCCCGCTGGAAGGTTAGCTCTCCTCTATTTTATGGGTTAAATCGGTAATCTGTAATGTGGGATGTGCCCCAGGGGGGAATGAAAATGGCATCATTGTCGACGTGTGCATGTTATCGCTGAATTTCTGTCGTAATGCTGCGTTAAAACAGTGATTTGCTATTCTTGCCGGAAGCATGTCCCTAAAGACCGATCCTGAAGCTCCGCCCTCTGTTCTATTCCGAACACCTCCGTCAAAAACCAGGGCTTCAAAAGACAAAAATGGCCGCCGCTGCTAGGTTGTCAATAATGCCGACTGATTTCGGCATGTGGTACAAGCTCCCTCCCCTAGAGTGCCCGAGCTGTTTTCTTGTTCAATTCGTTTTTGTCCAGAGTATGCATGCAACTCATACAGTGGAAAACCTGTCAAAGATATCCGTACCCTGCTTTACACCAGCCATTTCTGTCCTATAGCGCTGTTTTTTGACAGAGGTGCTCTAAATAGAACAGGTGGTTCTATACGTTCGATGTGGTGTTCGACAGGATCGGTCTACTGACTCCGGCATTTTGTCGCTGCCTTCTCATGGCTTTAATCCGCGGGTACTTATAGTCTGCCTGTAGATACAAGATAACAAAACCACTCTTCCTCCTGAAAACTAATTATCCTTTTTCGCAATGGTGTAGAATTCGATACTGGGGAGATAGCAGCACACCTGAGCGTTGCACATTGTGTGGGAGGGCATGTGTTAATCATTAAGAATCGCCTTCTTTGGGATCGTAATTAAGGCTATTATTAGATGTTTTCAAGCAAATGTAGCTAACTCATCAACCCGGTTTAAAGGGGAATACGTGACACTCGTGGGGCGTGGTAGCTTTCAAGCAGAAGTCTTGGCTAACCCGACCATAACCCTAACACTACATGGCCCTAACCTATATCTTACCCTAGCCCCACTCCCAGCTCAAACACAATACAGCAAAGATCTGGAAAAGCAGAGATTTGTCTCTACACCGGGACCTTGACGAGGCACCCAAAATGGTTACAATGCCTATGCAAACTAAACATGTGTAACCTTTAACCCGTAGTTTACATTAGCAAACAAAACTGATCATGCAGTTTCCTGTTACCACCCCGCTGATAACCAGGGCATATAAACATTCCGGCCTTTGATGTTATATGTTTGATGAAATGTTTCGATGCGTCTACATTTGTAGAATCTTGTGAATATTTAGAGAGAAGAGACCAGTAGACTGAAGGACTTTGGTAGTAACTACAGAAAATAACCATTGATTTATCATTGTCTTTCATTTAAAGTTAATGATTACTGTGTGCTTATATTCCTATTCATGATATTGTACTATACCTTTGTATTCCTACATTATATCGAACAGCGTAAACTATCAAAACTGTAACCTAGTTGCAGTTAGCCCACACGGGTATGAATATGCAACAAACGCCATTCATATACTTTTCAGATGAACATGACTATTGTTTTTTTGTATCTAGTAGTCAAAAATAACACAAACAAACAATAAGACTCATTGTACGTGACCTGCCTTACAGCAAGCGTCCTCTAAGCAACAGAGGTGTCATTTGAAACGCTTCCGGACGCCTCGCCAGCCATATATATATATATATATATAAGTATTTCAAGACCTTTTAAGTGGTAGAAGAAATGGTCCATTTTATGAACCCCGGAAACCCATGTCATGTTGCTATGACAACCGTTGCTGAGGAAGATATGAAAGTAATATTTCATGGTAGTGGTCTAGATAAATTTTATACGCCAAAAAATAATTACTCAAGCAACTGGATAAGATTTTGAAACAGTCAGACGTTTCAGACAGTATCCACTGTCTTTCGTCAGTGACTAACGATAGGACTGAGAACACCAGGTTTTATACCAAAACTCTGAATAGATATGTTAATGAGGTTAAGACAATTTAGGATGTCTTGAAGTAGTCTTTAAAAAAAGGTTAATTCAAGACAAAGTTTTATGCCAATAGTTTAATTAGCTACTCTTATCCAGTTGCTTGAGTAATTATTTTTTGGCGTATCTTATTACCTGGATGTCTAACCTTCATCAGCGTAGATAGATTTTATATGGAGGTTGTGCTACGTCACGGGTTTTTGTTTTGTTTTTCATTTTCTCGATATCTAATAGACGATGAAGGTTAGACATCCAGGTAATACCATACGCCAAATAACAGTTACTCATGCAACTGGATATGATGTTTCCAAAATCATATTCAGTTGCTAGAGTAACTGTTATTTGACCTAATAGACTGTAGGTTGTGAAGCCATTCACTACAAGTGAGTTATATCTGCATTGTGGCGAGTGTCCTCAAAGCACCAGAAGTGCCGTTGGAAACGCATTCAGCACAAGTCAGTCTTCTTCATCTCCACGTCACAAATCCGGTGCGAAAGGCGTGAGGTTCCCACAGGATGTTCATTAACAGGCTATAACAGCCCTGCCGTGACTGTTGCCGATCCATACCAGTCATAACTAGCTTGTTCCGGTGCCCATAGCTAGACTGAAATGAATTCTAACCCGTTTCGTTATGCTGCTCTTTCATTCAATTCACACACGTTAGTATTTTGCCATAAAAGTTCATTAGTATGATATTACAGTATTATACTTGTAGCAGAGTATACGTCAGTAGTATATGTTATAATTACTACTTAATTGTGATACCATTTAGCCCCACCAGGGTCCATACATACATACACAAACACAGATATCCGACCAATTCAAACGTCGATGACACATACAAATTACAGCATAAGAAAAATAATCTAAATTTAAAATCATTTAGCTTTTACAATCTTGGTCTCTCTCTCCGTCAACGTTGTGACATTGGCTTCCGAAGTCTTTATATCAGTTAGCAGATCACAAGTTTTATTCTGATTGCACGTTTAATTATTGAGACCAAGATGTGTACATATATGGTTAGTTCAACTACGTTGTGAGCAGCTGATTCTGGTTGTGATACGGCTTACCAAATACCAGATTGTCTTTACGTGAAAAGGGAGCGGTGCCATACTTATGAGGCCCCAGGGGCAGTGGGATGTCATCCAGTATGTCCAGGGTACGGTATTGGAAGGCCTAGCCCAGGCCTCTCCTTCCACCGTCTTTTACCTACCCAACCAGCTTTTGGCCTATTATATGATGTATGTTGTACCGATTGTATGTGTTGTACCATATATATTAATGATATATGTTGATAGAGTTAGGACTTAAATGACTGTGCATCTCTTTTATATTGTGTCTGACTTTTACCTCTTCTCTCATGACCTCAATGAAAAGCGGCCTGCGTGCCGATTGAGCTTCTCATGAATAAACAAAGGTTCAAACAAACAAAACAAACCACAAAAAAGTAAGGTACTCATGTTTACACATGGGTGGAGTGAACAAAGTCATGTCAAGTTCATGTCCTAGTCACATAATGTCTGGTCAGGTCTGAATGCCATAAATCGCACCCATGACCCCACAAACTCGTGCCCACTAGCCACCTGGCCTTTCGACACCCGATGCTCTTGACTACCTCCAAGAACACCCATAACTATAACATAATTCTATCCCAATAAGTTATAATTCTTGTTTCTTTCACTGTAACTTTAACTTCAGTGTTTTCACGGTTACCTCTGTACCGTGAGCAAATCATCACCGTGAAAAAAAACATACTATGATTCCTTCCTATATCCGTTCTGTAAATCAATTTTTGCCACCGTGAATTTAAAGTTCAGTGAAAACGTACATTTTCATGACACCGTGAAATGTTGCTACCGTGAAGATAACGTGAAGTACAGTACTTGGCACCCCTATCTCAGCTCGGTAGCCACAGCTATGTGCTTACGTGGTGTTTTCCCAATACAACGATGTGTCAGATAAGACAGGTGAAAACCGCAGACACTGGTACGGAGGAGTCACAATATGCCCCTGGGCTTCTCTGTTTTTGTAAATGTGTTTTCATCGCCACCATTTCACCTCCCCACTGAGGCTCATTTGAAACCATGCTTTCCCCCGATGAGCATTACGGGACTACGAGAATAGCTGCATTATTCTTTCCAGTGCCTATATGGGTTTGTGTGATTCAAAACATTGCTTCCTCGTACCCGTATGAGCTACACAACTCAATGGTTTTTTTTAAATAATTACAGATGATAATAGACATGATGCTGCTCTTGTTTATTTTCAGGGTAACAACTTAAGCTTGGAAATACCACAGTCACAATCAAAGACAAGTGCAGAATCATCTAACTTCATTTATTGTCAACAGAGGTCCTTGCCGTTTATAGTGCATTGTAGAAACTGAGCGTTCACTAAAAACAAGATTCTAGGAACGCAGACGACTCAGCTCTGTGTCATCAGACTTTTCAAAACATATTCATATTGAGTTCTAATCCCCAAGCAGATCTATCGGTGGCGAGGCAGTATCAAAAGGGCCAAATAGTATCCAAATAAAGCCTCCGGTGGCTTTGGATACTGGTTGGCCCTTTTGATACTGCCTTGCCATCGATAGATCTGCTTGGAGATTAAATGAGTCTATGGGTCACACAGTTTCGCTGGGGTGTGTTGATGTTCTGGATACCGAACATGACTACTTTGTGAGACGGGTAAGGAGGTCAATCTACATCAGGACGCACCAACATGCTATTAAGCGGGACGGGGGGGGGGGGTCGACATCGACTCCCAATAACCTTTGACCCATTGCTGACGTCACGTGTAAATGAAACACACATGTCCAGAGCGATCAGGTCAGAAAGTTGAGAAATACTGATGAGCAAATCGGTCGAACATTCGGGTGGTAGAAACGCGGGAAAAGGTTACAGCAGAAGAGACCACAAAACCAGCCCGATCAGCACATCTGCTTGATTACTAGAAACTGGCAAGACGCAGGGATCAACAAAAGGTTAATCTCCAAGCAGATGTAGGGAGGAAAAATCGTTACACTTTCCTTGCATCTCGTTCCCAAGCATCCCGAAAACGTGACTATTCTGCCTCCTCAATACCTGCTTGGAGATTAACCAAAGGCGGCATCTTGCCAAATCACCTGAAGCAGCCTGTTTAAGGAAACGGTAACTGCGCTATCCTTCTTTCTAGTACGCCTAAATGGGTCTTAACGTGAAGTCGATAAACCGAACCGAACAGTCGCTGTTTTATTACATATTTATACAACGGTAATGCGCTTTATACCGATACAATTACTGGATCATTAACATTGCATGCGGACACATATCAAGCAGTTTCCCCTAACATCAATTTGCGCAGAAAAGCCCCGTAGTGAACGATGATTATTCTCACCGTCATGGGTTCATACCGGCATAATTCGGCGGGATTTTCCGACATTAAGCCCAAAGCAAAAATCGTTACCAACGTAACACGATGTCTCTGAAGGCTTGTACGGAATGAGGTAGTTGATCCCGTGGGTTTACGGTATCTGGTGAGTCGGTTCTACGTTCGCGTAAATTAGATCTATTGGAGGTTACCGAGTTTACGATGATATATTTTCCCTCCAGCTTGCGCAGTGGGTAGACACTGATATGAAAGATTTACCCAGAGCAAGGTCAACCCAAATATGGTATGTTTCTCACTCACTGTCTTATGATTGAGTCAGGTCTAGGAAAAACAGCTGTTGTATTTCCGGTTACCCGATCGACCAGCCATCAGACAGCAAAACCTGCTAGGACATCAAAAAAAGGACATCTGATATCTGAGTGATGAAACGTTGCAAAATCGTTTTCTAACAAATTCACCACATTTCTGTTGCACATAACCCCAAGTAGTCGTCCTTGCACAACTTCTATTTTATTTATCTAACCAGAGTACATCTCAATGTAGATTGTAATATAACAATGTAATACAACAATGTACATTGTAGATTCCGTATAGTCAATATACGGTGTTGAAAATGCCAGTGCCTTGGTGCATTTCAGTTTTACGTAATTTCCAAATTGTATTTGTTGGATTACTTCGGCTGAAATCTAAGCAGGAAAATAGAGAAAATCCCTTCCCACTGACCGCATTCTGAAATACAATATTGAGTTTCATCAGATGATTGATGTAACGTTACCAATAGTTGTGCGTCTTGGAGGTCAGTGATATAAGGTAACCTGTTTGGTCATTAAGCGGCACTAAAAGTTGGTAACTTTCCATCAAAGTTAGTGATCTTTTGTTCGACGGGGTTGCCGCCATTACTCAAAATAAAATAATTAATTTAAATAAAAGGGTCTTGATGGCATACATTGGCAATTGATGATAATCGCTACTTGCAATGAGTTTTCCCGTTTCTTGAGACATGATTATTGATTTTAAAGTTCCACCAGGGAAATATGCTGAATTCCCTATTGTTTCATTCGTCAGCTGCAGGTTTGCCAGATCCTGACGATAGTTACATAACTGATGATGTAAAAGCCGAAGAGCCCGGTAGGGGTCGGTCATGTTATTCATAGTAACATCTAAATCTTTCTCCAATATTGATCATAATCTTCGACACCCAACCTTATGACTAAGATTATTCTGGCACGTCTCTGTGTACGTGTAACACTTGGGGCTGGAAGGGCCCCAAGGTGGCGTCGCGGTGGTGCTGTGGCAGGGTGCTCCCCAGAACCCAGAGGTCTTGGGTGTGTTTATTGGTTGGCAAAAATAAAATAAAAAACAGAGGCAAATGAATATACAAAATATGACAATAGTGCAGGAGGAGGGGTAAACTCGGGAGGCTTCTCTAAGCCCTCCTCCTATAAACTAACTAATGATGATAATGAAATACAATTTTAAAGAAAACCATAGATATAACCAATTTCTAATACACTTCAATAGAAGCAGATAATGGAACACAAGGATAAATGAATACATCAATAACTATACAAGAAATCAATAACAACATGTCAAGAAGTTATACAAAATGACAATCAGACTAACGACAAATTGCGATTTGAAAGTTGAAGGGGTCGGATAGCAAATGGTTTTTAAGCTTAAGATTCGTCCCGCTGACGTTGTACCCTTAGTAAAGGCACTTAAAACGACATTTCTCACTTCACTCAGGTGTAAATGAGAACTTAGCTTTAAGCTTCGGTTAGGGACGTCCCTCAGATTGGACTCCAAATGGAGGTCCCGTGTTTGAGGAGAGCCACGCCTCGAGCACGTAAAAGAACACACAACACTTATCGAAAAGACTAGAGGTCCTTCACGGTGTGAGAGGAGGGAGCAAAGAAGTCTGTCCGGATATGCAGATTGTATTCTTCATTACAAACCTGGTGCGTTACGCCATTAGGTGGTTTACCGGGTATGAAATACAATACAATACAATACAATACAATACAATACAATACAATACAATACAATACAAAGTACTAAGGTGAATACGCCATGGGCACCTGAAGGGGTGAGGCCTGCCATCTCTGATTGCCTTGCCTATGATTGAATCTATGAATGATGTCCTATTAGACACTGCGATTACTCAACAAAATTAACGAGATGGCAAGCAAAGTAAGTAAGGTACCGGTGCAATGGCCTAGCGGGTAGAGTGTTCGCCTTGCACACGGGAGGTCGTGAGTTCGAACCCCGACCGAGTCATACCAAAGACTTTAAAAATGGTACATACTGCTTTCTCTGCTTAGCACTCAGCATTTGGGAAAGAGTATGGTAGTTGAACACACACCATGTACCCCTGCTGTAGTGATTGCACAAAGTTGGGTTGCCCAAAGGCTGCCGAAACGGAGATGGGCGCCGCCCTATGCACCGTCTGGTGCGGGAGGACTTTAACTTAAGCAAGGTAATACGTAAGAATACGGCTGACGACTGATATTGTGGAACACAAAAGGTTTCTGACATAGAATAGAATGAAAAGTTCCTGTTGAGATGTTTAAGCTACTAGTAGTCCGGAACACCTTTCAACTCTTAAGCAGTCCCGAGGAGTGATTTGGTGGGCTATAATTATCGATTTTGATAATAAAACCAAGTCTTTCATTATTACATTACTCGAATGTCTTTTTATCTCTATATAAAGACAACAGGACTAATCGTATTCTGTAAACCAGCTGTTCGTCAAAATCGATTAAACCCAATGAATTTTATCGTATGGACTCTCCGAATACCGGTACTTCAACGAGGACATATAGAACCCTAATTAAAAGACCTTAACGAGACGCCGGCGGATAAATACCTATCCCGCCAGGAATGGGCGTTTACTGGCAGTAGAAGTCGGAGGCATTTACTATCGACGTTATTCTGGGGACTATGAATCCAACCGTAAACCTCCCTATGTCTTTACTGGGTTCAACAACCGTGAAGATGACGTATACTTGTCTTACGAGATCAGGAAGAGCAAATAAACCAAGTTTTCGATCACGTAGGACCTTCTCAATGAGGCGTTGTTTTAAACGTAACGGTTGGGGTACGCCGAAAGTGGTTACTCAAGCACCTGGATAAAGGTTTGAAGCAGTCAGACATTTAAAGACGTTTAATTCAACGTATAAAGGTTTACGTAGCTCCTCATTGCTATGGGAAAGAGTGTGAAAGTTGAAAACACACCACTTCAAGTTTACTAGCCTCCTGCTGTTGTGAATGCATAACGCTGTGCGACCCAAGGGCTATAGATACGGGGATGGGCGCCACCCTATGCAATGCACTATGTTCAGACCAACCGTCCCAAATGTGTGTATCGATTCGGCTAGACAACTGCATACATCATTACAAGAGCGGTTACGGGAACAGTTTATCAGTATCAATGTACCGTAGATAATTATTGATGTCAGGCTTTTTTATACAAAGATCTGAAGAAACCCAATAACCCAAACATAGAGGGTTTGTCTATCATTTTAACAAGACCAAGACAACAAAGCAACACATTGCCTGATGTCAATCGTTGAAATAGATGCGGTAAATGAACAATTACGTTATTTAGATATACGAAAAATCACGTAATCAAATCACGTTGTTTCTTGAGAAGTCGTATCTATTCTAGATCTTTCAGCATCGCATTAGCAAAGTCACTCTTGGTGATGAATATAGATAAGTTCTATTTACATGTATGCCCTGATGAAGAGATACGCATTTCTTACGAGGATATATTCAGAAAGTGTGACAGCAAAAGGAATTTCAACAAAAGGCTTAGAAATTATTGACAACATTGTTACTCACGTACTTTATGAGAATATAGATAAGCTGTATTTACACTCTGATCAGGACATATGCATATTCCCCACAGAAAGTCTGACAACCGGACAAAAGCCTTAAAAACATGAATGTAATTTATATGTATGCTCTGATGAGGATATATGCATATTTTGATAAGGGGGTAGATATTTACAAAGTCTGACAACCGAAGGGAATTCAACAAAAGCCTTTAGAAACCATTGACAACGTTTGTTACTCAAGTTCTCGATAAGAATATTAGACAAGCTGTATTTATGCTCTTATTAGGACATATGCAAATTCCCCGCACACAGTCTGACAACCGAACAAAATTCAACAAAAGCCTTAAAAACATGATTGATTTCAGCTATCTAAGAACTGAATGGTTATGTATATCATGACATGTTTTATGTCTGCTGAAATGTATATCATCATCGGCGCAGCTTCTCTATATCACAGATGTACATGCACGAAGTCGCATGAGGGTGTTCGCGGCCTCACTCAGAGAAAAGGTACAGAACTCGATTTTGAGGCATAATTATTTAGGTATAAAGATGTTTATGAATGTTCACCAAAATTACAATCATCGTGATCATTCATTTGCAGACGACACCCAGTAACGTTAAGTGAGAGAAAAAGATAAAAACATGGACAATTGAGCTGCAACCTGAGGTGTGCAGTTCAACTCGCTTTTCTAAAAGTCAGATACCCACATTATCTTTTTAGTTGAAATAAGAAGGGAATCGTCATCAAATATTTCTACAATGCATATGTCTTCGTAGATTTTATGGTATGAGGAACTCGGCCCACACAGCTCCGATGATCAAAGTTCACTCTTTTCTCGCCACTTACCTACTGATTTCCAAAAGGATGTCGACTGAAAAGTATTGACCACAACAATTTAAAATTTGGCGGATATTGATATAGGTCTTCATACCATACAATTATGCCCCGAGACTTGAGTTGTTCACCTTATTTCTGGGTGAGAACTCATTCTGTATCTGTATAGCCGGTATAACCGCCCTTCGGCGTAACACACCAGCTTGATCAGCCCTCGTACATCTAGAATGTATCAAACCTGGATTTGTTTCGACTTGGACGGTTTTGAGTGAAACGTACATTTCTCTGGCTAATTGGATATCGATTCTTTTGCAGCTCTTGCTTCCTTCTCAGATATCTCGAAAGATCTGAGATCTTGATTGTTCTTTTGATCGATGAATCGCAGATACATCATGTGTTCCTGCTCTAATTGACTTCAGTGGACACAGAGCGCGTGAAAAAGTGATCTCGATCCAGTTTAGCTCACTGAAGAGATACTCTTCCACCAGTCGTAACAGAGAAGACAGATACTATGTGCGGTATTAACAGGTTCATTGTACGGGGAAAATCCCCTAGCTCTTTTCAACAAGCACAATGGACAGTGGATCACGGCTTAACGCTGAGAACTGCGACACTTTCTAGTAACGAACGTAAGCGACGAAATGGTCTAGGTGTTTTCCGGTGTGAGTGAATCACAGCATTGAGGTCTAAATTTGGTAGAGAACTTCCTGAGCTGCCTTAGTAACCTCTGCTCTTCATATTGGGCCAGTCAGTCACTCTTAATGTATTGAGCTTGTCTCAATCATTATGTTTCTGACTTGGGAAGAAGAGAACCTGTAACATTAATTGGAGCGGCCTTTGGGTCTTCTTTTGCCAGGGTCACCTTTCCAAACTGGGCCCCGGCCGGGCTTTTTGCAGGATAAAAGTGTACATCAAGACATATACACAAACTATACTCATGACTAATGATTTTTAACGTTATGTGTTTTGTTGTCTTTTAGATCACACTTTTGGTTCCCATTTAGAAATGTGACCCTTAGCATTTGGAGATGACCATTGAGTAAAAGAAAACAGACCCCAGAGCGACCTGCAGGCCGTGTCGATGAAATGCTATTAAGGCGGATCCTTGCACAAACGATCGGCCCCAGACGATGGGCAATGATGTCGGGTGACCGGAGAATGATCCGATCAATTGCCCGGCACCCGTGAGACCGGACACACGAACCTTCTATCGCAGCAGCGGGATTGAAGAGATCCCCAAGTTCACCGTGCGCAGCGAGGCCTAAAATTACTACTGGTCCGAAACAGACGTCAATGATGTCGGGTGACCGGAGAATGATCCGATCAATAGACCGAACCCGTCGAACACCATATCGAACATACAGAACCTACCCCCCCCCCCCCGTTCTATTTCGAACACCTCCGCTATTTTTGACGGAGGTGTTTAAAATAGAACACAAGGGGGTTCTATATGTTCGATATGGTGTTCGACGGGTTCGGTCTATTGCCCGGCACCCGAGAGGCCGGACACACGAACCTTCCCCAAGTTCACCGTGCGCAACGAGGCCTAAAATTACTACAGACGTCTTTGCCTGTACCGGTGATCAAATAAAAGGGTTTGTGGATCCCAAGATCGACAGGGAATTCGACGAGGAACAAATGTTGTCTATTGAAGAGACAATATCTAAAGCTCATCCGATAGAACCCCAATGTAAAGAATAGTACTGTATTTGTTCCATTACCCAATACCTATCTGGCTTGCTACTGATGGGATTTTTATTTGCTTTGAGATAAATACAAGGGAAAAGTTGCACTGCACTCAAGTTAGTAAATCATTTTAATAGTTCCGCATACAAAATAGAAATGGAATATTTGAGTTAAGTATGCCTTCTATTGCCTGTTTGTGGTTTGTTAGATTATTTGAGTAAACGGAACACTTTTCCTGAGTAAATCATATGTCTTATTACAGTAAAGGCGAAGCGCGCAGAATCGATGTCCTCAAGTTTTGTAGACGAATTGAAAGATAATGACGTATAGATTTCCGCATAGCTAAAGACAACAGTGTCCGATGTCTTCCGATTTCCCTGCTTAGAGCTAAGACGTATTGTCAGTTATGCGACATTCCTGTAGCGCTAAGGTCCAGCAACCAGGGAGGTTATCAACCTCGTTGCAGCCAGCATGAAACATGTACTCGATGAAGAAGCGGATAATACAGCCAGAAAAGTGGCAGAATCAAGAAAGAACTTGAAGTACAATACATCTATTCACAAAACATGAACCAAAACGGGGAGAAGATAAGGTGTTGGCATACTCAAGTTACATACAACTTATATCCTTGCCGCTACTTGAACAGCATGGAAAACGAACTATTTTACAAAACTATCAAAAATCTTGATGATAACAAATACAAAAGCACAAGCGTCCGTCTATGCGTAAGCCAAAACTTCCCATGGCCACCCAAAGATAATGAGGGACACGTATAACTAAAGACGTTTAGCTGACATAATGCAGTTATCTACAGTAGTTGGTTGACAGTCTTAAACAAACTAAGTCTACCTCACGATGTTTTGTGAAGACGAGAGCCTCCATAGACCCTTGTAGTATTGATGTTTGATAATTGTCGCCATAAATTTTACCGTGTACAATTTCCGAGCAATAAAGTTCATTTATTCTTCTAGAAGCTCCTAGAGTGTAGCAGTGACCCAGATATTTCGCCCTCTGTGATTTCACCAGATCGCTGTCCCGGCAAAGGCATGCCTTAGCAAATGTGAACAGTCGCTTCGCCAATAAAATGCTCGACCCATTGCAATGCACAAGCTACATACGGTCCAACAAATAGCGTACCGGCCTGTGTCGTAGTCCTCATCGCCAATAGATACCATGTTGAAGAGGAACAATAAGAATTGTAATACAGTATGTAGATTTACCTCGCTATGGCAAGCTTGGTGGATTCTTGAAGATGTTGATGTCTGAAGCTAGAAAGGCAAAAGTGCACCCACCTCAGGAGCGGAGGGAAGGAGCAGACCTCTACACGACTGGCCTCTCATGGAACTGTAGGAACGACTGGTAGGTATACTGGTCTACCGTAGGGGCTGCTCTAGGAGCTTTGAGACTCCTTTATGGTGTGAGTAATCTAGAGGAGGAATGACTGTATGTGTGGTTGTGTAGTCGATTTAGGTCTGAATAATTCTGTGAGAAATGTAAATGAGCATGACATACAGCAGCATGGGGGTTCAGTTGGGCGTCTTGAGGAACTGGATGTCTGAAGAACCCCTCCCATACCCTCTAGATAAGTGAAACGCGGACGGAATCTGTAAGTAAATAATTGGCCCATCGTCGGACAGACGACGACAAACACCCCGCTATATAAAATATGGATGCACGGTCCGCGGCGCACCGCCCGCTGGGTGCTTAAGGGCGTTTCTTTGTTCAGAACGCGTGCGCCGAACGATTACCTGGATTTGTTTCCTTTAAAGAAAACTGGGTCAATTTGAGCTGTTCAAAGACCATATCGGAAAAGTGCGACAAAGGCTATTATTGACAAGTTTCAACGTAAAACAAGCTATCAGTCAATTCGGTCTATTGCTTGGTGATTTCAAGAGTACACTTGTATCACAGACAAACAGATGAACACACGTGTGTGTGTGTGTGTGTGTGTGTGTGTGTGTGTGTGTGTGTGTGTGTGTGTGTGTGTGAGAGAGAGAGAGAGAGAGAGAGAGAGAGAGAGAGAGAGAGTTTGTGTGTGTCTGTATGTGTGTGTGTTTGTGTGTGTATGCGTGTATATTGCGCCGTCTAGTCGGAACTGAGAGCCCGCACCCGCCGGTGTCACAGCGGCAGTCTGGGCGTACTGAGGCGCTCCGGGCCGTCTGTCTCTCGCAGACTGTTACAAGGCAACACTGGCTGGTTTCATGGTTGGCATCTTTTGAACAACCCAACTTCATGGGCAAATAAAATGTCTTTATTGTGAAAAACAAGTGTTAAACACACAGAACATTGTATACTTAACACTTATTTACTTACTTTACTTTTATCCGACCGCGTCTACCTCTATGGGGGAGCTTCACATGGAGGTAGAGTAGACACAAAAAAATCCCCTCTGTTCTTATTCTCGAAATAGGTACGTTGTCTTGTTTCAGCATATTCGACATATTCGCCCCTACAGCTTTTCTTCAAATACTATTGACGATATCATATTGTCGTGATTTTTTGCCTGTAGTTCCGAGGAGGACAGATTTACTTAAAAGTCTATGCACGCGCAGACGCCATCCATGACTCATTCCAACATGCCCTGACGTACCCCCAGGTACAATAGAACACAATGCACCATTGTAGCATACAGGGGAGGTGCATAGTCATCTCTCGTCTCTTTCATTTCGTGCCTGATGCATGACCGTGTTTCCCTCCTCGCCATTAGTAACACAATGCCGCTCCTCCACAACTCCTGCGAGCGCCATTACTTCTTTCCGTCGGCTTTGGGGAGGGAGACGCGCCACATTTCATAGCGGAACAATAAAGGCGACTTATGATGTAGCCTCATAGCGCCTTGCGAATGGATGACGGTGTAAGGTATAAGTGGAGGGCTTAATATTTTCTTGTGAACAATGGCACTGCCAAAGTGCCGGCAGTAGGGTTTCAATCTGAACCGAATGAGTGGTATTCGGTCACACAGTATAAAACACATCTTCTGCACTTAGAAGAGCTCACTAAAAGCAGCATTGGTTCGAGTCAAAGCACATCAAAAGGTACTCCAGGTCTATACTTTCAGAGAAGTTTTGAGGATTTTCCTAAGGTGATGATGAGGTGCCTTTTATCAAGAACTTGAGCGACGGCTTGAAAATTCGCCCATGAGAAAATGGCTGCACCCTGGTTGGTACGTGGTTGATTGTTGTTGTTTTTTTGCTTTTTTTTTGTCTGTTTAGTTGTTTGGTCGGTCGGTCGGTCGGTTGCTTCCTTGGTTGGTTGGTTGGCTCCTTGGTTGGTTGGTTGGTTGGTTGGTTGGTTGGTTGGTTGGTTGGTTGGTTGGTTAGTTGGTTAGTTGCTTGCTTGGTTGGATCGAAGTATTTTGCTGACATTGGTTTGCTTCCTGAGTATCAAGAGGAACTGCTGCCATTCCATGAGACGCGATAAAAATGGACATGTTACGACCAATGTCATATCGTCGTTCTCTAGATGTGTCCATTGAGCTAAAAGGTTTATTTGAAAGTATTTGATTAAAGGCAACTCCCATCAGCTCAGGCCAGTACGATGCAGAAAATCCCTCCATAGATACGATCTCATTCTGTCCCTGCCATTTCAGCAGAGAAACAAGCGCCGTAACGCAAGCAAATTCACCATGGGTAAACCCTACAATCAGTATAATGTGCGAAAGTGCTATGTATGAATCGGTTTGTTTCGTTTAAATGTCATACCGGAAAAGCTCTCAGCCATTCTCTCTTCCATTTGATTATTAGACGTGTAAATTGCTGAGTTGCTTTAATCTTGGTCATTAATCTTACAGAGAAACATAGTCTGATAACAAGATTTTAAAACAATCTTGCTTTAATATCAAGAATTGACGAAGTGGTAGACTTCTCTGGCGCCTTTGCAAGAACGAGCAATACCAAATCTAAGAATGTCTTCGCTGTTACTTGTAGTAACATGTAAGATTCCTCGTATGATCACCAAATCATCGATAGGTATAGCTTAAGGAAAATCATTTTCTATGAATTGCCGTACATGATCGTTCTTTTACAGTAATCTTGGTCATTTATCTTCAAGGAAAACATAATCTGATAACAAGATTTGAACACAATCTTGCGTTAGCATCAGGGATTGACGAAGTGGTGGACTTCTCTAGCGCCTTTGCAAGAACGAGCAATACCAAATCTAAGAATGTCGTCGCCGTTACTTGAAGCAACATCTAATCTTACTTGTTTGATCACCATATCATCAATAGGTATTGCTTTAAGAAAGTCATTTTCCAGCAATCACCATATATGAATCGGTCTGTTATTGTGATATTAGTCATAAATCTTCAAGAAAAACTTAATCTTATAACAAGATTTAAAAACAATCTTGCTTTGTTATCAGAAATTGATGAAGTGGTGGACTTTTCTGGCGCCTTTGCAAGAACGAGCGATAACAAATCTAGTCTTTGCCGCTACTTGTAGTAACATGTACGCTTCCTGGTATGATCACCAAATCATCGATAGGTATAGCTTAAGGAAAGTCATTTTCTAAGAATTACCGTGCATGATTGGTCTGTTACAGTAATCTTGGCCATTAATCTTACAAAGAAACATAATCTAATAACAAATTTTGAACACAATCTTACTTAAGCATCAGGATTTGATGAAGGAGTAGACTTCTATGACGCCTCTGCAAGAACAAGATATACAAAAACAAAGAATGTCTTCGGCTTTCGTTGAAGTAACATGTAAGCTTTCCTGAATGATCACCATATCATCAATGGGTATAGCTGATCCAGGAATGTCATTTTCCAGGAATTGCCATATATGGATCGATCTGATGATCGTCCTATAGCTTGCGGTAGACTTCTATGACGTCTTTGCAAGAATGAGCGATACAAAATCCAAGAATGTCGTCGTCGGTACTTGACGTTTGGTTTGGCTCGGTTTATCAAGTAACATCTAATTCCTTGCATGATCACAATATCATCAATGGAATAGCTTAAATAACCCTTTTCCATCGATCTCCAAGTATGGTCGGCCTGTTACTGTATTTTTGGTCATTAATCTTCAAGGACAACATAATCTGATAAGAAAATCTGAACACTTCAGCGTTAGTTGAAGTAACATGTAATCTTACTTGAATGATCAGCAGGTATTAAAAGTCCACTGCAGTACTGTTGAAAAACGCAAGGTAAACCATTTTTGAACTTGACCTTCCTTTGCAAAACCACTACACACCTACCAAAAATCATAAAGATTCTTTAAAGGTCTCTTGAGTTATGCTCTTGACATACATGCAGACCCACCAAACAGCTGGCTCAACCGAAAACATAATCTTCTCCGAGTACTATAGTACACGGCGAAGATAATGATCAGCAGGTATTGCTTAAGGAAAGTCATTTTCTAGGAATTGCCATATATGGATTGATGTGATGCTCGAGGGTCGTCCTGTAGCATGCAGAACTCGATTGAAGTTTTGAGATGTTGTTTGGCCATGCTGATTCAATTATATGGATGACATCTGGGAACCCCAGAATTTATGAGAGCGTGCAAAAAAAAAGTTTGGCAAAAAAATATGCCGTCATTATGAAATCTAAGCGGTCAGGAAGGTTGAACAAATGACTGAACACAAAAAAACAATGACAAAAACTAGTTCTTCATTTGTGCTTTTTTCACATCTTCTTCTGCTATGATTTGCAGTTATGTATTTATTGTATGTTAATTTTTTGTCGGTATGTCACTGTATGTACTTTTCTTGTTTTATTTAATTTGTAACGCAGGAGCTTATAACAAAGCAAGGCAGTGTCACTCACCGAGCTGGGCAACCCTGGATAAAGATGACGACCCGGTATATTCATCGAAAATCCTTATTTTTGGATTCGTCCGGATCTGAATTTCTGGATCTCGTTTCTCTCAGTTCGGATCTGTTACGGGTTTGTTGTCGGAAAAAAAATCACCCTATGTATCTGTCGGGGTACGAGGTCATTTCGTGCAGTGTGAATAAATAAGTAAGTGTGTAAGTCGAAGCGAAAGCACTGTTCATTACCTTTTAATTTTGTGCTGCCTTATATACGGTCAGCAAAGACTAAACCTCCTCGGCAACCTACAGAACCTATTAGCCCCCATACTTGATCTTGACAGTCTGTTTGATCAAGCCCTCATTCATTTGTTATTAAGGGGTTCATCGTTTGTTTCTTTGGATTACAATTGTGAAATTTTGGGCTTGACTTAGGCCTATATTGGGACGAGCGAACGCTTTAAAACTTAATTAGTACGACTGTGTTTATACATCGATTGTTTGTTTGTTAGTTGCGCATATTGCTTGTTTGTATTGGACTACCAAAATGCTGTTACTTATTATTGTTATTGTATTTGTCTATGTAAGTTGTAATTTTTATTTATTTTCAGAGGTGATGTTGGATACTAGCTACTGCTAGAGTGCATCACCTCTGTGTCCTGTGTATTCTTCTGTTGTTTAATGAAAATAAATAAATACATATATAAATACAGCATGGTGCGCGTGAGCATGTTATCCATGTAGTCGAATCAACCTGGCCCAAGCTGCAAATTTCTGGTTTCAGCGAATTCCTGATCCCGTCTGTTGGCCCTGCAGATCACCCGGCCCGACCTGAGACGGCCGTGAGGTTATGAGGGTGATGGATTAGCAGCTAAGTGCTCTTCACGCGCACATTAATTGGATCATCGCCCGCCTCGATCAGGTCACGCCGAAGATTGAAACGTTTCCAAGCCGATGAGCTAGCTGAGAGTGGCAAATGCATCGTCGTACTCCCAAGAGATATGACGTCCTGGTTCGATGTGAACGTGCAGGAGAAACTTTTGTAGGGCTTCCATGACATTTGACTTTGACTTTATTTGGGATCCACAATTAGCACAATGAATGTAGCTGTTCTTACTGTGGTCCTTAAACAAAATATATACACATCAATACAACATTAAGCAACACTGTTTTACAATACATTAACACAGGATAACATTAACACAAGATAAGAAAGTTTGAAGATAACAGAAGAATATATGGTTTATGCAACAACATTCGTAAGCTATGACTTTGTTTCGTTTCGGCGTAGTTGAGGAACAAAGCGATATAGCTATTGTCAGAGTCGTTATGTCTAGAATCAGCTTACAAATTATCTGTACCCCTATGGGCTCTCCTGGAAATCAGCCTTTCTTTGGCTGAAAAGATATGTTTTAAGATGAATAGATAAATAAACGGTCCTATGATTCTTACTTTTTTGACTTTGACATAGACATTCGTAGTAAGACTTTAGGCTCATCATCATAACTTGACATCCAACGCCAGTTGATTTAAAATCCGTGATTTAATACATCTGATACATGTATAGAAGTACATCGCACTTCCTTGCATTGTACTTCTTTTTTCCTCAACGTTGGTAATATTCGCCCCCGCCCCCACATCATCGTAAAGACGCTTCGTTCATTCGGTACGACGTTAGTCTACCACTTGCCTTTAGAGTAAAATCTATAACTGGTTACCGTTAGTAAGCCCTGATCGCTGTGGTGGATTTCCAGCAGACACCACGGGATGGCTGGAGCAACTTTCCGTTAGCGGGCACTGCTACAGTACATGACACAGTGCATGGGTAAGAAAGGGCCCCCTAACAACCTATTTCACAACAACGTATTTCAACAGTATATGGACATTTTGACAGAGAAAGCATTACTTCGCTTTAAGTATTTGGAGGTATTTTGTACGGTTTCTGCAGCGCGCTTTGTGAAGGTACCCTCCTGGTTGTGTTCACCTCAAGAAAAAAGTACAAGACACCGCCAAATACGTTAAAAACAAGCCCGAGTCGAGCACTTGCCTTTAGAGTAAAATCTATACCTGGTTACCGTTAGTAAGCCCTGGTCGCTGTGGAGGATTTCTAGCAGACACCACGGGACGGCTGGGGCATACCAAATGGCCCGAAACTTCTCTTATTCTCATCAATACTTGTATCGATCTCATCACAAGCGGCTCAACAAAACGATCGATGAGATTATGACTAGAAAAACGTCCTCTGTTTCACTCATAGTCTTCAAATCAAGTTGAAACTTTGAAAATTCATTGTAAAATAAGCTCAGCAGTGTCTCAGGGAGCCTGAACTGCGCACAGTTTGTCATTACTATAGTAATTATAAAACATCATCATAGTTAAAATTAACAATACAAATTTACACAAGAAATTTAAAAATGAACATGACGGCATACCAACATATAGTTTCAAGAGTTTTGCGGGCATTGAATGTACTATATTGTTTTTGGAATGAGTTTCCATGTCTGTTTGTTCTGCTTAAAGGAGGTTTTATTCCTGATGTCCGAAGGAAGAGTTGACCACCTTGGGCAGGAACAGCTTAGGAAGTTGCTAAGAAGAACATAAACATGTCGTTGTTTTCTGTTATTTCTGACACTTTCAATATATAGAATAACAGCCGATGATAACTTACCCATATTGTCCAAGAAAAATTGAAACTTGAAACTGAACTCAATTGAATTTACTCCCATTATGGGTAGCTGATCTATGGAATACCGGTAACCATGATATATATCAAAATCGAAAAGCAATTTCAGCTTTCATTCAATTCTCATTGATTCTGCCCAAATCTGGCTCGAAGCTTTCACAAAGACTTAGCCACAGTGACACAAATAATACAAGTAGATTCCAGGACCAAAAATAGACGATTTATGTTTTAACATAAACCAAAAAAATAACAAGCACATGACTTCCAGTTATTTACCAAGGCAACGCTGACAACACTATGCGAGGCACACTTGCTAAAGAAAACAGAGATGATAAACAACACATGAATGAATAAATCATGACAACAGTATTATCTACAATAAAAGATCTGGGTAGCAAAACAGTAATCTGAAATCACTCTTCAGATTACCAGACAAAAACGTGACGACCGCTGATAACGTTGTTAAGATCTCACCTCGGGGAACCCGCAGATACCGTCGAGAGGAAACTTGACCCGAGATTACCCCGCAAATTGCAGCTGTAGCCGAAACGAAGCGGAGCAATTTGGCTTGCAGAGGCAGGGTATTCGTCATTGTTAAGGCCCCCATCCCACTAGACGACGATCCCGCTGCACTCTCGCTGTGCTCTCCCTATGCTCTCGCTGCGACCTAAAGGCTCATTCGCACTTGCGTGTATTACTGTAAATGCATTTAAATTCGCGTGGATTTCATTACACGGTAGGAAGGAATTGGAGTATTCACGGTGGTTTTAAGTTCGCGTTTGAAACAATAGTAGCGCTACAGTCGTAGGTGGACAAAAAGTTTCGCGATGGTTTTAAGTTCGCGCTGAAGGTTCACCGCGAAAACCGCGCGAACATAAAACGACTGCGAACATTTCTGCATTTACAGTATCAAGTTCGTATGAGTTACGTATCAACATATTTTGGTTAAGGTAAAGTTTGCGGCTGAAGAAGTCATCTTTTCGGTTCGATTACCAGGCTGTGCAACGGTGGGTCAAAGTAGAAACCAACTTCTTCCCCATATGCACAAGCATGAATGGGCTCTAAACTGGATTTATGTAATCTTTGACGCCATAATTGGAATACCATGTAAGATGTAAAAGTATGACTGAAAAGACAGCAAAACACACAAAGCGTTAAAGATTCGTTTTAATCTATGAAATTCATTGAGCGGAATGAGCGCTGTATAGAATTGTAGGTCGCGGCACGATCGCTGCGAGGTCGCCTCCTTGTGGAATGGGTTATAAGGATGTAGCCGGTTGCCTTCGTCCATCACTGCTGTATATAGTTTTCCCGATTTCTTACTGCTAGAACTAATTTGAACCTTAAATCTAAAACTTTCATTGTTTTTACCCGCCGCATTAAGTAAGTGAGTGCGCAGCTAAGCACCTGCTCCATGCGGCATGCTAATGCTAGGGTCACATTTCCAATCCGGGGCCCGGCGTTTGGGAACGAAAAGTATGATATAAAGGACAACAAAAACACAAAACGTATCCAAAATTATTTAAGAGCATAGCGTGAGCAAAATGTATTGACACACACTTTGATTTTTCGTTTCCGCAAACAGCCCGGCCGGGCCCCGGTTAGGAAATGCGACCCTAGCATCATAGGGGATTCTACTAGCGCTATAGCATGGCATGGCAGAGCTGAATCCTCGTAGACACTCCCTACAATTTCTACGATAGAGAATGTAGCATAGTGATATCTAGCAAATGTGTTTGATCGTATTTTAAAACATACTTTCTTTTTCGGTCACATTGGAAAAAGTAAGAATCTTTGGCACAGAACCAAAAGTTTTTGGCAAGAGGAATCAAATAAGCCATTCCCATAAGCCATCTCTTAACAGAGACCGGGGGCACCATAAACTTTCTACAAGTAGCGATCCACTGTTCACAGAGCCAATAGTTCTATATGCATATTTTTGGACAAAGACTGCATAAAGACTGGATTGGGAACTTAGGGCAAGTCCATTTTTTTTAGTTGGAAATTGCAGGTCATCTTTTCTTTAGAATATTAGTTTGTTCCTCCAATGGAAAAAGCATATCGCTGAGTAGATATTCATTCAATAGAAAAAGCATATCGCTGGGTAGACTAAGCTCGACGCATTACGAGTTGCGCCTTTGTTTTTAAACGACAAGTCCCGACATTTACAACAACCTTTGAAGAAAAGTATGTGGACCAGACTCAAGATTAGGACATGATACAGAATATAAGACCCTTTAAGACATTCTAGGACCTTTTAATACGTAAGACCTTATAAAACAAACTTGTAAAGCGTGGTTGTGAGTACACGTTTGTGTGATGCCAAATAGGCATGGCCATTTGAAAATATTCTAAGACCTTTTAAAACGTCCGAGAGACAGACTCAAATTAGAACGTAAGAAAGCACGTTGCTATAATAAATCCTGAAAAAAAACTTGTTTTTTTACACAATCAAGAGATTTTTTTCACCGACGTTTCGGTGACCATCTGTCACCGTCTTCAAGGCAATTCTGACTGGTTCACATAGCAATGCAGCACAGGTGTCGCTGCCTATACATAATAATGAAATGCATTCCCAAACGCAAAGTATTTACATATGTACAATCACAGGGGATGACATCACTATGCGGTCCCAAACTATGACCGAATAGTGATTTCATCCCCTGTGATTTACCTTGAAGGAGGTGACAGATGGTCACCGAAACGTCGGTGGAATGAATCTCTTAGTTGTGTAAAAAAGAGTCTTTTTATTCAGTGACTTACCAACCGGATGAAAGTATTCACGGATATAATAAAGACTTGTGAGTACACGTTTGTGTAAGGCCGAATGGACTCATCAGGAGATTAGAAAACGTGGCCAAATGTAGCCAAAAATGTACCTCGAGTTGGAAGAAAGCCCAACACCAAACAGGAACTAATTGCAATTCATCACACCATGGCCATTACCGAAATGAGCTCCATTTTCCCATCCGTGATTTTCGCTAACCTTCAGGAGTAATACCAGAGGTTTGTCTTTGTCAACCTCATCGAATCGCGACATGTTTTTTGGCGAATATCTAAATGTGCTTTTAGGAAGACGACATGAAATTTGGCTAAAGTAGATTCTTGGTCGATCTAAGGCTCTCAATCTTGCGTCGCATTTATCGGCGTCAAAAGTTAGATGAACTCGACTGATGCATATGGATCCTCAAATTCTCAAAATTGCACCTTTTTCTATGTCAGTATAAGTGTCCCTGTAGATAACCTACTTCTAGAACAGCACACATACCTTTGCTGGTCTGCATTCCAATGTAAATAAAGATCAGCATAAGTGCCCCTGTAGATTACTTAGCTAAAAAGTACATTTTTCTCGCTATGATCTCTTCCTTTCTTTCTCCATCTTTCTTTCTTTCTCTCTAGTTGTCTCTCCCTCGACTCCATCAACTTTCTCCCTTTCCTCTTCTCCCATCCTCCCTCTCTCTCACTCTATAGCTTTCCTTTTCTATTCTCTCCCACTCTCTCTTTCTCTCATCTGCTTCGCTAACAGAGATATAAGAAGAATGCTGGCCGATAACCCTCTAGTGGCTGGAGAGGCCGTTTCTCGACATTCTAGACAGAACAGTCTACAACAGCCTGGCCGGTTTATCTTAGCCTCCGTTGCAGGCTTCCCCACGGCGATTTTTTAACTTATCGGGACCAGGTTTTTTGGGCTGGGGGGGGGGGCTATCTGCTTGGGAACCGTATCTGCTTGAGGCTCCGTATCCCCAAGCAGATACGGCCCCCCAGCCAAAGAACCTGGCCCCGATAAGTTGAAAAATCGCCGTGGGTAAGCCTGCAACGGAGGCTAGGTTTATCTCCTGTGTTAGCCCGTAATAAACGGAGCCGAGACCAGATGTTAGTCAGAAAATCACGCTGAACAAATCACCGACACTCGATGTCCGCACTCATTGCTTCCCGGAAAATCACCCCATCCGTGAAATAAACACAGTCATTCCTCTTCCCGGGATCGATGGATACGAGGAGGATAGATTGGTCTCCACAGCACTTGAACAGAACGTATCGTATAAATACAGTATAGAATTCTTCATGGGTTCTGTTAGATGTTTGGTCAGAGCTGCATCAGTATTTCGTCCGTTGCATATCATATCTTTTGGTCTGCACACCTGCATATCATTTTCAGGAAGAAGGCGTCCTCGGCCTGTAGGGTCCCGATTGGTCTCCGCAGTACTTCGACATAACGTATCGTGTAACATCACGTTCGCGTATATAAGGACGGTATCCCTTCTATAGTTTCCAAATGTTGCGTCGGAAAAGATATCATACGCAACGGATGAAACTCTTAATCTTATGCAACGTTGACCAAACAACTAACAGAGACTGTGATGAAGTCAATTGTAACTAGAAAGGCCGTCATTTGCCCCTGAGCAAATACAGCATGTTTAGCCATACTCCTCCCCATGCAAGAAGTGGGCTGTCCCAAAATAACACCTGGGCAAATGGAAATATGAACTGCATGTAGAAAGGCAACATTTGCGAGAGCATTATACTTCGACAATCTCCCTCCTGATGCATAAATGGACTGTTCCAAAATCACCCGTACAAAAACTCTCTCTACAAGTTCTGCGAGACCCCAAGAGCTTCTTACTGCAAAGGCTTGCGTGTGTTCCTGCAATATGACCTCAGGTAACCTAAATAGAACAGTGTTCTTTGGCCAGTAGCAAATGGAATGCGGGGATCCTTAGATAGAACATGGATTCCTTGGCCAGCAGCAAATAGAACATGGAACGTGGATACCACTTTTGGCCTGTTTTGGGTCTGAAAATGGGTCCAAAAGTCCCCAAAATGAAGCATTCTGAAGTGATGTACACCAGAAATGTCATTGAAGTCCTGTAGGGACATGTTCAAGGCACCCTTGTACCGAATTTCAGGTCACTTGCTTGCAATACCAGGGCACAGGAGCCCAAAATATAAAAATTGTCTAAAAATGCCCCAAAAAACCTGCATAAAAATGTTTTTAAGGCCTGTTTCGAAAGAAATGAAAAATCGCATAAGGGTATTTGCCATCTTTACCTACATGCCAAATTTCAGGTCGTTTGGCCCAAAAATGACGGAGTAGATTCCATTTGAAGATTTGGCAGGAGAAGAAGAACGTGAACAAAAACAATATGTTGAGCCATACTAGGTATGGCTAAACATAACTATACGACAACAACTCCTATATACATGCCTGATAACAGTTTACAACTGAGGTATGAGTTTTCCATTTGTCCCAATTGTACGTTTTCCTTGTCAACAAAAAATCGAACAAAAGTCTATTCTTTTTACTAATTTGTTTATCCAGTATCATCAATTGTCAATTTCTCGCTGATTCTGTCCATGCATATGGCGCATGTTCTCACAAGGCAAAAGTCGTGCATGAAGCAGGAAATTGAAGACAGAAAATGTGATGAATTTCCATAATCAATTCTGGGACCTATCGGGACCTTTGGCCTAACTTCCTGTCAGTGTCCCCGCCGTGCTTAGTAACTTTAGACCCGGGCCAGGTCAACCGTAATTTTTTACTTCGCTTTTTTACAGTCAAGGACGACGTGACACTGCTCTCACGTTTTTCATTACTTATCTTAACAGTGCCATGTACACAGAACAATATACCCATTTTTTACACCTGGGTGGAGTGAGAAAGTCGTGTAAAGTGCTTTTCCCAAGGGCATAACATCGTTGGTGTCAGTGGGGATTCGAACCCGGGACCGCTTGGTTCTGGGACGAACAACCGTTACGCCACGCGACCCCACCGTAAATTTGAACCCGGGTCAACTCTACTTTCTCCTTCTCAGCTGAAACTAATTCAACCCCTGACCAACCTTGGGCCAGCGAGTACCAACTTGAACACACAACAATACAAACAAACAAACAAACCAAAAACAATACCTCCATTTACAAAGTGACGGAGGTAACAAAAGGGTAGGAGCTCTCCATTTGTCACAACGTAGTGGAATTATATAGATTATGCAATAAGGAGTGAATATGCTATTCTACGATGCATCGATAACTTTGTTATGAATGAATAAACGGATCGATAAGAGGGTTATAATTGTTTTCTGATACTTATTGACTTGGCGAGCCTTGAACTGACACGAGATTGATATAGTTTCTTTGTATCATAGTTTTTCATCGAGAAACCATGCACATAGTACAGATTCTTTGCCTGTACGTGTATAACTACGTCATTTGCAGTAAATAGATGTGTACATAGTCATAGCGTTAACAGTTACCCCCACCACAAGGTAATTGATTGCGTGTCGGTGCCATTTGAAACATGTATACATCACAGGGACATACTCAGGTTTAGGTCGTCCAATGTGCTTTTCCTCAGACCTCAGACCAAAGCATGCAGTGCCAAGGAAAGCCGCTAGGAGGCCCAAAATCGACCTTAATCTTCATCTATCGATCTCTTGTCAACTTGGCCATTCCACTCCAGACCCGGAGGTAATAAAGCCAAATCTAAAATCTGGGTCGGCTGTTCACCCATGCGTTCAACCTGGACAATTACCGAAGATCCGTTTGCTCCAAAGAAACCATTTCCCCCCTGCACAATGATGGAAATAAAATGAAATAGATCCACGAAAGAAAGCAATAGCAGACGACAAGGTATGTATAGCCATCAGGGATGCGAAATTGGTTCACATTTTTCCATCAAGGCCCACATTCCACTAGACGGCCATAGCTCTGCGCTCTCGCTACGACCTAAATCGAATTTGTCTAATCCTTGATCTCATCATTGGTATATCATGCAAAATGGTTGAAAGGTATGGTTAAAAAGACAACAATACACACAAGTGTAAAAAGATTCGCTTTTTTTAATCTATGAAATTCGTTGCGCGCTCTGTTAAATTTCAGGTCGCAAAGGGCGCGCGTTGAAAGCGCCGTGCTAGTGGAGTGGGGGTAAAACCGGAGCGTAGCAGAAACGCAATGCAATGAACGCACACTCACTACACCAATACATGCCGTTGGCGTCGGATAAAAACTGTTTAAAAGAACCACAAAGACAAATTTTATGAGCATTTCATCAAGTATGCCAAACGGCACGACCCTGAATCGGAGTTTATAAATGCTGTGATCGATATTTACGCCTAGCTTTCCCGGGAATAGGAAGTCATGGGCAGTCTCAGTACGTGTGATCAATGTTACCAGTCCCCATACCTGTCAGGCGCCTGGGTTGTTAGAGTTAAAATCCTCCCACACCATAAGGTGTATAGGGCGGAGCCTATCCCCGTTTCGTAGCCCTGGGCCACACTGAGGTGCAATCATTGCACCAGGGGGCTAGTCCACTGGCAATGGAGTGTGTTTAACTTCCATACTGTTTCGGAAGTATGTACCATTTTTATGAAGTCTTTGGTATGACTCAATGCGCCTCTTGTCCAGAGATGTCCTACCCGGGCGCGAACTCGGGCTTTCTGGCTCCTCATAATTTGAACCAGATGTGGTAAGTGACAGAAGCGCAGATCTCTACACCACAGAGACACCTCCGCCTGGGTTGTAGTCCTGCTCTATTTGTTGATTATTGATACCACTCTGACCACAGCTTGGGTGGTTTATGCGTGGTGTGAGCTGTTGAAATGTGTCTCGCTAGATACAGCAAGGACAATATACAACTAATAATACAAAATGATAGAAGCCTCTACTCCATACGAACACGTGACTCCAATAGTGGGTCACAGGTGTCTGGAAGTGTGTACCTTCCCCCGTGGATTGACAATTGAAGGGCCATTCTGTAGATGGCTTCTTTCGTCCTCTTTCCTTTGAAGTGTATTACTGTTCAGAGCACAATGTAACAAGACTGAAGTCTCTTTCTAAAGTTTATGTTTCTTACATCATACTATCTCGCAATCATCTTATGAGAATTATGATTTTTACATTAGTTGTTCCTCAGTGTAGATGTGATTACCAATGGAACTGTCAATTGTTATGTCAGAACATCTCGGGGTATTCATTGATCAATGGGGGGTCCTGTAAGTTTTGAATAAAACACTATTATCAAAAGACGTCCCGGAGATCCAGTGTGTCTTGTGTGATACTTCATCTATTAAGTAAGGAAGCTGAAAAAAATAGCCTGTCACTGAGCCTCGATCGCAACAATCGGCGATATTCTCCAAGCAGAGGTTTTGGTAGTGGTCGGAGGGTCAGTTGTGGCCGCGATTCCTTCCGTATGCCTCTGTAGAGTCTTAGGCAGATAAAAGAAGCCACGGCCAATCCTCCCCAACCCCAACTGAAACCTCCACACGGAGAATAATTCTGCGAATCATTGGTTTGTTTGCCTTGGGGACAAAATCAATGTTATTTCTAACAAGCAATTAACCTCTTCGACCTCTTCCTTTCTTCCGCCCCTCATTGCCAAGTACCCGGCACAAATCTTATTCAAGACATCACAGTTACGTCTTTACTTCGTTAACATTGCACTCCAGAAGGGCAGAAGTGTTGACTTGACCTCTTCGACCTCTTCCGTTTATATCACTGCCCCCTGCTTCTCCTACCCCCCTGTCTCTATTACTCTAAGGCACCACAGTGACTTCTTGGCTTCCTCAGCGTTCGGCCGCAAAAGGGCTAGAGTGTTGATTTAACCTCTCCGACCTCTTCTTTTAACTGCCCTCCTTCCCTTCCGGCACAGCTTGTCTCCAAAACATCGCAATAGCGTCTTGGCTATTCGGGCTCCAGAAGGGCAAGATTGTTAATGTAACCTCTACGACCTCTTCCTTTTGTAAAAAATATCATGGAAATCCGTTGTTCCTTTGTTCAGTAATTCTCCTTAGAAGATTTTCACAACAACGCCCCTGCAGTTCTAGAGCAAGCTGCTAGGGGGCCAAAACCTACACCACTTCTTTATTACATCACAAGCTATCTGCCACCCAAAAATCATGACCATAGCACATCCAGTTCAAAATGTACAAAGATATGAAGTTCTGCTGCAGAACCAAGGTCACATACCAGGGGGCCCAAAATCGACCATGAATTTCGGCTCCACGACACCCGCCCACGTACCAAATATCATCGTAATCCATCCAGAGGTTCTTGAGTTATGCTGACTACAATAGTCCGGAAACACACACACACACACACACACACACAGACAGACAGACACACAGACACACAGACACGCCAAAAACAATATCTCCATTTTTCATGGAGATAATAACTGCCCCCATACTTCCCATCCGGTACAGCTTTTCTCTGGAACAGTCATCTGAAGTACAGCCAGCAGGTACCCATCTGAGTAATGAGGCTGCTGTACTGTCTTTTAACATGCTCGAGGCACCTCTTCTAACTTGGAACTCCCATTTTACGTCCCTTCCGAAAGACGAATGAAGCTCCAACCAAGATGCCCTTCCCCAGATTCGAACCGGGGTCTCCCAGTTACCAATGCATTTGAACCTGGTGTGACGGAGGCGGGGTCCCTCTCCCAGTTCAAAACTGAACTATCGAGAACCCTGCTGCATTGAACCAACCCTACACCATGTACACGTCCTTGTATATATGCAAATACATGTATTACTAACTCACTAGATTCACTTGTCCTGTCCGTTGCACATACAAAATCAGTTGTTTATGTTCCTTGGCGTATTTCCTTTGTTTCCCTTTGTTTATGTGTACCGGGCACTTGTGTTGCAATTAACCCAAAAACAACTGCTGATAATCTCATAGATATGAGGCTAAGCAGTAGCGAATAAGAAGAGACATTCATCTGAAGTACAGCCAGAAGGTACCCATCTGTCAGTGAGTAATGAAGCTGTTAGTGGCTTTCGGCGTGCTCGATTGAGGTTCTTCCTCGAACATTGGACCCCTATCTTACGTCCCTTCCGAAAGGCGGATGCAGCTCCAACCAGGATGCCCTTCCCCACATTCTAACCGGTGTCTTCGAGTTACCAACTAATTGGAACAAGGAGCTCAACTGTGAGGCTGCTACGAAGACATCACAGTAATTCCTTGGCTTCCTCGACATTTAGCCGCAAAAGGGCAATAGTGTTGATTTAACCTTCACGACCCATTCCTTTAACTGCCCCTCCTTCTCATACGATACACATTTTCTCTACGACACCACAATAACTTCGAAGGCTTCATCAGATTTGGCTCTGAAACAACCAGAGCTTTATTTAACCTCTTTGACCTCTCCTTCAATTGCCCCACCCCTCCTTCCCATCCACACGGCACATCCTTTCTCTAAGAAATCATAGTAACGTCTTGACTTCGTTAAGTTGGGCCCCAGAAGCGCCGGAGTGTTGACGTAACCCCAAAAGAAGGAGCGTGTCACATTGAATAAACTTACACAGCGTGTTACGACCTCAACTTGTAAACTGCCACGCCTACTGGCAAGCCATTGAAATCGTTCTCAGTTTACCGCTAACCGGGGGTGACCTTTTCGTCAAAATGCCTCCTATGATTAAGTGTTTGCGTCCAGTTCATGAGACACCAAAGTGACCAGGTTGTTTTTGATATACAAAATGTACAAATCGCTACATACATTGACTGGTCGTACCTCATTGAGATCTGATGATGACCAGACCATGTCAATGACTACACGTTTCTTTGCAATTTCAAAAACGGTTGTGTTATAGCTGGGTTGATCGTGCAAGGGATGGGTGTGATACATCTGTATCTGTATCTTTATCTGTATAGCCTGTATAACCGCCCTTCGGCGTAACACACCAGCTTCGCAGGCACGCGGCGCGGAATCAGCTAGTTATATTACACTGAACGACCTGTCACGCCTAACGTTTGCACATCTGACTGCAATCGTTCTTTAAAGCTATTAAGTGAAGATATTCCTACAGTATATTTGATGACAACGAGGTTCATTCTACTAAGGTTCTGGGGGAATACGAATTTTTGAACACAATACATCGTTTGAGGTACTGATGTGCTATGCCGGGGAAGGGAGGGGGGCAGTTATGCTGTAATGGTTGGCTGATTAATATTACATAAAGACGTGGGTGTACATACAAAATGTTCATGAGAAAGCGGTAGTTTTCAATAAATACAACAGGGACGCTACATAAAATGTGGTATTAGTTTCGGTAATCTGTGCAGTTCCTACTCTACAGAAAAAAACAGACAGAGTGTATTTTTCCCTGTATAAATGAATAAATAAATAAACGAAATGAAAGGCACAACGGGGCGATTCCAAAAAAACATACAAAAATAAAATGGAAATTCTTCTTCAGTACCATAGAAATCCACTCGGGGGGCCAAATTCAAAATTGTTCTTTACCTACCAAATATCATAATCGAAAGCATCCATCCACATCTTGTTTTGTTATGATACCCAAAAACGGCAGTGAAAACATACTTTCTTGGTGATAACAAAACGCATATATAACGGTACATATCAAGGGGAAGTGTTTCGGTGTCCGCACTGTTTTCGGCATGTTACCAAACGTGTTATCGGTTTCATTTTCGTAAAAGGAAAGAATCTCCAAACGACCTCCAAGGAAATACTAAAAGGGAGTATTCATAGAATATGGTCAGACGTACTTCCCAGGAAAAAGATAGCATAATACTTTTAAGTCATAATTAATGTTATCATAATTCCAATTTAGAGTTGACAATCAATAAGAATGTCCATTCAAACGTATTATGATGTTCGAGCGGACAGAAAATTTCTCCTTCTTAAACGGCTAAAGAACTTCAACCTGTCTCAAGGTGACCTGCAAATCTAATTTTGGCAACATCAGGCCAATATTGGAGAACGTCGTTCCCGTCTGGAACTCCGGCCTGACCAAGCGCCAGTCTGACCGACTAGAACGGTTGCAGAAAGAGCTTGTCGTATCACCGCGGGTAGTGACAAGAATCCTATCTTTTACTATTTGCATGGAGGTCGTTTGGCAATTCTTTCCTTGTATGGAAACGAAAGGGATAACACGTTTGGTGACATGATGAGAAAGGTACGGAAACTGAAACACTTCCCCTTGATATGTAACGTTATATATGCGTGTTGCTATCGCCAAGAAAGTAGCTATGCTTTCAGTGCCGTTTGTGGATAGTATTACTAAGTTTTGGTTGAGTCTAATATTTCTCACAGCCTTCGATAAACCAACTCTAACTTATCACGCAGCCTCCTACATCTATACAATTGCCAAGAAGCGAGAGGAGGTCGAAAGTAGTAGAGTATGCTAGATGTTTATATACAGTAATACTCATGAATATGTAGTTAACATGTGGCCTGTGCTTAGCCCAGTGGGGCAAACATGTACAATAAAGGTCTTCATTCATTTATGATATCACTTTAACATGTTCACGTCCATTAGTATGCACAACGTGACTAAGTGATTAATAAGCGGATATAATCTTGACGTGATCCTATTAAACAGGGCGGGATTGGAAATCCTTCTGTTCACAGTATAAAGCCTTCCGGCTTAGTACAAGTCTGCAAGAATTGATAAGGAGTCCGACGTCCCGGATATCAATACAGGCGCCATACACGTAGCCTGGGTACCAGACCACCGCGCTGCAGTCGCTACTCCTTCGGCAGGGGAAGCAACTTGCCCCGCCACCACAGTTAGCACACGGGCCCCTAATTACCTCTCGCGCGATAGATATTAGAGACCGGCTGCCAAGAGAGACCGGGTGCCATCTCTATCCCCTACTACTAGTGCTGGCCCTATCGAAGGGTCTGGTATCCAGGCTACAATACACGCGACGTTTCCCGGTAAATTCTATTCTTATATGACCGACATTAAAACAGTTAGGAAACACAGAAGGAAATGTACAGGGAACCAAACAGACTTAGTTTTAAAAACAACTCAAAATCTGAAACGAGGGTGCGAAAAAAGAGTAGAAAAATGAAATTCTGAAAATATTATGACGGCGGAAATTCAAAAGAGAAGAGAAGAATTTTTGTTAGGAAAACACAGAAGGATATTTACAGAGCACCACAAAGACAGGACAACGAACTTAGAATCTGATGTGTTTGAGACAAAAAAAAGAGAAAAACAAATAAGATACTTAAACTCTGTAAAATGTTACGACAAGAATTTATACAGAGAAGGGTCTTACGCAAGATTACAGTTAATCAAACAACTGAATAGACTTAGGAAGACGTTTCGGGTAGCATCCACTAACTTTCTTTAATGACTAAAAAAAGGGGTGGAAAGCAAAAACCGTACTCCTTTTTTCAGTCACTGACGAAAGGTAGTGGATCATGCTACCTGAAACGTCTGACCGTTTCTAAATCTAATATCCAGATCGGTTGACAAACTGTTACCTTGCGTATCGTATTACCTTATAACGTGAAAAGGGTTTGACATCAGAGACATATCACAGATCATGATGAGGTTGGAATGAAATGCACCCAAGGCTAGAAGGGTTTAATAGGCTTCATAAGTCGTCATCTTCTTTTTACCTCCTAACGGCATCTAGATTTGTGGTCGGTCGGTAATTCTATAGTATAGGGGGCGAAGAGTTCTTGTTCAATATCTTTAACAGCTTTTGGAAACAAATTGGACTTACCCAAATTTTTGAATGTACAACACCGGTCATTTTTAAGGAATGAGCAATCCACCGCTGAGATGACGTCACGTTATGGAGATAGCACGTGACTCGGTGAGCAGTGGGTCATAAGTTGCAGAAAGTCTGTGGCGCCCCCCGTCTCCATTGAGGGATGGTTATAAGGCCATGATATAAATGGCTCCCTTGATTCCTGTTGCAGATATCTTTGATATCTATGTAGGTCGGAATGAATTGGTGCGAGCTTCCTCTTCGAAATTTCTGTGGCCAAAAAGTAATCTAGAAAATACCGCCCAGGCGTTTCTTTTTTTTTTTCAACTGTTAACTTTGTTTAGTCCAAATTTTGTTAATAACCTAATAAAAAGTGTTGTCAGCGCTGATCACTTACTCAAGGCTAAAAGGATGACTAAATTTTACATCAACCTTGTCTTGACTTTGTCTAATTTGTTCCCATTCGACTATCTAGATTCGTCTTCACTTTATTTGCGTATCAATTCCTAGTTCGTGGACCAAAAAAACCGCTGATCGACAAATCTTGCTCAGTGTCACTGACGAAAAGTAGTGGATGCTACCCGAAACGTCTGACCATTTCCAAAATGATATCCAGTTGCTTGAGTAACTGCTTTTTGGCGTATCTTATTACCTGGGGGTCTAACCTTCATCAACGTGACATACTGTAAATGCATTTAAGTTTGCGTGGTTTTTATTTCGCGCTAAGGCGAAAATGGGGTGTTTGCGGTGGTTTCACGTTTGGGGCAGCGCTATAACCACATACTGCTGCAGTATTGGACAAAAATGTTCGCGGTGAAACGTCGCCACGAAAACCGTGAATATAAAACCACCGCGAACATTTCTACATTTACAGTAATGTGCTACTCAAAAATTGGAGACATTCTAACATGATTATGACATGACTATAGGTTTATTTCACTCACTCGCCGGACGTCATCTAAATCATATTATGCGTACTTTTGTAACGTCCGACTTTGTCATGTGCATAAACTCAATTCGTAATCAAGTATTCACATAACGCACATTTTCGGAAATATGTACAATGACCTAACAACGTACAATTGTACATACACGGTAACGCGTATAACGGAATACCTTAACGGTACACAGGTGGTGAGCACAAACCATGCTCAGTTGTTTTCATCATATATTATAACGTTTTGTTTATCACGTATTTCTTCTACCTTGCAACGATAAAAAAGGAAAACGAAAGGAACAAATACAGACGAGATATACATGATTAAACATGCCTATAGGTTGTCTTAGCGCTTTATGGTTTTAGTTGTTAATCAACTGGAAGATTGTTGAAATTTCGTCGTTAAGGTTTTAATGGTGGGCAGTAATTGTTGGTGCATCGTTTTCAGCAATATGATACCTTTTTCTATATCATTTTCCACTTAACTGTCAACCTTTTTTTACATACAGATATGTTAACAATATCTCACAACCTCACAAAACAAA
Source organism: Branchiostoma lanceolatum (assembly GCA_035149815.1). Lineage (NCBI taxonomy): Eukaryota > Metazoa > Chordata > Leptocardii > Amphioxiformes > Branchiostomatidae > Branchiostoma > Branchiostoma lanceolatum. Next base: position 3,286,858 of record CM068868.1, on the reverse strand, counting down.
TAAAACACGATTGGCATATCATTTTGCTCTTGCCATTGACAGCTTGAGACAAAAAATTCACTAGAAAAATTCTCTTATGTACTAGTTATGACAAAATATCTAGTACAGTTTGTTGCAAAACCTGAAAAACTGATCATAAATTCAGTAAACCATCATAAAGCCATGTTGATTCGATTGTATACAATGTAGAAATATGTTTGACCGTATGACAAGTCGTACAAAGCAGTTTGAAAACGAGCAAATATATGTCGTAAATCGGAAAAAAATATTGGAAAACGGATACTAATGTCATATAATGCCAAAGTCCATTCCAAAGTGAAAGAAGAAGATGTGAAAGAACAAAATTGAGAGTCTATTGTTCTGTATACCATACTCTATGTGTTCAGTCATGTGTTCAACCTTCTGACCACATAGATTTCAGGATGAAGGCAACTTTTTCCTGCCAGTTTTTTTTTTTCTTTTGCACGCTCGCATTTTTTTGGGGTTCCCAGTGAATACCATCCATCATGTTCAAACACTCCAATCAACATGGCAAAAATGATCTGACTTGTGCATCTGCAGTTCTGCAACTTTCCGTCAGAGGGCACTGCTACAGTATGCGGTGGGTAAAAAAAGGTCTCAAAAAAGGACAGAAAAAATTGAATCAATATAGGTGCATTTACCGTTGTAAGTCAATGTTAAATATATATTTTTTACATTATACAGATCATGTATCAGACAATTTGCATGGCAATGAAGATAAACCAATATTCAAAAAGACTCCATTTCTGTACTGTAGGTACCATTAAAAATTTTGAAACAATGAAAGGAGCATAAAAGCCCTGCACTTCCACATGATTCTGCTAGATGGTGCTGTTGCAACATCCAGCAGCTGCAGCAGCCAACGATTCACCTTGGCAGTAGTTGATTTATTTTAGCATAATAGTTGTATTCCTTAGATAAAATGTCAGGCTTTGTAAATCCTCCTCAAGTTTCAGTTCCTTCAATGACGACATCTCATCATCTTTATGCACACGTTGCCATGGTTACTGTCGTCCCAACGCCTCCGGACAGGGGGTTGCCATGGTTACTGTCGTCCCAACGCCAATGGATGTTCCGTTGCCTATCTGCATGTCTGGAGAAGCGTCACTTCTTTTATGACTGGAGAGTGAAGCAGAGGTCACCTTTATGCACGGAGTCAAGTCTTCAGCCTTGACACGCTCTTCCTGTTCCTTGTATGAAAAAAGGATCACATCCTTGCTGTATGCAAGCAAGTTGCAATTGCCTTCTTTCGACTCTTTCATAAACTATTCATACAAAAGCGCTTTCAATCTACACTGAAGAGCTTTGACGTTGGAATGTCCTTTCTCTACAGTGACTGGAACTAGTGTTCTTGGCAGTGGCTTTTTCGTCTGGTGTGTCCTTCCCTTGCTGGCTCTTGTCAAGTCCTTTCCTCAAGCATCTTTTCAGTCAATACTGTGCCCCTATCTTTAAGATAGTTTACAATGGAACAGCCACAAAGGTATTCAAGCACTTGTGTGGCAGTTATGTCTTACATTCCGACTCTGCACTCATGGTGACTTCTCCATTGACTCACTGTCGTAAACTGTTGCCCATCCGCCTGGAGTCAAGCATCACTTCTTCTTTTTTGACTGGAGTGAGGTGGCAGACTTCAGACCAAAAGTAATTTTGTCTGCCCTCTCTTTCTTTTTTCTTTCTAACCATCCCAGCTGAACAGATGCATTCTCCTGTGCTGAGCCTTGCCCAAGGTCTCTGCAATATACATTGGAGAGGCTCTGCTAAACCGGGCTGAGGTTTCCTCTTTTGTGTGCATGGCCTCTAAACCAGCTGTCAGCCAATCAGAGAATCAGCTTTACCACAAGAAAACATTCAGGCAATTTTCTGATTGGCTGACAGCTGATTAGGGTCTACATTCCCAAGGTATATTGCATAGGCTATGGATGAGGCTCTGCTAAGGAGAATGAGTAGATGCAACAGTGTGATATTCCTTACCAGATGTCAAAACATACTTCGGTTTTCAACGGTACCAAGTCTCTAATCTTGACCCTGGATAGTTTGCTCAAAATTCGGATTCGCTTCCCTTTCTCCTTCCCATGTGACTTTGCGAAGCTTGAAAGCACTTCGAGTCCCTATTGTGGCTGTACCATACACTTGATGATGAGGGTGTCATTCTTTATGTACTGTCCGTTTTCTAAACTGCGTAGGAGGGCAAATTCCATGTAACCGAAACCCTTGTGGTTTCGAAGCGTGGTCGGACGTTGAAACGCCGCGTAGCTCGGCTTAGACGCCAGGGTCTCTGTGATGTGATTCTGCTTCTGGTTAGGGTTAGTGTTTTGGTCGAGGATGGAGAGGGTGATTTTTCCTTGGAATGGCCACTCCAAGATGTCGTCGTTTTCGCCCATCATAAAATGAATGAAAAGAGAAATGTGAGTCCCGTGAGCGGAGTCTACGCCGTTTAGGTTCACTCTCACGCACAGCTTGTATCCGTAGTAACTCGTATAAAAACCCGAACTGTGTCTCACAGTGGCGGCTCCGTTGACCGCCTGTTGGCGCAATTTTGAATACTCCTTTATTCGCCAGATGTAGGTGCCGTTGCACATCCGCTCTTTCGTCTTTTCCTCCAGGTCAGAGTATTTCTGCTGAAGGGACCCGAGTTTCAGTTCCAGCTCTCGGATGTAGTGCTGCTGTTCAACAATCCTGGTCTCGTGCTGATGCACCTTTCAAGAAAAGAACAAGAAATACTGTAATTCACTTTATCTTCACTGTAGCAAAATTTCATGGTGTAAGGAAAATGAAAAGGGAATTTAACTTCACGGTGGCGCCAAGTGATTTACAGAATGCATATGAATGTGTGAAGGAATCATAAATGATTACTACAGGTTTTTCACGGTGATGATGAGTTCATGGTACAGAGGTGACCGTGAAAACAGTGAACATAAAGTTACAGTGAAAGAAACAAGAAGTACAGTAGCCATGCCTTCAAGTACCAGACTTATCAACTTAGGATTGATGTGTTCAAAAATGTGTATTTTCCTACTCAGTAATAGATCTATGGTCGTGTGGAACTCGTTACTGTCAAGTACTGTAGAGGCATCCTCATTAGATAGCTTTAAACAATTCATACAGTTAGATATGCGAAGGTAAGATGTGACAGGTTGTTCGGTGTAATCTAACCAGGTGCTGTCGTGCCACATGCCTGCAAAGCTGGTGTGTTACGCTGAAGGGTGGATATACTGGCTAAACATATGCAGATACAGAAGCTGGTGTGTTACGCCGAAGGGTGGATATACCGGCTATATATATATTAGGTACCGATACAAAGGTTGGTGTGATGCGTTATACGGGCTACAGATACAGAAACAGATACCTTTGTTCGAAGCACTCGTGCGTCCGCCAAGGAACTGTCTTCGGACCTGGGAGCGCCGCTGTCTCGAGAGGCAGTACCTACCGAGGAGGCGTCTGTCCTGTATCCGACGCTACCCTCCATGTGTGCATACGCGTGCGCACCCATGGCGGCAGCCGCTGTGTAAGGACTCGCCACATCCGGGTACGGACTTGGGCACGTCGTGGGAACAACCGGTTCGATGTAGTGTTCGTGTTCGCGCTCTTCTGTCGACGTCCAAGTGGTTTCGCCCAGCCGGGGCTGGAAGAAGTCTGCAGCAGGTAGAACCATCTGCTGCATGCCGTGGCTCAGTCTGGCGATGCCGTCCCCACCCTGGTCTACTGCATGTGGCAGCTCCGAGCCGATCGGCCCGTGTGAAACCTGACTGGCCATCTGTCCAGCATGAGGAAGGAAGAGCGTCTGTTGCTCCGGCAACAGTTGGAGATGGCGTCGGTGCTCATACGCAACGTCGGCCATTCTCGCCGGAAGAGACTGCGGATCGGAATGGTTACCCGGGCGATGGGTTTGTACGTCTTTAAGAGCCTGAAGAACGTTCAGCAGAAGTCTTAGATGGACCTGTGTGAATTCTTGTAAATGTTCAGCGAGGTTACGTCTTTCCATCTGCAAGGAGGTGAGAGCTTCTGTTAGTAAAAGATAAGTATAGACAACTATCTATACTTGTAAGAGAGTGAAAATTAAAATGGATCTCAAATCACTTTAGTTTACTGAAGAGGTTATCTTTCACTGGTTGTGACAAAGAAGACAGACGAAATGTACAGTATTTACAGGTTTGTTGTAGCAGGGTATAACTAGCTGTAATTTTGATAATAAGTACAATGAACAGTGGACCACGGCTTAACGTCCAGTCCTTAGGACTGCAACCCTTTCCAGTCAGGGATAGCGTGCATGTCGGGTGATCGAGACAACAGCCGGGATTTGAACTCCGAACCTCTTGCATGGTCCAGAGGCAGGGTCGCTGCCCACTGGACTATGCATGCCAGTGGTGACAAACTTTATTAAAAACCTTCAGTTCAATGTCTTTCAAAACAGTGGCATTCACTTCTATATATAAGTGAGAAAAAAATGTATTGCCTCATTGAAGGCAAAGAAAAAGTGTGCACAAATTTCCTCAGCCTTTAAAAACTGTGCAGCTTACTCACCTTTTCAACATTACAGCCTACTGTACTAAATATACACAGCACTGGGGCTCTGGAACACTCATTTGCAACGTGTCGCATCATCTGCAAAGAAAAATGTATTGTCGAACAACATTTAGTTCCTGGATGTACTAAAACAACAGTACATGTAGCTAACTGAACTATTAGCATACAACCTTGTCTTGACTTAGTCTCCTATTGAAGACTTTGTCAAGATATCCTAAATTGTCTCAACCTCATTAACATATCTATTCAGAGTTTTGCTATAATACCTGGTTTACCAGTCCTTTCCTTAGTCACTGACGAAAGACAGCGGAAGCTGTCTGAAACGTCTGTTTCAAAATTTTATCCAGTAACTATTTTTGGTGTATTGTCAATACTGGACCTTGAATGTTTGAAATGTTACAAAATCTAAATTTCACTATATTTCAGATCAGAATTTCTAAATAAAAGAATCATGGTAAATATTTTTACATGATACAAAATAAATCATGCAACTGGAAAGAGTCAGACGTTCCAGATAGCCTCCACTATCTTTTAATCTGTGTCGTGGCGTCGTGTGGCGTAATGGATAGAACATTCGACTGTCAAGTTAAGCTCACTGAGGTAATCTTTCACTGGTTGTGACAAAGAAGACAGATGCTATTAGTGGTGCGGATCGGTCCGGCCGGACCGGTTCCGGACTTGTAAAACGTTTAGGTTCAAGTCCAAAAAAACCTTAACGTCTGGAAACAAGTCCGGACTTGAAAAAAAATTCTCTCACTCATACACTCCTTTTTGTTTTAAACCATCTTAAACCTTCCTTAAATCGTGAAATTTGCACTAGAAAGATATGAAAACATTGCTGTTTTTGTGTTTATAACTGAACTTTGGTGTTAATTACTGACTATATATAATTCCGTATATATAGTTTTCAAATTACATGTAAAATATCTGCCAATATGCAATTTACATGTAACACGAAAAAAATATTCCAAAATTATTGTTCAGGTCCGGACTTTCAAGTCCGGACCTGAACCTAAACCTCTGGACTCGAGTCCGAACCTAAACCTAAACTCGGGTTTAGATCCACACCACTAGATGCTATGTACAGTATTTACAAATTTGTTGTAACAGAGTGTAACTAGCTGTAATTTTGATAGTAAGTTACTGCACAATGAACAGTGGACCACGGCTTAACATCCCGTCCTTAGGACTGCAACCCTTTCCAGTCAGGGATAGCATGCATGTCGGGTGATCGAGTTCGAACCAATAAATAAATAAGTAAATCAGTGACTGATGAGGGTGAGGCTGAAGTGTAACTCATATTCTATACATTCAAATATTTAAATTTTAAATATCTAAAAAGAGTGCGCTTCATTCATATAGAAATAATCTTTACCACAAGACTTCCACATGAAACGATTACGTTAAACTTTGTATTACTATCATTCAAACCCTTAAGACTCTTCCCAATGAAAATCTGTCCTCATACCTGTTCGTTGGTCAGCTGTTGCTGGCAAAACTCACAGGGGCGCACAACGTTGGGACACTGTTCTAAGTGGACCTAGGAAATCAAGGAAAAAAAGAACACCCAATTGTAAGGGCACAGAATTTCTGCTGCAGTGTCAGATGTGTAGAATGTAAGTTTACTGCAATATCTATTCATGAAAGCTCAGATGTCTTAACATTAGCAAGTAAGCAAAAAATTCAGTGCACGAATTTCAGCAACAAAGGTAGGCTACCAATCATAGATCCTAATAAAAATGAAAGCTCATCTGTGTTGACAGTAATCATAACACAATGCTAAACTTTATTTTTAATATATAGAGTTTTTATTTTCCGAATTTTTATCCAGTTGTAGAGTTTGAATTGTCTTTATATATTGTTTACCTGGATGTCTAACCTTCACAAACATAATGCTTAACTTTCTTCCAACACTGTCCGCAACTCTCGTGAGTTTACATTCCGCAGTGATTGGTCATTATTGATCCTGAAGAAGGCGACAGTGGTCGTCGAAAATTCGATCCGTGAATACCTTAGTGTTGGAAGAAAGTTTAGCATTGTATTATAATCATAGATCCTATCACACTCCCATGGATCAGGACCCTACTGTATCTGATGATAAAGACGATTCGTACCTCCTGTTGATCGAACGGCACCTCCTTGAAGCAGTGATGACACTTTACCAGACGTCTTGGACAGTCGTTCTCCATGTGTTCGGGGATGTCCTTTCTCCAGAAGGTGTCTCCGCACTCCAGCGGACACCGCACAAACGCAAACTTACAGTCCCTCTGGTGAGCCTGAAGAATATAAGGAGCAACATTGTTTGTTTTTTATTAAGGCCACACCAATTTAATTTTTTGGTTAACAGATTTTTATTTTCAATTTTAGCAAAAGTCATTAAAATAAAAGGCTGGGGTGAAAACTTGCACCTGACCCTGTTCACTCCCTGAAACTGTGTGCACCAAAGTACAAACTTTCCTCTTACTCAGTCTGAGATTCTGTTGTCATGTTGATTTTCCAATCTAGCATTTTTTCAAAAATTCTGTTAACCAAGAAATTAAATTGGTGTGGCCTTAGTGACAGTATATGTACAACTGGATCAAGTCTTTAACAGAGAATTAGAGAGACTCTATCAAGTAACTTTGCTTGATTTAGCTTTTATAATATTGTAACATTATTGACAGCAAAAAACATAATCCTTACATCCAGTTCCCTCAGTTCCATCTTCTCCTTGCATCCCTTATTCGAGCATCTCACTCTCAGGGCGAGGATCTCCCGCTTGGCAAAGTTGTCGGGGAAGATCTGGTCCTCGGTCAGGGGGGAGTTGTCTATGGGACACCTGGCTCCTGCATCCCTGACGTTACATAAGGCACAACTGTTAATACGTTCTTTAACTAAAGTCAGGGGGAGTTGTCTATGGGACACCTGGCTCCCGCATCCCTGTAGCAGGCACAACACAACATTGATTCTTTAATTATAACTAAAATCAGGGGGGTGGGGGAAGTTGTCTATAAGAGTCCTGGCTCCTGCATTCCTAAAGTAGCAAGCACAACACATCATAGATTCTTTAACTAAAATCAAGGGGATGGGGGGGGGGATGTCTATAGGACACCTGGCTCCAGCATCCCTGTAGCAGGCACAACACAACATTACATCAATTCTTTAACTATAGTCAGGGGGGGGGAGGGGAGTTGTCAATAGGAGACCTGGCTCCAGCATTCCTAAAGTCGCAAGCACAACACAGCATGGATTCTTAACGAAAGCGCCTGTCACACAGTCCCACGACTTTGTACCAGACTATTCCTTTGGGTAATGGACCTAGTATCCCACCTCAGGACCATAGAACATCATATATTTATTTCAAAATGATCAAAAGACATCAAGCTATCATTCTATGGCAGTGAACAAATTGGGACACAAGTTTTTCCAGGTTTCTCATCCTGGACTACTAACGTCAAGCAGTAGGGTTTGTAATTAAATTTTGTGGATATTCTTTATTTCATGCTGTGCACTCAAATTTCTTTCTGTGCAGCCTTGTAACATGATGAGGGCCTGCAAAAAATTGCTCTTTTCCGTAAAGCATAGGCAGCCTATTTTTATTTCCCGTAATTTGTAGTGAGGCGACCAAATTTTGCATCATAACATTCCTTGATTTTAGCGTATATACAAATGTACGTAGGGGGGGTTTCTGAATTCAGCGCAAAGCATTGTCAGGACCCCCCCATGCAGACCCTCACCTGATGGACTTGAGGATGCAGTATCTGCAGAAGCGGTGGCCGCAGTTGGTCTGGACGGGTTCCCTCAGGCCCATCAGGCAGATGGGACACTCGTACTTGTGCTCCAGGGGGGAGTCCCAGTGAACGTCCCAGCCCTCCGTCATTTCCTCCTGTGGGCAAACAAGGTCAAAGGTCAGTCAAAGGTCAGTCAAAGGTCAGTCAAAGGTCAGTCAAAGGCCAGTCAAAGGTCAAAGGTTAACGGTCAGTCAAAGGTCAGTCAAAGGTCAGGGGGGAGTCCCAGACAGCGTCCCAGCCTTCCGTCATTTCCTCCTGCCAGCAAACAAGGTCAGGTAAAGGTTAATATTATATAACATCTACTAACATACTGTAAATGCAGAAATGTTAGCGTTTTTTGCGGTGAACTCTTCAGTGTGAACTTTTAGAAACTTTTTGCCCACCTTGATGACTGTAGTGCTACTATTGTTTTAAACGCAAACTTAAAACCACCGCGTGAAATACAGGAAGTCTGTAATAAGATTTGCAAGACTATCTGAATTTTGTTTAAAATCTCATCACTCTGATGAAAAATTTTGTGGCTAAAATAAAAGCTAGATATTAGTGAAGAGTACGAGTAGGCAGGTTTTTGCTAGGGTCGGATAACTGGAAACACCTTTTTTCTTGCGCCAAAAATAGTTACTCAAGCAACTGGATACAATTTTGAAACAGTCAGACGTTTCAGACAGTATCCACTGTCTTTCGTCAGTGACTAACGATAGGGCTGAGAACACCAGCTTTATACCAAAACTCTGCACTGCCCACCACCCCCCACCCCCGGACGAGCAACATTTAGTTACTGTACTAGAACAACAGTAGCTAATTGAACTATTGGCATAAACTTTGTCTTGAATTAATCTTCTTTTTGAAGACTACTTCAAGACATCCTAAATTGTCTTTACCTCATTAACATATCTATTCAGAGTTTTGGTATAAAGCTGGTGTTCTCAGCCCTATCGTTAGTCACTGACGAAAGACAGTGGATACTGTCTGAAACGTCTGACTGTTTCAAAATCTTATCCAGTTGCTTGAGTAATTATTTTTGGCGTATCTTATTACCTGGATGTCTAACCTTCATCAACGTACCTTTTTTCTTGGCCTCATCTTTGTAAATTTGTAACCAAGAATTTAAAAAAGAAGGAAAAAATAGATAGATAGTATTGAAGACAAGATATAGATATTAGCATTCAGAGGCTTAAAAGTTCAATTTTCTTTGACAAACTGAAAAGTATATTATTATGCAAGTCCTTCTCGTCAACTTCCTTGTACCGATTGTTGTAAATCAAGCAAAATGCAAATTTGTTCTGGATTAGCCTATGCTTCAGTTGCTGGCCTACTGCCATTTCCTCATTCTGACAAACAAAAGAGCTTAAAGCTTGTGCTTATCCCGAATAACATATAAACAAAGCATAGCCAAAGAGGATTAAATCTAAGTTCAAAACAAATTTGGAGACCACACAGTTGGGTGAAGGGCTGACGCCTCTTCACCATATATCTAAAAGTTCTGGCCACCAACAACAAGGAAGCTGCTCTTTTGCTTAATATGTGCGATTAGTAGTACTATAGTCATGGCAGTAGATAAAGGCGGAAGACCTGGTGGTTTGAAAAAAAGCTGCGATAACAATGAATATCCACTGTTGCTACGGTTACACCCATATGTCTGTTGTTCCAGTCACACAATTATGTTTTGACACAACTATGTTCCAACATCCCCTACCCCTAACCCCTTGATATGGGTGTCAGAATATACATTGAGGGCTGTCACCATTATTACAGTCATGGCAACACAATTTTCAATCTTAACTGTTTATCATATTTCAATATTAACTATTTGGCATCGACAAACTTATGAGGAAGAATTAAAGCAGAGTGCCCTGACCTGACTTCAACTAGAGGCTATAAAAGGAAGTGCGGTACCACTCTTTGTCATTCTGATGAAGACTTTTGAATAAAAGGTCGAAACCGGTAAATCGTTGTGTCTCAGCCGTCATCCTTCTGATGCCCAATTGATTATGAGGAAGAATTAAACTTTAAATGCTCAACACTGGGAGAAATTGGGACTTACCCAACTTTCGACTGACTCAGTTAGCCTTGTTCACAGAAAGGATATACGTCTACTGCAACTTCCTGGACGTGAGGTTAGAGACAACGTTTGCAGCAACGTTTCTCGTAAGTGCCGGATAACCTGTGTCACCCCCGGCCTCTGTTCAATGGTGGGCTCAAATGTAAAATGCTTCTTTCACTCTTCTTACAAAGAAACCCAGCTTCAAGACTTGTAGGTTGATGCAATCGCGTTGCTGCAATCAAGCGTCTCCAACGTCACATCCCGGAAGTTGCAATAGACGGGTTCGATTTCCGTGAACTTACACTTTAGCACCTTTAGTTAGTTCCGCCTGTGCTGTGAACTATGCAGTTCCAATTTCTCTCAGTATTGGTTAGACAAAGTTTAGACTTTGTCGATGAAGGTTAGACATCCAGGTAATACGATAGGCCAAATAACAGTTACTCAAGCAACTGGATATGATTTTGAAGTTTCGAGTTTTACTGTTCAACAAATCTAAGTGCTCAGAGTCACTGACGAAATGTAGTGGATACTTGAAATGTCTGACCATTTCCAAAATCATATCCAGTTGCTTGAGTAACTGTTATTTGGCGTAAAGTTTAGACTTTGTTCATAATATCATTTACCAACACACTTCCGTGTTAAAATACAAGTTTTAGACTTGTTCTTGAAGTAACGGAAATGAACAAAACGAATGGACACGGACCATGAACAAGCTTTCACCCTACTATATGTTGTAGCAATTGTTTATTGTTGTACCATAAATATGTAATGATATATATGTTGATAGAGTTATTAGGACTCAATGACTGAGTGTGTATCTCTGTTATATCAAGGAGGTTAAACCTTACCTCTTCCCTGAGACCTCAATGAAAAGCGGCCTGCATGCCAATTTGAGCTTATCATGAATAAACAAAGGTTCAAAGAAACAAAGACTCTTGTTCACTGCTACCTGCTGCCTTTGAAGGCTTGTTCCTGGTGTGGTCTGCCCTGCCATCCCCCCAGACTCATATCCGGCCCCCCTCCCTCCTGGCTTCATGTCGCTTCCAACAACCTGCGGAAGAGGAAATATTCACAATTAGAGTTCCACGATCTCATATCTTAAAGGAAAACAAAGCAATATTAGGGTCTGAAAGGTCGGATTTTGAAAGTCAATTTATTCTACTCATTTCTATACAATCATGATTATTTCAAGCAACACTATTACAATGTATAGCAACGTCCATGATGCAGAAATATGACGTTGCTTTGATGTGAGAACTCACTAAAAATCGTGGCCGGATTTTTCGTAGGCTCGCGAAACTAAGGGGATCATCGTACAGCACAGTTTTGCTCGACTTTGGAAATAAAGTATGAAGTTAGTACCCAAATGTGCTAAACAATGTTAGTAAATGTCACTACCATAAAGATTTCTTGCTTTGGTTGCCTTTAATCAAATTATACGTTAACCTCTTCTAATTCCTTTACAGGCATTTTTCTCAAATGTCACTACCATAAAGATTTCAGCAATTTTTTAATTTCCATTTATGGCCCAGTAATATTGCTTTGATTGCCTTTAATCAAATTATATGTCAACCTCTTCTAATTCCTTTACGGGCTTTTTTCTCACACTAAAGGCCTAGGGGGTGGTTGGTTTTGAAAAACTAACAGAAGTAAACATCAAAAAGAGGATGTCACCCTGAATGAGATGGTACAGCCTGGTGCGGCCTGGTACAAGAGGTAATTATCATGTTACACGGGGAAGTACTCATAACAGAAAATAAAGCCCTCGCTTGTTTACATTAAAATTACTGGAACTCAACGAGACGATGTCTGATTCATTCTGTACGAAATGCATTTCAATATAGGAAAAAAAATCAACAAAAAATTGTAAAAAACATTTTTAGAAAACAACGATGTGAACTTGATACTAGTAACCCATTAATCATTGTATTTCTTTTGTTTCTTCAATTTTAAACAATTTATCAATACTAAGTACTTTGCAAACTTTTGATTGATGTTTAACAGTAACATGATTAGTAATAACGAGATATTAAAACAGGAAGTTCCGCTGCAATTCCCTAACAAGCCACTAGAGGGCCCAAAACATACAATGTAATCAATTCCAGGTCTCATCAAGACTTACCAACATACCAAACATTAACGAGAAAATCCATCCAGGCCTTCTCGAGTTATGCTGTTCATCCACAGACACAGACAGACACACACACACACACACACACACACACACACACACACACACACACACACACACACTCACACTCACACTCACACTCACACTCACACACACACACACACACACACACACACTCACACTCACACTCACACTCACACTCACACTCACACACACACTCACACTCACACTCAAACACACACACATACATACATACACACACAAACAAACAAACGCTACTGAAAAAACAACCTTCTTGGCGAAGGTAATGAAACGCTGCTCTTACCAGGATCGGCTCACCGTCCACTTCTACAAGTGCGAAGTCGTCGCTCCATCAAACACACCTCACGTCGCCACACCAGTCTGCGTTCAGTCGTGACACGCAAAAGTTGTGAGCGTTCATACTGTTGTGCATAAAACAAACAAAACATTGTGTTGAAAAACTTTGGGTGCCATGGCAGTGGAGGATGTGGCAAGGAAGAAAATTAAAAAAGATATTCCCAAAAGTATGACAACTCGGGGTGGGGGGGCATTGTATTAGGATATGGCAAGACCAATTAAAAGTCCTTGGAAGATTTTGACAAAAATGCCCCTGCAGTTCCAGAGTAAGCTGCTAGGGGGCCCCAAACCTTTACCACTTCTTTATTACATCACAAGCTAAGCTATCAGCCACCAAAATATCAAGATCATAGCATGTCCAGGTCAAAAGATACAAAAAACATAAGTTCTGCTGCAGTACCAAGGTCACATACCAGGGGGCCAAAAATCGACCTTGACTTTCATCTTCCGAACACCTACCCACATACCAAATATCATCATAATCCATCCAGAGGTTCTTGAGTTATGCTGACTACAATCGTCCGAAAACACAAACACACAGACACACACAAACAGACACACCCAAAACTATTACTAGTATATCATTCTCCATTTTTCATGGACATTAAAAGCACGTCCAAAGATGCCGCCTTCCAGTCTGGCGAGAATGCTACATGTAGTTAACCTTTAGCGCACTGAAGCAGCTGTTTGGCACCCAATTTCCTATCGGTTACAGAGTTAGGCAGCAGGGAGAAGGTTAAGCTGCTAAACTAGCCAATGACCCACCTTAATTACCTAATCTAATTTCCAACGTACATTGAACTTGCACCTGAACTTGCAGAGAGCACGTCTTGCTGTAAACTCAGAGCATAGTTTAAGCCTTCCTGTGGGCTAAAATTGGATCAAGGTACAGTACTAAGTAGTCCTTTCTTACTTCCAGGAAAAGGGGTGTGTCTAAATTACATACTCTAATTTCAAAGGTTACACTAACCCATGGTCAATATTGATTATATATATACTATTATATATATATACATATATATACATATACCGGGCTAAGATTGAATGGAGGTAGTCCTACTTCCTACCTCTGGGAAAAGGTGTGTCTTTGGGTTAACTCGCAGTTAATTGAGAGGAAGAACAAAGATAGGTTAACGACGCTAAGCAATTATCTCATGAATGACACCACGCTTACACAGAATTTTGCCTGTTTCCAATGAAAAAATTGAGTGCTGGCTTAAAATGTGTAGAATCAACAAGGGATTCTACTGTATCATCTTTTAGGTCTAGACTTTTCTGTTGAATGAGACAAATTTCATGCAGTAACTATAAAATATTGCTGGAAACATGAGGTAGTTTAGCTACATGGGTATTGTAAAATAAAGAAGGAAATGTTTGCAGGTCATACAAAATTTGCCTTACCAGTTTTCAGGAAAAAACGGGGCAGCTGTTTTTGTATGCAGTAAGTGGCTTTCCAGTTAGTTCTCGTGGACATCCGCCTGCACTATTGACCTGACTAGTTTGACGCCAAGCAGAAGGGGCTTTGTAGCATTTCCAGGAAAAACTTCACCTACGTTTACTGCGAAAAGTTCTTGGCTGTAAGTGTAAGATCTAAATCAGCTAGCCCCTATACCTGACTACTACACAATGTAGTGTGTGGGTACAGCTGGAAAAGCAGTACAAAATTTAAATATGTTGAATAATTTGGACCCGTCCCTCCGTCCCAGTTTGGACATTTTTCTTGTTGGGACGGACAAAAATTTCCACCCGTCAATCCAAAAAAATCTGAACTTCATGGCGTGGGATTGATGAAAATGTATTTTTGTAAGTTTAACATGCTACAGCCCTAAGGCCCTTGCAAGTTAAGAACGTTCTAGAACTGTCAGGGTGTTAAAGTTATAATTAGTAGTTGTGTATACATGTGGATTTGAAGGAAACCATACAAATTTATTGACTTCTTGCAAACTTAAATATACGAAACATTAACATACAAATACTGGTGCATTAATATTGGCCAGATGAGTGGCCAATGCTCACCTTGCATTCTGTAGGCCGTGAATTTGATCCCCGGTCGAGTCATACCAAAGACTTAAAAATAAGTTCTCTGCTAAGTACTCAGCATTTAGCTACAGGAAAGTCTTAGGATGGCAGTTGAACACTAACAACTTGGACTACTTAACTACTACTAGTAGTAGCCCCCAGCTGTAGCGATTGCACAAAGTTGTGTGGGCCAATAGCAACAGAAATTGTTTGAAAATTCCTTTTTTACCAAACTATTGTAACCTGTACCGCTACCACCATACATATAGTACTAGGAGCATCCTCATTAGATAGCTTTAGAGTTGAAACAACATACCTGAAAGACGTGCAAAGGTTAGGAGTGACAGGTCGTTCAGTGTAATACAACCAGCTGCTGCCACACTGCGTACCTATAATGAAGCTGGTGTGTTACGTAAAAGTGCAGTTACACCAGCTATATACAGCTTCAAAATAAGATGGGCACCGCCCTATGCACCATCTGGTACAGGAGGGACTAAACATATACTAGTACAAACAGGGTGCCTCAGCTAAGCCACTGGGTTGTTGGCAGGGGGAACATCAAGTTGATCAACGGCGAATTGTTATTCCTCAATATAATCCCTTGAAACGCTAAATGTACACTAACTTGACGTCAACAAGAATTGGGAACTGAAACCGTATCCTCATCGTCAAGGCGACGACATCCAAACAATAACAGTGCTGAAGAAGACTGGCACTTTGATCTGCTTTGCTCACCGAGCATTACAGATATAGATCTAGAGCCTAATGTATATTTGTATGCGAAGTTGTCTTCAATGGCTTGATCAGGAGTGTGAATGCATCATCATTCATACAGTTTATCGTCGGATTTACTGTGTCCAGGATTTATCTCAATGGACTTGAATAGCAAATTTAAGAACATAATGACATGTGACAACCCACGCATGGTATACATTGGGAAGTATATCAAAGAATGTCTAGACGTCAGAAACTCCTCCAATGATTGGAAAACCCCATTGCCATCCCATACTACTACACCATATTGTATAAGATAGACTGATTAGCCTAATAGAATTTTATCTATGTACCAGTGAATGCCATACTTTGTACCTTGTACAATTGTTGTGCAATAAAGTTATGTTATGTTATGTTATGTTAATGTTATCCTTGTTTTGTATCCTGATTTGGTATGATTTTGTAAGGGCTCCCTTGGAAATCACCAGAACTAAAATTTGAGAGGGGGATACAGGACTCTCCAATGACCCAAAGTCACCTGATGCTATTACAAGCAGAAACCATGCACTTGTAACATGAATTGGTAAAAATAACTTCAACAAGTGGTATAATTCATAAAACTTAATAAGGAGGAAGAAAATAACCCTCTTATTTCAGTTCCGGCTTTTGTTAACTTTGTTCCTGTTATTTTTAGACACCTCAAGTAGGGTCTTTTGGAGTGTTTGCTTTACATGTGTACAAGTCCTACAGGGTCTGTTGTGTTAATGGCTTCAGGTGTCAGTCATCACAAGCAAGCTTAAATGCTTCCTGCCGTGAATAATTTCATCGGATTGGTAAATCTGAAAAAAGTTCTTTATTCACAACCAAGAAGTATTTCATTTCATTTTATTTATACAGGGGAAATACAACTCAGGCTGTGAAGCCTGTTTTTCAGGTATCCCTGATTTTACATATAAAAAAACACAACTACGACATAGTACACTGAGTAACAATAATAAACAATCAATAATAAAAGCCATGTCACATACAATACAGATGTCAATTTTCGCTGGGATTGCCATTCTTAAAGTCCTTGTAAGTAATAGCAGCTCTTTGTTTGAGTGGTAATGTGTTCCACAACTGAGCCCCATAGTGTTGCATACTACTACGGTATGACGCTACTCTAGCTGAGGGACAGTGGAGCAGGTGGGGGTCGTAATCCCGAATCAGCTTGGCCTCTGTGCGTGTTCGGGCTCTTAGCATAGGCGGAGACTTCCAACGAAAGAGGTCTGTCATGTACACTGGCGCCTTTCCCCGTACTGCCTTGAAAACTGTAGCAAGAGAGATTGTCTCTACCCGCTTGGTCAATGGCTCCAGTCCTGCCTCAGCTAGCAAGACTTCCACTGGGACGTGATCTTTAAGTAAGTGACCTGTGATTAGCCTTGCAGCTCTGTTTATCAATCTGCCCAGTTGCAAGACGAGTGTTTTGTTGCTCAGTACTAAACTGGGTAGCCAGGCTGTGGCGCAGTAGTCCAGATGAGACAATAACAGTGTCTGGTACATTGTTTGAAGAATGTCCGTTGAGACAAAGGCTCTGGCACGTCCCATGGCACCTAGACCACCAAGGATTTTTGCGGTGATTTTCGCAACATGTGCCATCCACCGGAGTGACGGGTCGAGAGTGATGCCCAGGTACGTGAACGAGCTGACTTGTTCATAAACATTCACGCCATCTGTTATGTTGACTGTTCCCCCAGCATATCTCAGTTTCTGTGGAAGTCCAAACAACATTGATTTCGTCTTGTCAGGGTGTAGTAGAAGCTTATTTTCATTTAGCCAGTCAACCACCCTCCTGACATCGCTAGATACTGCCTCCTCACAATCCTTCACGGTGCTAGCTGAGAAGTACAGGACTGTGTCGTCAGCATACATTTGGATACTACAGTTTCTAATGACATTGGGTAAGTCATTGACGTACAAACAGAATAATAAAGGGCCCAACACACTTCCTTGAGGTACCCCGCAGTTGACCCGCGATTTTGAGGAATATTGACCTTGTAGATGTGTTGTCTGGAAGCGGTCTGCAAGGTATGACTCGAACCAGTTTGTCACATCAGTGTCAAAGCCCAGCTTCTTGAGTTTACCCAGGAGGATGTCATGATTAACTGTATCAAAGGCCTTCCTTAGGTCCAGGAAGAGAGCAACAGTGACCTTACTACAGTTGAATGCAGACTTGATATCCTCAACAATTTTCTGCACCGCAGTCGCTGTGCTATGATGTCTCCGAAACCCGCTTTGGTGAGTGGTGAGGAGATCGTGTCTAGTCAGGAACCGTGTTACCTGATTTCCAACGAGCTTTTCCATCACCTTTGACATAACACTTAACACAGACACTGGACGATAATTCGCAACGTTAGCTCTGTTCCCCGACTTGTGTATTGGTGAGATCTGGGCCTCTTTCCAATCAGTTGGAACCTGACCAGTAGCCAGTGATAAGTTGAATATGTGCGTCAGTGGCTTCACGATTACAGGGGCGGAGTCTTTAAGAAGTTTGGATGGGATTTTGTCCAGCCCTGTGGCTTTCTTCGTTTTCAGCCTCTGAAGTTCATTTAGCACAGTTGACTCGTCAACAGACTCAAAACTGAACGTCCTCGTGGGCTCAGGGATGTGGCGGAGAGGGTTCCCCTGGGGAGCTGTCATTCCGTCAGTCAGTTTGCTGGCACAAGTTGAGAAGTAATCATTGAATTCCTGTGCCATTTCACTGGGATTAGATGTGGAAGTGTTGTCAGGTCGCACTAAGTTCTGTACTTGGCTTTTTGATTTGGACTTCCCTGTAAAGGCGTTTATAATTTTCCACATGAGGGATTGGTCACCCTTAGCTTCTGACACAGCTTCGGCGAAATGAGTCTTCTTCTCCTTCCTGATCATAGAAGTTGTCTGGTTCCTTAGGGATCGGTAGATTTCCCAGTCCTTCACATCCTTGGTTTTAATGGCTTTGCGTCTGGCTGCGTCCCGACGTCCCATCATGTTTTTCACCCTGTCCGTCAGCCACGGAGCAGTATGGCTGTTTTCCCTCACTGTTTTCATGCGAAGTGGAGCGTGCTCATCAGCAACACTCAGGAAAACATCTTTGAAGGCATTCCAGGCATCGGTGACATCAAAGCAGTCAAGCACTGTATCCCATCTAACTGACTTTAAACTGTCGATGAAGGACTGTTGTGTGTACTGCTTGTAAGTCCTGTATTCACACCGGCGACTTCCACCAGCCTCTCCTCCAGCTTTAGCACATGTCAGTATAAGGTTGTGATCAGATGGCCCCCAGGCCACACTTGCACTTGACTTGTAACGGTCCGGGTTAGAGACAAAGATGTTGTCGATACACGACTCAGTTGTCTCTGTAATGCGGGTGGGTTCGCGTATTACAGGGTCGAGCTGGTACAAACCCATCAGGAATTCCACCGAAGACATGGCTTGAGTTGAATTTAGCAGGTCTGAGTTGAAATCCCCCATGATGGCGACGTCTGCATTTTCTTTTTCTGCAGTTTGACTGAGTTTGTGCACAAGTGATTCAGCAGAGTTTCTCCAGTCAGGTCCAGAGGTCGGTGGTCGATACACGCAGGCCAGCAGAGTCTTTCTCGCCTTCTCCGGCTTAATCTCGATACAGCAAACCTCCAAGTCGTCTTGCTCGAGCTCACAGCGCCGTTGAGACGGAATTGTCTGTTTCACGTACACACCTACGCCCCCACCTTGCCTGTCTCTGTCCCTTCTGTACAAAGTGTAACTATCGATGCCTACAAAAGAGTCTGGAATAGTGTCTGATAAACGGGTTTCATTGAGTCCTAATACATGTATACGCATACTCCTAAGAAGTAGCTGCTGAATTTCATCCAAATGTCGTGGGAGGGAGACCACGTTGTAGAATCCATAGACGATGCCCTTTCTCCAGTCAGGTAACCCCTCCGCAACCGGCCCCGGGTTGGGTGACACGTCGCCAGCCAGCAGTAGCGTAACACAGGCTAAAAAGTTCAGAGTCTGTTCTGTCCTTTCGGTGCGTATGTTTGCCCTGCTAAGGACTCTTACGCCTAACAGTCCAGGACTGACTTTCACAGAGTTTACAGTTTGTGTGATCCATGTTCCTGTTTCTGCATGTACATTACTAACAGCCTTTTCCCATTTTGGGACTACAGTTGGACGAGGGAACACCGCTAACAGCAATACACTCAAGAATAATGCTCTTGGGATGCTAAATGTAACTACCCCTTTTACCGCACTGTACAGTCCTTGTGCAAAATACATGGTCATTCGATTAATTATAAATTTGCATATCAAAACCAGTTGCCTAGTCAGGGACTACCAAACATTCCGTAAGCATAGGCTAGTCTGATTTGCATATCAATATACATGGAGGGATTACCCTGATATAATGAACAATCAGTAACAATAAAATACTGCCTGCAGCTAAGTATTGCACATTCACAAGTTATCAATTAAAATACACACTTAAGAAATATCTACCAATGAATTATGAAGTTACTGAGGTAAAAACAGCTTTGTACAGTTGATGTGGCACGGCTCAAACACTGTCCCCCTCCCCAATCGGAACGTCGGTTCGATGAGGATGGCCCCAAGAGAATTTACAATGCACAACTTTCAAGTGCACAGAGATATAATAAGCAATCAACAAACCTCTAGAGCCAATCCTTCACCACAACTGACCGAGGGTGCGGACCTATATTGCGCTGTGCCACTCAAACTGTCGATGGATGGACCAAGATGGGCGCTTCGAAGGTTGGCACAATTACACCAAGATTTATCAGGAATGCTTACAAACTGACAAAAGAAACTTGAACAGTACGCACAAGACAAGCGTGCTAACAATGCTACATTCAATTCTACAGAGAATAACAATGTTTAAGTAAGATTTACCCCTGATAAATACTGGATGTTCTCTAAGAAATTCAGGTAGCGGCCATCTTGGACCAAACCAGACAGACATATCCCTGTAACATAACAGCAGACGCTTTGGTGACTGTCCATCGTTTTGGTGGCCGTCTATCGTCTTCTTCAGGGCAATAAAGTGTTGCTGCTAACAATGCAGTCCCCAACATCAAGTATTGTGAGATATTGAATTGGTCAAGTCAAGTCAAGGCCTTTATTTTCTTTCGAATGCTTGTTCGGCCACACAGGCCGCTTTTCAAAAAGGTTGAAGTGGAGGGGTAGGAGTCAGGGATAAAAAGGACAAAAGAAACTGTAGGATATTATATAGCTTATGTACAGTTTCTTTTGTACTCTTTATCCGTGATAATATGGCTATATCAACACAATCATTAGTAATATTAGTCAAAATAAATAAGTTAAATAAATGAATACATGAATACATCATTAAGTCATTAAGTCCATCATCAGATCCTTGATCAAAGCCTGGATATGCATGTTCCATTAGGGATTTGAAAATATGGATGGACGGGGCCGCCCTAATGTGTCTCGTTCCATACTACTGCGCCGGAATAGACCAGGCTTCTCCTGTATGGGATGATGAAGCAGTCCGTTGGTGGACAACAATAATGAGACCGAATTTGTTAGCAGCAACACCTGTGCAGCAGTGCAGTGCAATGTGAACCAGACCAGTCAGTATCACTCTGGGAAAGGTGCAACAGATGGTCACCGAAACGTTGGCTGTTACATGTATGTTACGTGACGTTGTGTGGCGCAATCGGTAGGGTGTTTCGCCCAGAATCGAGAGGTCCCGGGTTCGAAACCACTGCTATGCCCCAATGCTGTGCCCTTGGGAAACGCACTTGACATGACTTTCCTCACTCCACTCAGGTGTGAATGGGTACCTGACTTCGGTTGGGGAAGGTCGTATTGAGGTCACCTGCTGGCGTCGAATGGCAGCCGCCCAGACCCTTGCGACAGTTCCACAAAGTGCAAGTGTGGAGCAAATATGTATCAGTTGTGTATTATGTGACTGTAAACCCTGCAGCAATTTAGCACTGGCTGCCATTGCACGGGTAATTTCTGACCAATAAACCATTATTACTCCCTGGTGAATAAAGAACGTTCAATTTTTCCAAACCCGATGAAATTATTCACATTCAGCATTTAGGCCTGTGAGTGACACCTGAAGTCATTAAGATAACATACTCACACACACAGACAGGCCAAAAACTATATCTCTATTTTCAATGGAGATAACAAGTTTCATGGAGATAACCCATATGTCTGCTTGGAGATAACAAATTTACTTTGCAGTGATAGGACAACCGTGAATAGTTTTATCGGGTTGGTAAGTCACTGAATAAAAAGACTCCTTGTTTCAAAAAAGTTTAAAATGTCGTTTCGAAACGTCAGTTGAATAAAAAGAGTCTTTTTACTCACAGATAGGACAAGTTTACGAAATAGTGAGTGGACGTGCAAAATTGGAGCTGTGCATCGTATTGTGCGGCTGCAACAAATACTGAAATAGGTTGTCAAAACGTCTATAAGGGAGAAAAATAAGGTTGCGTACCTTAGAAAACTATGTTCAACTGATTTACCTAACCGATGAAACTATTTATGGTCTTACTTCACCCAGATACTACCTACCTACCTACCTAGTCCCTTGACCTTCAGGTCATTTAGGGACAAGGTAAACCTGTCACACAAATACAAAAAGTGAAAAATATTCTCCAGAAACAAACTTAAGTTGGAGCCCATACCTCTGTTTGCAGATAAGCAAATAACATTGCCAAGGTCGTCACACTTCGACCTCCCTTGAACCCTGATGAACTGTCTGACAGGATCAAATATTTGCAATTTAGCGACAACCCGTGACTTGCATAATGCCATAATTGTCTATTGCCGTGTGTGTATACCTGCATGCCGAATGAAAGCGGGCTTTGTTTTTAGAGCACACCGATGAATATATATCAGGCATATGAAAACAGTTTTTGACTCATGCCTTCCTGAACCTCTAACAATACCTGGTGTCGTATTACAAGCCAAACCACCTGGTGACTCACAGAGTTCACCTTAAATGTTTGCCAAGAGTTTTTTGGCACCACCCTTTTTTGGCGCTACGTGCAGATAAACATGTCTAATTGTAAATGAGTGTGCCATGAAAGAGGAAGTCAGCCATGGCTACTTTCATGCACTTATGACTGCTTTATATCTAGAACAAAGTTTGTGAATCATGATGTCTATATTACACACACACAATCTGATACCTACCTATAGGCCCACGCACAGCCGATTACCCCATGATACATGAACTACATTAGCCTGGATACCAGACCTTTCGCGCGATGCGATGATAAGCCTTTTTGGCCGGGGAAGACCTGGTAGTAGGGATAGAGTTGGCACCCGGGCGCTTTGGCAGCCGAACCCTGATATCTATCGCGCGAGAGATAATTAGTGGGCCGTGTGCTGTCTGTGGCGGCGGCGCGAGTTGCTTCCCCGGCCGAAGGATTAGCGCCAGGAGCGCGGTGGTCTGGCACCCAGGCTAGAACTACATAAAGTGACAATCGGAACAAGCCACATAGACAGGGAGGAATTATTCTCAAAACGGCAAGGTCAATCGCAATAAATAGCTCCACAAACACTGGTAAAACCGCCAGCCATACATGTATGACGTTAGGAACATAGAAAAAGGTTTTGGAGGAGCAATTTTTGAGGTCCCAACCCGCATGCATGCCCGTACAGATCGATTTGTACAGTCCACGTGGATACGTTTGTTTACATCCGCTGCAGTACAGACAAAACTATGTCTTCTGTAAAGCGTAAAAAGTTTAAATAAACACAGATCGCCAGTGGCCAACATGTACGTGTGAAAAACAGGATATTCCAAGAGTAAAGCTTCGTTACTGTGGACTATAACGTAGCTGAGCGTAGCCCTACCTTTTTCCCGCCCAGAGGTTATACCGGAACTTCTGCAGCTGGGGGTTCCGCGTTCTGAGGGGGGTGTACAGTATTTCGGATTCACTTCCTGAAAGTCCGCTCTTTTCCACGAACTTCCTGGTCTGGTTTAATGCTAGAACGCTTATATCTGGCCCACTGCTCGCTGTAAAGCTTCTCCAGAAATGAACAAGGGGAAAGGTAGGGGAATCCCCACCACTGGGCGACGGAATAATTCAGTAAGGGTGTGTTTTTCGAAAATTCTGTAGTTTATGAAAAGTAGCGCTTTAAACATAACAGCTACTACTAAACAAATAAAGCTGATTTTCCTCTATAGAAAAGACGATTTATGCTTCAAATAAAGTAGACGAAAGTACAAGGGGAAGTAGCCAACTGCAAATTTATGATTTGTTATTTAAAGTTCTACCTACATAGCATTTAGACTCGTCCTACTACGTCATCTAATTATGCACAAGTGCACAAGTGGGCGTGCCCCAACTCGTTCTGAAATACAATACCTGGAAAACAATCATGGCGTTATATAAACTGTTGTTGTGCTAAAACTTGTCGGGAGTTTCGACGCCCTACGAAACTGCTTTCATCCCATCGCAACTTAAACTGTATGACACATTCCGAAAGATGCGTAGTTTTGTGCTACTATTTTGTCAAATGGTTTCCTCTTCGTCAAATTCTGTCGCCCCCACAGGCAAAATGGTTTCTACCAGAGACGTTCCAATTCCAAGATGGCCGCCGCCAGGTGAAAAATTATGGTTTCTTGAAAACAAGGTAGGTTTTCACGGTAACGTTTGTATTTAACATCCGATTTTAAGATTTTTAGAATACTATCAGGGATGGTGGTGTTTTTGAGCGCAGTTTCGTTATTTGTTATGCTAATAACATTGAAAGGAAACGCCCCTCCGGCCATTTTGGATATGTGAATTGGAAGGTATGAAAATTATGTAGGTTTCATACGTGGCCGAAAACAATTTCGATACATAAAGATAGGACATCGATTTATGACAAGAAATATCTTGCAACTCTTTAGTCAAATGAACAGAAAATTTTTGTTCTGTATTAGAATTATGAAGGAGCCTTATGCAACTATAAAACACCGCCTTTTTCGACATCGGGCCGATTCAAATTTGTTTATTTATATAAAGTCTGAATAGGGGGCCTCCTTGATAAATATAAGTAATATGTGGGCCCTATTGTTTAGCGTTGCCTCTACAATGTACTGCCACTAAGAAACAAACATGTATGTATGTATGTCAGCAACATACATGTATGTTTCTTATGTAACTTATACATATGCGTATGTTTCTTGTTTTGTAGTGTTGTTGTTTTCTTCAAAGAAGAGAATAAGGATGATGACAAAATGAACTTGAAATAGCACCAAACTAGAGTTAAGTATTTGTGCTGCATATACTTCAGGTTTGCTATGTTAGCTTAACTATTCGTATTACGGGGACTTTTTGTAAAAATGAATTGGTATTGAATTTTTCTTTTTATTTGAGTTGAATGTGTGATAGTTTTGTGCCGATTTGTTAGAAATAGAGAGAACGCTAGCGACCCCCAAAAACACCCCTCCCAATGAAATGGTATGGCTACCCTTCGACGTCACAAAATCAAGATGGCGGCCACCACACATGCCAACGGATCCAACAAAGGTTTTGCTACGCAAACCTGTAACAAATTAGGCAATCAGAGATAGCAGACTTCACCCCCTTCATGCTGGTCAGAAATGCACACAGTCACATGCATCAATTAGGACGTTTGCACTGGAGTCATTGCAGACACATGAAAAACAAATTGCTTCAGTCACTTGGGATGAACTAAAAACCATTTGCTTTGAGGCAAAATAATAGGTGTCTGTAGTTTTATCATGTACCAATCGTGTTGTTGTTGTTGTTGTCCTTGTTTAACGTCTATAATATCGCTAGACGTGGTCTCTTGGTGCTGGGTTGCTTGGTTCTGTGTACGAGTCGATTGTCTCTCTAGGTATTTAACTCTTGGTGACCTGTGCTTGTGTGTAGTTGGAGGTGTTTCTAGGGGAGCGCATCGAGTCTGTACGTACTCTCGATGTACCAGGAGAGAGCTAGGTACATCTGCTTGTTGATTGCCTTGGAAAGGTCTTCCCTAATCAATCAACCAGTTCTGGAGCAAGTTTGAACTGAAATATCCAACACAAACATTGGACTTACCAAAATTTTTGACTGTACACTCAGAGGAATGAGCACTGTCCACTGCTGAGATGATGTCATATTATGCAGATAAAATTTGGGTAAGTCCAATATTTGTGTTGGAAATTACAATTCAATCTTGCCCCGGAATTACTTCTACCTATGCAGATGAACTTTCAAGCTAAAATCAGCCAGTTGTTTATGTTTGTTGAGAATATTAATGTTTGACTATAATAATAGTATTCTCATTTCTCCCATCCAGACCTCAATTTTGTAGCAACAGGAGTGTCTGTATCAGTCTGCCATCCACTGCAGAAAGGTCAAAGGTCACCCTTAACCATGGAGATGCTGAAGAAGCTGCAGAGCACCGTACAGAGTACGGTGAGCAGTGCGGCGAGCTCGGTGCTCGGCAACCCGGTAACCAGGGAGTTTGAGATCAAGAACCACGTAGCCAGCGGAGGCCCGGGGTGCCTGTGGAAGATCTATAATGGCGTCAAGAAAACCACAAAACAGGTGGGGGCTCAGAAGGGTTTGCCTATTATTTTCAAGCTGATATTTTATGGCCAAAAGTCCTGCTTAAATGTTTACATTAGATTTACAACTGAGAAAAGTGCTCCGATTTTCTTACACAAAGCACCATAACTATGAAGGCAAGGGAAATAGTGTCACCTTACATCATGTATATATATGATTGTTTGAATGACCATATGCCAATGTATATGACAGCCTCGTCAAAAAAGTCAGAAAAGTTTAACATTTCTTTCAGGCTTTATCCTAGTGTTAAAAAAAATAATGTAACCATTTACAGACAACAACCACAGCAAAAGTTAAAAGGGAAAGACAGTATCATGTAATACAGTGCTGCATGAAGTCTGCTATGTTTTGTGTCTTCAGGAGGTTTCAGTGTTTGTGTGTGAGAAGAGACAGTTTGAGCGGATGAGTCGGAGAGACAGGGACGCTGTGATGAAGTCTGCTATGTTATGTGTTGCAGGAAGTGTCTGTGTTTGTGTGTGTGATGAAGTCTGCTATGTTATGTGTTACAGGAGGTGTCTGTGTTTGTGTGTGTGATGAAGTCTGCTATGTTTTGTGTTGCAGGAAGTGTCTGTGTTTGTGTGTGTGATGAAGTCTGCTATGTTATGTGTTACAGGAGGTGTCTGTGTTTGTGTGTGTGATGAAGTCTGCTATGTTATGTGTTGCAGGAAGTTTCTGTGTTTGTGTGTGTGATGAAGTCTGCTATGTTATGTGTTGCAGGAAGTGTCTGTGTTTGTGTGTGTGATGAAGTCTGCTATGTTATGTGTTACAGGAGGTGTCTGTGTTTGTGTGTGTGATGAAGTCTGCTATGTTATGTGTTACAGGAGGTGTCTGTGTTTGTGTGTGTGATGAAGTCTGCTATGTTATGTGTTACAGGAGGTGTCTGTGTTTGTGTGTGTGATGAAGTCTGCTATGTTATGTGTTACAGGAGGTGTCTGTGTTTGTGTGTGTGATGAAGTCTGCTATGTTATGTGTTGCAGGAAGTTTCTGTGTTTGTGTGTGAGAAGAGACAGTTTGAGCGGATGAGCCGGAGAGACCGGGACGCTGTTGTCGAGGCCATGAAGAGGGGCGTGACCCAGCTGACCCGACTCAGACATCCTCGTCTGCTCACTGTGCAGCATCCACTGGAGGAGTCCAGGTACAGTCGTTAAAATGACTCACGGTACACCCTGTCATGTACCGTTTTGACTGTTATATACTGAGTTGATATACGTGTTGTTACCTTCAACAACTTTTGATTTGAATTTAATTTATGTTCATTTACCACTTGTTTTCTTTGAATTTAGATTGATTTGAATCAATGTACCCTTTTGTGTTGCCACTATATTATGTTCATATTATTTTGCGTTACTCATTACTGCTATTATTATGATTTATTTCTGATTATTATCATTTACTACTGTACCTCTACCAACACTCCTATGTCAAGTTTATGTATTCAATTGGTGTCCTATAAGTCTGTATGGGCTGGGAGACTTTATTGAGCTGCAGGACACGAAAATAAAACATTCATTCATTCACAGTACCGTTGCACTGTTGACTGTTTGAGAATGATGGGCGGGTTTGCTTAATTAAAAGAATGGCCAAAATATTCACAAGGCACCTTCATAAAAAAAAAATGTGATTGTTCATGAAGGTTAGACATCCAGGTAATAAGATACGCAAAAAAACAGTTACTCAAGCAACTGGATAGATTTTGGAAACGGTCAGGCATTACAGGTAGCATCCACTACCATTTTCTTTGTTTGTTTGTTTTTCTGTTTGTTTTATTGAGACTATTTGGCAGTGAATAGACAAGATTTGCAGATCACCAGGTTTAAAACCAAAAACTATCAGTGAGAATTGATATGTAAATAAGGTGAAGACAATTTTTAGATAGTCCAAAGTGATTTGATTGTATCTTTTGTTTTTGATTTTTGTTTGTTCATTTGTTTGTTTTGCTCTATCCACAGAGACAGCCTGGCGTTTGCCACAGAGCCGGTGTTTGCCAGCCTGGCCAACGTGCTGGGGAACTATGAGAACATGCCGACGCCCGTTCCCACCGCCATCAAGGACCACCAGCTGTACGAGGTGGAGATCAAGTACGGACTCTTACAGGTGGGTCGGACATCTTGGGCACATGAGGCAGGTGACAGAGGGGTTCTTTTCTCTATCAAAAAGTTTATTTTCTATATAAATGTATGTGTCACACTGTCAACGACCTTCAGATGATTTCATTTACCAAATTAAAAGATCACCAGAGAATCTAGCATATTATTTGCCTGAAAATTGGGTCTAGTGACCTCCGGTGACCAGCTAAAAATCCCACAGTGACCAAGATGAAACTGGCCGTATTCTGGCCGAAAACATTCTTTTGAGCTCACAGACTTGTCAAGAGAGCAGTGTTTGCCTCTACCTTGTTTTTGTTCGTCGGTTATGATTATAGATTAGTTAATGCAAACGTCCAAAAGCTGGTTAGCTTTTTTTAGTCAGTAAAAGTGAATCAGCATATTGAGAGAATCTAATCTGGGATGTCGTAAACTAAACGAAGCGACATCTGCTACCAAAACTTGTATCTGTCCCTGCAGGTGACAGAAGGGCTGGCTTTCCTCCACAACGACGTAAAGATGGTCCACGGTAACCTGACACCAGAGGTCATCATCCTGAACAAGAACGGGGCCTGGAAGGTCGCAGGGTTCGAGTTCTGCATCCCTTCCTCAAACCCCCCCGATCAGGCCGTGAGTTTCAGTCTTCTGGTCCTGATCTGTAACATATTTAAAAGCCTCACTCATGTTAACTCTTTAGGGGGTGTTCGACATCAAGTGAGGAAGCCACAAGGATTATTTCAAACCCTTGTTACCACTTACAGTAATCGTCTTTAAAGCCCCAGTCACACATTCACATTTGGCGCCTGGTTGGGAGTAGCCTGGAACCAATCCTTTTCTAGCTCCAGTTTCTTCCTCTTATCACATCCAAGCAGAATATAACTTTCCCAACTTTGACTCTTCAAACTCTAGAGGATGCAACCAGTATCACGGATGACCTGCAGCTCACGACTAAATCCCAACCATTGTCTGGAGAAGGTCAGAAGGCCATGGTCTGCTGTTTGTGATAGCTATCTTAACCTTGCCCTTCCTACCTAATCTCATAACAAATTTGACTTGATACTAGGCTATACCTTGACGGGGAAATTGCAAGCAATAAGCTACATGGATTTAGTCTTAAGTGTTTGTCCTACAATGATTCCGTCTTGATATTTTAAACATTTTCCACATCTCATGTCCACATTCTTCTCTAATTCTCGTGTCTTTGCTGTTCCAGGCATTCTTCCCAGCTAAGGAGTACGATGAGAACCTGACACCGCAGGCGCAGCAGACGCTGAACTACCACGCCCCGGAGTACGTGCTGCAGTGCTCGTGCGACACGCCAGGGGACTTGTTCTCCCTGGGCATGCTGTTCTACGCTATCTTTAACCAGGGCAAGACCATCATGGACTGTGGCTCCAGTCTGCCGACTTACAAGAGAAACATAGAACAGGTAGGCTACCATTGAGGGTGATTTTCCTAGATATTGCCATGTACAATGGGTATTATTCCATATATGGGTATACTTTCTATATATGGGCATACTATACCTCCAGTCTGCCAACTTACAAGAGAAATATAGAGCAGGTAGGCTCCAATGTAGGATCATGTCTGCTATATATCAGAATGTTTACTATGTATAAGCATGTACAAACAGGTATGCTATATCTACACAATCATGTATATGGGTATGCTTGCTGTATTTAGGCATGTCCGATGTGTTTCATTATGGACTCACGGTGAAACATTATTTTGGCATATTTGATTCCTAAATATGCCATATGCATGTTTTATCTTACATGTAATTTGCATGTGCCAATTTTCTATGGACGTTCTGGACCAGCTCATCACGGCGATGATCTAGATTTGCTAGAAAATTACAGAATTATACACTTTTTTGTTTTGCTGTTTTGCGTTGTTGTTGTATGCCCATACTTTCTTTTTCTTTTACATGTTGGTTGCGTTATGCCTGGCTTGGAATGGTATAAACCTGGCATGATTATCAGAAGGTACATTGTGATTTTTGTTGCAGCTCTCTAACCTCATTTCACCCATTTCATCTAGCAGCATGGGACTACCACTAACTTTACATCAGATCATGATACAGTGTACAAAATTGCCATGGATATATAGTGAGCATGACTTAATTGGTGCATAGATGTTACATACAATGTATATCATTCACTTGTACATATATCATTCACTGTGGTTCTACAATAATTTTATTGATAAAACAGTATGAATTTCTGGAGATCCTTTATCTAAAATTAAAAGTCAGTGTTCAAAAATTGTAATCTTCTTTGTTTATTACAATTCCTCACTTGCTTGTTTTCTAAAATGCTTATGACAATGTGATAATTCCATCATAATCTCCTATGTTGTAGTGGTTTTTAAGGGCCCACATCACCTTCTTGCATACTTCAATAAAATCATAAATTATTGAATTGTGTTTGCTTATTGAAAAGTCATGTGGCTTTGTTTCTTTTTCTGTCCCTTTTCCCCAGCTTGGCTCCCTGCGGATGTCAGTCCTGGGTAGCGTGCCTGACCCCGTGAGGGAGTGTGTCAAACTCATGCTCAACGTGGAGCCAACGGTCAGGCCTGATGCCGACCAGATGTCAAAGGTTAGGGGTCATCGTGTCAAGGTTCATTCTTATGAGAATTAAAACTGTGTACATTTCTGTTCACAAGATCAATTTTGATGTTATCTCTGGGCCTCTGATGGCCATATTATTGTCCAAGAGCTTGGAGAAATTGTATAACTTAATACGATCGCTATTCACTCACTATCCGGTTTATCATATACAATAAAATTTAAAAAATCATTGCTATTTAATCACTATCTAGTTTATTGTCTGTTGTTCCCTCATGAGGGTTTGACATGATTTCACATAGATGTCATGATGGCTTGTTGGCATATCCCCAGATGCCTCTGTCCTGCAGGCTAACACTGTGGCTATAGCTTGAGGAGGTTCAAGTCTTCCGCTTGTGTTGTCAGTCCATCTCTTATGTGGTCGTACCCATGGATTTTGTTGTTGTGTACCACTAACCATTGTTTTACCTGCAGATCCCATTCTTTGACGACGTTGGTGCGATGACGCTGCAATACCTGGACACCCTCCTCCAGAGGGACAACCTGCAGAAGTCTCAGTTCTTTAAGGGGCTCCCCAAGGTCATGTCCAAACTGCCAAAGGTGACACCGCATTCTTCTTCTTGATCTTTGGAACACAGTGGTTGTATTGATGGGCCAGATTTCTACAGATATTGACAATGTGAGGAATTTGCCTTCAGAGGCCAATGTACAAATTTAAAATCTGTTCTGCCTTCTTATTGTCATATAAAATATGACTTTTACATAATTATATGCATCCCAGTACTCTGCATGTTTATCACACAGAAACTGGTTATCAATAATACAAGGGGTTCTTCCAGGTGTAAGTGAATCAAACCTTACAGTCTGACGCAGCTTCTATATAGTATGCCAAACCGGTGTGTTATACGTACAGGTGGTTTACCAGTTATGCTAAAACAAAGAAAAAACTTAACAAACAAACAAACAACTGTGGTATGGTACCTTCATGCCTTTTTTTTGTGCTGCAAACTAGATCTGGTTGCAGAACGTGGATGATCGTGTTTCGTTCCATTAATAACAGATCATGTTACTTTCCTACTCCAGAGAGTGCTGCTACAGAGGGTGCTGCCGTGTCTCACCCAGGAGTTTGTGAACCCCGACATGATACCCTTCGTCCTGCCAAACGTGCTGCTTATTGCCGATGACTGCTCCAACGAGGAATACACCAGACTGGTCCTTCCTCAGCTCAAACCTGTTTTCAAGGTGTCTGAACCAGTTCAGGTAAGGAAATATTACACTATACATGTATAGCTACACTGCTCCTTCCTCAGCTGAAACCTGTTTTTAAAGTTTCTGAACTTGTTCAGGTAAGGAATACACCTTAACTCAAATCTGTCCTCAAGGTTTCTGAACCGGTTCAGGTGAACGTCATTTAGAGTGTCACTTCAGATCGGAAGGTCAAACATGGAAGTAATGGCTGTCTCTTGTCACATGAGAACTCCAAGACGAGATCTGACCCTAATACCACGTTGATGAAGAGACAGAGAGTTCGTCTCGAAAGCTCCCCAGAGCAATCTTTTTTTGTGTTGTGTGTAAGGCTTAAATGTTTGTCAAAAGTATGGAAGTTATTAGTTGAACAAAATATCATCTACATGACGATTGTATATGTCAGGGTAGTGTTTGCAGTCTGACAGAATCAGCCATTTTGCCGGTGGAGATTGTGAGTCGGTAAATTTAAAGATATTCCTTTAAAGACGAACTTTTCAACGTCGATTCAGGTCACTTAAGATCAATGGATTGACTTGAAATTTAGGATTCATAAACGGGAGACCACCCTGATGCATCCTTAGCATCTTGATTGGAGCTTCTGTGGACAGAGACTCAGAATCAGTATCTCTGCTCGTAGAATTGCCAGGTTGCAATCTCTACCGTCACGGTGATATGTTCAAAAACATCTATTTGTGTACAATGTCATATGTTTTGTACAATGTAATAATGCTTCACCTATGATGTTTTCTACAGATTGTAATAATCCTGCTGCAAAAGATGGACCTTCTGCTGAGCAAGACTCCCTCCCAGGATGTGAAAGACCACGTCCTCCCCATGGTCTATAGAGCAATGGAATCTTCCATGCAGCCCATACAGGTAGGGCTACATATGCAATTTGTATACTAAAACCCGATAAAATTACGGAAATTAAAGAATTTCTTTGAAGGACCCAAATCTGAAATTAGAGTGCAGGAATAAGTAAATCTTGGTGGTTTTAGGATGAGACTTTTTATGGATGACTGTTTTACCAAAAAACAAAAGTTTCATTTTATAGTTTCACCTAATCATTGCTTACTTATCTACTTTGTCCCTGGAGAGACATCATGGATGAAGAGGATTTCGTTGGTAGAAAAATGAAGAAAAAAAATTAAGAAATATGCATGTCAAGAAAAACAGAATGCCAGATTGAAGAAGATAACTGTTGACCTGAAAACAGAAAATGACCAAGATTTTTACAAATACACACACACAGGCTAATCCATTGCTACTGATGGTTTAATGACCTGTCTCCCCTCCCCTCCCCAGGAGCGGTGCCTGGCCATCATCCCCACCTTCTCCAGTATGGTGGACTTCTCCACCATGAAACATTCCATCATTCCCAGGATCAAGACCATGTGTCTGCAGACAAGCTCGCTATCGGTATGGAAACCTTCTTTTCTTCTAACAATTTAGTGTTCAAAGTTGAGACGTATAAACTGTGCTACAAAATGGAGTGTCAACTGTAAGCTGTTGCGCATGGATGTTAACATACATTCATGAGGTATTCTAGCTTTCTGTTTCAAGGCAAGTACAGTTCCATGCAGTCTTCTCTAAAAACAACTAGTACTGTTCAGTGCATTCATGACCTACATGCAGTCTATCCATATCCTTAAAGGATGTAAATGTTAATGGATGTTAATGGATGCAGTGTTCTCACCAGGATGTTTTCACAGTGTAGGGGTCAGGTACAGAAGGCCAACTTTCCGCAGCACAAGTCACTCGCGGAGTGCCAAAGCCATGATAAAGGTTGGGAGTCTGGCATCTTCCCGAAAAAATTTTTGAAATTCTATTTACTGCATTTTGAGGGATAAATTTAAGTTTTTCCTCTGTCACAGACTCATCCTAAAGCCAAATAAGAACTTTTATAAGATTTATGAAGGTTCTTCCAAGAAAGAAACACCCCTATGCTCATTGAAACACAGCATCGGGGTCCAGATCACAGCATCGGGGGCCCCTATGCTGAAAAGGCCTAGTGAGAACACTGGGATGTAAAGCTGTTTCAAAAGTATGTCCATATACTCCCTGAGTTCCCCTGGTGTGGCATTGGGGACTCATTTTTTTTACAACTTCGTTCATGCATCCCTAGGTGCAGGTAAACTGCCTGGTGTGTTAAAGGATATTTGATGTTTAACAAGTGTGTCCATGCCCCCCCTAGGTGCGAGTCCACTGCCTGGTGTGTCAAGATCATGTGGTATAATTGTAAATATATTTAACAGGTGTGTCCATGCCCCCCTAGGTTCGAGTGAACTGCCTGGTGTGTCTGGGGAAGATGCTAGAGTCCCTGGATAAGTGGTTTGTGTTGGACGAGCTCCTGCCCATGTTACAGGAGATCCCCTCAAGAGAACCAGCTGTACTTATGGGAATGTTAGGTGAGGAAGTGCTCCCTTATAAATTAGGTTTTGGTTGTAGAATATCAGGAAAAATAGGGTAAGATCTTTTATATGAAACATAAGGGAAGAGGTCCTAGAAAAGTAAAAAGATGAGTAAGTTGTTTTCAGAAAAAAGAAAAAAACAAGGAGGAGCTACACTATACGAAATAGTATTAGTTAGATTATGTGCACTATGTCTTGACAACATGTTCAAGTTTTCTATGGTACAATATAGTGATTTTACTGAGTCAGACCCAAAGCTGTGATTTGTGTATCCAGACGACATCACACCTAGCTTACAGTGCATGGTCTGTAATAGGCTTGGAGCATTTTTACATTTCCTTTCTTTAAGGAGCTATGTTTTAACATCTGAGATATGCTGACCCCCTGCAGGAATCTATAAGATGACCCTGGAGCACAAGAAGCTGGGGATCCCGCGGGACGTGCTGGCCACCAAAGTCCTGCCCTTCCTCCTGCCCATAGTCATCGATAATGGACTCAACCTCAAGCAGGTGGGAAATAGGATCTTGAAGTTTTCTTTTTTCCCAACCAGTAAATTCTCACCTGCTGACGATTATGTGTCTGTCAGACACCTTCTTCAGAGCTTCTGACTGGAGTACTGCTTCTCACTGCTATAAGTAGCTGATGTAGATGGCGCAGTACCACCTACATCTACATCGGCTACTTATAGCAGTGCAGTGAGAAGCAGTACTCCAGTCAGAAGCTCTGAAGAAGGTGTCTGACAGACACATAATCGTCAGCAGGTGAGAATTTACTGGTTGGGAACAACAAATCTTGTGCAGTCATGTTCATCTCTAGAAAAGATCATGAATCCTTACCAAAACATACAAGTTTCTAGTATCATTCAACCAGAAACTGCATACATGTTGCTTGAAGAAATTCAGGAAGTATAAAATGGGCTTGGGGAAAAGGATCAAATTTTAACTCTTGGGAATGAAACAAGAAGAATTCAGGACTAGAGATGATAAGACATGCCTGTAGCCAGGGGGGGTTCGGGGGGTTCGGACAAACCCCCCCACAGGCTTGAAGGTCCACTTTCACAGGCTTGAAGGTCCACTTTTCAATGTTCAAGATTTTTTTTCAAGGCGGACTTAATTTGTATTTGCATCACCAGCAAGGCCACAGAGGTTAGAATCCTAGAAAAAACCTGCTCGAGCTCACTTTGACTTTGTCTCTGATTTTTCCTCTCAAATTCTGTCAAAAACACAGGAAATGTCCTTTCAGAAGGTTCAATTCTTAGAATTTGAAATGCTTCAGGGTCCACTTTTTAACGTCCAAGTTTTTTCTTCAGGGCGGACTTATTTGTATCACCAGCGGGGCTGGAATCCTAGAAAAACTGCTAACTTTGTCTCTGATTTTATTCTTTGAAATCGTCTCAAAAACATGGGAAATGGCATATCAGAAGGTTCAATTTTTAAACTTTTCCGGGGGGGCATACCCCCGGACCCCCCTAGGAAGCTCGCGCCTGCGGCGCTCGTCTCGCGCCTGCGGCGCTCGATGGTCCCTCAAATATTAAAGCAACCTCCCCACTCAAAATCCTGGCTACGGGCATGTAAGATATGAAAATGTGAAAATGAAAAAAAAAACTATTATGAGCTACTGACATAGACAAATTGTCTTAAACTGGACCTCATCTATTTGTGATGTATTGTTTTACTTTTGTTCCAGTTCAATGCGTTTATGGCTGTGATAAAGGAGATGGTTCGTCAGGTGGAGCAGGAGCAGAGAACCAAACTTGAGCAGCTCCAGAACATGCAGGAGGAGCATCAGAGGTGGGGATAGATGGGGGAGGGTGATAGTTGTGAGAAGAGGGTGATATTGGGAGAAGGTTAGACATGTAGAGGTGGAGCAGAGGACCAAACTGGAGCAGCTCCAGAACATGCAGGAGGAGCATCAGAGGTGGGGGGTAGATAGATGGGGGAGGGTAGAACAGGGAGTACCTGTGGTAATTTGGGAAATGAGGGTGGTGCTTTGCATGGAGGGTAGGATGATAGACATATTCTGCTCAATTTGGTACATTCTTTTCATTTCTTTAACTAATGACTAGATCCTTAACTCTATTAATCAATGATATAATGATATTATTTGTGTTGCTAATCACTAACATTATTGGCGTGCTGTTGCACGTATGTGTATCTTTACCCTCTGTTGTGACTAACAATCTTTCTTACTTCCCCTCCTGGACCAACTCTGTCCCTTTCATGTATGTACATTATTTCTGTCTCCTTCTCAACTTGTACCCGAGTGTACTAATTTAAAAAGTAATCACAAAATTAATGTTAGCTTTATTCCACACTGCTCATGGACACAGATTACTTCAGAATTTGTGAATAGATTTTCTGTATTTATTTTATTTTTTTATTTATTAAACTTTACAGAATGAAATCTGAGAGGTGTTGGCAACAGGATCGATACATCCTTTACAAGGCCAACACCTCCAGGGTACATTTAAAAACAAATTAAGAAATATCATATCATAACTAATATCACAATACATCAAAAAATGACACTAATAACAACAAAATGTATCTCTGCATTAATTTTACTTTAGGTTGTAATATAGCTGTCAACGTGTAGTTATTTGACTGACTAGTAGTACGTACATGTATAGCTAGTTGTAACTTGTTGCAGTTATTATCTGTATTAAATCTAACTGTTGTAACCTGCTCTGCTCTAACAGGAGCAGCCTGGCATTTACCCATCAGGTTCAAGACGATGCCAAAGGTACCAACAGTATGTTTGCAGGCGGTGGTGGGGGTGAGATGGGTTTATTTGCACAATGTGCATATTGCTTTCAGTTGATTTTCATGTCATAACAGTTGCTGTTTTCTTAGAGGGAACAGTGCAGTCTCCTGTAATGCTGATATTATGCACTTTTCTTTTACAGAACAACAAAATGGTGGCTCAGACTCTATGGTAAGTGGATACTTAGTCTAGTAATAGTACAAAAAAAGTCATGTAGTTTGCAGTTTAACTTACTAGCAACAATAGATAAATCTTCTCTATGGAGTCACTCGCTATGGAATACGTAACCTGAAACCTTCAAATTTGCAATTAGGCAATGGTACAAATGTATATGAAACTAACAGTAACATTTCTTCAATGAATGCCTCTGCTTTAAGTGTGTCTTTGGTCAAGGTGTGCTTGTAGTCCCTGTAGATTATGCTATAGTCTGCTTCTAACCACTTCCCCACACTTCTTTCTCTACCTCTGCTGCCTGTCTGTGCTCAAACAGGGGGCAGGTGGAAAGGTAAACTCTGTTAAAAGTGCATGAATTCAAACACGGGTACTGTAATTCACTTTATCTTTACAGGTAATAAAATTTTACGATGTAATGGACATTTTTACTGAACTTTAACTCGGTGGCGCCAACTGATTTGCAGAACGGATGTGTGAAGGAATCATAAATAATTACAACAGGTTTTTCACGGTGATGATAAGTTCAGGGTACAGACTGAGGTGATTGTGAAAACAGTGAACATAAATCTACAGGGAAAGAAACAAGAATTATTTTGATTATAAGTCACAGAAAGCTTGCCTTTGTATGCTGCTGACCTACAATGAACTTGGCTTTGTCACAGCTTTTTGAATGGAAATTTTCATAGAGACAATTGATCTTAACAGACAGCTGAAAATCAATCTTAAGATACCGACTGAACAATTTAGTGCATGTTTTAGGGTTACTGTAATCAAGTGTAAAAGTGAGATGGTACAGAACTCACAGAAGCTTGGCAAAGTACTGGGCCTTTTGTCAATCTTAGTATGATAATATACAAAATATTAACATGTAGCTTTGAATGTTGATTCACAACTAATCTGCATGCAAAATTGCAAGGCTTTGTCAGCAACCTCTGAAGTTGAAAATATTTATTGATTACCTGAATTTATGCTGTAATAGATGGACAAGATCTGGAGCAGTTTTGGACTGGGCGGGTCCAAACCTTTTGCTAAGGAACCGGTGGCAGCCTCCATGTCAGGATCTCCTGCTGCAGCATCGAGGACATCCGCCTCCTCATTGGTCGACAGGGAGGAGCCAGCTGCATCGCTGGACATGTCACCTGGGAGGATGCCAAATCAGCCAGCCAAGGTTTGTTAAACATGGAAGTTCCATGCATAAATCTGGTCACAATTTGTCGCCCTCTATTTTTCAAAGTTTCCTGATTTGAGACCTGGAAAGTATTGTATACTGAAAAGAGTATTCATCTTGTTACAACCAGCAAACAACGATATAGCTTTCAGTTAGCTAGAACTGATCATTTCAAACTTGGCAAAGACATTTTTCAAATTTCAAGGAAAACATGATTGGAAACCCAAAGGTTCTCACTCTCTCTGTCTCTCTGTCAGTCAGTCTAAAAAAAGACTATGACTTAAACTGCACAAAATGGAATGGTACAGTTCCTTTAGAAATCAAAGTTTCAAATCGATATCGTGATAAAATGCACAATTACTCTCAAATGGTAAATGAAAAACCATGTTTGCCACTTTTACAGTAAATACTTTCCCCAGATCTCTTGCACAGGTATTACACGATACATGTTGACTTCCCGAACTGCTAGTAAATAGGTTTCAACATTTATATTTCTCTTTAACCTGTCAAGGTGAACCTGACCTTGGAGGAGAAGCAGCGATTGGCTCGTGACCAGGAGCAGCAGAGACGCCTGAAGACCCAAGGCGCCATAGCTCCCAAACCCGCCAAACCGACGTCATCATCCCCCAAACCCAGGGACCTCTCACAAACCCTGCTGGAGTCCAAACCTATGGTACCTCCCAGTACAGGTGGGTCAGTTGTAGTGGTACTGCATGTATTTGTAGTTACAGCTGTAACAAACCCACCCACATGGTTATGTGTCAACTGCTATGTCCCCATCTAGGATATTCTATAATCATGATGATGGATTTAAGGTGGGTTTTTAAGTCAGGACAAGAAAATGTCAGCATTCTAAGGAAATGTCAGCATTCTGAGTAAATCAAGAGTATGAAATATATTGCAAAATCTTGAAATATCTGTACATGTTTACAACAGCTACATTGATGTCCTCAGGTACCACAGGAATGATGGGAAGTTCACAAGGGATGATGGGAGGAAGCACAGGCTGGGGCATGATGGGAAGTACGACAACGACCTCCATGGGAATTATGGGAATGACCTCAACGTCCTCTGGAATGATGGGAAGTGGACCTACTCAAGGCATGATGGGAATGTCCTCCCAGGGCATGATGGGAATGTCATCTCAAGGGATGATGGGAACTGGGGGGCAAGGGATGATGGGAACAATGAGCAATCAGGGAATGATGGGAGGGATGACTCCTGGAACATCTGGATTTCAAGGTCAAACCCAAGGTCAAGCCAAACCAGACTTGTCTTCCCTAGATAATCTATTTGGACCTCCGAAGCAAAAAGTTCCAATGGGTCAAATGACATCACAGCAGCAGCCAGTGGGATTTGGTCAAATGGGAGGTACCAACCCAGGTGGCATGGGGGGTTGGCCACCTCCTAGTCATAGTCCCTCCCAACAACAACAGAAGCCTGCACAGAACCTCAGCAGAGGGGACATCATGGACTTTCTGGGGTAGCTGGCAAAATTTGTAATCGTGTTATATGCCTGATTTGTTACTGGAACATGCCTTTAAGTTTGTGGGGATTTAATTTTGCGGTATTGAGAAAATGGAATGTCCGCGGTTCATTTAGATTTACCATGAACATCAAACCACTGTGAACATTTCAACATTACAGTATACTGTACGCACAGTATTTCTGGCACACCTGATGATCTATGGCACAGTCAAGTGCAGGTATGCAAACAAGGTGATCAGATGTTGCTGCAGAGTTAGAGAGTGAAGCTGTTATTGAAGACTTACAGTGTGTAAAGATAAGTTGTTAGAATGTTGGTAGAATGGGAGCATTACTAATCATTGTTACCCCATTCTGAAAATTGAGCTCAAGTTTGGGTAACTCCCTTGGCAATATTGACATTTACAGAGCGTGTTGGAGCATCATAGCAGCTGCTATGCTATGGCAAACTGTGGAACACTTCTCCGGACTCAGAGTTGTGTCTGATTTTTAATCTGTCATTTT
Organism: Branchiostoma lanceolatum; assembly: GCA_035149815.1. Lineage (NCBI taxonomy): Eukaryota > Metazoa > Chordata > Leptocardii > Amphioxiformes > Branchiostomatidae > Branchiostoma > Branchiostoma lanceolatum. The sequence goes on along the minus strand of CM068868.1, from coordinate 3,246,289 downwards.
TGGACAAAATTTTACCTCTCAATTATAGAAAAATTTCCTAACGAAAGTTAACAACTCCCTGTCAAAGAGTTGTTATGACAGGTCTCTGGCTGACAGTCTATACTAACAGAGTTACATTAGTTAGTAAGAATGAATTCTTGATCTGACAAGCTCACAGTTAACTGAAAGAACATCCAATCTCAGCTGGCTAAGGATACTGTATTTTTCCCAGTCATGTATGCTCTTGAGGCTCATGATTTTGTTCAGACTATATTTCTTGAGATATATGTACATAAATATAATCATAACCTTTTGCTTGTGTAGTCCATGTTGAGGTACATATTTCCTTTACACAGCAAAATTAGCATTACAACAATTTCGCCTCACATTGATTTCTTATCTTTGGTCTAAACTTGTACAGAATTTTGTTGTGTGAACAATGGCTCACGATTTGTCAGTAGTCTACATGTAACGTAACTTTTATCCACTTTACACTGAAATAAGCAAGAGCTTCCATGATTGATGTAGAATTAAGTTATGAAACAAACCATTGAATGTTACAAAGTAGTTGTTTAGCTGAGTTCATACTTATGGTGAATTACATGTGTATCGTCTCAGAAATTTAGAATGATTATTCTAAAAAATTCAATATCAGAAATTTGAATAGAATTTTTCTCTAATTATGATGGAATATAGACGACTACTTAAAAAGGATCAATGTCTTTAGTAAGTTGAACTGTTGATATTCTGAATTATACTTAATCCAATAAGCACTTGCTTGTAACATAAGATATGCTTGTGATTTTTTTCTGTCAGAGTGTAAGATTGGTTTGAACTGGTGTCAATCCAAACAGTCACTTAGTATGATAATGCACAGGAAGTAGTGATGATACTCAAGAGTACACAAGAATTGGTGATGTCACTGTGTGTTCATCAGGAATTGGTGATGTCACTGCACATGTCCATGGTTACTTTAATTTACATATATGGGCAGCTGCTTTTTTCCAGTCCTTCAGAATATTGAATTGCAGAATGCATGACGTGATTTAAGATATCTAAGTACCATTCCAAACTCTGTTAGGTATGATATAAGTGTATGTGAATATTCATGTAGCCATGCATTTGTGTGAAAATAGTTGTTCAATGTGGTATTAAGGTTTTACTTAAAATATTGCTAAATGTGCAATGATGAATGAATTGTGACGTTATGAATACCAAATTATTGAATCTATTGAAAAGTTCCATATTCTCTGTCCTTTATCTTAGAAAAGCAGACTGCATCTTACATTTGAGATAAACAGCAACTAAGTTGTATAGGGACTTTGCAGCTCAACTGATGAACAGTGTTGTTACCAGAAAAAAAGTTGTAGTTGTTTGCATAATTAAATGCAATACTTATGTGTCATTCATGTATATTATTGTACCTTAAACAGTTGTCCTTTTGCGAAAAATCTGCATAATAAACACAACAAGAGTATTTGTTTTCTCCACAACCTGATTGTTTTGTGTAAACTTCACTAATATCCATCATTGGCTTTCTTTTTAAACCTTAAAAAAAGGACTTAGGATACCAGTAAATAACTTGCTTTTGACAAGGAGTTTTGATCATTTCTTTGGATCATTTATTGACATCGGTTTGAGCAAATAAAGCTTGTTTACATCCACTAGGGAGCTTCAAATCCTTTCTATTATTCAAGTCGATAAGCCCAAGGACTCCTTGATAAACCCTCCTGTATTATGAATAAAGTAACTCAAAGTCGACCCTTCTTGGAGCCCTTGCGTCAACAATCTTCGTTCACTTACGAGATTGCCCGATTACACCCGAACGGCCGCCGAAAAAGTACGATCGCTGTGCATTGTGGGAAAATGGACCTCCGAATGTTCCCGAAATCATTTTGCCGCTGATTCTACTGCTGGACGGACGTTCAGCAGTTTTGTGCAAGCAAAATCGTGATTTTCTTCGGAAAGGAGTTAGAATTGAGCGGGATTCGACTTCACCAGGCCATTGAAGCTTTTGGTAAGTCTTTAACCAGTACGCCTCTGCTGTGTCATGTCAAATTTCTGTCACTGACTTTTGATTTTTGTCTCAGTTCTGTGCAGACGACATTTTGACAACTCAGTGACACGACGTCCTCTGACTGGAATATGTTTACATCGTACCTCTACTTGTCATTGAAATATTCCTCTTGACTTATATCCAGACGACGGCCATTTCATTCGTGTTTCGGGAAAACACAAATTAGTCCTGTGAAGTACGTTATGTGCCGGGATTCCTATGTGTTGAGGGTTTGTTTACTTTCCAACATGTCATGAGTCGTGTAATGTTACGGTTATTTTTCTCAGTGTAGACCAATTGTCATCCAAAGGAAGTCGGCTCTAGTATTCACTACTCGTCGAAGCACATTAAAAATTGCAGGAAGTGTTGTAGATTTGTGCTGTAGGGTAAAACTGCACTTTTCCGTCATGACAGGAGTTTTCCCGCCATTTTGTAAAGTGCAGACGACAGTGTGAAGATGGCGTCTGTCAGCAGCGCGAGCTCGTCAGGATCAGACGACGAGAACAACGACAAGCAGGCAGCCAGCACCAGCAGGTATTCGTGTTGATCTTTAACAATTTCGCATGAAATTACGAGCTAAATGAATAAAACATCACCATCAGTTATGCAAATTACAATGTACTAGAAAAGTAGATTTTCTTCTGTTTTCCTCCCCCCCCCCACCAACGTTTTGTGGGGATAAGCGTTTACTGTATGCTTATTTACCATGTCTACAATTCGAACCTAGGGCTGCACATTTTAAGATTAAACGATGTTGTAACTTTGCACATAACACAGACCATCCTGTGATGCAGTACACATAGAAATGTCATTAGCACCAGTTGCAAACAATTGGATTTACTTGAAATAAATGTCTTTTGCAATAACTATTTGTCTCTTTTGGTTTAGTTTCATTCTCATTCTGACATATCATTTTCTACCTCCCAGTTCAAACCCATTTGCAAGCATGATAGACACAGACTTTGACATGAGCAAAGTCCCAGAGACTGAAGATATCCGTGTCGAGCAGTACTTCAGCAAGGAAGAACTGGCAGAGCTCAGCAAAATCGAGATGACACGATATCGGAACATGAAGCGCAACTACGATGTCATGAGGATGCTTGGTAAGTATATATCGAGAATACAGTCTAAAATCTTACCCATAGATACTGTGGTATCACATGGTTTGGTCATTCTGTCATATCAAATTTGCCATTTCTAATTTTTTTCATGTTAGGTCTGCCTGGTAAGAAACCCTACTTCATGGAAAGACACAGACGTAGCTTGGTTCAGCCCAAGGAGCCCCCCACCCCACCTCTCACCAGCAGTGAGTCAGAGGAAGATGAGGAATGGACACCTGAGCTAGAGAGGAAGAAGAACCAGCCGCCAAAGAAACGTGAGTGCCATGATTTGGACATGATATCAGATTGCAGACTACAATATTATGAATACAACTAACATTGCTATACTTACTATTCCCAGGAAATATTTGTACCACTGTGTCTGAGATATTTATTCATAACAAGTGCTCTTGATTTTTGACATGGAAAAAGTTTTTTTTTCTGTTGAACAAAAGTTGAATTCTGACAAGTGCTACTTCAAAATACAACTGATTCATTTTATGTATAAGCCCTTATGTACTTTTTCTGGTATATCAGTTGCAACTCTGATAAAATAATCTCTCTTTATGTACAGGCCAATGTATACCTTTCTTTCTATGTTAATTACTATAGACTACTTTTTGTAAAACCCAACAGCTTGGTTCCTGTTGCCACCCAAGAAACCCAGGATGTTAAAACCCAAATCCCAGACCACTGACCCACACCAAAAATCTAAGGTATGACAAAACACAGATTCTAAATGCCATTGCACTAAGATTTTGACATACAGTATACCACCAATACTTTCACCTTTTGCAAACTGTTAAATGATAATGGCTAAATCAACTAACATGAGTGAAGGCAAAAATATGTATTACATACTATATATGGTGCATAAGAAACAAATCTATATGGGAGATGTTTTTGTATGTTTTTATTGTTGGTGCTGAAATGCCATCCACAGATGCAAGTGCAGTTCTTGCTCTAGCCTTTTGTATCAATATTTGCCTACCCGCCAACATCTCTATATGATATCCAGTATATGAGAAACAAATCTATATGGGAGAGGGTATTTTTGAACATCATTGCTAGTGCTGAAATGCCATCCAGAAATCTAGGTGAAGTTCTTGCTGTAGTCTTTTGCTGGTGTGCTCATGAATGTTTGCCTAACCACCTAATCTCTCTGAGTTAGGTTGTGAACACCAATTATTCTGGGTCAAAAAAGTTGGTTGACTTGGTTTGAAACTGAATGTTGAAATGAACTTTTATGTCAATGCAACCATCAGCACCAAGGACAGTCATTTGAGTATTTATACCGGTAGACAAAAGTGATGACTCAATGGTACCTAAGAAAGTGAGAGGGATACTATAATTCTTCAATCTTAACATAACACATGGAATGACAATATCCTTCATTGTATTCATAGGCAAAAAAGAAAGCCGAAGCAACAGTGAGCAAAGCCCCAGAGACAAGGGAGAGTGATGATGATGGTGACAAAATATTTGCGGGTTTCCAAGCTGAGGAGGTGGCTGAGGTCCAGGCAGCCACAGCAGCCAGTATAGCAGAGCTGGAGATGAAGATGAAGGATCTGGAGTTAGAGATCCAGCAAGAGGAGGCTGCTGGACCACAGGATGGACAGGAGGAAGGCTCAGAGTCAGACATCAGTACGGATTTGGAAGAAGGTACTTGTCAAACTCCTTCTTGTTTAATGATTGCAGTTTGAACAGTTAGGCTGGCATAATTTCTACATGTCACCCTAAAACATTACTTGATTCAAAAGTGGATGTAGACATGTTTACAGGTCCATAGATTTCGGAACAGCTGACAGAAACTGCCACCCCCACATAGCTAGCAGGCTTTTATATAACTAGTGCAAAACCGGGCTAATGTTGCGGTGAATTGCCTTCTATCACATTCTTCTACAATCTAAATGAGCCGTGATGTCTTGCGTTAAATCAGAGGTGCTGACCATAGCGCTGCAACCAGCAAAGCAGCCAGAACTGAAGAAGGAGCCAGTAGATGATACAGGGGAGTCACGGAAGAGCCGCTATCCACAACGCAACATTCCACGAAAGAACTACAAGGAAGTTGAACTTCCGGATGATGATCACTATTTGTGTATGCACTTTTATATTAGTTGTTTCAATGAAATTTCTTCATCTGCTTGTTGTTTTGGATGTTCAAAGAGAAATAGTTGAACTATTTTCTAAACATTGAATACCCTATAACAAGCAAAGTTGTTAGGTACTCTAGAATGATATATCAGTACTGTGACATTGTGTTTTATATGTTTTGGTGACACATTCATTACATTCTTAAAAACGTTAATTGCAATTAACGCCATGATTTTTTTTTTCAGTTTGTGAAGACTGCAATGAGCTGTATGAGGGTGACTGTCCCGTCCATGGTCCACTCACTGTCGTGAAGGACAAAGAAGTTCCCAAGGGAGAAGAAAACAGAGCAGTCCGCACACTACCCGACTTCTTGTCTGTGTGTCCTTCTAAGATCAAGGGGGCAGGGGACGGGGTCTGGCTGGATGGGAAGGCCATGCCTAAGAGCCTGGTGTTTGGGCCGTATGATGGGAAAATCAGTGGTCCTGAGATAGGAATGACCAGTGGATATGCATGGCAGGTAAATGGCCTTTGTTATTGTCTTATTTTTTCTCTGCTTTATTAATGATAAAGTGATTTAGCTCCATTGTTTTAATCATTGTTTTTATGATATTCTTTGAATTTTTTGAGAACTGATGATTGTTGCCCTGCATTTTATTTGTCCCCAAAAGATATCAATGGAAACAAACTATCGTAGTCAGTCTTTTTATCTTCAAACTGGAATTACTTGTCAATGAGATATCAATCCTTATAAAATATAGTTTTTATCTGAAATGTGCCACAAAATTGTAGATGCCATAATGATTTATAGATGCAACACATCACTCTATGCAAACCTAATAATTTCATTGCAGATCTCCAAGAATGACAAGGTAAAGTACTACATTGATGCCACGGATGTCACCAAGAGCAGCTGGATGCGTTACGTCAACTGTGCCAGAAATGAGGAGGAACAGAACCTGGTGGCCTTCCAGTACTACAGGAACATCTACTACCGCACCTACAAGCCTGTTCCCCCTGGCACCGAGCTGCTGGTGTGGTATGGGAACGAGTACGCTAAGGAGCTGGGCATCTCTGAAAAGGCAGACTCTGAGACAAAAGGAGAGGAGCCCAATAAGCAAAGTAAGGCATAGACTTTAATATGAAATCCATCTCAGTCCATCTCAGTCCCAAGAATTTGGAGTAGAGGATGCTGTGTTTTCTTCAGTGTGGACTATGCTCTAGTCACTGTGAGCTTAACTCTGAGAAAAGTTGGCTATTCTAGGGAGAATGCCTACTCTAAGCAGTTAGCAAGATGTGTACGAAAACCACAGCAAAAATAAAGACTCAAGAGTTACAGTTTAGTTCTGTATCAACATCCACGCCAAGGTATTTTGAAGGCAGTTTCAGGCTACAGGTGCACCAGGTGTGGTGGGATGTTCTCCCCTTCTGGCTTCCTGGATAAACATCCAAATTACCATTGTATTTTGACATGTTAGGTCCACACATTGCTTTTGTCAGGTTCGCAGGTGTAGGCAGCTATTTACCAGGAAGAATTACCTAGAAAGACATACAGACATGTCAGTTTCACACTATGTTATGATGCCATCTGTTATTCCTCTGCAGGTAGTGAGGCAGGTGCATTTACTGGTTACAGATGTGTCCAGCTGTTTTCCCCCAATTACTACTTGGTGAGACATCTGAACAACCATGCAGGCACATCAGGTCCACACTTTGTTTGGATATCATATTTAGGACATTACATGTTATGTTCTGCAGATGTCCAAACAGGTGCAGTTGCAGGCTACAGGTGCAATAAGCGTGGCAAACTGTTAGCTACCCAGGAATAGTTACTATTAGATAGTCATGTGAAGGCCAATCCTGTTAGGTCCACATATTGTTTTCAGATAACATTGAAGATGTACCTATTACGTGTCTGCAGGTGTCCAGACAGATAGGTGCAGATTGCAGATGCAGCAAGTGTTGGAATCTGTTCCCCTGCACGTGCACCAAGACCTACCTGTGCAGACACAATAAGGCACATCCAGACATGTCAGATCCACATATTGTTTTGAAATTATACAGAAGGTGCTACCTGTTATATCTCTGCAGATAGAAAGTCAGATGCATTTGCAGGCTACAGTTTTGACTCAATGGACAGATATGTGAAGAAAATAAGAGCAACATGGAATTCCATGGTCCACACATTGATTGGAAAACATGAATAGACATGCCACCTGTTATGCTTCTCTCTGAGAATCCAAGACAGGTACCGGTGCAGGATGCAGGTGCAACAGAAGTGGATGGCTGTTTCTACCCCCAAGACTACTTAATAACATACATGTGAAGGCAATTATTGTTAAGAATTGTTAAGAAATCCACACTTTGATAAGATACCACACAAAAGCTGCTACCTTTAATGTCCCTGCAGGTATCCTTCAAAGCAACCTCAAGAAATATCAGATTTATACTACTATGTTGACTATATCTCTAGGTGTTCAGAGGTGTACAGTTGCAGAATACAGCTGCAAGGTGTGGAAGGCTGCTTGTCAACACTACCAATTAGTGGAAACAGACATGTTATCCAGGCATGTAGGGTCATATTTGTTTGTAAGGCCATGCTAAAGCTGTTTGTTGTATATCTGCAGGTTTCCAGACAGGTGGAGTTGCAGGCTACAGGTGCAGCAGGTGTGGGAGGCTGTTCTCCACCTAGGACTACTTGGACAGGCATGTGAACAGCTAAGCAGACATGTACATGTCAGGTCGTCATTGTTTTATATCATACTGAAATCATCAACTGTTGTGCCTCTGCAGGTATCCAGACAGGTGCAATTGCAGGCTACCGGTGCAGCATATGTGGAAAGCTGTTTGGTCCCCCATGACTACATAGACAGATATGTGAAGCATCATTTTTTAAGACATATCAGGCTCATAGTTTGTTTTGAAACCATATTGAAGTTGTTACTCTTTTGTCCCTGCAGGTATCCTGACAGGTGCCATTGCAGGCTACAAGTGCAGCAGGTGTGAGAAGCTGTTTTCCACCCAGGACTACCTGGACAGACATGTGAAGACACATGCAGACATGTCAGGGGCTAAAAGACACAGATGTAAGAACTGTAGTTATTCAACTGACAATTCAGTCGGCTTGCAGAGGCACATGCTGACCCACACAGGAGAGAGACCACACAAGTGCCCCACCTGTGGGAAGGGTTTTACACAGAAGAACAGACTGAAGACACACCAGCGGCTTCACACTGGTGAGAATCCCTACAGGTGTGAGGAGTGCGGAAGGTCATTCAACCGACAGGGAAACCTGACCGCACACATGTTAACACATTCTGGTCAGCAGCCGCATGTGTGTACACAGTGTGGAAAGGGGTTTACAATGGCAAGTCATCTAAAGGACCACATGAGAATTCATACTGGTGAGAAGCTGTACAAGTGTGAACACTGTGACATGAGGTTTAAACAGAGGCAACATTTGAAGGGCCATGTTATCCGTAATCACACTAAGCAGTTTCCACACAGGTGTCAGGTGTGCAGCAAGGGTTTTCTGTTGCCAGGTGAGGTGAGAACCCACATTCAGAAACAACACAGAAAGTAAGGTCATATCAATTTACACCTTAGTCATTTTACATGTGTCACAAATGGTCAGTGTCCAATAAGTAATCATATTATGATAAGGCCACAGCAAGTAAATTTTATGGATGACATCCTCTGAAGACTCCTAAATTAATGAGATAGGGCAAAAAAAAAACAAGGCAGGCCAAAAAAAACAAGATTCCTATTTTCAAATTTTGAGATCATACTTCTTGTTAAACAAGTATTGAGGCAACGAAATATGATATCATGACCAACAGGTCTTTTAGTCCTGTATTCAACCAATGTATTAGTCCTGTATTCATTCATATATAATATAAAACCTCCTTGATTCAACAGTAAACATGTTCTTGTAGATGTGTATACATCTCAATAGACTAACTACAACAGATGCAGAAAAGAGCTTGTTGTACCATCATCTGAAGCAACTACACTGGGTACTCATATGTGATGAAACACCTTGTGTATACAGCTCAATTAACTAGACCCCCCCACCCCCCATTATTTGTATGATGTCCTTGCTAGAACAAATGCAGAAAACAGCTTGTTATCATACCATCATGGGCAGGAACTACACTGGGTATTCATATGCAATGAAACACCTTATGCTGTCAACGTTTATGACATATTTGCCAATTTTTGGCATGTTGACCACCGTCGGAGGGCAATGAAATTTGTTTTTTTATTTCAAAATCAGGCAAAAATTAATGAGCGGCCTCATCGTCATCCATAAAAATTACTTGCTGTGGCCTAAGTCATGCTTTGACTTCACTTACGACTTGGGTCTTGACATCTTGCTGTGTATAAGTGGTCTAGACTTTGCTACTTGACCCTGCTGCTAAGATCATAAAGGAAGGAAGAAATCAGACTTTTAAAAGACAGTGTAACTGATCCAGAAAGGAAGTGTTTTGTATAAGAACAAATACAGCGACTGAAAAGTATGGATATCCTCTTAATATACTACTCTTACTAGCGAAAAATACAGTGTTCATTCATCATATGTGATCAAATGTTGATGATGTTGGCATGGATAATATATCTACAGTATTAGGATCAACAACATACAGGTTTAATGTGTCTGTTAATCTATCAAATGGTCTTGCTTTCAAAATGAAATTGCTTCTCCAGTTCCCATATACAGTCATGTTCATTAGCCAAATCAATAATATATAGTTGCCAATTTGTTGAATTATGAAATGTATATATGCATATTTAATCTCAAAGTTTATGATGTCAATGTAATATAATAAATTATATAGTTTTTAAATGTGATGATATGAAGTTATATATCAGTAACAGTATGCTGGTAGTAAAGTTTTGAAGTTCTTTGTCACATGGTTCAAAGTTGATATATCTAATTGATATTAATTGGATGAGGTTGAATATATTGGGAAATCAACAGCAAAGGCACCGCATGTGAGTTGATTCCTATTTGCCCAATTTCTTTGGTGAAAGATTAAGCATTCTTTACAAGGTTTACAATACAGCCTTGTACTACAACTTTTTAGAAATTATTGTTAGAGTGCTGCTACCTAAGCTACACTTGTATGCTATGCAGTTTGTTACAAAAGCTGTTTGCATCGGTTGCCGATTATTCAATTTCTCTGGATAGAAGACTTTGTGAAGATATGAAGTTGTTATTAAACTTTTCTAATGTTCACACAATATTCTAGTGTTGTGATGCACTCTTCTGTACGTTTGCAACATTGTTTACTTTAGTCTCTATCAGACAAACAGCTGCCTGCCTCAGGCCAGACACTGGCCCCTTGCTTTCCAGGAGGATCCTCCAAGCAGTCCTGTCCCTTGCCCTAGCCTAGACAAACAGCTATAGGGAGAATAATAGGGCCTCCGTATATAGGTTTTGACTGGCCACGCGCAGCTGGAGGCCTAGGGGTAAATGATAACCTTAAGAATTCCCGCAGACTGATCTGGCCAATTATTCCCTTAAGAAGTTGCTTTGCTGACTAGTGGATCATGGATAATTCAAGCATATTTCACATGTACAACGATCCTCATAAAATATGTATACGTATACGTGATTAGTGAGAACTGAGGTCTATAGAGGGTTTGAAAAGTACACACAAATTCTGAAATGTCTTTAAAACAATGATCCGTACATATTGGTATGTTTAACGAACCTAACCACCTAGCCCTATATAATTCATTTTTTTCGGTAAGACAAACAAACAAAACATTACAAGCTACGACAATCTATAAAAACAAGCACGTTTTTATCCTTGATGAAAACAGTACGTGTGAGTTCCAATCGGCGGCATTCTGAACAACTCGGTTGCTCAAATCAAACCGAATGTCGAACCACACTCATCACGGCCAGTGCCAAAACTGGAGGCATCCCGCTTGTCCAGTGGCCTTGAACCCTTTCTACCCTAGCCTGCCACAGCGCCGTCTGTAGCTTCTTTAAGATAGTTTCTCATCGTTTCCATGGAGACGTATCCCATAATCCACCGTAGCCTGGTACTAATCTCCAAGCAGATCGAATGGTTGCGAAGACCGTATCCAACTGGCAGAAGAAGTTTTTATCGCAACAAAAACTTCTTCCGGTTGGATACGGTCTTCGCAACCATTAGATCTGCTTGGAGATTAACCTGGTACTCCAGTTGTAGAGTAGAGTAGAGTCTACAGTCAGGTAGGATGCTTTACATCCAGTTTAGACCGCTCCCTTGTATCAGTTCTTTAGCCGACTGACACTGTGGGTTTCTTTGGGTGGTCCAGGGCTCTGAAGTTGTATTTTACGGGATGGCTTTCCATAAGGCGGTCAAACCTGGCTTTAAAAGCGTTCACTGAAGGGGCTTTGACAACCTCTTCTGGCGACCCGTTCCACCAGGGAATGACCCTGTTACTGAAGAATGACAGTCTTTTGCTTGTCTTAGTAGCATTTCTTGTCAGTCGTAGGTTATGTCCTCTTGTTTTGGAATCCCCCTGAATTTCTGATAGACAAATGTCCATGTCCGTCATACTCCAAGCGGGGTGTACTGCAAAAACGGGGCATATATATATGAAAAGGTCACAATCTTCCCCAATCACCACCACAAACTTGGAGAGCACCTTTGGGCGGCGCTGGCGATTTTTGAGGGCCTGCATGGGGGAGTGGTGATTACGAATTACGCAGCATTTTCGCCGCAGATTACGAATTACATTAAATTCTCAGAGCTGATTACGAATTACGTTAAATCACGAGGCTTCCCAACTGGCTTTAAGACTTTACACAAGATTCAACTATCTAGTTCTGCGTCAAAACTATTGATGTTACGTTGAATACCTACTTTTGCGGACACCTCCCTGAGAGGGGCCTGCATGGGGGCGTCTCGAGAACGCTCGACGCTAGATTCCGGAGCTACATATGACGGATTTATCCTCAGGGTGTTCTCCCGAAGCCTTTCCTGTGTCCAGGTATGCCGCAAGGCAGCGGGGGTTTGGGATCAGGGTTTCCCTCCCTTAGATGGGTTGGCTTCCCAGGCTGATGGGCCCCGTCTGCCCAGGTGCGGTAGGTCAGAGGTCACATACATTTTAGCAGTAGCAAGAGAGCAACAGAAAGTATTTGTATACATCATCGGAGTTTGACACACAGGCTGTGAGCTTAGTTATGGTCAGACTTCAAGCATTGAAATAATCAGTAATTGATATTATCAAGGAAAGTTATGTGCTTAGTGATTGTAATCAGGGTACATGCATTTGGCAATTGATGCTAATCGGTAGTGTTGTTTTAGTTGCAGAGCAGGTCACTATTGTGTCAACTGGATTGTCTGTCTCTATGCTCCATAAACATGTTAATACAGTCAGGGTAGTCATCATTGTTATGCAAAGAAGGCCTAGTGACAGCTTGCCTAAGTTAACGTATCCAAAGTCTTACAAGTTTGTTTACATCTTGAAATAAACATACTGATCCTATGTTTTACCGTACAAGTCAAATTGCTATGACCGACGGAGGCCATATACATATGACGCTAAATTCAGTCAGCCTCTCCCCGCCCTCAAAATTCTGAGTCAAAACACATGCACACACACCTAGCGGTTGAACTCTTAGCTTGTGTCAAAGCTGGTGATATTTAGCATCTTGGAGATGACTTGATGGACAACATGGTAACCTGGTAACCTGGCGTACGCTCTTTTATATATATATATACATTTCTCTGTCGCAATGAAAACATCCCTCAAAGATCTAGAATTTGTACGGTAAATGTATTCCCACCTGTGAGGCACAAATCGGACGACAATGTTAAAGATATCTTATCGATGATCCGCCACCGTATTACTCTTGCATGAAATGAAGCAGAACCTGTCTGGTCGCTCTGCCTATTGTGAGTCACCTCTGACATGGGAGTGACACGCGGGCAAGATAATGAGAGACGCTCGCTTGTGGATTGGACAATTTTAAAATCAGCCTACGCTTTACTAGCAATTAATTTATGGGTTACCCTTTACGTTGCATAATGGTAACTGTTACGGTTTACGTAGAAAGAAAGCGACCAATTACGTGTTACGGCTTATGTACTGATTACGAATTACGTTGATTTGGGGCGACTGCCTACGGATTACGAAGACGAAAAAGGCTGAATTACGCCTTACGAAAAAGGGCATACAGGCCCTCATTTTTGGGGGGAGCTCTGATTCGCGATTTTCAACTCACCGGGGCCAGCTGCGGCTTTTTTTCGTGGGGGAATCGTATTGCCGGCAGGTGGTTCACTCACAGGCCCGGTCGCAAAGGAGCGCTGTAATAGCCAGCTTTAGTTTCTTTAGTTTGTTTATCTATTTGCACAATAAACAACATTATAGTACAACTATGACAATAAAACATGTGATGGAGAAGGGAAAACCCGAAAGTGGCTTATTCTATGCCCTCCTTCAAACTGGCTCAACATTCAATATAACAATTCAGAAGAAATATTAGTACTACGGAATACAGTACATGAAAAATTAACACATTACGATAAGAATGGTCAAATAATTGTTGATATTAGGTGAAAGGGAGAAAGGGGTCCTTGGAGGGATAAAGAAAACACACAAATGTTGCAACTTTGCCTTGAATAGTAATCGTGTCACACCGACACAGGTATGTATGATGTAAAGCATCGATGTGTAAAAAATATTTTTTGGCTGTCAAGAGAGATGACAGTAGTACCAAACACTCTCGCCAAGTGACGCTCTCACGAACAGGGGATCTTTGGATAGCTTTGAATAGGGCATATAGGAGTTTGAATAGATACGCAAAATTTGAAGCCTAAGTTAGGCTATATGTATGACAAGTCGTTCAATGCAGTTCAAATACCCAATAACACTTTTGCGAAATCGTAAAAGAAACTTCGGTCAGAGATCGGGTAACACCGATTACGTCCGAAAGGCGCCCGAAAAGTTACGATCGCTGTGCATGATGGGAAAAAGTGCCCCGACTGTTTCCGAAGTCATTTTTGCCGCCAATTCGAACTGTGGACGGACCTTCGGCAAATTTGTGCATGAAATATCGTGATTTTCTTCACAAAAAAGGTTGTATTCAGAGTGATTTTGCTTCGGCAGGCTACATAAGCATTCGGTAAGTCTCTATGAAATACGTCTTTGCCGTATCAAGTCCGCTTTCGGTCAGATATTTTTATTTCTGTCTCAATTTTGTGCAGACGATATAATTTTTGTCGACGACTCAAGCGTCCCCCGACAGTGTTCTGTCTACATTTTACCAATACCTGTCATCGTAAAGTTGTAAAATGTTTAACAACCAGATGACAGTGATTTTAGTTGTCCCTAGAAGTCACTAGCGACCAGCTGCAGCTCCCCCGAACTCCTTGTGTAGACCAAATAACTAGCGATTCATTTTCGCCCCCCTCCCCCAAATATTGATTCGCCGAATAATTTATAGCAGAAATTTTCTGTATTTTCAAGGAGGTTATATAGTCCAAGGACATTATAAATTATAATATATAATGTCCTTGGATAGTCTATATTACCACTTATACTAGTATAAGCTCGCTCGGAGATTCGTGTACTCTTGTTCAGTGTCAAAGGCGTGTAAACATAATTGTCTCGGTTTGCATAACAAATTGCCCAGACGGGATTTGTTTACGTCTCAGGGGCCTTCACCTTTGACACTGCACATGCGTGCTTGCATTTCCGGGTGGGCTTATCTTCCTTCTGACGTGTAATAATTCATATTTGGGGTTTTGTATTTCAACAAATGTTAGATTGATTGTCTTATTGATTGTCTATCTATTTTCCATACTGTATAATTGGCAGCTAGGATATATATATATAACAAAAAGCATAATTAGCATATGATTATGTAAACTATCTACTACAATGTAGTATAATACTTACACACCAAGAATCATAACGACCGAGTTATTCCCTTTCAAACCCTGAAACAAAACCGGGCCTTGCTCAGTTGCTGTTTCAAAAAGAGGAGCTAGGGTGTCCAAGCCTACATGACTTCTTAAGTTAATCTCCCTCCATAACCTACTTACCACTACTGACCATAGCATGTCTAGTAGAACACTAGATATCAAAACTAGATGTTCCACTGCAGTACCTTAGAACGTTGCTAGGGGGCTCAAAACCTAATCATTTTGAGTTCTCATCAAGGCCTTCTAGTACAGTACATACCTACCGAATATTAAGACAATCCATCAAGGCATTCTCAGTGTATCAACAGTCACATACACCGACACTTGCTCCCTGAAACATAACCTTCTAGGGAAAGGTACAAAACATTAGATAACAAGAGGGTTCGTCTTTTGCAATAATTGACTGTCTTAAGAAACTTTCTCAACTTATGATAAAGCTGACAATAACAACCATCTATGATTATATTTATTTCATACTTTCTCTTTTTTTTTAATCTCCTAGTTCAACCCCATATGCAAACATGGTACACCCAGAATGTGACATGAGCGAAGTCCCAGAGACTGAGGACATCCGTGTTGAGCAGTACTTCAGCAAGGAAGAACTGGCAGAGCTCAGCAAGATAGAGATAACCCGATATCGCAACATGAAGGAGAACTATGATGCCATGAGGTTGCTTGGTAAGTTTTTGATCATATTACGGATCAATTAAGCTGCCATGCCCAGGAATATCCAGGAAGCAGATACATGCCCTTTGTGTCATGCCCAGAAGTGCTCAAAATAGTGGATGCATGTGCACTTATGTGCACCCAAAATTGGAGCTGTGCACCTACTTTCTGACTGTGAGTCTGTGACCTAGATATTTTTGTACTCTTTAGGGTAAAGGTTCTCTTGTACACTAGTATACAGAATATTCTTGAAATGTAAGTATCAGAAAAAGCAATACGATTATGACCTTTTGTTGTACATTATTTGATGTACAGTAGATTCCAATTATTTGTATACCTTTTTTCTGTATATTTCGTCTTTCTGTATAGAATTCCAAAACACCAAACCATTTACCATCCACTCAATGGTAAAAGCAATGTATAACTGTATCGCCCATAATCGTAAAGTTCGGTGTATTGTATAGAATCTTGTCCGAATTTATCGTAAAATGACCCGAAACTACAGGCTAAATTTTGGGTTTGTATTGTAGTTTCGGGAGCGGGGACGGCGTCTACCGTTCGACAATCGCACTCTTTTGTTTCTTGCTATTGTTCTGCTATCAAGCAGTCGATATCGGTACCTTTGACATACGTTGATCTCTTCAAAACTTGTTTTTGAAGGCTCAAACGACGCGACGAAAGTCAGCGAAACGTTAAGAAAAACAAGATTTTTGCCCGAGCATTTGAGCCTTTACGCTGTGATTTGCCGCGATTTGCCGTTATTTATGGCCGCATTTGGCGGAGAATGTATTCTTTAAATTCTTTTCCCGTGAAAATTCTGCTTATCTAGCGTAGATGAATCACATTTTACGGCACAATTTCACGTAAAATGTAGATGCGAAGGCTGGGTGACGCCGGCAGCCATCTTTGTTTACTCATGTTTACGCGTGTTCTAAGCGCTGATTGGTTTGCGTCATGAAAACATGTGCTCTGGCTGTGCTCAGATTGGTTGGCTGCAAGATTTCACGTGATCAACATATGGCGGGAGTTTTTTTTTTTCAGGAGTAGTTCGGGCTTATCTGAACAAAATAGATTGCGTATTTATTCCAATATGGTGACGTTAAAATCGAGGGAAAGGTAGGATTGTACTTTGATTAAAATTTTGCAAAATAAAGTTGCGATATCGTGAGTGTGTTGTGTGTCTTGCTCAAAATCCTATTCGCCCCCCCCCCCCCCCTTCCTTCGGGACGTCAATATCGCTAGTTCGGGGAGTCATATAGTTCGGGGAGTCGTATAATTTACGCTGACAAATGGGCTATACAGATATGCGGAATCTACTGTATTGCTTGCTTGAAATTTCGTAAGAGAGGCAGTAGCGTTAACTGACATTCAACCTTATTTTACGTTGTGCACCCCAAATTCTTGCTGTGCACATAATTTTTTTTGATTTGGTGCTTCCAAAAAGAATTTCGAGTTCTGCCTGGTTATAACCGAGATAGGGTATTCCCCAGAAGAAAACAGCCATTGCGTGCGTCTAGCGGAAGTTTGGGGGCCATCAACAACTAGAGGTCAGGGGTCAAGCACCGAGAACATGCATTGGGTTGAAACACTCACTGACAGCTTAAGGGTTTCAAAACTCTTGGTCATTGGCTGTTTCTGAGCATAGTATTACTATGGACAAAGTCTGGATCTTATACTCTTAACGGTTACTGAAGTAGTAAAAATTTTAGAAAATATCACACAGCTTGACCATTTCATACTCGTGCAAGCAAGTCTAACCCCTGCATCAGGGGGAAAAACAGACGATAAACCGGAGAGTGAGTGAGTACATGTATGTGTGTGTGTGACCAGTGTGTCCTAAAAGATTCCATACGTTTGCACATTTAGGTCTGCCTTTTAAGAAGCCCTTCTTCATGGAAAAGAACAGGGGTAGCTTGGTTCAGCCCAAGGAGCCCCTGACCCAACGGAAGGCAGCGGGAAGAAGAAAGAAGGAGAAGGAGGAGGAGAAGGAAGATGAAGATGAAGATTGGACGCCTGACCTAGAGAAGAGGAAGAGCCAGCGACCAAGGAAACGTGAGTGCAGTCATTTCAGCAAAGGGAAAATAACATTTTATCATATACATGTAATAATCTGTCACTAGAGCTGTGTACCTAAAGCTAAACAAATTTTAGGTACAGGTACACAGGTTTAGGTACAGGTCCGAACCTGAACCTGTACCTAAACTACTTGTTCAGAAAATGCTAGATTTTCAATAAGGACAAAAGCATGATTGAACTGGTAAAAACATTATATTTGATTGTGCTAGATACACACTGTACCGGTACACAGCTCTACCCGTCACCAAATTCTGTAACTTCCGTTACTGTTTTAAGTACGACATTCCTGACATTAAGATATGCCACATATAAGGTGCCTAACTGTCATTTCTATGACGAAGTAAGATGAATAAAAATTCATACTTTGTACGTAATACTTCAAAACAGTAACCAGTAACAGTAAACAGTAACAGAAGTTACAGAATTTGGCGACAGGCATTACAAACGACCAGTGACCTTGCACAGCGTAGTACAAGAACAGTGACAGGAGCAATCTGACTTGATTTGTCGGAGGGCCTCAGTAGCTGGATTCACCAGTCAACCAGTCATTCTCTGAACTGAATCGTTACGTTTTTAGCTGCTTTTTAAATTTTGCATGTCTCCTCAGGCGACAGCCATTTTTTAAAGGCTTTTTAGGCCACCCATAACTATAGCCTGAATTCAATCAAGCCTCTTGTGACCGCTCGCGGCCCTGTAACCACCTCGCGGGGAGGGGAGAGAAACCCCCGGACAGCTGGAGTTTGCGTTATACAGACTACCATTGCTATAATTTATTCTAAGTCAAAACCCATAAGTAATGTTATGGTGCATTTTTCATGAAACATGATAGGTCAGTGTTCTCGCCAGAATTTTTTCACAGCATAGGGGTTAGGTACAGAAGGCCAACTTTACGCGGCGCAAGCTACGAAGAAATTACCACAGATAAGGGAGTCCAGCTTGTTCCCCTGGAAAATTTTTGAACTCATAACCCAATGAGACACTATTTCCTGCATTTTGAGGGATAAATTTTGTGAAGTAAAGTTTTTCCTCTGTTACAGCCTCATTCTAAAGCCAAATATGAACTTTTTATAAGATTTATGAAGGGTCACAAGGTTCTCCCCAGAAAGAAACACCCCTATGCTGGTTGAAACACAGCATAGGGGTCCAGATCACAGCATAGGGGATCCAAATCACAGCATAGGGGGCCCCTATGCTGAAAAGGCCTGGCGAGAACAATGAAGGTGTTGTGAGAAAATAATGAAAGCACCGATGGTGCCCGTAATTTGGCTCAGAATATCATTAAATCGTAAAGGCTGGCCACAGCAATTTGTACATTTAAATGAGAATGAGTGTACAATGAATAGAATTCCTTCTGGCCGACATATGACAGACTAACGGAGCCTGCAAGTGAAACCCTGGCGTAGTTAGTCTGGTAGAGACCTATCCAGACAGGTGCAGGTAGAGCTGTGTACCGGTACACTACCGGGTACAATCAATTAGGTACAGGTCCAAAATACCTGACCCTGCTGTATCAGTACTGGACCTGAATCAGGGGATGGCCACTTTGACAGATAAAATTACTATGAAATTACTATGGCAGTGCTCTAAAGCCACTCTAAAGCACATAAAACACAGTTGCATGGCTGGAGTCAAATTTTCTAGCCTGAGTGTCATCCTGTTTCAGTTCCAGGCTCTACCTTCACCAAGGTAGCCTGGAACTGAAACAGGATGACACTCAGGCTAAAATTTTCATCTGTGTTTTCATAAAAATAATACCAGCACAATCAAATATTATAAGTTTTTACCAGTTCAAACATTCTTTTGTCCTTATTGAAAATCTAGCATTTTCCGAACAAGTAGTTTAGGTACAGGTTCAGGTCCGGACCTGTACCTTAACCCGTGTACCTGTACCTAAAATTTGTTTAGGTACACAGCTCTAGGTGCAGGTGAAGGCTTCAGGTGCAGCGGGTGTGGGAGGTTGTTCTCCACACAGGACTACCTGGACAGGCATGTGAACAACCATGCAGATCTTACAGGACCTCACTGGTCAGAACATCAGACTGAAATTATGAACTGTTTTGTCTCTGCAGGTTACCAGCCAATAGAAGTCGCATATGCGATGAGGCATGCAAAGCGGTATAGGTGCCCACACTGCAGGTACTCAGCAGGCATTAAAGCCAGCCTCATGGATCACATACCAAAACACGGAGATAGACCATACAAGTGTCCCACCTGTGGGAAGGGGTTTACACAGAAGGGACACCTGAAGACACACCAGTCGGTCCACACTGATGAGACACCCTACAGGTGTGAGGAATGTGGGAAGATGTACTCCACGCAGAACATTTTGCGCCAACATGCGAAGACGCATGCAAAACTGTACGGTTGCCCACAATGCAGCTACTCAACAAGAGTTAGAACCAGCCTCAAGGATCACATGCTCAGCCACGGAGATAGACCATACAAGTGTCCCACCTGTGGGAAGAGGTTTAGACTGAAGGGAGGCCTGAAGAAACACCAGTCGGTTCACACTGATGAGAAATGTGTGAGGTGTGAGGAATGCGGAAAGTCATTCAGCCAACAGTCAAACCTGACCAGACACATGTTAACACATTCTGGTCAGCAGCTGCATGTGTGTACACAGTGTGAAAAGGGGTTCTTACACTTAATTAGTTTACAGACACACATGAGAATTCACACTGGCGAGAAGCCTTACAAGTGTGAACACTGTGACATGAGGTTCTACAGCAGTCCAGGTTTGAAGGGCCATGTTATCCGTAGTCACTCTAAGGAGTTTCCACACAGGTGTGAGGTGTGTAAGAAGGGTTTCATGGCGCCAGGTGCACTAAGAACCCACATGCAGAAGAAACTCAACTGTGACATGTTAACACATTCTGGTCAGCAACCACATGTGTGTACACAGTGTGAAAAGGGTTTCTTACACTTAATTAGTCTACAGAGACACATGAGAATTCACACTGGCGAGAAGCCTCACAAGTGTGAATACTGTGACAAAAGATTCTACAGTAGTCCAGCTTTGAAGGGCCATGTTATCAGTTATCACTCTAAGGAGTTTCCACACAGGTGTGAGGTGTGTAAGAAGGGTTTCTTAACGCCAGGTGCACTAAGAACCCACATGCGGAAGAAACTTAACTGTGAACGAGTCAAAAAAACAAAACAAACAAAAACTAAAATCAAAACCAGGACAGTGTTGATTTAATAGTAACAACAACCTAAATTCACCTCTTGGCCTTCAACTTGGGCTATGTAGATGAGTTGTCCTGAGGGTAACCGGCCGGTTTGTGACTTTATAAAGAAGAACTTTATTGCACGACCATTGTACTAGTAGCAGGTACAAAGTATGGCAACAACAGTAAACATAGAACAAGACATGAGTATGGAATAAAACTATTCACTACATCAAAATGACTATCTTAGGTTTTACATGATTCAATTTTTCTAATTTTGAGTATCATTATTTTTTCTAATAACAAAACAATCTTTTATATATTTGCCTATTTTAACACTGTATGAGCTGTTGCATCTAAATATATAGTCAAATCTATCTGTGGTATTGAGTGTGACTTGAGGTAGCAGAACACAGTTTCCGGCCTATGGGGATAACTGATATCATTTAAACATTGACTAGTAAGGTATGTAAATCATCAGCCCATACATAATTGTATATAGAATGTGAATATCCTCATACTCTTGATGAAATAAGAGCCTTCTTTTTCCAATGCCACCCTGCTGTGCATTAATTTTTAGCTTAAAGAGACATGTTGAAATGTTATCGAAATTTGGTAATGTCGACATGGATGATATAATTACTGTTTTAGATTAGCAGTCTACTGTATTGTATGAAACAGTGTGGTGTCAAGAAATTGGTGAATGTTATTTTAAATTAGTATTTCATAAATGATGATTTACAGAACATGATCACTATACATAGCCTAATCCATATGGCTTAGTTGCCCATTTGTTGAATTATGAAACTGCTTATGAAACATATCAGCATATTCAATCTCAAAGTTTATGATGTCATCATACTAAGACAGTACAGATGTCCTGTGTGGTATATAATATATCTGTGACAATTTTTCTGTCCAGTTTGAAAATTCTTTGTCACATTAATTAGCTTGTAAATAAGATATCTATATATTAAGATATCTATGTATTGATACCAAGACACTTCATGCGGGTTTACTCGAATTTCTAATGTGCCATCTTAGGCATACATGTACATTATGAAAACAACAATGTTAACAACTTTAAAATTTTTCATAAGAGTGCTCACTCAGCAGCTACCTTTGCTACACATATTCAATGCAGTTCAATACCTGGTAGTTGCTTAATGTTGTACATATTGGTTGTGGGTGTTCGGTTTGAAGATAAAAGACTGTATGAAAAAGGATGTATTCATTATGGTTATTATTAAACCGTTCTGATGTTCACCCTGTAAGTTTGGAGTGGTTTCTGGTGTTGCAAGACTCTCTTCTGTTACAGCAAGGAGGTTTTACACCTTGGTTACAGTAACGTCTGCAACAATGTTTGCTCTACGGTGAACCGAAGTCTGTGCAGAAAACTTGTGTGTAAACCCAGCCACAGACTAGCCAGGTCCAGTTAAATCTTGTCCACTCTTTTGAAAGGGGGAGCAGAGCGACTAAGCGTGAAGATGGTGTATCTGTATCTGTATAACCGGTACAACCGCCATTAGGTGTAACACACCAGCTTCCCAGGCACGCGGCGCGGCAGCAGCTGGTTATATTACACCGAACGGTCTGTTACACCTAGTCTTTGCATGTCTGACTGTAACCGTTCTTTAAAGCTACTTAGTGAAGATGCTCCTACAGTACTTGATGATAACGAGTTCCATTCTAGTTCTACTATGGTTCTCGGAAAATACGAATTTTTGAACACATCAATCCTTGGCTGATAACTCCGGTACTTAAAAGCATGACTAATTCTAGTCCTCTTCTGAGCTGGCATTAGATACTTATAAGTCGGTACGTCCACAAGTTTATTAGTCAAGTGTAAGAGCGTGTGGTGTGTAAGAGTGTGATGTGTAAGAGAATTTAAAGATAAAATGGGGCATTCTAAGGCTTTTGAAAGTTACTGTCAGACAGGACACTTGAAGACTCTGGCCACATGTGACCTAGAAGTATCCCTGGTCAATCAGAATTTTATACTTGTCACAGAATCTGCTTCCCAGGGCATGGGGTGCAGCGCTCTTGTTCCCATGTTTAGATTAACCCCTGCTACAGGTATCCAGACAGGTGCTATTGAAGGCTACAGTATTGAAGTAGCATCCCTGGTCAATCAGAATTTTATGCTTGTCAGAGTATGGTCAGGGGGGGTGGAGGTCACAGGATCCTTGTTCAGATTAACCCCTGCTGCAGGCATCCACTCAGGTGCTATTGAAGGCTACAGGTGCAGCAGGTGTGGGAAGTTATAAAGAAGACTACCTGGACAGACATGTGAAGAACCATGCAAACCTGTCAGGGCCTCACTGGTGAGCATATCAGACTGAAATTGTCGACTGTTTTGTCTTTGCAGGTAACCAGCCTAAAGAAGTTGCATATGCGAAGAGGCATGCAAAGCAGTATATGTGTGAGGACTGTGGGAAGATGTACTCCACTCAAAGCATTTTGCGCCAACACGCGAAGACGCATGCAAAACTGTACGGGTGCCCACAATGCAGCTACTCAACAAGAGTTAGAGCCAGCCTCAAGGATCACATGCTCAGCCACGGAGAGAAGCCATACAAGTGTCCCACCTGTGGGAAGGGGTTTAGATTGAAGGGCCACCTGAAGGGACACCAGCCGATTCACACTGGTGAGAAAGGTGTGAGCTGTGAGGAATGCGGAAAGTCATTCAGCCAACAGTCAATCCTGACCAGACACATGTTAACACATTCTGGTCAGCAGCCGCATGTGTGTACACAGTGTGAAAAGGGGTTCTTACACTCAATTAGTCTACAGAGACACATGAGAATTCACACTGGCGAGAAGCCTTACAAGTGTGAACACTGTGACAAGAGGTTCTACAGCGACCAAGCTTTGAAGGGCCATGTTATCCGTAGTCACTCTAAGGAGTTTCCACACAGGTGTGAGGTGTGTAAGAAGGGTTTCATGGCACCAGGTGCACTAAGAACCCACATGCGGAAGAAAGTCAACTGTGAACGAGTCAAAATCAGGGCAGTGTTGATTTAACCTTCAAACGTATGTTTGCACAAATTGATATCTATGAAGTGGCCATAGTTATTAGAAAATGATTTTTTAATTAGGTAAAAACAATTTTTTTCATTATCTACAGATGATAAGTAGATATCAATTTGTGTGAATGTATGTTTGTAGCTTTGATCATTATGCACATGAATAACATAGTTTCATTGCAGTGTTATGTACCAATGTGTTTTCTTTTATCTTTAAAAAAATCATATTAAGGGCAATAAAATTTGATGACGTCATCCATATGGTCCAAAAACCAGATTTAGAATTCTTTCATGACTAGCTGTCAATACTCAGTACAGCTACAGTTCTTTCTTTATCTGTTAATGAGAAAACAATGAAAAGCCAATTTAGCCAGGGAGGAAACGTTAATAGTAACAACAACCTAAATTTGTGTGTTGACTTTCAACTTCGGCCATGTATATAAGTTGTCCTGAGGGTTTTTGAAATAGTGAAAGTTCCATCAATAAACATAATAGAAGGAATGCAGGCAAGAAAGCCCCTTCCGCAAGCTGCTTGTCTAACAACAAAACCACATCCTCGGACAACTTGTCAGTTTGCATACGACTTATGTTTTTTGTCCTTTCAGGAAATGTTCTATTGTAAGTATAAACTATATTTCTTTATAACAAGTGTATCTATAGACAGCTGTATCAAATGAGAATATGGTCATAAAGATGCAAATAAGGGGTTAAAAGCGGAAAACTGTTAGTGAAGTTAGTGCACCTAATTTTTGACGGGCTCTGGTGCACCTAGATATTTGTTCTAGTTCTCTTGAATGAAATGTTATCGAAATTTGGTAATGTTGACATGGATGATATAATTACTGTTTTAGATTAGCATTCGACTGTTATAGAAGAATTTTATTGCGCGACTATTGTAGCAGGTACAAAGAATGGCAACAACAGTAAACATAGAAGAAGACATGATTCAAGTTGGGCTAATTTTGAGTATCATTATTTTTTTCTAATAACAAAACAATCTTTGCTATGTTTGCCTATTTTAACACTGTATGAGCTATTGCATCTAAATATATATATGAAACAGTATGGTATCAATAACTTGGTAATGTACTGTTATTTAGTACTCCAGAAATGATGATTCACAGAACATAATCACTATACCGAGCCTAATCCATAGGGCTTAGTTGCCCATTTGTTATTAAACTGCTTATGAAACTACGTATGGAACATATCAGCATATTCAATCTCAAAGTTTACGATGTCATCATACTAAGTACAGATGTCCTGTGTGGTACATGTATATGATATATCTGTGACAATTTTTCTGTCCAGTTTGAAAATTCTTAGTCACATAAATCAGCTTGTAAATTAGATATCTATGCATTGATACCAAGACACTTTATGCGGGTTTACTCGAATGTCTAATGTGCCAGATTAGGCATACATGTACATGTACATAATGAAAATAACAATGTTAATAATTTTTGTTACGAGAGTGCTCCTACATATGCTAGACATATGCAATTCAATGCCTGGTATTTGCTTAATGTTGTGCATATTGGTTGTGGGTGTTTGGTTTGGTTTTCTGGATAAAAGACTTTTTAAAGAAAAAAGGAAATGTTAATTATGGTTATTTTTAAATGATGCTGCTACCTCTGCTAGACATATTCAATGCAGTTCAATACCTGGTAGTTGCTTAATGGTTCTGGATGTTTGGTTTGAATTTTTATGGATAAATGAGTATGATAAAAAAGAAAACGTTACTTTATGGTTATTATTAAACGGTTCCGATGTTCACCCTATACGGTTGGAGTGGTTTCTGGTGTTGCAAGACTCTCTTCTGTTACAGTAACATCTGGAACATTGCTCTACAGTGAACCGAAGTTTTTGTGCGGAAAATGTATGTGTACATATGTATGTAATGTTCTTATTTCATTTGGTCTAATGTTACAAAATAACACTTTAGAATATCCAAAACATCCAACACAAGCTAAAACGTCTATGAAAAAATGTGTGAACCCCATAATCTCCTAGCAGATCTATCGGTAGCAAGGCAGTATCAAAAGGGCCAACCAGTATCAAAAGCTTTTGATACTGCCTTGCCACCGATACATCTACTTGGAGATTATGAAGCCCAGTCCAGCAACCTGGTTGCTCAAATCAAATGAAACAGCAAACTGAAGCCATTACCGCAAGTGCCAACACAGTGAGCACCCCGTCAGCCCTGTGACCTTTAACCCCTCCAACCCTAGCGCCCCAACACGCGTCATATTCGTCATAGTCCACTCTGTGGGTAGAGCAGAGTTGGGCGGCCTTGCAGTCTTCCAAACATGATCCATAATCCACTCCCACTGAGTTGTGTTTGTAGTACTTCTCGAAAGTATCGCCTTCATTGAGGGAGTTCCTCAGCGTTTCCATGGAGACGGGGCTGACGTCAGGTATCCCATAGTCCACCGTGGCCCGGTACTCCAGCTGCCAGTCCATGTCCGCCAGCTGCAGGAGGTTGGCTCTGGTCAGGTTGGCGTAGTACTGGAGGTAGTCCTGCAGAGAGTGCAAGAAAAACAACTCCTGGGTGCTCCTCGATGTCTTTTGATGAGCAAAGAGCAAACACTCGTTTAAAACTATATGGTTTTGATGTGCATTTTGTTTTGATACATACTTAGATAGATCCATGGTCCATCTCGTACGTTGATGTCGCCATTACAAGCTATGTATATACATGTACAAAGCATTCCCCGTTCTTCACAGCAATGTAACAAATACCATTTTTGGAGGCTGAAACTTTTTGTGTGACATTTATTCGGTATTTTCTATTGATTTTCTTGAAGTACATGGTAGGTTCAGCCTCCTACGACATTGGGAAAGCAGGAACTTAAGCCCTCAGACATGCTTCCCAGAGCTTGTTTTGCCCCTACCTGCAGTTCCCCTGTTGCCCGCTAGTACTGTGTAAAGGCGGGGTTATAAAGGACATAGCCGTACCTGCAGTTCCCCTGTTGCCCGCTAGTACTGTGTAAATGTGGTGTTAGCCGTACCTGCAGTTCCCCTGTTGTCCGCTAGTACTGCCTAAAGGCGGGGTTATGAACATAGCCGTACCTGCAGATCCCCTGTTGTCCGCTCGTACACGTACTGCCTGAATGCCGGGTTGTTCCTCCGCTTCCAGGGCGTGATGGCGGGACTCAGGAACACTGTGCTGATCGGATCGCCTGTTAAAAAAACGTTTCGGTGGTATGATCAATTCAAGACGTTCTCCCGTTGAACAATTGTCGTTTCAGATGCAGCAACGCAGTTGTCACTTGAGACCATTGTTACGGTTTTTATAATTTAGATTGAAAAGCCTAAAGCTGTGTATTAAACTGAGGAGCCTTTTGATTCGACTCATACCAGCGCAAACTATGCTGACTACTCTCCAAGCAGAGGAATGGGTTCGGCTGGTTTTAACGTGTTTTAGGCGTTTTTGTCGAGATTTCTATTTTGTCTCGTTTTCTTGATGTCGCCAACTCACTAAGGCGATATAGAGAAAACGAGACAAAATAGAAAGCCCGACAAAAACACCTAAAAAACGCACACAAAAAACAGCCGGACCCATTCCTCTGCTTGGAGAGTATATGTTACCTTGTTCATCGTACACCATCCTGAACGTATCGAAGTGCTCGTGCGCGAACATCTGACCGGATATGACGTCAGCGTACTTCCGGACGATGCCGATGTACCGTTTGTTGTGGTTGGGGCGGAAGTCGCGTTTTGTGAAGATCCGTTCGTGGGTCCCAGGGGGCACGTGACCGATGATGTACACCTGCAACATAAAACATGATAAAAACTTTTTATATGATTTGATATAACTTTGATAAATCTACCTATTAGCTATATTGAAATTGCGTCTGGTTTTCCTATGCCAAGCTCATGATAAAAACTTTTTATATGATTTGATATAACTTTGATAAATCTGCCTATTAGCTATATTGAAATTGCGTCTGGTTTTCCTATGCCAAGCTCAACGCCCGAGGCCGAGTACCTAGCCTGACTAAATCGCGCTCCTAGCGGCCAGCCCGATTGTAACCGCCCCATGTCGCCACCGCCAGAGAGCTTGTGTAAACACAGGCTACCCGAGTACCGTCCCTTCTTCCTTATCGCGTCAGTCGCCGCTTTCTAATCTGAGACCTGTTCGGTCTTAATTGCACATTCCTAGATTTCTAAGGACACAAGATTTAGATTACTTCGATTTGATTTGATTCACTTACCTTTCACGAAAATGATGGAAGCAAGTCAAGCGACATAAGATCAGAACGCTGTCCTGGCTATAGAAAGACAGCAGATATAAACCCGAGCGTGGGAAGGCCAGTGTGATTTGATTACTGTACCTTGTCCATGTTTCCCCTGGCCTCCTCCAGTTCCTCTTCCATCCACGCGAACTGCCCCGCCGGATCCTCCTCTCCCTCTGTCACCAGGTTCTGCCCATAGAACAGGTTCGAGTTCAGGCTCATCACACGTAGGCCTGGCCGTAATTGGGCGCTGTAGTAACCACCTACGGTCAAGAATACGAATATGAACAGAGGCATAAACAGACGCTTCAGTCGCCATGTTCCGTCCGCAGAACCGGGTTCGAGTGCAGGCTCATCACACGCAGAGTGGGCCCCAAGGCGGCGCTGTAGGAACCACCTATGATCAAGAGCAGGCCTCATCCGCCAGGGGGCCCAAAATCTAAAAATCGTTTCCAGGTCTCATCAAGACCTACCCACATACCGACTATCAAGAAAATCCATCCAGGCCTTCTCGAGTTATGCTGTTTATCCACACACACATACACACACACACACAGACACACATATATACATGCAAACATACAAACTCTACCGAAAACATAACCTTCTCGGCGATCGTAATAACATCCCCACCTCTCCTAAACGTGTCCCATGCGTACTGGCCTACTCTCGACAGCCACAGGTCCGCTACGTCATTGTACACGTCATTGGGCGTGTCCGGCAGCTGATTCTTGATCCAGTAGTCATGGTTACCTGGGGGAGCAAGTAGTCATGGTTACCAGTAGTCATGGTTACCTGGGGGAGCAAGTAGTCATGGTGACCAGTAGTCACGGTTCAGCTAGGGGAGCTGGTAGTCATGGTTACCAGTAGTCATGGTTGCCAGTAGTCATGGTTACTAAGGGGAGCAAGTGGGATTTTTCAGTGTCCTTAGATCATTTGTCACTTAGAACAAGTCAATTCAAAGTTTATCAATCTAGTACAAACTACAGGAAGGTTCTACCAACCTGATGAAATATTATCACGGAGGTGTTAGTCATTCTTGGTGTTTAACGTATGTTTTTTAACCTTTAGTACTCTTTTCTAGTTTTGTATTTTTCGACGGTTCGCCTGCATCTGCGTATAATAGAGATTTGCCTACTTACACTAACAGGCAGCAGCAGCAAAATATTTACCTAGTGAAGAGTAGACCGGTACTCCCGGGAAGACTTCCTCCAGCAGCTGAGTGATGTTGCTGAGAAGAGTCACCACGGTCTGGGCGGAGTAGTTCAGCAACGCACGATTTACGTGTGGGACGTCATCGCTGGGGAGAGATTTGATTGGTTAGTAGCTGTGCGACGTGTGGGACGTCGTCGCTGGGGTGAGATTTGATTGGTTAGTAGCTGCGTGACATTACTTAGGCGGGTCACCACGGTCCGGGCAGTGTAGAGCAGGGACGCGCGGTCCACGTGTGGGACGTCATCGCTGGGGAGAGATTTGATTGGTTAGTAGCTGCGTGACGTCACCACGGTCCGGGCCGTGTAGTTCAGCAATGCGCCAGGGCAACGCGCTGTCCACCTGTGGTACGTCAACGCTGGAGAGAGATTTGATTGGTTAGTAGCTGGATGACGTTGCTGAGTGACGTCACCACGGTCTGGGCGGTGTAGTTCAGGGACGCGCGGTCCAAGTGTGGCACGTCATCGCTGGGGCGGGATTTGATTGGTTGACGTCAGAGAATCATTCTAACAGGATTGGTCAGTGGAAATGATGTAAGCAATAAGCGAAAAGGAAGAGTAGTTAACATATTTGTAGTTTGGGATTTGCCGATCTTGCGTCATCATCAAGATTGGTGTGTAGCAGTCATATGGTGCCGATCTTGCATGTCTTTAATGCTTAAAATGACGAAAATTCATTAATATCTCTTGAAATTATCCTTTTTACAGACCAACCAAGTAACTAACCAACCAAACAGCATCGCCGACAGTAACAAACAAACAAACAGACAGACTGACGAGCGAACACGGATGGTGTATGGAAGAATGGAAGTTACGTTAGGGTTGATGGTTTTCATTCATATATTTAGATAACAAACCAATCAAAAACGTACCAACAAACGTGGGTGAAAATATATCCTCCTCATCCGATGCAAATACACGAGAAGAAAGTAAAGTAGCATTGCTCTAGTGACCTACCCTCCGCGTAGGATGAAGTCCGGGTTCGGGTCGATGGCCTTCATGGCGTAGACGGAGGAGTTGATGGTATGCCACGGGGAGTCGCAGGCGTGGTCCCCCCAGGGTCCCGGGTTCACAGGGGGGTCCATCCCCGCCCCCAGGGAGTCACACACCTGCCGAAAAAGAGGGGGGGGGCATATTGAAATGACCCCGTGCCAATAACTTTCAGAATAACTACATGACATGTTCGGCACGAAAACTAACTTGAATTGACGGTCAACGTAGTAAATAACTCAATTTCTTTTACGTGTACAGGACACGAGTCTCTCCTAATACATGTATCCCTCTGTCTGTACTGCACTCTTCATCAGATCCGAATGACCAATCAAGTAGAACACATGACATGATGCGGACAAGTGACGTCAGCAATCTGTACCGCTGTGCTACTCAGGAACTGACGTTGCTTTTACCATGTCGGGTCCGGGTGTTCCAACTAGACCTTTGCTACCATTGCAGAAATAAAATATTATTTTATAATATCCCTTTTCTCTTTACCATAATGTTTCAACCTAGAGGTTCCGTAGGATGCGGTGGCGCAGTGGAAGGATGTTTGGCCCCAGCACCTAGAGGTCCGGTACATGTTCGAATCCGGGGTTCCGTTGATCATGACGTTGTGCCTTTGGGAAAGGCACTTAACACGACTTTCCTCACTTCACTCAGGTGAAAATGAGTACCTAGCTTCGGTTAGGGACGTCCCTCGGATGTTTGAGAAAAGCCACACCTCGAGCACGTAAAAGAACCCGCCACACTTATCGAAAAGAGTAGTGGTCCTTCCCGGTGTGAGTGGATCATATAAATCTGTCAGGATATGCAGCTTGTAACTCTTCAATACAAACCTGGTGTGTTACGCCTTGGGGCAGTTTACCATAGAGTATGGTATGCTATACAAACAAACAAACAAACAAACAAACAAGATCTTACCGTGCCGCGTTGGTGCGGCCGCAGGTAGGACGGGTCATAGTGGATGTCAGTGATGAACCAAAATCGACCTGGAGAAAAAAAAACAGGCAAGCAAGAACCAGAAGTATGCTTGTATTTGGGAGACATCCAGAAAGGATCTTGGTGGCAGTAGCCTAGGTTAGCCTCTACCAGGCTCCAGGCGGCTGGCTGGAAAGAGTCGAAATTGGCCAAATAGACAGAAAACATGCAAGAGGAGTTTGATAGTCTGCTATATAGGGGTACAGTTTGCATATTGGACCCTCCCTCCGTAGCCGACTCCCTTAGCATTCTATTCCCTCTATTTGGCCAATTTCTACAATTTTCCAGCCATCCGTAGGTAGCGGTTTGAGATGAAAAAGAGATGAATAGGGGGACATCACACAAACTGTAATTATGGAAAAATGAAGAAGAAAAACACGAAGAACTTTCTCATTGTGGCATGCTCCCGGAGTAAACAAAGGCACAACTGTAACAGTGGGGGTTCAAGCGCCTCCAACTGACCAGGCTAACTGGTCGCGACCTTTTCGCGTAGTGGTTAAGGCGTGCGTGCCTGTGATCCGGCCTCCGGTTTCGGCGTGAGTTCGAATCTCGGTTGGGATCACTTCTGTTTTTGCTCATGGCCATTTCATGACAAACACAATGGTTCAGTCACTCAGTGTTGCTCCGTGGGAAACTGTTACATCGATCACAAACTGAATTTTATAGAGTACGCGCTAGTGATCCAAGCTGGCGGGAAAGCCAAGTATTCTACTTCATTACTCACATGGGTACCTACTGGCTGAAATAATACAACCTGGCGAATGATTAATAGGATAACCAACATATTGTTTTCAACCAATGTGCGTGTGGCCCAGTGTTTCTTCCGTTTCTTCCATCCAGTTGACCCGATAGAAATGGGATGTTTTAAGTTGTGAAACAAATCAAAGGAGCGAGTAGAAACAGAAGTGATCCCAACCGAGATTCGAACTCACGCCGAAACCGGAGGCCAGATCACACCCCCACTGTTACATTTGTTGAGATTGGACGTTGGAACACAGGACCCCTCATGATCGCTCCACGTTACATCGCTCGCGAAAGGGGCGAGCGATGTAACGTGGAGCGATATCTGGATATGGGTCCTGATTTAATGAGGGTGCGTCGGAACGAAATGCCACCTATCAAAAACTATCCATTGATTAGACTATTAAAATAGTCTAATCCCTGGTCTAAAACCAACTGTTGGTTTGTCAATGCACAGAGGTCGGCAAAGGGACACGAGACCCTTACCCCTATAATAACAGCCATTGGCAGTTTTTCTGAGGCCTTGAGATAAGGACACGCGGACAGATCGGTTCCATGTGGTGCCAGCCCAGAACTCTAACCGGAGAGGAGAGGTTAGCTAGCGTAGAATCAGGGGTTGTTCAGTGCACATAAGAGGGGAGATCAGGGGATAGAGTTGTTTAGTACACTTCTGAAGGGAACGACCCAAAGCTCTGATGATATCTCCTAGTAAAATATCTCTCGAGAATTAGTCACTGACCGTGTACGTGTCCCTACATTTACTGCAGTGGCCAGTTTTGACTCAAGTTCATGTTTCTTTTCACAGTAGTGACTATTGGTTCTCCATAACCCAATAACCCCTGACTCTCTGTATAATTATGCTATTCGTATCTGAGAGTGACTGGGAGAGATTCTGGGCGTGGTATACGTCTATAAATTTGTACTGAAGCACAGCTTCTGCAGTCTGCATGTTAACAAAGCGACAAGAACATTGCTCACTACTCTAATGACTTGTGCTCTAGTACCTGTATCGGCCACTGCTAGGACTGGTAGTACAGCCGCCACAGCCAACCAGACACCGCCCAGACACATTCTGAACTGTCACCGAGCCCTATTGGTAAGCGTCCGTAAAGCTGCTACACCGTTATGACCTTTCCTAGACTGGCACAGAAAGGCGGGGTCAACGTTGATTATGTAATGGTCTACACGGTCCTTCCAAGTTCTATAGCAGGAGAGGTGCCCCGGTTTTCTAACTTCGAGAAATTTACAAAAGTCTCAAACTCTTATGATCTTGGTTAAAAGTTGCCCTCCTGTACACAATCCAATGCCGATTTTACTTCTTAGCTCAATTCCTACTGCCGTGCACCAATGAAAAAGAACTAAAGAAAGGACTTTACCCACCCAATGGTTTTCTTTTTGGTTCACTCCAGACGCCCCTCTGGGTGAATGCCCGCTCGGTCGTGAGCCGACTTATCAAACTTTCTGTCAGGTTGCTGGCAGCGGTTCAAAACTTCCACATGTTTTGTCCGGCTGCTGATAACGACATGTACCGCCAACGCCCATGCTACACTAGCCTACAGGCTGGAAAATGACGCTGCTACCTAAACTTCGGACATAAACTGCACTGGAAAAAGACGAAAACTTTGCTGTTTTGTGGTTATGACTAAGCTTTTGTGTTTACTACTGACTGCATATAATTTTGCGTGTATATTTTCAATTTGTATGTCAACTTTATGTCAACATGGAATTTTACAAATGCCATGAGTTCAGGTCCGGACTTATAGGACCTGAACCTGAACCCCTGGCCTGGACTTGAATCCGGACCTGAACCTGAGTTAAGGTATGCAGCACTAGTCATAAACGGCAAAGTACAAGGAACAGTGAAATGCATGTCAGTATTACTCTCCAAGCAGAGGTTCGGCTGGTTTTTGACGTGTTTTTAGCCTTTTTGTCTGGCCGGCTTTCTATTTTGTCCCGTTTGGTGGTTTTGCATGTCTTCTTATTGGTGTTCATGAATATTTTTCCTGCTAGTCATTCCTTGCAAAGTTTAATAGAAGCTAAAGTACACTGGGCCTAGCCTGGGTACGATCCTACGTAGTAACCGCTGGCTCAATATTTTCGCTTGCTAACGACGCAGGCTACGTGAAGCCGGGACATCCCACCTAATAATTCCTTACTAAATGTTTATCTTTATCTTTATTCGAAATTGCAACAATACAATACATACTAAATGTTTGAACAATTCTGTTGGAACAAACCATCTAGTGATGGTCAGAAATACTTTGAAGACATTTAGATCTCCTGGCTCAACCCCACCCCCCAACAAAGGAATTTAAAGTTACACTGATCACCCATACTCATTACTCTGTCACTTAGTACTCTACAAGTGAGATTGTTACCTTCTTCTAGATCTGATTTTGGCACTCACCTTCTGACATGGCCAGTTGTCAGAAAGCGAAGCAATCGGAAAAGGTGAAAATCCCCTCTCAAACCTCCCTTGATTCATCTATTCACCTGGCGTCACGGTGACAGGGTGTTTGGCCCAGAACCCAGAGGTCCTGGGCTGAAATCCGGGGTCCCCTGATTGGTCCCGTTGATGTTGTGTCTTTAGGAAAGGCACTTAACACGACTTTCCCCACTTCACTCAGGTGAAAATGTGTACCTAGCTTCGTTTAGGGACGCCGCTCGGATGGGACTTTAATGGAGGTCCCGTGTTTGAGGGGAGCCACACCCAGCGCACGTAAAAGAAACCACCACTCTTATCGAAAAGAGTAGGGGTCCTTCCTGGTGTGAGTGGATCAAATATATCAGTCCGGATATTCAGCTTGTACTCTTCAGTACAAACCTGGTGTGTTATAAGCAATATAAACAAACAAATAAACAAACAAGGAGCCATGAAAACTGTTTGGCAAAGATGTATTGCTACCAGACCGCAACAAGCGCAGTTCTACAATGGTTCGCTAGGGGGCTCCTCTCCCCTGCCACAAAAACGTGGAAAGTTCTGAGGTTAACATGTACAAAGTGTTTATATACAATGTTGCTTTGAATGCATATAAATATCACAACATCAACAAATGTAATACATCTGTGTAGAATAACAAACTGAAGCTGTGGGCTAATGTTAAAAAGCACTCAGGGAGAAGTTATGCCATATATATATAAAGGCAAATTATCTACTGTGTCTACAACCTTCAAAGTAGCTGACTAATCGTGATACTTACAACTAACAGGTTGTTTAGTTAAATATTAACTTTGTCACTTAACCAATAAGTTAACAGATGATGAACCGGATAGCGCGCGAGAGGGATTATACATAGTCCACTTATGAAGCAACTACTTAAAAATGTATTAGGAAAAGGGATTTTACAAATTTACATGTTCTTCATGAAACCTGAGCATGGAGCTCGAGTCACCGTAAATCGAGCAAAACTGCAACAGACTTGAACCTCAGACAGACATTTTATTTGCTAGACTCCACTGTAGTTATGTGTTTCATCCATGTTTGTGCTTACACATTAAGGTACTGTTGATTTGATTATATGGGTTACATCAAAATGGACCCCAAAACTGATGCAAACGTGCGAATAGACAAAATAAGTTTGGAAAAACAAAGTTGCCTTCATTATGAAATCTACCTGGTCAGGAAGGATGAACAAAACTTAACACACAGAGCGTGGTATAGCAAAACATAGATAATTCAATTTTGTTATTTCAAAACTTTGTCTTTGAAATTGACTTATGCATTCTGCAACATTAGTATCTGTGCACGTGCGGATGTCATTGATATAATCAAATCAACATGGCCTAAAGTCAGTGAGCAGGACACTCATTAACATTCAGCTTGCTAAGATAGCCGTCTGGCCCCCAACATTGTATAGGTTACAGGGTAGGCAGCAGGGAGAAGGTTAAACAAAGGTACAGGGATATAACACTAACAATTTTCGAGGACACTCCACGTTTTTCTCTAACAGTTTAACTGTAGTATCTCATACCTACGGGTTTGTAAAGACAGCTGCACCGGAAAAAAAACCCTCACAAACACACATAAATACTTATTGCCATAGCCTGTGTTAACACAATCTCTCACTGGCAGAGGTTAATGACCCCCTAGGGGGTGGTAACAGTCGGGCCGGCTGCTAGGAGCCCGACTCAGCCAGGCTACTTGTTGCTTCTATTGACCTCTTGTGTTGTCAGTTACACCATGGATTTCATTCAGTATCCAAGAATAGAACCTATCTCTGTATAAAATCAGCAAATGTCATCAAAAGCAACAAGTGGATACTGTGGCAGTTGTGTATGAACAATTTACTACTGTAGTCTGTAAACTGTTCTGCTGACTTTCCGATATTTCACTGGCTCATTATGTACAAAACAAGACTCGAATGTTGTAGAAAGACTTTGAAAAAAAAAAACTAATTCAGTGCCATTACTTTTATCTATTTGACAAACTAACTAAATAAAAGATATCAACAAAACATGAAAATAATTGCCTATTTACAACCGAAGAAGTAATTTTACAAGGCTCGTGCAACTGTCACCAACTTATTGTCAAACAGTGGGTGTGATAGACACAGAGTCTTTGGCGGAATCAGCCAATCAGATTGCTTGGTCTCTATTCTTTTAAAACTTGTCAGCCAATCAAAATGCTTTATATATTTGGTACATGCTAATTCAAATTTTGTTATCCAATCAGATTGCTTGAGACATTCATGTCTGTTCATTTAAAAACTGCCAGCCAATCAGAATTTGGTATATTGCTGACCAGTTTGATGTGTAAGCCAATCAGTGAGTGGAATTCTAGACTGCGGGATTTCAGTGCATAGACAAAAAAAGTTCACTTTTGACTTACTAATTAGTAAAAAAAAAAAGGTACATAACAACACTCTTCCAAGACTATACGAATTCATATGCCATTTTGAAGAATTAGCTACCTCTAATACTGTTGGTCTCACTTCATGTTACTGTTGGTCAAAACCAAATGAAAATAACTGAAACAAAATTAACTACAATATAGAGTACTTATATATAAGTACTAAAATACAAAACTATGAAGACCTTCAAAACTGTTAGCAAAAGATATTTTTCCCAAATATTGTTTTTTGCATCGTTTTCCCTTACACACCTTTTTACAAGTTTACACGTTTGTCTTGACTGGAAAATCACTATTTGTTACTTCCCCTAAAAAGGGCTTTGCAATTCAATTGTCTACAACACATATTTTTAGATTGGAAAAAAGCCTTGCCAACAATAGTGAAAAGCTTCAGGGCAGCTTTCTTAAAACATATACTTCCTTGCATGCTTAGAAAGTGTGTCGAAAAATGGTCGATAAATAGACTTGTTCCACAAATATTGCAAAGTGTCCTGAAAACCGTAACCTTATCTAAAATGTACAATTGGTTCATCTATTTTATCCAACGACGATTTCTCCTGGACTGCCTTCTTCTCTCCAGAGGGTGCCCTCTTCTTCTTTGGCTCCACAACCTCTGACCTGGAAGTACTTCCCAGCATTTCCTTCCCACCATTCCTCATGTAGACGAGGAATGATGACAAACTCTCGGGGGCGTGGTACGTCAGGAGCCTCTCCGTCCAAACCTCGACCTCCTTCCCAGCCTTGCCCATGTCGGAGGTAGGCTGTGGGAAAGAAGCGCCCGGCAATTTAGTTAATTGTCAATGAATAGTTTCATCTGGTTGGCGGTAGTTTAAGTTACTCTCCAAGCAGAGGAGTGGGTCCGGCAGGTTTTTGACGTGTTTTTAGGCGTTTTTGTCGGGCTATCTACTTTGTCATGTTTTTTTTTTTCTCAATAACCCACGTATAGAGACCAAAAAAAAAACATGACAAAGTAGAAAGCCCGACAAAAACGCCTAGAAACACGTCAAAAACCTGCCGGACCCACTCCTCTGCTTGGAGAGTAAGTATAAGTCACAGCTTAGCAAAGGTCCTTGCACACATGCAAAGAGTTAGCACCAAGCTGATGTTTCGATGACTGCTTTTCACCTTCGTAAGGGCAACACTGACTGATTCTACTCGTCTTTAACCCTGAGGCCACACCAATGTAATTCCTTGGTTAACAGATTTGTATTTTTAATTCTAGCAAAAAAAATCATCATGAAAACAGAAGGCTGGGGTGAAAACTTGCACCTGACCCTGTTCACTCCCTGATACTGTGTGCACCAAAGTACAAACTTTCCTCTGAGATTCTGTTATCATGTTGTTTTTCCAATCTAGCATTTTTTTTAAATCTTTTATTCCGTTAACCAAGAAAATAAATTGGTGTGGCCTGATGGGGGGATGCAAATCCAGTCATGTTTGGCACAGCATTCTTTTACACTGCAGCAACGACACCTAGCTGCAATACGAAGTAATACCAGCCATGACCATATAAAGGAAGGTGACAGACTGTCACTGAAACATCGGCTAGGTACTAACTCTTGGATTGTGTACAGAGAACTTTACCAGTGGTTTAGTTACAGCTACAATGAAGTATGTGATAGGGAGCCTGGTATCCATCCTTTTCTAGCTCCGTTTAGTCCCTTGATTGCTTCCATGCAGAATATTCTGGCATCGGTCAATACAAAAAGGATTTGCACTTGAGTACTTATCTAGTTATAGCCTAAAATACAGGCAAGAGTTCTGATTGGCTCAGAGTCGCACAGTCCTTGGAAAGCAAGCTTAAGGTAACAGGGATCAAACAGGCATTTGGAGGTCTGCCTGTTACACTGCTTCCGAGAAATATTTGATTTTTGAAATAATGCAAAACGTAAGGACCAAATGTTCAATGCAAACGGGTGCCAAACTATTCTATAAGGAAGTGATCATTGGAGCAAACCAGAACTACAATATATGGATTCCAAGCTATAGAGCACGCAATATTGACAGCAAAAGTCTCAGTTTACAAAATAATATAGTTCACTGTTAAATACAAAACAGGGCTGGTAAAGCGCAACCTCCTCTCCAAGAAAGCCTAGTGTCCATGGTATTAGTATACTAGTGTATATGACTTCCACCTGTCATTTTTGTAGTATTCTTAAAAGCCTGTGCTCTGCAGTTTGGAAGGAAGCTGCTAGGGTATCTTGGCCAAGATTGCAGTGTAGCAGCACGTGAAAGCGTTTAACTTAATTTGCACTTATTTTGTAGCGCAGTGCACATTGACTTTTAGTTGGAGGCATTATTTGTGTGCTTTGAGTTTTTAATCAGGCTTTTCGTTGATGTTATCATTATCAATAATTACAATTTGAAAGTTTAAGCACAGCAGCAGCATTTTGCCTTCTGACTCAGTGTATAATGTATTCCAACATTTCACAAATCACATCATAGGAAAAGCCTGTATGTTCTAGTGTGCCCTTAACCCTCTCTCTGCAAAGGCAGCCATTTAGCTTCAGATTTGTATTGGTTATGGGATTAAGCAGCAGTGAGAAGGTTAATTCTTCACAAGCTGTTTGTTTGCATTACACCGAACATCATCAGGAATGGTCTCACCCGGTCGATTTACTCTTAATCAGGACTCGTTTTCTTTTTTCTGCTTTTTTCTGGCGTTAGCTTGCTGCTCCTCTACGCCCCTGCTGAGGGCAGGATTCTCCATCTGATGCCCCAGAGTGCAAACGAACGTTTCCACGTGGTCTGGGCAGTACGTGGCCAACCGTTCCGTAAAAAAGTCGGCGATCAACTTTCCCGCGTGGCCCACCTCCGAATCCCCCTGTGGTTGGGGATAGAGATA
The DNA here is from genome assembly GCA_035149815.1 of Branchiostoma lanceolatum. NCBI lineage: Eukaryota > Metazoa > Chordata > Leptocardii > Amphioxiformes > Branchiostomatidae > Branchiostoma > Branchiostoma lanceolatum. The sequence continues at coordinate 3,206,341 of CM068868.1, read as the reverse complement.
ATAAATAATTATAACAATAGTGATATTGATATATTTATTTGCCAATGATGCTACAATGAATTACGTTGTAGCTTATTTCTGTTTCCATCTTTAATTTTCCATGAATTTTTGTTTTTTTCTCTGTTTGTATTATGTGTTCTTGTATTATTTTGTGAAATGCAATAAAAATTAAAAATTAAAACGATTTGATGACTCCATCTCCCCTTTTTCCAAAGCTTAGTGCAGACTCCATGCCACAAAATCATAGAGTCTAGAAAGTGCAAATGTGGAATTTTCAAGTGTTGCATCTGAACACAAATAGATAGTAAGTGGTGTAACAATTTGTTTGAAATTACTCCATTTGTTTGCCAAGAGCTTTAAGTGCAAACACCATCTGACAAAACGCAGTTTTCAAAATTTGTGTTCCCACTGCAGTGCTACATAAGGCATTGACTGCTGCAAACAAATCAAAATAAGGTTCAGTCTACAATTCAGTAGGTAAACATACACCACATGGACTGAACGGCCATTTCACATACAAAGTTACTGTCTGGGGACCAGCAAAAAGCAAGGATCTACATGTAGTGCAAGCATGAATATAGATTGCTTGAGTGTGTTACTACTTTTGGTGCAGTTTGAGTAAGACTTTAACAATCACATTATTTACATCTAAACATATTTATCCTTCACCACATGCATTTAGTTCTAGAGATTATTGAATTGGCTTCTTTTACCTTAATGATGATATTTAAGTTGAGAAAGAGTTTCTTTTTACATTCTAAAGTGCATAATATTTACAGTACAGGCAAGTATCAGTCAAGGCACTTCACCACCTCACCAGAGAAAAAGCAGAAAAAAGAAAACTTCTTCCTCGTGCTGAAAGTACACCAGATAGCATTCCGAATCATCTATCGGGGGACCGCGCATTCAACAATACATACTGGTGTGAACGCATCTGAATTGATAGATGTATGGGTTAAACTGATTTAAGTTGAAAAATTGACAACCCCAATAAGAACATGGTCTTATGTTAACCACCAACAAAGATAGATATCTGTCATATTCATATTGATAGATATTATTAGATAGATTAATGTCAAATTGACAACAACAACATAAACACAGCACTTAGTAACTTGCGTAAGAAAAAAATGTAAGACAAACAATGTTTTTACTTCTAGTTACCTGACCGACTCTAGCAAAAACCTACTATAACTTTTTTGGAAGGTCATTTTTTCAGGGCCATTATCACAAACACAACATTGATTTTCCTTGGCTTAGGCCACACCAATTTAATTTCTTGGTTAACAGATTTTTTGGGGTAAAAGTTTAGCACAAGGACATCATGAAAACAGAAGGCTGGGGTGAGAACTTGCACCTGACCCTGTTCACTCCCTGAAACAGTGTGCACCAAAGTACAAACTTTCCTCTGAGATTCTGTTTTCATGTTGATTTTCTAATTCAGCATTTTTTTAAAAGTCTGTTAACCAAGAAATTAAATTGGTGTGGCCTTAACAACAAACAGCTAAGCTCTCCTGCTAAACCCTCACCAGGTTGTACTTTGCACAGTTGGTGAGCACCAGTGCGATGTCGTAGATGAACTCCTCCATGGTCTGGTAATGGTTGAAGTGTTTCCTGTGCAGTTTGCTCTTTATTGTGGTCAGGTCCATTGGGTGGGCGATGATCTTGTGGTAGTTTGGAACCTACAGAAACAGAAGGGAGTTGGAAATATTTACAAGAATTCTGCTTTTTGCCTGACCCTCAATAGATATATATGGATAAAATAAATAGAATGTTAAATAAATTACTATTTTCCAATTCAGACATACAGTAGCAAACACCACAGTTGTTTAACCACATGAATGAGACAAACCGAATCATGCTCTTTTCGTTTTCTAAAATGTGTTACTAAACAGTCACCAGTTTTTCTAAAAGTACAATGTAGTTCAGGAAAGTCAGATGCATAAAACTATTAGAAGAACAAACGATGAAACAAATGACGACAATGTAACTATATAATAGCAATAACATTTTGACATGAGAGTCCCTATACATCTTACATAAATCTTAATACCATAAGTCTTTACTCTATAGTATGATGGCTCTATAGTATAAGAACACATCATGACAGACATGTACATGTAAGTTGTACTTACCGAAGTTGGGACAGGGTCGTGAAAAGGAACACTGTGTTCATGGGAGAACAGCTCCAGTAGAATCTTCTCACACACCTATAGGGAAATAAAACAACAAGATTTAGGATTTAATTGCACAAAGCTGTGTGGCCTAAGGGCTACTGGGTGCCGCCCTATGCACCATCTGGTGCGGGAAGGAACTTTAAATTTAACTTTAGGATTATTGTTCAAACTCACACAAGTATTACAATTCATAAAATCTTTTTGTAAAATTCCTCCTTGCCAAAAAATTTTCATGATATTCATGTACAGTAACTACAAACTTACAGCATTGGGATATGTACAATATCAGCAAAAAAAGTTTCAAAATCTGTTTGTAAAATTCCACCATGCCAAAAAAGCCAGATGAAATTTTTTAAACCCACACTACAGCCTTGGGATGACAACATACATTTAACTTGAAGATGAACATAATAATATTATGATTTGCACAACAATTGTACAAGGTACAAAGTATGGCATCTACAGGTATATATCTACAAGAGACAGACGAGTCTGGAGACAGCTTTCCATCTTCATGTCTACCTTGTCCCCCCAACGACCTGGAGGTCAAGGGGCTAGGTAGGTAGGTAGGTACATAACTACAGTTCCATCAGGCTAATCTACCTAATACAAGAGTGTGTAGTATGGGATGAGAATGGGCTTTTACAATCATTGGAGAAATTTCTAACGTCTAGACATTTTTTGATATATCAAACATAAAAATTATTCAAAATAAAAACAGGATGTTACCTTAAGGTCTCTGTCAGGAATCCCAGTCGGCGCCTTCCGTTTGTTGCTGTGTTCAGATATGGGCGTGGTGTCTGCGTCCGGGAGCTCCTCACACAGCGTGCACATGAAATCTCCACTGGGGGGGAGAGGAAGGTGAACAAAGTCTTAGTTTCGAACAATAAGAATCTAAAGGTTTTAATCTAAGGTTATACCTTAGGACAGGTGTCTTACACCTTAGGACAGGTATCTTCCCCTTTTACCCCTTAGGACAGGTGTCTTACCTGGGCATGGCGGGAATGTTGGGCACGTGACAGTTCAGGTGGTACACCTTTGGGCAGGTGTCGCAGCAGAGCAGGTCCCCGCCGTTGTGACAGACCGCGCACCAGTCTTCGTTCGGATCCTCCGGGTTGTGTGCCGGCGGCGCGTTCATGGCGGCCAACGCGTCCGCCGCCGTGGGGAGAGGTAGGCCGGTGTTGGCCACGGGGAGCCCGGTGGTTGCCGGGGGCAGTTCCGTGGTTGCCGAGGCGGAGGGACCTGTGTTGAAGCCATCGTTATCACCCTCTCCTCTTCCACAGGTGTGCAACAGTCCCTGAGTTTGCAAGGAAAAAGATAAATATAGATTTTGTTTTGTCGATGAAGGTTAGACATCCAGGTAATAAGATACGGCAAAAAAAACAGTTACTCAACTTGATCTCAAGCAACAAAAGTAGCGCTAGTCACACAATGGAGCGGCTTTTCGCGGTGGTTTTAAGTTTGCGGTAAAGAGTTCACCACAAAAAAACGCAAACATAAAACCACCACGAACATTTCTGAATTTACAGTATCCTGTTTCTGTAACGTACCTTTTCCTGCTTTACTCTGACATTGGCTGTGGTGCTACTGCTACTCGGCTCCCCCTGGCTGGCGGCAGCGAAACTGCAGCTGGCCCCACCAGCACCTGCTTCAAGTTTTTCTTTCTTAACGTCTTTTAAGATGTCTTGGAGGGGAACTTGGGGCTGGAATCTTGGTGAAAAATAATATGAAGGAAGGTTTGGGTATGGGCATGCCCTGGTTATATATGGTAATGCAGTTAGTGATAAGGAACAGATATTGATAGATAGATAACATTAATACGATATATGGGTCAGTAATGAGAAAGAGTGATGGTTTTATGGTATCAGGTAAGTGTGAAAAATTGAATATTGCAACGAAAAAGGGTAAAGAAGAAAAAGGCGTGATTAAATATTTCATCTTTTGACATTGTTGTGACCATTTTAATCATAATTTCTTCATGCAGATGCACGGTTCTCATAACCATCATCATACCTCCACTTGTTTGAAGAAAAAACTGCATCTTAAGAATTTTATCATGGACAAGACGACCACAATTTGGTAAAGCAGACAATAACAATAGTCAAAAAATAAGTGCTATACAAAACAATTTCATGTAAAATGTATGATTTCTACGTACCCTGCACTATCTCTGCTGCTAGGTCTTGACCTTGACCTTTGACCCTCAGTCCCAGCAGCCCCTCCTGCTGCATTCTCAGGTGGGGAGTTGACCTGTCAGGAAAGGTCAGAGGTCATTCTTAGGTCAACATTACTTGGTAACATGACACCATTCTACAACCAGGGCTCAAAATACTGCAACTTGTAAATTATAGATTGAAGTCTAAAATTGCTGTAAGTGAAAAATGTAGTTTTGAATAATAACAAAATGCAAGCCTGCAAGTTCAATATTTCCTTTTCATTAACTTAAAATGTTCTTTGAAAATAATTTTCCTGCCTAAAATAATGTTGGGGCATTTCAGACAATTTTCCAACACTGAAGGTGAAATATTCATTTGCATTGCATTCCTTAGGGAGATCCCTAAAGACAGTTCAATAACAAGGCGTGCTAGTGGGATTCAATTTCTTGCCAAGCTGTCCAGCATCCTGCCATGCGCCTTGCGGATAAAGGTTCCAGCCATCATATAGGATAGTCCAGGGATACTAAAGTAAAAGTGGTTCTGTGTTCAACCTTCTCCCTGCTGCCTAAAACCACAACTAATACAAATCTGGTGCCAAACAGCTGCCTTAGATGTGAAGCCATAGATGCCTACTACATGTAGGACGCCACCACACCGCCCCAATGCTTCTAAAATGGGTCATGCTTCACACATTTCAGTCAGTCTTTGCCATTTGAAATGGTCAATGCCATATCACTGACCAGTAGATGCAATATCTGAATGTATCATAACATTTTCTTTGGTTGGGGGAGCACAAAATGTACAAAAATGAATTAAAAGCAAAATACATGTAGCATTTAAAATTATTCAACAGGAACAATGCTAAATAGATTTTTTTTAAAGTGCACAAACTCAGGTTTGAACACATTAAAACCCAAAATTACATCCTCTGTGCCACAGAACAGTGTTGACGAAGCATACTAAATACACTTTTAGGGTACCAATATGGCAATATGGCATCGGCCAATTCAAATGGCAACGACCGTTTATGACATGGACGTTAGCTAAGCCTTCCACCTGTTGGCCCTTTGTCCAGCCCACCCTGTACTTACCTGCTCTATGCACAGATACGGTAGGTTATTCAAAACGATGATTTTCCCATTATAAGGTCTTGATTCAGATAAACCCATGGGTACCTGCTGTCTTGGCGACGAAGGCTGGGCCTAGTAAAGACCCTATTGTTAGTGACAAGACTACATGGATTTTAAAATTGTTGTATTATTTCTTCCTTGCTATGATTTCATTATCATTTTTGGTATATACAATTGATTTATTACTTGAAAGTTCATCTCTGTTACTAGAAGTCCTTCTGCATCAAAGTTTAACTGTAATTGCCAACACAAAAATCGGCTTAAGTTATGTAGACAGAAAAGAGACCGGGGGGGGGGGGGTCACAGACTTTCTGCAACATACAATCCATTGCTCACGTGTTCTGTCTACGTAACGTGACGTCACAGAAGCAGTGGATTGCTCATTCCTTGACAAAGACTGGAGCTGATCAGTCAAAAATTCCAATTTTTGTGTTGGCTATTACACTTTAACTCTGATTAAGAAGGTCACTCGATTTCTGTTATGTAATTTAAGTACCATCAGATTCTGTCCTATATTTTCTGGGCCCTCTTGGAAATCAACCATCTTGTTGCAGCCGCTACCCAGATGTTTTGAATAAATTAATAAATAAACAAAACAAACAAACAAACAACGAACCTGCCCGTTGTCCGATGGCGAGCTGGCGATCCCGCTGTCAACCCTCTCCTCCTCTCGTGGTAGTGCCGCCATGCCCTGCTGCATGCTGGGAGGTGCGGCACTAGGGTTGGCCGGCGCCACCGGTCTCTGTGGCTGAAATGTGGACGGCGGCGGTGGGTGCGCCGTACTTGTGCCGGGCTGGGACGCAGAGGAGGCCGGAATGTGCGGAAACATCTGGAAACAATTTTGTATGAAAATTTACTATGAAGCTACCAATTCAAAAACAGAGTTTGCATTTTGCTTGAAACATGTGTTGGTAGAAGGCATTCTGAATCTGAACTGCAAATTGCCAACACAAAGAGTTGGACTTACTTACTACTTCAAAGTAGCATTGCTCATTCATTGACAAAGGACTGGAGCTGATCAGTCAAAAAGTTGCTCAAGTCAAATTTTTCAATTTCTGTTGGCAATTGCAGTTCGGCTTTGATTCTGAGTTTGTACTTCTTCAGGTATCTTTCATAGTGTAAGTCTATAATGTAGCAAAGTGGTCTTGTAGTTAGGGTTGTTGAATGTAAAAAAAAAGATCCTGGGTTCGAGTTCCTAGGAGGCCCCAATGCTGTGTCCTTGAGAAAGGCACAAACAAACAAACACACACACAAACAAACACACAAACTTGACACCTATGTCCTCACTCTACTCAGGTGAAAATGAGCACCTAGCTCCTGTTAGGTACATCCTCTCGGATCGGACGTAAAGCCGTAGGTCCCGTGTTCAAGGAGAGCCACCACCATCGGGTTGCTTGACACTAGTAAAAACTAGATGGTTAAGACAGCATGTACCTGTGGCCTAATGAGGGTTCTGGGGTGGTTCTGTGTCCTCGCTGTGGACTGCATCAAACCCTGCAGATGGGCAGCCGCACTCTGAGGTATGCAAGTGTTAGAAAATTAGTTTAGGCCACATCAATCTATTTCCTCGGTTCTCAGACATATATAGAAAGTACATAGTTTTGTAATTCTGTTCTGATTGTGTGAAACTTTGTTGTTGGGTGAGGAGGGGGCGAACTAGAAGTTCTGGAGAGCAAACTTCACTTGCTACACCTCGTAAGAGGAGGACCCATGATGATGATGAGGATGAGGAGGGGGGGGCATATATATAGATTTATAAACCAGAAATTGAGAGGAAAACTTGAATCAGACTTTCATCCACCCCTCGAAACTGTGTGTACCAAGGTATAGACTTTCCCAAATGATTTTCCAGTTCAGTAGTGTCTTTTATAATTTGAGAACCAACAAATGAAATTCATGTGGTCTTGGAACAATTTGGAGCAGGGCTGTCTCCAGCTTGAAATATTTGTCCCCCTGTAGCTGCGAAGTCCTGTGGTTAGCGATCTCGCCTCTGGAACTAGAAGCCCCGGGTTCGATCCCGACTGTGTCGCTCACCCGACATGCATGCTACCGGAAAGGGTTGCAGTCCTTAGGACGGGACGTTAAGTCGTGGTCCACTGTTCATTGTGCTTGTCGAAAAGAGCTAGGGGAATTTCCCCGGTACAATGAACCTGTAAATACTGTACATAGCGTCTGTCTTCTCTGTCACGACCAGTGGAAGATTAGCTTATCTGTTCATTGAGTTCATTTGAGCTAAACTGGTTCGAGATCACTTTCCTTTACTTTTCCTTTCCCTCTCATTGTTTGAGAGCCTAATATGTTGTTAATTTTCATTGTTAAATCTGTCCTTTTGAATCTAATCCATTTTCATCCATTTCATGTCACGAAGTTCTGATTTGGGGAACAGACGGGGTCACGGTGAAAGCAGATTTCTGTCCCAGGAGGGAGGGACGGGTCCTGGAGACAGCCCTGGTGTGGAGTGACTTGTAAGGCCACACCAATTTAATTTCTTGGTTGACGGAATTTAAAAAAAATGCTGGATTGGAAAATCAATATAAAAACAGAATGATCTCAGATGCAGAGGAAAGTTTGTACTTCTGTGCACACAGTTTCAGGGAGTGAACAGGGTCAGGTGCAAGTTTTCACCCCAGCCTTCTGCTTTAATGACTTCCTCGTACTGAAATTAGAATAAAAAAACCTGTTAACCCAGAAATTAGATTGGTGTGGTCTAAGTGTAAGTTAACCCACAGACCTGCTGTCTGGATGGCTGTGCCCTCTGCAGGTTTGCCAGACTAGCTGCCTTCTGGGCCAAGGCCTGGAGCTGCTCCTGGGTCAGCGGGGGAACACTCTGTAGCTTGGGAAGACTGTTCAGGTTCACCATACCAGATGATGTGGGTACCTGGGGTACAGATAAGGATTTAGTCTATTGTGTATCAACTGAGAGATCCCATTAAGCCATGTGAAATGCACCAAATGTAACCTTTGTATGCTAGTATCTCCCTCATTGTCTACTGTAACAAGGACTACCCCCACCCGCTGGACAAATTACTTGTAATGACTAATACAAACAGGGCTCTAGCCAGAACTTGTCTCTTGGAATTTTGCTGTGTATGATGGAAAAATCTTAAGATCATCACAGCAACCCTTACGGATGAAAACCAGAGAGTGATTTAGATAGAGAAGATATAAAAGTGCAAACGTTTCAATAATCATTATCAAAATGACTGAAATTTTTACAATGATGATGACCAAAGCTGTTTGCTTGCTGGTAGGACTCCGGCTAGGGTTAAAGTGTACAAATACACCTGCTATTTAACGAATGTACCTGCTGCTGGGGCCCTGCGCCTGAGAATCCCTGCAGCTGTTTGCTCTGCTGGTAGGCTGCTGCGGCTGCTGCAGCTGCGGCGCTGGGGTTCACCTGCTGCAGCTGGGCTGCAGACATGGACACATGGAGAAGGGTTAGACAGGGCTCGAAATACTGGGTGCATGTGCACCCAAAATTGGAGCTGTGCACCTGATTTTTGACTGTGGGTGCACTTAGATATTTTTGTAGGCTATACAGTATATATAGTAAAGGTACCATAATGATTGTACACTAGTACTAGTAAACAGTAATCAGAAAAAGCAATAGAGCCCTTTGTTGCACTTTATTTGATGTATTATACTTGTTTGAAATTTGATTACAGATTGTGAAGTTCTTGATTACAATTAAAAGAGCATTAATTATGTTTTGCTGACATTCAACTTTATTTTAAGTGGTGCACCCCAAAGTCTTTCTGTGCATCTAATTATTTTGGTTGGGTGCACCAGTGCACCTATTCCCAAAAATGAATTTCGAGCCCTGGAGGTTAATTTGCTGCACGTTTACGTCAAGTACAGTCCTCCCACACCATAAGGTGTATAGGGCGGTGCCCATCTCTGTTTTGTAGCCCTGGGCCACTGAGGTGCAATCACTGTGGTAGCAGGGGGCTAGTCCACTGGCAGTGGAGTGTGTTTAACTTCCATACTGTTTCAGAAGTATGGACCATTTTATAAAGTCTTTGGTATGACTCCTTGCACCTCTTGTCCAGACGTGTCCTACCCGGGCGTGAACTCGAGCCTTCTGGCCCCTCATAATTTGAACCAGATGTGGTAAGTGAGAGAGGCGCAAACCACTACACCACATGGACACGCCTCTACTACTGCCCTATGTGCCACTAGGCGCTATAAAGGTCTGAACAAACAAATGAACGAACGAACTAACAAACAAACAAACAGACACAACCCACCCTGGGCCTGTGCTCTCTGTAGATACGCCTGAAGCTGCCTCATCTGGTGCAGGCTGGTCGGCCTGAGGGTCATGTCCCCGGGTCGCTGCGACCCGTGGGTGGGGTGACCCGCGCTGGAGGATGGGGGCATGGGGCGGGGAACCAGGGGGGGCGGCGCGCGGATACCAGAGGAGGTCGGCATGCTCCTCTGTTGGTTGGCTGCCTGTTGTTGTTGTTGCTGCTGCTGTTGTTGTTGTTGAATCTGCTGCTGTTGTTGATGCAGCTGTCGTTGTCTTTCCTAAAGTGAGAAAAATTGTTTTGAGTAAGTTCTAGTAATTAGCAACAAACATTTTATTTGGTTTGGCCCCTGACCCTCTCACGTGACTGTGAGTCTAGAATCAGTTATGACAAGTTCGGGTGATGTTTTTCTGTAGGCTTCAAACCACCGCCACCCGTTCTCCTCCGTATGACTTATCACTATTTCTTTCATGTCATGTAAGCATACATGTTTGATAAGGCGTTCGTTTGGGAAAGTTAGAAAAAAGATGAATAAACTTTTCTAGCCATCCTGTTTCCTACAGCTTGTTTTGTTTGTGTCTGATAATTAAGGAACAAGAATACACTGATCTTACTACGTCCATGAATGTTAGACATCCTGGTAATAAGACATGCAAGGTAACAACAGCTACTCTAGCAACTGGATAAAATGTGGAACAGTGACTGACAAAAGACAGGGGATGCTGTCTGAAATGTCTGACCGTTTTCAAATTTTATCCAGTTGCTTGAGCAACTGTTACCTTGTATCTTGACTGATCTTACTGTATGCTAGCACAGTTCCAAAACATTTGCATGTAAAAGAACCCAACACACTTATCAACAAGAGTAGAGGTGACCCGGAGTGCTTGACTGGAAATTTGAGCCTTAGCAAAGCCGCATTGCACAATACGCTACCGAAATACCATTGCATTTTGTCTCAAGCATTACGTGTACATTTTGAGTTTGACTGAAGAAGAAGATACATCCATAATTACCACCCGATATGAGATCAAACTCTAATGCTTTTAAAACCTGCATCTGACAGTATCATACTTAGTACCTGAATTTTCTGTAGTTGGTCCCAGTCTGCTGAATCACAAGCACTAGCTATAGTCTAAAGGTGCTATACAAGGAGGCTAAATTCAGACAGTGATTATATAGATATATTACCTGAACCATCTGTAGCTGGTCCCCCTCTGCTAGCAGTGCTCCCAGTCTGCCGATGTACTGGGCTACAAAGGTGCTATATAATTATAAGGAGACTACATTTACACAGTGATTATATGTGTACCTGTACCATCTGTAGCTGGTCCCCCTCTGCTAGCAGTGCTCCCAGTCTGCCGATGTACTGGGCTACAAAGGTGCTATATAATTATAAGGAGACTACATTTACACAGTGATTATATGTGTACCTGTACCATCTGTAGCTGGTCCCCCTCTGCTAGCAGTGCTCCCAGTCTGCCGATGTACTGGGCTACAAAGGTGCTATATAATTATAAGGAGACTACATTTACACAGTGATTATATGTGTACCTGAACCATCTGTAGTTGGTCCCCCTCTGCTAGCAGTGCTCCCAGTCTGCCGATGTACTGGGCTACAAAGGTGCTATCAACCATGAACCTGGGTAGCAAGAGACACAGAACAACTTTTCATTAGAAATCTTTCACTGGCCGTGACATTAGACAACAGATGCTATGGAAAGTAAATACAGTGCTATCACTCAATCATTCAATATCTGGTTTATCGTTGGCAATAGCAGTCCTGTCTTACGCAGCTTGTGCTTGCTTTACAAAACTGATGTATTACACCTAAAGGTGGTTTACCGGCTATGTAGAAAAAAAACCCAGGGTTCGAAATTCCTTTTTCGGAAATAGGTGCACCCAACCCAAAAAATTAGGTGCACAGAAAGAATATTGGGTGCACCACATAGAATAAAGCTGAATGTCAGCAAAACATATTTAAGCTTAACGCTCTTATCAAAACTTCAATCTGTAACTCTATAGCTAACTTCAAAATTTCAAACAAGTAATGCATCAAAGTACAACAAAGGCCATAATACTTTTTCAGATACTTGAATTTCAAGAATGTTTTGCATTCCAGTGAACAATAGTACCTCAGTCTATATATACCCAATAGCCTACAAAAATATCTAGGTGCACTGGTGCACCCACAGTTAAAACTTAGGTGCACAGCTCCAATTTTGGGTGCAAAAAGGTGCACATGCACCCAGTATTTCCAGCCCTGCCCCCCCAAAAAACAACAAGCAAACAAACTTACTTCATTGCGGAGGGTACACAGGGGTTGGGTTCGCAGCGTGTCCTGAGGATGTTCTTGAGCTGGTTGGTGATGTGGCGCTTACTGTACAGCAGAGCGGTGTTGTTCCCCAAGTTCACGGCAAAGTTGGCGAAGTTTGCACAATGGTCCACCGCGAGGGATAACCTGAGGATTTCGTCGTCTTGGGCTTTTAACCTGGGTGGAGTAGAGATAAAGAAAGGAATTTAGTTAAGCAACATTCACCCTCAATCTACAGTCAAAAGTCTATTTATTTATCTACATTTGTATTTATGACTCTTTAGGGTGGCCCATTCTGATGCCCTTACAAATTTCTTCATCGGTAAGTAGCACAAAAATTTTGGTGGTGATCTCTTTTTTGTGGAATCAGAAAAAGTAAAGCCATTACAAACCCGAGAACCAAAAAATTAAATCAGGGCTCTCCCTAAAGAACAATGGTGCCCCCTTCCCCCATCATACAGTTATCCTTGCTCTTCAAAATTTCAAACTTTCAATACAACAAAGTTTGTAATATTTCTTGTACACCTGAATGTAAAAAATATCCTTTATTACTTTAAGGGTAGCTAGGTAACCCTACACAAATGTCTAGGTGCAACAGTGCACATGCACCCACTATTTCGAGCTCTGATGATCTGTACATGTACATGAAAAGGCAAAATGCTAGATATTCCACCCCAGGAGGGGGTAGGTCCAACTCACGAGTAAAAATAAAAAATGTTTGACCCCTGACCTCCCTCACGAAACAGCTGTCGGCCCTAAGTTCCCTAACTTCTCGGTTTCTAGCGCTACTTGCACGCAAAACTGTTTTCTTCTGGCCCCGGAATACCCTATCCAGGCTATAACCGGGCCCAGCACACAAGGCATGTTTCTGTATCCCTGATAGAACCGGGACTGGCAGCTTATACCTATGGAAAGACAAATCCAGCCTTACTTGTTCATCCTGTCCTTTGTTGTGACCTGCAGCTCCGTTAACAGCTGCTTTCCCCGCTTGTTGATCTCTGTGATCAGCATGAACATGAAGGCCTTGATCTCCTGTGGGGCGGAACACAACAGTCAGTGAGCAACATGGTAAACAGAGATGGCAGACTTCACTCCCTTACCGTCATATACGCTTTGCCATCCTTACCAGTATTGAGAATGTAGGACACTCTGCATTTGATTCTGTACATGATATGCGAATCAAAGAAACACACACATACATGCACACAGAGAAAGACAGATACACACACACACACACTCACAAACACACGCATATATGCTTGACTTTAAATTCATTTATATTTGTATGGACTTCATTTTGTGATAAACAGTAGGGGCTGGGAAGAGAGTTTGTGTTTTGAGTTCGTGAAAATATGCTGTTGTACAGTATCACTAGTCATACCATGAAAACACACATCTGTTGCGTCATGAATTAGAGGTAAAAAATAACCCCTGCTTCTCCTAATGGGTCAGTAAAGTCATGTTTGTCTCAGGCATTGATGTTTCTGACCTAGGGCGAATAGATGCAGCTACAGTAACAATTCGTTCAGTGCTTAGACGAGTGCCCCCCTACGACCTTGCACTGAGCGAGTTCGTTAAAAACCAAAAAAAACCCATGAAATCGCAATAAAACAAACAAACGAACAAACAAACAAACCTGGACCATCTTCTTCTCCGTCTCCTGCACGTCGCGGTACCTCTCCCTGATTTTGGCCCTCGCCATCTGGATGTAACACTTCTTCTCCTGCAGCTTGGTCACCAGCGTCTGGAGGAACTGCTTGTGGTTCTGGGAGGCCTCGTTCACAAACGCGTACCTGTGTTAGAGTAGAGTAAGGTCTGTCAGTAATGGGAGGAGCTTGGTCACCAGGGTCTGCAGGAACTGCTTGTGGTTCTGGGACGCCTCGTTCACAAACGCGTACCTGTGTTAGAGTAGAGTAGAGTAAGGTCTGTCAGTAATGGGAGGAGCTTGGTCACCAGGGTCTACAGGAACTGCTTGTGGTTCTGGGAGGCCTCGTTCACAAACGCGTACCTGTGTTGGATTAGAGTAATGTTTGTCAGCTGTGAGAGACACTTTCTTCTGTGGGCTTGGCACACAGAATTGTTGGCAATGGGAGAAACTTTCTTCTGTCGGCTACATGAAATTGAGCTTGTTGATGATTATATTTCAGTCTGCAAAGATTGCTTTTCGCAAGGCAGACAGAAGCAGAAAGGATGTTCAGAGGTATTCAAACACTCAGACACCATCGCTCCAACTCATTGTTTCAATCTTCAACAAGCTGCAAGTAGTGCTTGTTTCTGTTGGTCAAATAGCGAGACCTTAGCTGCACTTGTATGTGTTTTTGATAGAACAAACCTACTGGCCCTTGGCGTTTATTTAAAAAAAATGACTCCTTAAGTACATGAACATGTAGACAGAAAGAAGCTAACAGCAACAAGACTAAACCAATCACTGTTCCGAGAAGCGGAATCAAATGTCAAAACACATCTCAGACAGTCAGTTTCTGTTGTAGGTAAGATCTCTCACCTATGTTCCTTGTGCTCAACCGGCTAGAATCAAATTTCAAAACAAGACTTCAGAGTTCAGCCAGCCTGTTTCTGTACATGTTCTAAACTGTTCCGGTCTCTCACCTGTGTTCCTTGTGCTCCAGCAGCTGGCAGTCCCTGCAGGTCAGCTTGTCGCAGGTCTCACAGTACAGTTTCAGCTGCTCCTGCCTGTGCAGCGGACAGAACAGGGGACGCTGGGACGCCATCGCCGCCTGCGCAGCCAGGGCTTCCTCCTTGTTCTGTAGCTCGTGCTCTTTGGTGATCTTTACCCTCCCGTGGGCTTGGACGCACGTCTCACACAGCCAATCAGAGCAGTCCTATCATACGTACATCAAAAATAACCAATCAGAGCAGTCGTGACAATACATTAAAAAAAAGCTTATCAGAGCAGCCCTGACATGAGTACATTAAAAATAACCAATCAGAAAAAGGCATGTCCTGCCATAGGTACATCAAACACTACCAATCGGAGTAGTCCTATCACAAGCACAACAAAAACAACCAATCAGAGTCGTCCTATCACAAGCACAACAAAAATAACCAATCAGAGTCGTCCTATCACAAGCACAACAAAAATAACCAATCAGAGTAGTCCTATCAAAAGCACATCAAAAACAACCAATCAGAGAACTTTTGGCATCAGTACACAGGCTGAAAATACAAGGTGAATATGCACTTCGTGCATTTGAAATTGGAGCAGTGCATCTAATTTTTGACTGTGGGTGCACTTTATTAAGTTACATACTTACATGTACGTAAAGGTACTATCTTACACTAGTCATGTGTGTATACAGCATAATTTGGCATACTGGTACAGCAAACACAACCAATCAGAAGAGTCATGTCATTGATACATCACAAGCAACCAACCAGAACAGTCCTAGCTTAAGAGATCAGGGTTATTTTGGTTATCTTTGGAAGTTTGGATTCCCTCCCATCTTACCTCGCAGAAAGCGGTTGCCGGTGAGCTCTCCTCACAACAGGTGCATTGTGGGTCGGAGGACGGCTTGCTGTCTTCCCGCTGCGCCTTGGCGTCTTGTAGGAAGAAGTTGTCAATCAGCTCCGAGATGTGGGCTTCTGCGTGGCACATGGGGCATTTCACTTTGGCTGGGGATGGGGAGATACAGCACGTCAGTATCAAATGCTCACAATGCTCAGACTTAAAATCAACACGGACCCGGTAACAAATAGAAGCCGTGGGCTAATGGAAGCACCGGGAGGTATCCCCGGTACCAGGCAGTTCACTGGGACAAATTTGTGGATTCGGGGGCCCGGCCAGGACGACACCCCGACAGTGCAATTGGGACCTAAGCATGAGATAGATAGAGGGCGTTTTGTCTAATCAGGGGAACAGGGGCACTGCAACCCCATGTCCTAACCTTTTAAATACAAAGGTAGAACGTTATGAGTCATTTCACATGTACTAGTAACTTCATGTAATTGTAGCCAGACCACTCAAATTTAACATCGACTGATAGAGCATAATTGGTACATTCTATGTCAAGCGCAATGGGTGTCTGAATTCAGTGTAAAGCGGAGCCAAATTAAACAGGACACGCAGTCACTGCCTTCATGAATTTAGCGTAGAGTTTTGACAGTGACACATTTGGTACATTACATCAATGAAGACTCTACTGACACACCCTCTACTAAATAGTACTGTTTAAGTATCATCTACCAATTTTGAGGGAAAATTTAAGGAATACAGACTTGTAGACTGTTCATATTTCTGACAGCATAAAACACTTTAAAAGCACCTTTCTTCCATAAATGTGTGGCTAGAGTTGATGGAGAAACAAAAGGAAATCCCATAATTTTATACATGGGACAATTTCATTTCTTTTTCCTGCAAGAGTTTATACAAAAAAGACCTGCGAAGTTGCACAATTCAGCTCCATAGGGACGTATGATCCTTAATGGAACTTACCGAGTGGTAAACTGTTGGCTCAGGCTGAACATATGTAAACAAACTATTTGAACAGGCTGACAGAGAGTAAAGACAACTAAGCCGTGACCCGTATTGTAAAAACCACATTAGTGGGAGCGCAGGGATTAAGTGTTGAAAGAGAAAAACGTTGGTTTATCTTAAAAGGAAATATATTATGAAATAATTGTGTTCACCGTAGGGCCTAATATCTGAATAAGATAAAAAGCTCAAAAAGTGACAGGAGACCTTATTAGATACTCTTGATTGTCCAGCATATATGATTAAATACTTTCCTTACCTTTCTACTGAACTCTTACATAAGGCCACAACAATTTAATTTGTTGGTTAACAGATTCTTTTTTTGAATTTTAGCATGAGGACATCATTAAAACAGAAGGCTGGGGTAAAAACTTGCACCTGACCATGTTCACTCCCTGAAACTGTGTGCACCAAAGTACAAACTTTCCTGTGAGATCCTGTTTTCATGTTGATTTTCCAATCTAGCATTTTTTTTTTAAATTCTGCTAACCAAGAAATCAAATTGGTGTGGCCTAATCAACACCTTTTCTTCTTCTAAGTTGATGTCAGCTGAACAAAAAGGGGCATAAAAAGGTAATACGATCTGTCTGGGTCTGTGTGACAGAGCAATCAAGGGAAAATTTCCTCTAATTAAGATTTGAAGTGTTTCCCAAAAGAACTGCCGGATTCTGACAGAATACTGAAAAGGGCAATAAGTTACGACAAACTGACGCTATAATGCGGTTCTGATTTCTTCAGATTAGTTTACAAAGGGCGGAGAGGGGGTCCTTTCGGAACAATTAAATGTAATTTGATACCATCACAGATTTCACCGTCCATATGCCAAAACTGACACCGAACGTCTTCAGTGTGACGTCACAAGGTCCGATATCCTGTTTCTTGTCATACCAAGGCAAATATGTGCCCTACAATAAGACAGCTCAAAACGAAGGAAATGACTTGTTAGACGCAGTAACCTATGGCAACCAAGACAAACTGCGCGGACCCATGGACATCTGGGAGATTTCGGCAGGCCTCAGCCATTTGCAGTGCGGCCTTGCTACCGAAAGGTTCCTCCGAGACAGACGCTGGTAAGATTTGACGCTACTTTCAACTCCTTTTTTCAAGGTAAGTCACGTGTCTCCGTACAAAATGTTCCTCAAACTTTAAAGACTTTTGCCATGTCATCTGCCTTATTGCAGAATACCAGAATTTTTGTCTGTAGTTTGCAGAAATTTCCAAAATTTGGTGGAGAAACACTTGATATTTGAGCTGCTAGCAACCAAGACAAGGGACTTGTTCTTATTCCATCTTCAAAGGCTGGCTGATATACATTTATTGTAGTATTTCTTTTCAAGCCTGTAGAATTACAGGTTTCAAAGATTTTTTACTGCAAACTGCTGATTGCAGGTGGTTGTTTTACTGATACATGTACAGTTTAGTTGACACACTTATTCAAATAGAGCCTTTTCACCATATGAAGGACTTGACGCTTTTGAATCATTCAATCTCTATGTTTAAGGAAAAGTGATTTGCTGCAACTGGCCAATTTTACGTCCTCAGCCAATTTGTATTCTTAAGGTGGACCTTTAATTTGGAACAAGTTGGTTGAGTTTTTATCTGCAATGCTAAGATGACTGCATTGGCTAAGAAAGGCTTTGTGCATTCCATATATATATGGCAACATCTCCTAACCAAGGCCTGACAGGGCTGTTGGCAGAAACGAAACACAAAAGGGTGTTTCAAGAATTATGTACATCATCTTTGTTTACTTTTTGTGTGTTTTGCTGTCTTTTAAATCATACTTTTCGTTCCTGTATACTGCCTGGCCGGGCACCAGATTGGAAATTTGACCCTACTAGCAGTACTAAGGGCTAACTAAGCTAGGCCTAGGGTTTGACCATGGCACTGTGCCTCATATAGATCTAGAGTTGACTTTGGCAAGCAGAGGGGTTGACTTAAGGTTGGACAGTTGACCATTCATCACTGTGATCAGTGACTCCATGAGTTCGTGACGTCAAGGCCTGACATTTACCCTTTTCTATTCATGATGTCAAAAGTGATAGAAGCAATGACGCACTTACACTGTTTAACTTATGTTAAGATCACTGCCTGACATGGGGGGCATACGCAGGTCTACTAGTACATGTACATCAAGTTCTCACTAATAAAAGTTAATGTAATGGCAAACAAAAATGGGTTCCATGGAATGATGTCTTTGCCATTGTCAAGTCAGATGTGAACATTAAATGGGTGTATTTGTGTGGACCTACCGGGTAATTGTCTTTGCCAACTGCAAGAAGGTTATGCTTTGGGGGACTGAGTTTGTCTGGTTGTTTGTTTGTGTCTAAGAGGATAACTCAGGAAATAGCAGATGGATATTTATGACATTTGGTATGTTGGTATGTATTGGCATGATGGAGAAATGATCTTGGGCCCCCTGGCAGCTTTCCATGGTACTGTGTCAGGACTTCCAGTTTTGATATCTTGTTTTCTGGACATGCTATGGTCATGACTTTTCAAAGGAAGATTAGCTCTTCAATGTGTGAATATCTTCATGACGCGTTTTCACATGCAAATTTCTCACATACAGATTTCCAGCTAAAGAAAACCTAACTTCCAATCCAACCATGAGGTGTTTCGTCGCGCTTGCACTGCTCATGTGCGCCACCTGGCGGCTTACTGAGGGAAGTGCATACTCCTCACAACTGAAGAGCGAGACTAAGACGTAAGTGTTGCTGTTCCCATACCATTGTTTCCTACTGAAAGTTGCCCTACCTCTGAGGTACGCTGCAACTTTATGCTATTAGAAAAAAAAACAGCTCAGAACTTCATATTGACTTGAGCAATGTTGTTTCTTTGAAATTTTGGTAAGAAACGTCAGGCAGTCATTGCAAAAAAAAATGTATTACATGTATGATAATAAAGATGAAGCAGTCAGGATTGTATTTGATATACAGTGTTTTGTATGTTTTTCAGGACAGATTTTAGAAAATGAAGGTTTTTGTACATGTAGTCCACCAATAGATCTGGCGCTTCAAGCTTTCGTGCTACTGGAACTACATTGTGTATATACAGTAACACTATACACAGGGCTCGAAATAATGGGTGCATATTGGAGCTGTGCACCTAATTTTCACTGTAGGTGTACCGGTGCACCTAGATAATTTTGTAGGCTATTGAGGAAAGGTACACTATAATTGTACTACATGTAGTACACTTACAGAATGTTCTTGAAATGTTAGTGTCAGAAAAAGCACTATAACCTTTGTTGCACCTCGATAAATTACTTGTTTAAGATTTTCAAGTCAGCTGCAGAAATTCAGACTGAAGTTCTTTAGAGAGGCAGTAGGGTTTGTGAATATGTTTTGCTAACAAAAGTAACATTCTATTTAATTTGATGTTGTGCGCCCAAAATTCTTTCTGTGCACCTAATTTTTTTTAGTTAGGTAGTGTATCAGTGCATCTATTCCCAAATCTGAATTTTGGGCCCTGATATACATGTACCACGTTTTTCTCGCAGATTCGGCCCTCGAGGCAAGTCCCGTGTGATTGACATGCCGTACTGCGAGTGGGAGGGCATCAAGATGATGATCGGCAGTGGCTGGAGGACCGTGGGGTGCGAGGAGTGCTCCTGTAGCGATGACGGGCTCTTTTGTGCCGGGTATGCTTACATGTACATTGTATATCAATGTATCCTTCTGTAACAGTTTCTCTCTATTTCATTCTTTCTATCTTAAATAGTTAACAAGCTTTCCAAATAGCTGAAACTTGAGATTTCTACTACACCCCAAAAGGAATTAATCATTGCTTTTTTTAGCTTGCCATTTAGTGTATGTGTGTGTGTGGTGTAGTGTATGTGTGTGTGTGTGTGTGTGTGTGTGTGTCTGTATGGATATGTGTGTGCATGTTCATGTATGTGTGTGTGTGTGCATGATTGTGTGCATGATTGTGTGTGTGTGTGTGTGTACATGTACATGTAACATACATTGTATGCGTGTGTGTGTGTACATGTTCTGATAGAATAATGTTTCTGTTTTCTGTCCATGTAAACTGCAGCCCTGGCCTGTACACCGTACCCGACCACTGCCTGATGCTGGTTAACGAGAGCTGTGAGACGGAGATGGTCGACTCCAACGACCCGCTCAAACCCTGCACCTTCCCCGGACCCGACGAGCAACCTTGAGCTGCAGTACCGACAGAAGCCACCAGGCTCCTTTGAGATTCAAAACACCCCTTTAATCCAGCATGCAATGTTCCAGGCTCCGAGGATCTTAGCCTGATTCTTGTAAAAAATTTGGCCTGCCAGGAGCGAAGATTATGTGACATAAATGATTCAGTCTCGTGAAGGACAATTCTGTGTTCACCAGGGTCTTCGAATGAGATTTCATGGTAAACTAGAGCCTTATAAGGTATTCTGTAGATAGCTGAGTTTTCATGATAAGAAAAAACATTCTGTTTTATCATTCTACTGAAGTCAATGAACTGCCCTGTTTTGAAAAATAAATAAATGTAGCATACGAAAATGTAGCATGTGTCATTGCTGGGTTAGAATAACTTAGATAGAAAAGTACATACTGTACCCCTCCCCTAATTAAAGCCTTACATAAGACTTAATTACTACTTACTACTGACTGGAAGTACCAGTAGAGTCTCTTTAGATTCGCGGGGCCTAAAATTCGCAGTTTCGGTTAAATAAAAAATCTGAAAATGAGTTACCTAGCTTCAGTTAGGGACATCATGATCCCATGGATAGCACGTTAAATGGAGGTCCCGTGTTTGAGGGGAGAGCCACAACTAGAGCACATAAAAGAACCCACCACACTTATCGCAAAGAGTAGGGGTGAGCGGATGAAACCTTACAGTTGGTATACATAGTATCCCGTATTGGGTACAAAATCTTCAGCACGTTGATGCTGGTGGTCTCAAAATGAAATAAGAAGATTAAAAGAAGAAGAACTACTGTCTCATCTTTACCTGTTACATGTAAGTGAAGAAATACAATTTTGCATATTGAGGACTAGAGGCCATTGAGGTTAAGCCCTTTGTGTCCTTTCCCAAGGGTTTAAATGTCAACGGCCTCTAGACTAGTCCTCCCAAGGTCACAGTCCTCAAGAACAAAATGATACTTAATCTATCAAAATTCAAAGATAGTATGGCTATAGCTATGAAGATAATTGATATATGGGAACGAAGAATTTCCAGAAATACCTTGAATACTTTTGTGCCCTAAAGAGCAGGTTCCTACTCAGGTTCTTCAGCAAAAATCTATCCACGGTTGTCACTGATTCACAGTCAGATAATTAGATATACAGTACATGTGTTGTTTGTGTGCTCTGTATACTGTAAATGCAGAAATGTTTGCGGTGGTTTTATGTTCGCGGTTTTCACGGTGATCGTTTCACCGCAAACTTAAAACCACCGCAAACATTTGTGTCCAATACTGTAGCAGTAAGTGAGTGACTATAGCACTGCCGCGAAATTAAAACCATACAAACTTAATTGCATTTACAGTATGTTGTTTGTGTGCCTCTGTATGTCCAACCGGTATAACCACCTTACTGTCCTTAATCAGGTGTCACACCCAACCTTTGCAGGCAAGCGGGGGTGGGGGGAGTTGCTGCCTACACCATGTAGCAGGGTTCTCACCAGGGCATTTGAGCGTAGGGGGCCCCTACGCTGTGATTTGGATCCCCCATGATGTGATTTTGGCCCCTACACTGGTTGAAGCCCTACACTGTGCCAGCGTAGGGGGGATTTTCTGTTGTTTTGATGGAAAGGTAAAAAACTTTAGCCCTCAAAATGCAGGAAATAGTGTCTTTGAGAGTTTTAAAGTTCAAAATTTCCAGGGGGAGGATGCCCCAGACGGGCCAGACCCCCCTACAATATTCCTGCCTGCAGCTCTCATCCTCACACCTATAGCGCTGCGCAAAGATGCGCTTTAGCTGTGAAAAATCCTGGTGAGAACACCGTGTAGCATGACCTGCATTCTTCTATTTACATTCGTATGATTCCAGATCCTTTAAAACTGAACACCATGTCAGGAAATGTAATTTGATGGCGAAAAATCAAAACGGTACCTCAGGAAAACCTTAGAACAACAGTGCCTTCATTTGTTTGTTTATTCTGCATAACTGGTCACCTGCCTTCAGGCGTGACACAACAGGTTTGTACATGTCGTCTTGTACATGTACAAGTTATGTAATTAACACAAGCAGGATGAGTGAGTGAGATAGAGCTGTGTAATTAAACAAATTTTAAGTAAAGCCTACAACTTAGTACAAGTACAGGTACACAGGTTTAGGTACAGATGACACCTGTACTTGAAGCTATTTGTTCAAATAAAGGTTGATTTTCAAAATGTTAAATTGTGCTACATTTCTGTGTAGACGGCATCTATCATCACTACCACATAACCACCCTCGTCCCCAGTCAGCTTTGAGGTAAAGTTAAACAAAGATGAAAATTTGACTCTGTCAATCTGTGCTGAAAGATAGTATAAAGTCTTCAGTGCAATGACACAGTTATTTCATGGTAATTCATCTTCTGTCAAACATTAAGTGGCATCCCCTGACCTTTTATCCCAGCCAGGCTTGAACTAATTAGTACCATTTCAGCACTGGTACAGCAGTGCTTGCGGTATTTGGGTTCAATGCATGACCTCAATTGAGGTAGGGGCGTATAGGTATTTTGGACCTGTACCTAATTATTGTGCCAGCCGACTATAGTTTAAGGTTTTATCCACTCACAGTACTGGGCTGGACCCCTTCTCTTTTTGATAAGTGTGATGGGTTCTTTAACATGCTTGATGTGTGGCTCTCCTCAAACAGGGTACCTCAAGCTTAGTTTAAGTCCCATCCAAGAGGAAATCCCGAGCCAAAGCTAGTTTACAAATTTTTTACTCATCTTAAACTATAGACTCATTTTCACCTGAGTAGAGTGAGAAAATAGGGGTTAACTCAAGCACCTTTCCCATGGGCACAATATTGGGGCCTACCAGGGCTAGGGATTCGAACCCAGAACATTTAATTTAGATTCTGTTATTAAGTCACAAACCCTCAGTTACTGTAAAAGACTACCTTGCCATCCTTAGACTAAGTTAGAGGCACAGCTATATTCTTCTGTTTGCATTCATTTTAACTGAACACGTCAGGGAATATATGACTTGATGGCAAAACATCCAGACTTAGAAATGTCTAGAACAACAATGGCCTCAGCCTGAACCATTGAACTCAGAGTGTAACCCATTTGTATTTGTATTTGTACAACATGGCCAGAACCCCCTTTTGAGAGAAGATCTTAACACCGAAGTCAAAGACAGATTTTCTGGCAGAACTTTTCAGTGAGGAATCATGTACTAGTAGTATTACCATGAAACTGTTTTTGTTGTTGTTGTACCACACACCCACCCACACTACCAGTGGTTGCCATAATCTCACATATCAGCTCGTCCCAGCACATACTGACTGCTATAGATTTTCCTTTTTTCCATGCACGATTAAAGAGTGGAACACCCCGACAGTGGAGGCCTGTAAGGCCATGCTCGCGGCTGCCAGGGTCCAATTTCATTTTGTGTAGGAAATAACAGGACAGGACACTAGTAATATATTAATATCATTGACCTTGTTGTCCTTGTTTAACGTCTATCATATTGCTAGACGTGGTCTCTTGGTGCCACCAAGAGACAACGGCACCAAGAGGCCACGTCTAGCAAGTTGGTGCTGGGTAAGTGGGTTACACTTGGTTCAGTTAATTGTCTCTCTAGGTATTTAACTCTTGGTGACTTGCAAGACCTCATTTGTACATAATGTGAAGACTGTTGTTATCTTTAACAATAACCACCAAGCAGGGACAGTACCTAAGTTGAGACCATGTTTAGCGGAATGATAGACATTAAACAAGGACATCAACAACAACGACGTATGTTTACGAGTAGATAATTAGCGTTTTTACATAACAAACAACGTTAATCATAGGTGTGATCTTTCTGATCACGTAGCGACTGGCACAGATTATAGTAGAATACACACTCCGTGCATACCGACACACCTACACGTGCTACAGCTATGAACGTGATGTTAAACGTGTAAAACTCACCCTGAATGCCGCCGTGGGCTCCAGGACCGGCGACATTGCTGTTGGCGAGTATACAGGACCTACAGGCGGTGTGGAGACAGGGGAACAGTTTGGGCTCCTGACAAGCCTCCGACTTACAGACCGCACAGCTCAGTAAGAGGGACGGCACCGGCCTTGGTTCAGCCTCCCGCGGTTTCTTGTGAGGTTCCTGTGAGGTTGAAGGCTGCTGCTGGGGATTCTCCGCCATTTTAACACTAAAATTCGGTCAAATATGTACAAACACAAAAACCTTCCAAACTCACTCCGCCATCTTGCTATTCTTCCCGCTACAAAAAGGTTTGTACCAAGATGGAAAAATTATGTTTTACCAGAAAAGGCTCTAGTAGGTTCAATCTTTTAATATTTTACAATCTAGTAATCATAACAGAGGTAATTGGTGTTCAGTTAGTGAAATTACGTACCTAAAATTCTATAAATTCTTATTTTGATCGAAGTTGTAAAATCACATCCCTATCTTTTAATGAACTAATCTATAAGGGCGTTCTCGCGAGATGTTGGCACGAGAGGCGCAGAACCCTGCGCAGTGAGCTAAAATCAGCCTTTTTGGTCAAGCTTCCAAAATGGTGGGTGTGAATTTTGACGAATTTCGAGGATGTGTTTTTCTATCCTGCGACATCCTGTAGTTCAATATGTTATAACGCGTGTACAAGGGATGGAATGATAGCTTACACATCAAACAACATTTCTGCCACGTTATTTCGCATTCACAAAGACGATTTCCAACGATAGAGAACATTTTGTGACGGGGTGCCGAGGCCGATTTACAGATTTGTGGTCGCTGCATGTGTGTGTTGACGTCTTGGCTATTTGAAAATGTTCAATAAACTTTTAGCAGATGTCATACGGGAGTGAATTAAGTAGCGTTGTTGCCTATGCTATTAGAACATGTACAATAACGTTAGAGCGTGGTGGTATCATTATTCATATCGTTGTATATCATGGACTTAAATTGCGTGATGGAACGTACCACGTGTAAAAGTTGGCATTTAAAAATTATAGATACGTAAGTTGTATGAAAAGCAACGTGGGCATTTTCAAAGTTACAGAACGGAAAATTGAAGGATTTAAGACAAGAAAAAATGCGCAGCAGTACTAGTACCAAGACACTTCACTTATGTTATGTTTTCAGCAGTATGTTAGAAAATTATCATTCAATCATCAATGAGAATATGTTTCCATGTCACATTATTTTGTTTCAAAAGCAAACTTACAACAGCACAAAAGCTTCCTTTCCTTCTGCGAAAATAGATCCTCGCAAAAATGAATGAATTTGCAGTAAATTTATTTGATTTAGGTCAACTTGTGACTATTTCAAAGACTTGAACTTTTGCTACTTTAATATAAATATGAATTTGAGGAGGCATACTAGTGTGATACTAGTAGTAGTTCTGCTCCTAATGTGTGACTTTTTCCCCACAGACTGCAAAGCTGAAGAAGACAAGGAAGCTGCGTGGCCACGTCAGCCATGGCAAGGGACGTATCGGTAAGATGGGTTTTGTTTATTCATTCATTCATTTACTTATTTATTACATTAGGTCTCAAGATAGTTGGGTTGCCCCTTCAACTTACGAAAGTTGATTTCCAAGGGGGCCCAGCACATGCAGGACAAATTTTTGACAATACAATTCAGTTGGGAAGAGACAAAAATGGGCAACATGCAGTGAAACAAGTAAAATTTTATATTTCAAATAAAAATTGTTGACCGTGAATTAATTGAAGGTTTCAGCCATACAAAGGATAACCCACAATAAATTGCACCGTGCATCCCTCTTTAACAGTTTTATCCGTGAACTGGCTTATAGTTATAACTGTACATGTAACTGTATGTTATTGTTTTACTTCAGGAAAGCACAGGAAGCAGCGGCCAGCTTGTTAACAGTTCTTGTTTAGACACGTCCGACAAGTGTTTTGTTTATGCCACAGAGTCTTTTACCTTTGTATGCACAGTTTAAACCAAGTTATATAACTGTATGTTGCTTTACTTCAGGAAAACACAGGAAACATCCCGGAGGTCGCGGTAACGCCGGTGGACAACATCACCACAGGATTAACTTCGACAAATAGTAAGTTGGGCAGAGCTGCATGTGGTAAAGAGGCTTCCAAGCCATTTTACTAGTAGAAGTGGTATTTCATTTCCATCATAACAGCTACATCTATTTTCCGTAATATTATCCAAATTTACCAACCAGGTTACATATATAAGTTAGATGGTTCGAATTTAGGTTGCATAGTTAGACCGTGGTATCTTCCTGTTAACATTTAGCACATCGAAGTAGCCATATGGCTGCCAATTCTTTATTGGTTAAGGGGATAGGCAGCAGGGAGAAAGTGTAGCTCATAGACAAATTTAATCTTCTCCCCAGCAACCAGTCTCACCTTTCTCAAGGAAGTGTATTTAACAGCACACTTGCTGTCTGTGTGATTCCAGGTCACTGCAGTCACGTCACCTAGATATTGGAGATTACAATTTTTAAATTTAAAGTTGTTTTTCCCCTCCAGCCATCCCGGTTACTTCGGTAAGGTGGGCATGCGTCACCTGCACCTGAAGAGGAACCAGCAGCACTGTCCCGCCGTCAACCTGGACAAGCTGTGGACGCTCGTCAGCGACCAGACACGCGACGTCTACGCCAAGAAAACAGACGTGGCGCCCGTCATTGACGTCGTGAGAGCGGTGAGTTGGTCACACGGGTTGGGGGGGGGGGGTCTCCATCCACCAGCCCAGAATTTTCCTGTATCATCTTTTTATGGGGGTTTTGCAGTAAGGTAATTCACAGTAAGAAGTGCACGTGGGCAGTGTGATGTAATGCTGTGTACCTAAACTTAGGCACTAGTATGATGTGGTTGGTGGGTAATATATATAAAAGTCTTAAGACCCAAGACTTGCTTTATTTATTAAGGGCCCTTAAGTTCAACTTGGATCCAATTTTCTCAACACAGCTTTATATAGTTGGAATCCTCCCCACACCTTCAGCAGTGAAGGAGCAGTGCCCCATCTACGTTTCCATCGCTCTTGGGCCGCACAGTTGTGCAATCACTACAGCAGGGGGCTACCCTGCTGGCAGTGAGTGGTGTGTGTTCAACTCCTATACCATTGTCAAAAGTGCTGAATACTTTTAAAGTATTTGGTATGACTTGGCCAAGGTTTGAATCCCAGACCTGTTTATGTAAGAAAATGTTCTTGGGAATGTAATAACTTTAACTTTCTTTCCTTTACCTGCAGGGATACTACAAGGTTATCGGAAAGGGCCGCCTCCCCAAGCAGCCGGTCATTGTCAAGGCCAAGTTCTTTTCTCGACGCGCCGAGGAGAAGATCAAGGGCGTCGGGGGCTGCTGCATTCTGGTGGCTTAGAGTCTTTATCCGAGTAAATTCCACATTAAAAAACACACATCCTGTCTGATACTGTGTGGTCTCCTTTCTTGGAATGTTGTTTTCTCGTACATGTTGAGTAGGACCCCCTTACTACTAGAGGCTGCAACTGCTAAGTGACAGATCTCTCTACGAATTTCGCAGATGAACCAATCTCTACGTTTTGTCATTTAAATGTGGGGTCGTGTGGCGCAGCTTATTTGGCTCAGAACCAAGTGGTCCAGGGTTCGAATCCTGCCGTGTCACCGATCTTGTGCCCTTAGGAAAGGCACTTTACACGACTTTCCCAACATGCCGGAATGGTCGTCATCAAGACCGTGGGCATTAAAGAAAGAAATATTTTGAGTATGAAATACAAATGTAGGTCACACAAATCCAATTTTGGTTGCTGGTCTGTCGATCAGTACAACTTTTTACTTGTATGCCATCAGTGGAAAGGGG
Organism: Branchiostoma lanceolatum; assembly: GCA_035149815.1. Taxonomy (NCBI): domain Eukaryota; kingdom Metazoa; phylum Chordata; class Leptocardii; order Amphioxiformes; family Branchiostomatidae; genus Branchiostoma; species Branchiostoma lanceolatum. The sequence goes on along the minus strand of CM068868.1, from coordinate 3,177,911 downwards.
GCCTTATAAAAATGTAGGTCGACTCGTCACATGTCAAGTGAGGTACAGAAAAAAGTCTTGTATCAGAATGCGTGCATTTCTGTCACTTTGGTTTCCAGCATTCCTTTTTAGCATTAAACATCAATAATTAACAAATCCAATAACCACAATATTGAACCGGCCCTTGTGTGGAAAGCTAAAGGAGTAATGCAGCCTTGAGACCAGGCATAGTAGGCTGGTAACCAGTCATGGACTAGTAAAGACTAAAGCTGACTGCAAGACTACATAATGACTACCAGTTTCACAATCTTGAAAGTCAACTTAAAGACAATGTTTATTTGAAAACCCAATACATACATATAATATCCAACATCCACATAACAATAGTGTCTTCTTAACAACATTCTAAAACACCAGAACAAAAATTAAAAAGAAACAAAAAAACAACTGATGGGTTGAAAGACTCAAATTTCAGAACATTTGATCCCCTTACCGGTATATTATAACTTAGCAGTAATGTTTGTAAAGTCATGATACAGTAAGCCCTTTTAGCAGTAAATGATTTTGTTCTGAATTAGTAGACTTTACCCCACCAAAATGTATACATGTCAGCTTGCTCCCATGTTGGACTATATTCCATAGTACATGCCTGTCGTTCTGACATTTCGCCCTACCAAATCTAACTTTAAGATGGTTCATAATTGTAGTGGAATGTTGTATACAGAGTAACATTACACACAATATGAAAGGTACTCAAGCAACTGGATAGGTTTGTATGTAAACAGACTAGCATTCACTACATTTCATCAGTCATGTCTGTGGCTTAAGGATCTGTCGTTCAACATGAATTGAACCAAAAACTTGCTGCCTGAAACATCTGACTTTTTCCAAATTTCATCCAGTTGCTCGAGTAACCGTTATATTGTGTATCTTATACATTAGCTGCATGTCTAATCTTCATTGACAAATGGATTACACTACTTGTAGACTTTGAAACAGTTCCCATGTAAGGCACAATGACATGTTTACATCCTACTAAATTGTTGCTGTTTAGTCTAACACTGAGGATAAGAGATATACTCCAATTTGTGGTACATGTAATTCTTCTGAATAGAGAGATTCATTTAGAAAAAAGTCTACAAGTTTATATAGTGCAGATTGATAGCAAAGGCACGGACGGTCCCTTATAACACTATCATAAAATATGCTGTATTTTGTAGCCTCAACATCAGGCTCCTTGGGTTCTGTTTAGACACTGTCATTTTTATGCTGATTACGGACTGTTCTCTGGATGCTACAATTTTCTCAACAATATTTCATTGAAAACGGCAGCCATCAGAAGACACGTCATATCGACATTATCAAAACAGTCCCTAAGAAGCCTGCTACGAGGCTTGATATTTCCTGTCGCAATGGTTAGTATAGTACATGATGTAGTACTAGTAGATTGCTGACATCCTAAGTATATAACTTTTATAAGGCAAGGGTGTACATTATTCTAGCATTCAGTCCCGGATTTACCATTTTAAAAGTTTGGGAGATGAAGTCATATACTTACAGTGTACTAAGTTACATGTACATATCTTTTCACACCGCAATATCTTAATATGTCCCAGACAAACATGTTTAAGTTAACTATCAAGGTACATGGCTTCTACCTAATTTTTGATTGTTAACCTGTCTCCCTAGTAGGTTAAATAGTAGAGCCCAGCACGGATTGGTTCACTTCACTCGAACTCTTCAAACTTCAAGAGAAAGATAATTCTTGCTGTAAGGCTTCCGCTGTTTTCTAGCAGGGAATGTTAGTGTACTTAGTATGTTGAATTACCAAGACACAATGTCTCCTTTCTTATGTGCAGAATAATAATAACAGTAGAAGGACGTACGTCTCTAACATATCAAAACTTACTACAGTTACAACAAACGTAATAGGTACATGTACTTATTAAGTATTCCAAATATTAGACACAACCTGAACATAACAACACCTACAGTGGGATATCATACAATGGTGACAAAGAATTTTACAACGTTATACAAATATAGACACAATTGTGCAAGATATCCACTATTCTAGAAACCCTAACATCATGAAACTGTAACAACGACACGACAGATAAACTCAGTTATTGTCAAGCACTCTAAAATAAGCTACAATCCATAATAAAGTCAGTACATATGGTATAACCTATGATAAACCAAATACATACTGAACATGATAAGTACACCTACATGTTCTATTAAGTACAGCAGTAGAAAAGAGATAGCCAGCACTATGTAGTATGTAGTATAAGGTTACAGATTTTTAAACGTTTTTGGCCCTGGATGTTTTTCAGAAATCTTCACACTTCTCGATTCTTAATGCCAAAACAGCATCGATGTGGAACCTCTGAATGCTGAAACTAAAAAAAAGATGTCTGCAAGAATTCTAATGTGCTGGCCACCTTCTATAGGAAACAACAATATCATCAATGTTACTCACAAAGATATCAAACTGACAGCAAACTTCATTCTTGAACCCTGGCCCTAGGAGTTGTTCTCTGGCTTCCATTAAAGGAGTCCTATACTCCAGAAGGCAGTGTTATTTTCCATTAGATTATATATCAATTAATACATGATCAGCCGATTTTGTACAAAATTCTGCTTGTGGTGAATTACACAAGGTTTAAACCCACTAACCCCCTGCAGACCCTACCCATGTATTCCCTATGCGTTAACATACATATTTGATCATGGATATTATCAGCATAAATGAGGGTGGTTAAGCACAAGAAGAAGGCAAATTGTTAATAAGATATAAGAGAACACAAAGCAAGACGAGTTTTTCCTAACCACCCTGACATTCTTTTTGTAATCTAACATTTGTTAGTCCTTGTCTGGCACATTGAATTGAGCCATAGGCTGAGGTTGTTTGGAGGGTCACCTGGGGAATTTGGTAGATACTGAATGATTTTTGATGCGCACGGTACAAGTGGGTACTTTATAGTATACTGTAAAAAGATATCCATTTTTACTTCCTAAAATTATCATCTATTGGAAAATAACTCCTCCCTCTGGAGTTTAGTACTCCTTTAAGCTTTATCAAAATACTAGCCATGAGTGACTACTTACACCCAAGTCTTGGAGGCAATAACATTTAGATTAGACTGGAAAGTTCTTGTCTATATCAATCCAATCCAGCATAAAGGTTGAGGCCAAAGGTAAAAGTCATTTATGTATGATTGCATGTGACAGTGCATCCCTGGGGGCCATTTACATTTCCAGCTCCTTTACATGCCCTATTTGTGAGATGAGCACTTTCACACTCAATGACCCTGTTGTTTGAAGAAGACTTTTTGGAAACTGGGTTCTGATCATTTAACTCTTTTTGAGTCAGATGGGGTGCATCAAGTTGTCAAAGCGACACATGTCAGATTTGGTTATATCAACCTTTTTTGATAAAGCTTAGCCTTCTAGGGTATTGTATTTTGGTCAGCATAAAACCATTTTAAAGTTTAATGTCCCATCCAAAGGACTGCCTTTTTTCTTTGAAAATGTAAAATTTGAAGACAATCTAAGCTTATCATCGATACTAAAATCATGGGTAGTGCTAATATAGTTTTGTTGTATTTTGAGCATCAACAAAAACAATTTTAGCTGCATTTTTCTTTTAAAATGTAGAACTTTTTGACAATCTAACTGACATTTCTAAAAAAATATTTGAATCTCCTGCCTAAAGTCTCATAAAGAATGCCTAATATAGATGCACTAGAAGTTTTTGATACTGACTTAAGTAAAATGCTGTCTTTAGCTTAATTTTTCAATGAGTCATGTAGGGGCCTGAAGGGATGACTAAACTGAATTCTCGTGCTAGAAATCTTATGAAAAAAGCCTTTCAGATGTTTTTACAGATTTCAGTAGAATTTATCATCAATGCGGGATGCTCGGGCGGTGCTGATATCATTGGGATCGATGAAGACAGAGATGCTCTTCCCCTGGTTCACGTCAACGATATGGGACATCCAGTCTTATAAAGAAGGCCTTTAAATTTACTTAGACGTTTCTACCGACTTCAGTAGAATTTATCGTCAATACGAAACGCACGGGCGGTGCTGATGTCGTTAGGGTCGATAAAGACAGAGATGCTCTTCCCCTGGTTGACGTCAACGATATGGGAGGTCCAGTCGCGGAACCGGCTCTCCCTGTCGTTGAGGGGGGGTTTATCGGCCTTGGGGCGGCTTCTCGTGGGGGACTCCTTTCCGTCGCTGTCCTGGTCTGTATGGGGATGCTCCGCTACTATTCCGGCTGGAAGGGGACACATGAAACATTTAATACAATGTCAGTAAGTTAATTGTTTGTATGTATGTATGTACCCAAAGCCTCTCTGAAAATCAATTACCAGCCACTGAGAGAGCCACCCTTGTAAAAGAAAACAGAAGTATAAATAAATAGTACTTCACCCTAATTGAGGTCTGTCTGTGTGTGTGTCTGGAAGTGTGAGTCTAAGTGTCTTTCCACATCTAATTAACACAATTCATTCGATGTTGACTAAATCCTTCCAAAATGCAGCGTCAAACCAATATGACCAGCAACAGTCTGAGAATGTTCTTCCATGATTCCACTGCTAAAAGGAAACAATGATTAGAACAGTCAATGCACTGTCAATACGATGTTGTTTAATTGTCTATGGCTAGTGTTTCTCATCGCTGTTCTGGTCAGTATGTGGACGCTCTGCTATCATTCCAGCTGGAAGGGGACAATGGAATGTGTAATATAGCATACATCACTTAATATGTAATACTGTAAATGCATTTAAGTTCATGTGGATTTTATTTCAGGCTAAAGCGAAAATGGAGTGTTCACAGTATTTTTTAAAGTAAGTGGCAGCGCTATAGTCACATACTGCTACTGTACTAACAGTTACTGTATTGAACAAAAATGTCTGTGGTGATTTTAAGTTTGCGGTGAAACGGTCGCTACAAAAACCCCAAACGCAAAACCACAGCAAACATTTCTGCATTTACAGTATAGCCTCTAGTCCATAGAATCCAGATGGGTGCCTCCATAAGAGGTTTCCAAGAAACACAGAACTCATGACAGGTTATACCACTTGTCTTGTGCCTTCCTGACCAGCACCCTCAGAAGATAGTAATAAATTTACCTGTCAAAGACATCTGTTTGCTAATGTGATACAGCCAACTATCTCAGATTTAAGGTGAGACACAGTCGTGTTAGACAGAATAGATAGAGACTGTGAGGGAGTTACATATAATCTCCATGAAAAATGGTGTGTCTGTGTGTCTGTTTGTGTGTCTGTCTGTCCGTTTGTGTTTCCGGACTTTTGTAGTCAGCATAACTCAAGAACCTCTTGATGGATTATGATGATATTTGGTATGTGGGTAGGTGCTGTGAAGACAAAGGTCAAGGTTGATTTTTCGTCCCCTGGTATGTGTCCTTGGTACTGAAGCAGAACTTCCATTTTTTTGTATCTTTTGACCTGGACTTGCTATGGTCTTGTTTTTAGTTTTATTGTGGATAAATTCCTATCCATCTCCCTCCACTCTGCTGCTGTCCTAAGGTAGATGTTCTTAACCGGCGTCTGTTTTGATCAGGGAAAAATATTGTGCATCTATAATTATAATAATAACTGTTAACACTTAATTACCCGTCTCCCTCCACTCTGCCGCTGTCCTCAGGTAGATGTACTTTACTGGGTCTGTTCTAATCAGCGACAGTTTCCTGGCGACTGGGAACATCATCTCTTCACTGTGAAAACACATGGGGAACAGTCAAACAACATGCAGTTGTCATCTCCTTCCAGAGCACCATCAGTACTAGTAATTTCCATAAACACATACTGATCTTTTGTCACCTATCTTTCTGTTCAAAAGAAAAAGTAGCATGATGAAAGTTAATCTGTGGCGCTATACATGTATGTAACATCATGGAGAAATTCATGCTCCTTTCTGACACAGGAGAACGTATTTTAGTGCTCACTAAAAGTAGTTGAAATGTATTGAAGCCAATTCTTTTGATGATACAAAATGAACTTGAAGTGTTACCTGCAGTGTAGGAACATGTTGTATTGTGGTAGGAAGTAGTTTGCACAGGACTTGTTGATAAGGCAGTGCATGATGTCGTCCACCATGCCGAACAAGGACAGCGGAATGAACGTCTCATCTCGAAGGAACTCCGGTCTTAACCGGTCGCACGCCCAGAGCACGATCGTCTTCAACTGGTATGGACTCACCACCGCGGAACCTGTGGATTGATATGGGAAAAAGAACCCATGTACTCAGCTTTTATAGGAGAGAGAATAACGTATTCTATGTAGCAAGACTCCTTTTCTTGGGTTGAATCGTACAACTTCAATATTGGCCTATACCAAAATTACAACACTCCAGCTACACAGGCAGTGAACTAAATCCTCCAGACAATCAAAACATTTTCATAGCCAAAACCAAAACAAGCAAAGCAACAAATGCCATCCAACTCTGTAGTACAGATTGATGTTTAGGGTTTTGGCAATCACTAACCATCATGGATACTTAGATACTAGTCTTTGAGTTGGATACAAAAATTGATAAACCCTCTTCGTACCTGCGAGTTCTTTCCTGATGACAGAGTGCAGCACGTTGAAGTTGTGCATGAAGACGGGAGGAATGATAACTTACCTGCGAGTTCTTTCCTGATGACAGAGTGCAGCACGTTGAAGTTGTGCATGAAGACGGGAGGAATGATAACTTACCTGCGAGTTCTTTCCTGATGACAGAGTGCAGCACGTTGAAGTTGTGCATGAAGACGGGAGGAATGATAACTTACCTGCGAGTTCTTTCCTGATGACAGAGTGCAGCACGTTGAAGTTGTGCATGAAGATGGGAGGGATGATAACTTACCTGCGAGTTCTTCCCTGATGACAGAGTGCAGCACGTTGAAGTTGTGCATGAAGACAGGAGGAATGATAACTTACCTGCGAGTTCTTTTCTGATGACGGAGTGCAGCACGTTGAAGTTGTGCATGAAGACAGGAGGGATGATAACTTACCTGCGAGTTCTTTCCTGATGACGGAGTGCAGCACGTTGAAGTTGTGCATGAAGACAGGAGGGATGAACTTGGACAGTTCCAGCTCCGCCTGACAGAACGACAGCCGCCACTCCAGCTCAGGGTTTCCGTCAGCGCAGCACATCGGCAGCAGGTGGAACCCACCACTCTCTACCTGCAGAGGGAAAATTGGAAAAGATTATTTAACACTTACTACCAGCGGACTAGCCCCTTGCCGTAGAGACCGTATTGATGTTAACTACATATGGTACATGTAAAAAGGTTATTTTCTTCTTACTCTTATCCTTGAGCCCTTCCCCTTCACTTCGAAGAAAAATAAAGGCTTTGACTTGACTTAACTTGACTTGCATAAAGCATTCTGAAAAAAAGATGGGTTTATTGAGTTTTGCCAAAAATAATTACTCAAGCAACTGGATAAAGTTTTGAAACAGTTTTGATTTGAAAAGAGTTTTGATTTGAAAGTGATTTCAGGTTTTGTCTATCAAATGAAATCAAGTAGGTCGATGGTCTTACGGACAACAGACTTCACACCTTCTGATATGAAACAACAACAAAATTCAACAATACCATTACCTGCAGTACCACTCTAAAGAGAAAGGAGGCGCTAACACTTAGTACTGTAAGGGAGATTCCACAGATTTATTAACCAAAATCAAGCCAAATCATACAATGAATGATAGCAACATAGTTATGACTAATGTTGCATACATATAGAATACAACACGGGGTATTCCGTATCACCCGAGGTACCAGCCCTCCCGCAGGTCGGATCGCCCTCCGAGGGTGATGCGGAATACAACGTGTTGTATTTTATTTATGTCATACCTTGGCCATACCCACCCGAGAAAACACACATTTCAATGCGGAATGCGCCAGAAGTTGAGGGAGTTTTTTGTCCTCGAAGAAGAAACTGTAGCAACATTGATTCCAATCTCCGAATCCGGTATTCGAATTTCCGACGGCCGCGCAACCGACGCGTTCGAAATGCGTTCGAAATATTCTATGGAAGCCTGTGTGATAACCCTCCCGAACCCTATGTGATCCGGATAGTTATCACACGGTCCGGAACACCCGTATCAGGCCCAGGCATGACATAAATGACAGAATGGTATGACTGGTCATGCTCCCCAGGGACGTTTAATTGCATTTTATCTTACTGCAGTACCACTTTGAAGGACAGGCGGCGCTAACACTTAGTAACAGAGATTTCATTCCACAGATTTAATGAAAATTAAGCCAAGTCATAGTAACATAGTTATGACTAATGTTGCGGATATGACAGAACGGCATGACAGGTCACGAACTACGGCTGCCATCCTCTCTGGGGACGTTTAATTGCATTTTGTCCTACTGCAATACCACTTCTTAGGGAGAGGAGGCGCTAACACTAATAACAGAGATTTCATTCCACAGATTTAATGAAAATTAAGCCAAGTCATAGTAACATAGTTATGACTAATGTTGCAGATATGACAGAACGATATGACGGGTCACGAACTACGGCTGCCATCCTCTCTGGGGATGTTTAATTACAATTTTGTCCTACTGCAGTACCACTTTGAAGGGACAGGTGGCGCTAACACTTAGTAACAGAGATTTCATTCTATAGATTTAATGAAAATCAAGCCAAGTCATAGCAACATAGTTATGAATAATGTTGCAGATATGACAGAATGTTATGACAGGTCACGTACTACGACTGCCATGCTCCCCAGGGACGTTTAATTGCATTTTATCTTATTGCAGTACCACTTTGAAGGGACAGGCGGCGCTAACACTTAGTAACAGAGATTTCATTCTATAGATTTAATCAAAATTAAGCCAAGTCATAGTAACATAGTTATGATTAATGTTGCGGATATGACAGAACGGCATGACAGGTCACGAACTACGGCTGCCATCCTCTCTGGGGACGTTTAATTGCATTTTGTCCTTCCGTCTCAATTCAACTCACATCGTCCATTAGTACATCCTGCTTGCTTATGCATTACTGTGGGCCGGACTATAACAATAACATGGTTCGTGTAACTTTTATTTCTCACATTTAGATTATGGTAGTGGTAGACTAACGAAGCGCATGTTTTTAAGAAGAAGCGACATAAGTTTGAGCCCTCTATTTTCTCTGTTGTTCTGTTAACAGGAGAGCTAAGAACATTTGACCTACATGGTGGGCACTCTACTTCATATACACCAGTGTTCTCGCCAGGCCTTTTCAGCATAGGGACCCCCGATGCTGTGATCTGGACCCCGATGCTGTGATCTGGACCCCGATGCTGTGTTTCAATGAGCATAGGGGTGTTTCTTTCTGGGAAGAACCTTCATAAATCTTATAAAAAGTCTTATTTGGCTTTAGTATGAGGCTGTGACAGAGGAAAAACTTAACTTCACAACAAAATTTATCCCTCAAAATGCAGTAAATAGTGTTCTATTTGGTTATGAATTTCAAACTTTTGTGCGGGAAGATGCCAGACTCCCAACCGTTATCATGGCTTTGGCACCTCCGCGAGTGACTTGCACCGCACAAAGTTGGCCTTCTGTACCTGACCCCTACGCTGTGAAAAAATCCTGGTGAGAACACTGTACACGTACCTTGCATTTTCCGTGTAATCTTAGTTTTCCAGCGAAAACGAAAGGAAAGCACCTTTTTGTTACATCATCAGTTTTGTGCATGCCATTTGAACATGAAAAAGGTTTGTGAAAGTGAAATTGTTCCGAGTTATTGATTTTCTCCGCCGGTACCTCGCGGGAACATTAAGGAAATGGAAGGGTGTGACCTTCAGGACCTGACCTTTGGCTGGTCTTCCTTCCTTTCCAGGCTAAGGTTTTATGAGGGTCTACATGGGGGGTTCCCGACAATACTTTACGCTGTATTAGAAAGAACACCCTAAACATATCATGCTAAGGCCACAACCAATTTAATTCCTTGGTTAACGGATTTTTCTTTATATTTTAGCAACAAAAAAGTCCTGAAAACAGAAGGATGGGGTGAAAACTTGCACCTGACCCTGTTCACTCCCTGAAACTGTGTGCACTTAAGTACAAACTTTCCTCTGAGATTCTGTTTTCATGTTGATTTTCCAATCTAGCATCTTTTTTAAAATTCCGTTAACCAAGAAATTAAACTGGTGTGGCCTTACCTACGGGAAGTAAAAATAGGCTGCATATGGCTTACGGAAAAGCGCATGCAGACCCTCGTTTACACTGCCAGGAACATGGATGGAGACGAGTTTCTGGAAGATTGGATGTAGGAAATAATGGATAGAGTCTGACTCTGAGTCATTAGAACTCAGGTCTAGGCGGTGGGAAAACTTGTATTTCTCATTACCATGGCCAAGTTGGCAGGGCAAGGAATGGAAATCATCCTGAATCAGGGCTCCAAATTCATTTTGGGGAATAGGCACACCGGGAATTTAGGAGCACAGAAAGACTTTTGGATGCACAACATAAAGTAGAATATCTGATTCAACAAAACGTATTTTACAAACCTTACTGCATTTCTTAACAACTTCAATCTCAAATTCCATAGCTAACTTCAACATTTTAAAGTAATACATCAAACAACGTACTGTACAACAAAGGTTACATTACTTTTTCTGATACTTAAATTTCAAGAATATGCTGTTTACTAGTGTACAATAGTACTTACCTTAAAGTTTACCCTATAACCCGGTACACAAACATCTAGGTGCACTGTCAAAAATGAGGTGCACAAAAGTTTGGGTGCACAAAGGTACACATGTACCCAGTATTGTAAATGCAGAAATGTTTGCGGTGGTTTATGTTCGCGGCGACCGTTTCACCGCGAAGTTAAAGCCACCGCAGACATTTGTGTCCAGTGTACGTTGATGAAGGTTAGACATCCAGGTAATAAGATACGCCAAAAATAATTACTCAAGCAACTGGATAAGATTTTGAAACAGTCAGACGTTTCAGACAGTATCCACTGTCTTTCGTCAGTGACTAACGATAGGACTGAGAACACCTAAATTGTCTTTACCTAAATTGTCTTTACCTCATTAACAATAACATATCCATTCAGAGTTTTGGTATAAAGCTGGTGTTCTCAGTCCTATCGTTAGTCACTGACGAAAGACAGTGGATACTGTCTGAAACGTCTGACTGTTTCAAAATCTTATCCAGTTGCTTGAGTAATTATTTTTGGCGTATTTGTGTCCAATATTAATGCTGTATCGGTGTGTGACTATAGTGCTGCCAGAACTTAAAACCACTGCGAACACTCAGCGCAAAATAAAAACCACGCAAACTTAAATGCATTACGTATTTCCAGCCTTGGGACGTAGAAAGCAGGCTGAGAAATGGGCCTGAGTCTGAGACGTCAGACCTCAAGTCTAGACTTTAGGAAATGTCTTTAACTTGCACAGCTATTTCTCATTACTTGGCCAAGGCACCTGGGCAGGTAATGGGGATGTGCACTTGCATTTGTTGAAGGCTGGAGTGTGTTGTGCCCATTTTCACTGGATGTTTTACAGGATTTTTTACAGGAATTACTCTTTTTACAGGAATTAGCTTTGTGTATGATTTGTGGTAAAAAAATGTGTGATTTTTCCATTGCTCTATAATAAATGAATGACAAAAATATTTGACTCTTTCACTACCTGTCCCGCTGCATTTAGCTTTGGCTAGCCTGAATTAGCTTTTTAATATTTATGGCTAATGATATTTGACCCTTTTAGTTTTACTTCCTGTCTATTGCACATACATGTACCTTTAATTTGTGAAGTCTGAATTAGCTTGGTAAGATTTATGGAAAAAAATATTCATTTTTCCATATTCTATAATACATGAATGATGAAATATTTGACCCCTTTATTACCTGTTTCCATTCGGCTATTTCACAATCAGGTGTACCCCAACATAAGCCACTGAGAGCCAAAATTCAACTTCATTATATTGTAAATTTGTTGTTGCCAGTTCAAAGGTACATGCTTTGGGCATACTATCCTAAAGGATCTCCGCACAACAAGCTTTTATAAGTTCGTTGCAGGGTTTTCTATGGATGGACTATTGGGGGGGTACGGACGCTACAACTTTAAAACTACAGTAACATACTGTTGATTCAAATAAGGAATGACAAATTGTTGCTAATCCTTATCATCTTCAATAACTAGCATTTCCTACCCTAGAAAACCACAATAAGTTGCAGTATATCCATGTGTGGGCATTTTCTGGTCATTTATTGCAAAATAATTTTAAACGCTATTCTATTGTTTATCTGTAAAATAAGGTCAAAATAGTATTATTCTTCATCCAGACACTTTAGCAGCTAAATTTTGGCACTATTTCATCCAATAGATGATCCTACATGAAACTCCAGCAGTAATGATTATAGCATGACTTGCAAACATTTCTAATTACTATAAATGAACATGTGGGCAAGGGGGTACGGACGCTACACAACAGACTTCATACATTGGTGCTTTATCAATTTGTCTGAACTGTTTAAAACAATGATTAAAACAATAAGTATTTGCTAATGGCTGTTCTTTAAAGCATTCACAAATGCTGTCACAGAATTTTAACAAAGAAAAGGATGAGCAGGATAGTTTGATTAAAGATCTCTTCCAAATTCCATTATGGGTCTTTAGCGCTTCAGAACAAGGTGTTGGAAGGGTGGGTCTTACCTATCAAACAAGCTTAGATTGCACACAAGACTGAAACAACACTTCTCATATCGTCAAAGTAACACAAGGAAACAAAACAACAGTTCATTTGATCTCTTTATATGCAAATTTCGCAGTTTACTCCAGGAAAAGGGACAATAATGTAGGGGTACGGACGCTACATACGTACATCATGTAGCTCTGAAAGTCTTGTACTTTTACATCTTCTAATTGATACAAAGATAATAAAAAGGATCCTATTTTATACTAACCAACATAGTTTATCCATACTAATCAATTAGATTAAAAAGAGAGAACTACAAACTGTGTCCTATAACACTGAATGAATTACTTGAACTTGTTGGTGTTGTTTCAAGCTCTTGACTGAAATGTTCTTTAATTTTTCAATGTCTTCTTCAGAGAATCAGACTTGCTCTCTGAAGTTGTTCAGGAGAGGAAAGCCCACTGTTCAGAGGATGTTTTCTGTTGCTTCTCCTGAGGTGTTCTTGTTTTCTGGCCAAATAATACTTCTTCCTTTTTTTCTCATGATGGATAATTGAGCTTCTTCCTCCAGACCTGTTCTTAAAATTCAATCACCCAATCACCCCAGCCATGTAAATGATGTATCATGTCTTTTCTCCTGCCCATCAGCCTGAGTTGTCTAATAAGTATATTTCAATATGTTCACAATAAAGCCTTACACAGGTGAATTGGTGGTTGTCTGATGCTCTGTTCTTGAGATATATGAAAAATGATAAAATTGCTTACGCAGCAAATCTTGTAGGGAATCAAAGGCCCAAAATCTTAAATTGCCAATTTCTCAGCCACACAACATCAAATTTGCTTCTAACAAAAACCATATTGTTTCTTTCAGTGTGCTCTTTCTGATAAACTTTTGATGGCTCAAACAATGGCTTAATCTCTTTTGTTCAATATCCTTATTTTGAGCTGACTCTCATCCTGGGGTCTAGCCTCCGCTGCTAATACCGTACCCCCCCCCCCCCCTCCCTTATTACCACTGCACCAACTGAATTGGGATCAGGGCACATGGTGTGAGAATTCTGGGACATTTGAATTTCTTGGAGGGCATCATCTTCCATCTCAAAGACATCTGGCTGGTTTGGAAGTAACCATTTACAGTGTTTGGGAGGGGTGTTACCGTGTACCAAACGTATACAGGTTTGTCCCAAAAATAGGCAAAAACACATCTAAAATTCATCACAAAGTCACAAATTTACTGAAAATTTTAACATTCTATATCTGTTTCAACTGTCATTGATGTATTAGCTCAGATTTGTACTATTTAGATAGCAATTTTGGCAGTATTTTGCTGAAAACTTTAGATGGGGGTACGGATGCTACAGGTAGGGGGTACGGACGCTATAGGGGGTACGGACGCTACATTTTGATGTTCATGGTGCTATATCAGACAAAGTCTTTATGACAGCAATGGTTTAAATGGTGTTTTAGTATGTGCCAGTAGAGGCCTCCTAACCATTAGTATCATTAGCCTGCAGGACTTTCCTAGTATTGAAATCAAGGGGGGGTACGGACGCTACAGATTTTTTCGGAAAATGGCGTCCTGGACTTTGATCTCCAACTGTACGTCATAAAATGCAGCGAGCGATTCCATTCTACTTCTGTACCTTCGTACATATCATACATTGATTTTAAAAGCCAAATCAACAGCTATACAAGAATATTATTAAGTGTTACAGGTTCAGAAATATTCATTTAAAACTAGACAGAAAATTGGTAACACGTGGGTAAAAGTGGAAAATAGCCCTGTTGGAGCAAAAAATGGCATAGAATCATCCAATAAAAGTGAAATATCACAAGTAGGCATATAACTGCATGTAGAAAGCAAGTGGTTTTTAATTTGCAAGTACAAAATGTGCTTTTAGGTCTAATGCAAAGTATTAGTAAAAATGAATGGTCCCTGGTAACGCTTAAAATCGACCAATTTTAGGTCACGTTTCGGTCAATATTTTTCTTAAATATTAATCAATTTTGAAAAAAATTTTTTCCTTGCATACCTTCTTGCACAAGTTGTCAGGAAATGATAGTCTGAAACAGTCATACGTTATGTAGACTTTGCTATCCACTGGTAACATGTTGGGGAAAAAAGGGGTACACCTGATTGTGAAATAGCCGATTGCACATACCTAAATGTAAAAAAAGTTATAGTCTTAATTAGCTGTAAGATTTATGGCAAGAGGGTTGTCATTTTTCCATGTTCTAAAACATATCAATGATAAAATATTTGACCCCTTTAATACCTGTTTCCATAATTGCCAGACCTTTGTAAAAAAAAAACTGTATAGTCTCAATTTAGCTAAGCAGTAAGATTTATTGCAACAAATTTTCATTTTTCCATGTTCTATAACATATGAATGCTAAAATATTTGACCCCTTTAATACCTATTTCCATTGCACATACCTTTGTAAAAAAATTGTATAGTCTCAATTAGCTGCTGTAAGATCTAGATTTATGGCAAAAAAATTGTCATTTTTCCATGTTCTATAAAATATGAATGATAGATTTTTGACCCTTCTACTTCCTGTCCCATTTCTGGGATCTGTGGCAGAATTAAAAGCCATGAATCATTAATGAAGGTGAGGTGGGGGCCGCTCATAATCTACAAGCAGATGTTGAGTTGGACGATTAGGTACCCGACCAAAGTCTCATTTTCCCACCTGGGTGGAGTGAGAAGTCATGTAAAGTGCCTTTCCCAAGGGCACAACATCGGTGGCATGTCAGGGGGTTCGAACCCAGGACCTCTGGGTTCTGGGCCAAACACCCTAACCATTACGCCAACATGACGCCATTTATATTTATAGTTGTCAGGAAAAGTGACAATCTTTTACCCCAACATCTGCTAGGATATCAGGTTACCGACATAACCAGGCCTGAAGTCACTACATTCAGGTATACATTGTACGTATACATTCCATTCAGGTATACATTGTACGTATACACGTATACATGTACTCGGACCTGCGGGAAGCGAACGAAGTTGCGCTGATGACCTCAGGGCTGAGATACATTGCGACAAGCTATATATGATGATGATGTAGCTGGATTATCATTAAAGGCCCACCTACTAAACAAAACGTTTGTTTTGTTTGGTTAATCTATTCATGATTTTCTGATTATCCTTCAGCTTTCAATAAATGTAGGAAATCAATGTTGGAACCTTGAACTGCGGCAATGACAAGGGCAACTTGTATGTATGTGGTGACTTGAACAGCAATTGCTTTTAGACTTTTAGCTATGTACAATTTACATTGAATTTTTATACTTTTACTATAATATAGTCACAGATTTGTGGATCTGGCAAATTTCAATTATGGAGTCCAAATCCATTACCTGAAACATTCTCTTTGAAATTCAAATATAACCAGGCTTTGGAGCAATTTTTAAATATACAGTTTATTATCATTTTAGACCGAGTAATAAAGTATAATTAGGCAACAGCAGTGCCATATTAATATGACATTAACTAATCTACAACGCAAGCTAACTAGATTTCTGAAATATACAGCGTGCATATCCTCTCAATTTCTGCCCAAATTATGACAAATATGTGGCGTATGAACGTCATGCCTCAGAAATTATGGTCTGAGCTCCTCCAATCTTCTACTGACGTCAAAGTCAATCTATTTCCACTTTGCGGCAATATTTCTCCACTAACGTAATAAGTTCTGTTTCCAACACTAGTCACAGGGCTGGAAATTCATTTTTGGGAATAGGAGCATGCACTGGTGCATCTAACCTTAAAGGAAACCCAAGCAATATTAGGGCCCGAAAATCGGATTTTGAAAGTCAATTTATTTTGTCATTTCTATGCATGATTAGTTCAGACAACACTATCACAATGTATAGCAACGTCCATGATGCAAAAATACGACGTCGTTGTGATGTGAGAACTCGCTGAAAATCGTCGCCGGGGTTTTTGTAGGCTTGCAAAACTAATTATAAGGGGATCATCGTACGGCACGGTTTGCGCAGTTTTAGAATGCTCAAAGTATGAAGTTATTACGGAAATATGCTAAACAGAGTTAGTAAATGTCACTAGCAAAATTATTTCAGCATTCTTTTTTATTTCCATTTTTGGCCCTAATATTGCTTTGGTTGCCTTCAAGATTTAGGTGCACAGAAAAAAACTGGGTGCACAGCAAAACCTAATTACAAACCTTGTTGCCTCTCTTCAGAGCGTAAATCTGAAATTCTATTAAAACTTACAAATTCTGAATAAGGGCTACAAGAATAATTTTCTTGAATATGCAGCTGTATAATACAATGTACAATAGTTGCTTTACATAAGACTGAATGCGGCTGCAGGATGTACTGACCACTGCAGCAGCAGAACAGAGTAGACTACTACTCAGTGCTACACAAATATCTAGGTGCACTGGTGCACCCAAGTAAAAAATATGGTGCACAGCTCCAATTTGGGTGCACAAATTTAAAGGTGTACATGCACCCAGGATTTCCATCCCTGGTCTCTAATGTACAGTATGGCTGCTCTGGTAATCATCTACCCTGCTTGCAAGGCACAGCCTGCCAGGAAACTCTATCCACAGCCACTGAGGCTTACAATACTCATCTTTTCAATCTGTTGTCTGCAATGTTGCAAGGGGTTGGAAATCTAACCTGCAACTTTGAAAAGAAATTGACATGTATACACATGTATGGTAAAGTTAGAAATGTTCGCTGTGGTTTTATTCTAATTTTGCAAAATTCCAAAATGATGGGTTTCCATTGTTTCATCCCATCGTTTCAACAGTGACAGAGAATCGAAACACAGCAAAAAAAGAATCCTTTTCCTCCTATCACAAACTAAAATTAAATCCCTGTAACAAAAGATGAATTTACAATACTCATCTCCGGTAACTACAATTTAAGCCTGATGAAATGTTGATTAATATCATAATCATTATATTCTAAAGCAAGTATTACGTGCATTACTACAGTGTAGCTTTGTACATTTTTTTTTTTCAAAAGAATTGATCGCATCAAATCTGTATTCTGGTCAGACACTTCAAGAACTCACAGTGGGCAACAAAGCTTTAATCTTAACTCTGCGACTCTCCAATATTCACACTCCCTTTAATTACATTAGTAATCACTTAGTGTGCTTTTCTGGTCACAACTGACACCAGTCCCAGGAGTTCATCTAAATCGGGAAAGAGGGGCGCTGCGCCCTCTTGTTTCAGCCCAGCGCCCCCTTGTCAAATTCAGATTTTAGCTTAATCCCCAGCATACAGACTTCACTCAGCAATGGATTCTTCCATAAATACATAGAATTCGCTCCCTCGCCTGTGTGTGATCCCTGTTGTTTAATTTTTCTAGAAAATTCCCTGAGTCCAGTACACCTAATCCCTGAGCCAAGGAAACTCATCACCTCCAATCCAAGCCAAGCCAAGCCAAGCCAGGGCTAGTGGTGAATTTAAATGACAGCTACTGTTCCAAATACTATATATATACAGTTACAACTTTAGCCTGATGAAAGGAAAGGAAAGGAACCTCGAACCAGTTTAGCTCAAATGAACTCAATGCACAGAAGAGCTACTCTTTCACTGGTCGTGACAGAGAAGACAGACGCTATGTACAGTATTTACAGGTTCATTGTACCGGGGAAATTCCCCTAGCTCTTTTCGACAAGCACAATGAACAGTGGACCACGGCTTAACGTCCCGTCCTAAGGACTGCGATCTTTAACGGTAGCGTGCATGTCGGGTGAGCGACACAGCCGGGATCGAACCCGGGGCTTCTAGTTCCAGAGGCAAGATCACTAACCACTGGACTACGCACGCTATGAAGACTTATATATCATTATATCAAATCTGAAACCTGGTCAAACACTTTGAGAACTGTGGACATCAAAGCTTTTTAACTAAATATAGTATACGACTCTTTCTTCAAGTTGGCACAACCTATATATACCTACACCACAGTCATGCAAACCCAATCCCTAAAGGCCAGGAAACTCATTATCCTCCAGCCAAGCCAGGGCAAAGTGAAATACTAATCTGTTCTGTTGCCTGTAGTATTGGAAGCTGTTGTAAATCTCACCTGCCATTTCAAAACCTTGCTGGCCTAATTGCTGCAAATGTGGAAATATACACAGTGTTTTTTCTCTGAGTATCTCTTGCGGTGGTGGCCCAGGAAACTCGTTATCCCCTTGCCAAGGCAATTGCAGGGCTTATTAATAATAGTTAATCTTTTGTTGCCTGCAATATTGGAAGCTATTGGAACCTGCGAAAAGAAGCCAAACTCTTGAAAGCTCCTGCTCTGAAGTGCAACGAGTATACCAGGGTGAGTCAACAAATTAAGAACTTTCAACTCATTTGAAAATTTCTATGAAAAAATGAGCTAGTTATATAATATAACCACTTACATTACTTTTTTACTCACCCTTGTACAATACTTTAATTTGTCTGAGCGACTCTCCTCACGTTAAGGAATTATATATATACTTAAAATGGCACTGCAAAAAAACTTCTTTCCCCTTCTACTATGCATTAAAGTCCCAAACATTTATAACTCTTCTTTCCCCTTCTACCATGCATGAAAGTCCCAAACATCTATAACTCAATTTACACAGCAAAGTTTATCTCCGAGCCCAAGAAATGAGAATGCCTCAGAGAGATCGGATCCAATGCCTTTTTTTAAACGAATTGATTTAAACACATGAAGTCAGTATTACTACAGGACACTACAAGAGTTGTGCTGTACATGACTGTAGATCTTTTGATCTCTGTGACTCTCCAATTCACACTCCTTCAGTAATCCCTGAGTCTGCTTGCGTGGTCACAACCTACACTGGGCCTGTACACCCAATGCCTTAACTAAAAGAGTTACAGGGCTCAAAATACTGGGTGCATGTGCACCTGTGTGCACCCAAAATAGGAGCTGTGCACCTACTGTTTGACTGTGGGTGCACCAGTGCACCTAGATATTTTCGTACTCTGTAGGGTAAAGGTACTATTGTACACTAGTATACACAATATTCTTGAAATGGGTCAGAAAAGGCAATATAAGTATAGCTTTTCGTTGTACTTAATCTAATATATTTTGAAGTTAGCTATAGAATTACAGATTGAAGTTCTTGTGTTAAACTTTGTAATCATGTTTTGCTGACATTCAACTTTATTTCATGTGGTGTATCCAAAATTCTTTTTATGCACCTAATTTTTTTGGAAGGGTGCACCAGTGCACCTATTCCCAAAAATGAATTTCGAGCCCTGGAGTTAGGACGGGAAATAAGAAATGGGAGCCCAAGAAGATAATTAAGAGCCCAGATCCGATGCTAGGCAGGTTCCTCGAGTTAGGAATTAGAGGAAAGCAGGCGCTACATTTTAATTCCGCTGATTCAATCAACTCGGACCATTAGAAAGGAAACGGCGGGATAACAAGGTTGGGGCGGCTTCAAATTGTTTTTGTCTCTACCGCGACCTTCTCCTGAGCTGATTCTGGAATTATTCTGTTCTGGGCCTGAACTTGTATATCACTTTTTGAAATATCCATCAAGAAACAGTTTTTTTTTAGATTTGGCCAAATTGCTTGTTATTTTGTTAAGGCCACAACAATTCAATTTCTTAGTCAACAGATTTTTATTTTCCACAAAAAAAATTTAGAAAATTTTTTTTTCTAAAATTTTTTTTTGGAAAATAAAATCTGTTAACCAAGAAATTAAATTGGTGTGGCCTAATCTGTATCATATTACATGTACACTATTGTAACCTCATCGCAAAGAAGTGAAGTGTTGTTTTTGCCTTGTCTGTCTCTATGTGTGTGTCTGTCTCTGTGTGTGTGTGTATGTGTATGTGTGTGTGTATGTGTGTGTGTGTGCGTGCGTGCGTGCATGCGAGCGTGCGTGCGTGCGTGTGTTTCTGACCTACTAGCAAAGCAGTAGGCTAGGGATAAGGCGGTGAAATTTGCCATCTCTGATTTCTCTATTATTCTTTGACTGAACACCTGGGCCCTACATGGCCAAGAACCGCTAGACAGAGGAAAACTTGGAGTCTGACAAGGGAGGGGTTCCTCTAAAGGAGCGATGTTACCCTGGAATGATGATGATGATTTGACTGAACTAAAGTCTGCCTAAAGTGCAAGTCTGGAAGCAAGAAAAATTAGCTACCTGTACTAGTGACCAGCTGGCCAACGTGTCCCTTAGAATAATGCATGATTTTCCCCTTGACACAAGCATTGAATTCTGTCTACGGTGACCACCTGTCCACATAGACCAGATCTTATCCGATCTGGCCTGAATGGTCTTCTTTGGCAGTTTTGACTGTATCTTGAAGAAAGAAGTCTTAGAATCAATTATAAGAAGCCTGTTTATAAAAAGTTTAATGACCACCTGTCTACTTAGACCAGATTTTACCAGTCCCCTGAGTGGTCTTCCTAAGCAGTTTTTATCGCATATGACTCAACTGTGATTCATTAACTCATGGTGGGGTCGAGTGGCATAAACATAATGTTTTTACAATATTCTAGCATTTTTGTCAGAACCCAGAGGTCCAGGGGTCAAATCATGTCATGTTACCAAACTTGCGCCCTTCGGAAAGGCATTTTACATGACCTACCTCGCTTCACCCAGCTGGAAATAAGTACCTGGCTTCGAATTCTGTTAGGGACTTCCCTGTGATAGGACGTAGAATGGAGGTCCCGTGTCTAAAGTACAAGTCACATGTATCAAAAAGAGTAGCGGTCCTTCCCAGTGTGAGTGGATCAAATATATCTGTGCAGATAAACTGTAGCTTGTACTGTACAGTACATTTGTATCATGCAATAAGGTGGTTTACCGTGTTTACAAACAAACAAACAAACAAACAAAAGACCCTTTAGCTTACCTCAGCATTAGCCTTGGAGTCCCAGTAGTGATCCCGTGACCACCAGGCTTGCGCTGCCGTCGGCCACCCCTTACATCGCACCGTGGGGATCATATTATACACGATGTCGCACGCGTCACCCCCCTCCACGCAAATGGTGATGGCCGGGCCATTCAGCTCCAACGTCATCGAGTGCCCCGGCATGGGCGTCGCCTCGTTCGCGACCGCGGAGACCGCCTTGAAGAACCAATCGCACACCTTCTCCGACGAGAGGTAGGTGTAGGTGTTCCCCCCGCTCTCGTGTTCGACCTGACAGTCTCGCCACTTATACTGGTCCACGCCGTCCAGTAACCGTATCCCGCCGTGCATCGGCCGCCCGATCATGTAGTCGAACATGTCGAACGAGTCCTCGGCATTGAGCTCCATGATGGGGATGATGACCACGTAGGCGGGCGTGGACTCCTTCCCGTGGAGGTAGTGCGGGCGGAACTGCGACGGCTGCATGTCTAACACACCCTCGAAGGTGTTGTCTCGCAAGAAGAGGAAGTCCTTGGGGAGGGGAAACCTGCGGTCATACTTGTGGACAAGCCTGCAAAGGAGATGAGAAATGTCATAAGTCAAATTTTAAGTTAAGGGTCCCAAATTTGCAGTTCAATCATGGTACATGAGACCGCCTCAACATAAATAAAGGTAGTGAGGATGGAACTGCGACGGCTGCATGTCCAACACACCCTCGAAGGTGTTGTCTCGCAAGAAGAGGAAGTCTTTAGGGAGGGGAAACCTGCGGTCATATTTGTGGACAAGCCTGCAAATGGAATGAGAATTTTACTTGTAAATGAGTTTTCTATACAATTCCTTCATGTATTCTATACAATTTCTATACAACAAGTTGGACAACGCCCTTATCTGGCTACATGTCCAACACGCCCTCGAAGGTGTTGTCGCGAAGGAAGAGGAAGTCCTTGGGGAGGGGAAACCTGCGGTCATACTTGTGGACAAGCCTGCAAAGGAGATGAGAAAATCACATGTCAAATTTGTTCAATTCAACCGTCCCAAATTTGCAGTTCAATTATCGTACATGAGACTGCCTCTACATAAAGGTAGTGCGAGCGTAACTGCAACAGCTGCATGTTTAACACACCCTCAAAGGTGTTGTCTCGGAGGAACAGGAAGTCCTTGGGGAGGGGAAACCTGCGATCATATTTGTGGACAAGCCTGCAATTTGAATTAGAAAACAAGAATATCAGTCCCAAGTTTACATGTACAATAAAACAAGTACAAGTGACAACAAGTGCTTAATGTAACCACTATTTGGTGGTCTAAAAAGGCCCTCAAAGGTGTTGTCTCACAGGAAGAGGAAGTCTTTAGGGAGGGGAAACCTGTGGTGATACTTATGAACTCAGTTGAAGCCTGCAAACAAAAAAAGAACATGACTTGAGTTTAAGCATATCTAGTGAGGTCGGAACTGCAACGGCTGCATATCCAACACGCCCTCAAAGGTGTTGTCGCGAAGGAACAGGAAGTCTTTAGGGAGGGGAAACCTGCGATCGTACTTGTGGACAAGCCGGGAAAGGAGATGAGAAGATTACTGCAGTTTTCTCACCAGGATTTTTTCACAGCATAGGGGTCAGGTACAGAAGGCCAACTTAACGCGGTGCAAGTCACGCGTGGAGTGACCAGAGTAGGGAGTCCGGCATGTTCTCCCGGAAAATTTGTAAATTCATAACCCAATGAGACACTATTTCATGCATTTTGAGGGACAAATTTTGTGAAGTAGAGTTTTTCCTCTGTCACAGCCTCATTCTAAAGCCAAATATGAACTTTTTATAAGATTTATGAATGGTCACGAGGTTTGTCCCAGAAAGAAACACCCCTATGCTGGTTGAAACACAGCATAGGGGTCCAGATCACAGCATAGGGGGTCCAAATCACAGCATAGGGGGCCCCTATGCTGAAAAGGCCTGGCGAGAACACTGTACTGCATGTTGATGTTTTGTTAGAAATCTATTACATTGTACATGTAGATTTAGACGTGAAAATGTAAGATCCCCTCAAAGGTGTTGTCTTGGAGTAACAGGAAGTCCTTAGGGAGGGGAAACCTGCGATCATACTTATGGACAAGCCTGAAAACAAAAGGAGAACATGACTTGAGTTTAAGCTGTATCTAGTAAAGTCGAAAGGGCGATGGCTGCATGTCCAACACGCCCTCAAAGGTGTTGTCTCGGAGGAACAGGAGGTCCTTAGGGAGGGGAAACCTGCGGTCATACTTGTGGACAAGCCTGAAAAGAAGAGGAGAACATGACTTGAGTTTGAGCTTTGTCTTGGTTATATTTTGTCTGCCCCTTTTTCATATCGTGTCTGACCCTCCTTCCTCATGACCTCAAATGTAGCGGCCTGCAGGTTGATTTGAGCCTCTTATGAATAATCTTCTAAACTAGTCCTTGGGGAGGGGAAACCTGCATCATACTTATGGACAAGGCTGAAGTGGGAAGAGAATATTAGTTGAGTTTCAAGTTTGTTTTTTTACATGACAATTTGTATAGTCACACCTGTACAACTACAAGTGACCAACTGGCCAATGTAACCACTTTTTTGTGATCCTTTACTAGCAGATTATTTTCCCCATGGACCCTTGAGCATTAAGAATCCTGTCCATAGTGACTATAGCCTCTACCAGGCTCCGTCCTATCGTTGGGAAAATAGTAGAAATCAGCCGCGGTACTTCGCTATACAGGGTAGGTCCGCTATACTGTATAGACCCTCTCTCCGTAGCTAACTCCCTTGGCACACTCTATTAGGCCAATTTCTACTATTTTTCCAGCCATCCGGCGGAGCCTGGTAGAGGCTAAGTGACTACCTGAGTGCCCGTCCACATAGACAAGATTTTATTGGTCCCCCGAGTTGTCTTCTTGGTCAGTTTTGATTGCATGTGACTCAACTGTGATTCAGACTCGTCAACTTGGGGATCGGCAATTGGATCATCACCATTCAAGGGCTTAGATTGTTACTTAAATCAGTAAAAATGTCAAATCCATTATAATGAAGTCATGATTTCTTTTCAAGTCAACCCTTTTCCCCAATTTGTTTGTCCAGCTCAATAATGTTTACTCTCTCAATAATACTGCATTGTTTACTTTGAGTCAGGTATTAAAGGGTCCACCCTGTCCTATCCTTAGAATGTCTCAGTAGCTCAACTGGTAGTAGCCTCACAGTTAACTTCTGGTTGCAATTTGTCAGTCCTTGGGAGACCCTGGTTCAATTCCAGGTGAAGGACATCTCCGTTGGGGCTGCACCTGTCTTTCGGAAAGGAGGTAAAATCAGGGTCCCGTGTTCGAGGAGGTGCCTAGAGCACAATGATGAAAGGAAAAGGGCTAGCAACCCCTCCCTGTAAAGATATACCCTGCTGCTGAAACAGTAAGGAAACTTGCTGCCCTTATAATGCCCCTATGCCACTACTACTACATGTACTAGTGAACTGTAACAGTGGGGTTCAAGCGCCACTAACTGACCAGTCTAACTGGTCTGGACCTTTTAGCCTAGCGGTTAGTGTGTGCGGTTTGTGTGCTGGCGGGCCCGGGTTCAATCCCTGGGAGCCAGGAGACTGTACTACTCGCCTCTATGTCTGACCTTCAGCAACAGGTGGTCGACCACCTGTGAAAAACGCACAACTCCTAATCCTGCAGGGTACCCTAACACCGCCATGCACATAACATCTGCCATGAATTTAAAGGGATCACCTACTAATACAGCATTTATAATCCCAGGGGTACGAACACTTCAGATATCCTGGTGTTCAAGACACTTTGATTGACAAGGCCTCAATAACACTGTTATTCCAATGTGGCACTGGCAATATGTTGGACCCGAGTGTCCTGCATTATATCTATAGTACCAGATAGTACCAGGAAGCCTTCCTGTGATTTTCTGGGTATTTAACGTTAGGGTTGTAAACTTCTCAAATTGCAGGTAGAGGGTCGGCGCCGAGGGGAGTAAAAGATCATGAAGGGACAGTCTCTGTACATAAGGAACTGGACCTGCGTCTTCTGTGTAATCTTGAGACATTTAAGACTGAAGTCAAGTTGGTCTCTCTACAGACCCAAATCCAAGTGGACGATTGGCACAAATTAGATACTGAAACCGGACAGACCGGATATAATTATTTGCAGAACATTTTTCGTTGGGATCCCACGAAAACACTGTCGAAGTTGAAAGCAGTTTTGGCTTCTTTGTGTGACTAGAAAGTGGCCTATAGGGCTCTTTGCATCTCGAATTTACGCAACCCCGGTCAGAAAAAGCCACCACAACACAGCTGTAACTGTAAGTGCACAACCTCCACCGGACCACCCACACCAGCGGCTCACGTACCTGAGCAAGTTCTCCATGAATTCTCTGGTCGCCTCCTCGCCGCCTTTCGTCCGGCAAACCTTGGCCATGTGCTGCTGATACCGCTTGAAATACGCCACCAAGTTCCTTATTTCCTCGTGCTCGATCCCCGACCGAAAGTCCAGCGGTTCCCACTCTTCCGACGCCGCCATGCCGTCTTGTTTCCCGAACGGGAAGTCGCAAGTCTCTCCCGTCTTCTCCCGTTCACAATATGGAGGTTGTTTCTCTGCTGATTTGCATGACAAAAGGCGTGACCTCCCGTGACCTCTCGGCAGGCTGAGCACCTGCCGAAACTACAGTACTACCGCTGGACAACGCCTCCTGGCGGATTTCGTGTGAAACGTCTTCATCGTGTCATTTCATTCATTCATAAAATTCACCTTGCTGAATCATTACAGTCAGTACTAGGTACCTATCTGAGTAATCTGTATCTGTCTAGCCGGTATAACCGCCATTCGGCGTAACACACCAGCTTTGTAGGTACGCGGCGCGGCAGCAGCTGGTTACATTACACTGAACGGCCTTTCACACCTAACTTTAAATTTCGCACATCTGACTGCAACCGTTCTTTAAAGCTATTCAGTGCAGATGTTCATACAGTATATGATGACAACGAGTTCCATTCTACTATGGCTCTCGCCTTTTTCTTGGGAAATACGAATTTTTGAACACATCAATCCTTGGTAAATGAGGATGTTGCAACGTGTTCGAGGCACTTTTTCGAGGTGGGAGCCCGCTGTAAGGCAATAATGATGTTGTATGTTGTAGAAATTGTATATTGTTGTACCATAAATATGTAATGATATATGTTGATAGAGTTATTAGGACTCAAATGACTGTTTATCTCTGTTATATTGTATCTGACCCTTACCTCTTCCCTCATGACCTCAATGAAAAGCGGCCTGCGTGCCGATTTGAGCTTATCATGAATAAACAAAGGTTCAAACAAACAAATCAAACAAATGACATCCTCTGGGAACCCCAAACCTGATGCGAGCGTGCGAATAAAAAAACCGTTTGGCCAAAAAAAAGTTGCCTTCGAATTCATTATGAAATTTACGTGGTCAACAAGGTTAAACAAATAGTACACCAATTAATGGAGTCTTCATTATGTTGAGCCCAACATACTGTTGGGCGCAACATACATGTATTGTGTTCGTATGGTTTCTTTCTCCTGTCAAATCTTGTAATCGACTCAGCTCGGTCGTCCCTGGACCAACTGAGCTGAAATTTGGTATACAGGTAGAGTGGGTAAATACCCTGGGAGCCTTTTTTCCTTTTTTCGATATTGACCTTGAAAGTGATTTAATTGAGGTTTTTCTGACCAAAAACGTACATTTTGGCCTCCTGTGCTCTAGAAATACATCCAAATGACCTGAAATTTACTATGGGGGTACATTGAACAAATATTCAAAGAATCCTATTCGCACTTTCGGCATGCAACACGTCAAAA
This sequence comes from Branchiostoma lanceolatum, assembly GCA_035149815.1. Classification (NCBI taxonomy): domain Eukaryota; kingdom Metazoa; phylum Chordata; class Leptocardii; order Amphioxiformes; family Branchiostomatidae; genus Branchiostoma; species Branchiostoma lanceolatum. The sequence goes on along the minus strand of CM068868.1, from coordinate 3,150,593 downwards.
TACGATTTTAGAGGGTATTTTGGGGAGAACATCGGCTATTTTCCTCATATGGGGTCACTGACCTTTAGGTCACATCTTTATTCATCTGGCCAGGTGGACTAATTCGGTCAGCCAATGAGAGAGCGCGTTGTAACACGGATTTATCAAGCTCAACCTGATTGGTTGAAATAGTCAATTTAATTAGGGGCACTACTAGTACTCTGACAGGTGCAGACAGGCACAACTTCACTACTCCCTGGCTCCCATCCTTGTGTTGTTATTGTTGTGTCCTACTGAAGTTAAGTGCAATTGAGAAGGTTCAAAACTTTTCTGGTGGTATTTTTCGACACACACGGCGTTTTTCTTATTTTAACACTGCATGGAAACAAAGATTTCCACAAGTTTGCAAGCTTGGGCACTATGGTGAAACCTGACATTCCCTCGCTATATACACGAATTTTTTACCCCTGTGTCACGAATATTGGACACCAGTGCGCCCAACAGTGAACGCAAAGTGTCCAAATTATAAAGTTTCCCACCTTAGGAAACATCCCGTGTTGGGACGTTTACAACAACATTAACAATAACAATAGAGAGTTATGATTATCAAAAAGGTCCAGTTTTTTTGGTGAAGGTGGTTTTTAATGGTCCAGTATGAATATGGGTGCCTGGAAGAGCCCATCCATGCATAGGGTTTCAAATTGGGAGAGATCCATTTCTGACTCGTCTTCAATTCAATTATTCATTCAAATACCAACATTGCAGACATACAACAAACGTTAGTCTCTATGCCACAGTCGCTTTTTGCATGGGGAGGGAAATGGCCGAAACATGTTGCATTTGCTCCCGCAAATGTTGCCTTTCTAGTATTTGTTCATTCACATCTTCTCCTTTGACTTTGGCATTCACGTGATCTACGACATTTGTATCCGTTTTCCGAAATATCTTTTTGCAACTTACGGCATATATTTGCTCATTTTGTAGCTGCTTTGCACGCTGTAATATACACATTTCACATCATGGTAGAAAACTTTTGTTTTATTTTAGGAAATGGGCGAAAATGGATGCGCGCGCTGATGTCATCTACATAATCAAATCAACATGGCCTTAGTTAAAGGAGAAGAGGGGGACAAGCCATGACTTGGAAGCGGACGGTCCAACGCGACCTCAGTGAGATGGGCTGTACCTGGGAGGGGGTGCAGCGGGGGGCAGCAAACAGAGCATCGTTGAAAGCAATGACGGCCCGCCACAGTGGAAGGACTGAAAAGTGGTGAAGATGGTGATGGTGATGAAGTTGAAAATCGCGAATCAGCGCTCCCCAAAAAAATGAACGCCGGCGCCGCCCAGAAGGCCCGAAGAGGAGGCTACCGAAAGACGGTGCACAAGGATAACCTTCCCCGGATTCGAACCAGGGTCTCACGACTAACTACATGTAGTGAAACTTATAATTGTGACCACGTCTGCATCATTATAAGGAACAGCTGGCCATTGTGGCCGATTCAAGTGTTCTGTTATTTATTCCATCGACACAAACTATAAGACTCCTGTTTACAGAGACCACCTGTCTGCTGCGACCACTTTTCGTCAAGTCCCTTGAGTGGTCTCTATGGACAGGTTTCCCTGTATAGAAGAGAGCTGAAGCCACAAGTACGGGTCCACCAGTGTTTACATCACAGTTTAAAAAGGTCGGTATAATTTAGGTAGCATGCGACGAAGGCTTAGCAGCTGGCAAATACTACTTAGTAGTACTCAAATTTGTACACAAATTCTGGGGCTCAAACCCCAGCTTCTGCTTCATGCTGTATCTGTATAGCCGGTATAACCGCCCTTCGGCGTAACACACCAGCTTCGCAGGCACGCGGCGCGGCTGCAGCTGGTTGCACAAAAGTTTCGCAGAAGTTTCAAAAACAAGGCGGTCTCATGGACTACTTACCTGGGTGGGGTGGGGAAATTCGTGTAAAGTGCCTTTCCGACGGGCACAATATCGGTAACATGACAGGATTCGAACCACGGACCACTGGGTTCTGGGCCAAACGTGCTGACGTTACGCCATGCGACCCCACACAGGTTGTATCCTAAACACAAAAATATTCGTTTTTTATCTTTCTCTAGTGCACCCTACTGTAATATTTATTTAAAGGCAGAAGTGCAATGTGCTGTAATAGATAGTCATTTCAGCACTAAGGACAGCATCCAGTCATAAACTCACCTGTGGTGATACCTGTGTGCCATTTTGTCTCGATATATGTAATTCTGATGTCGTCAGGACATCTCACCAGTCACGTGTCATAACAGTTACAAGAATATTCCTCAAACAGTGGTAGCGAAAGGTAGCGAAATACGCACCTCCAAAATTTTCGACGTCTTCTGTACGTCTTGTTCACGGAGTGACCTAGTCTCGCGAGAACACGAGACTAGGCCGAGACTTGTGAAGATCGTCCTGCCTCCCCCGCCTTCTTGCAGAGTAGGGGTAAGTAGGACTTGGGCAGCTCCCAACCTCCGGTACGTTTCCTTGACAACGGTTGTCAAGACATCTCAGAATCTCTATTGTCTCTACCGTAGTGGAGGAGGTCTCTTAGTTCGGATAGGTCAGATTTTTCTTTTAATAACACATCATAAGCAACGCATCCCCATACACCATGTGGTTTAAATGGTAACTGTCCAAAAGTTGGATAACTAGCACATGTGGTTAAAGTACCCCCCCCCCCCCAGATGACCCCGAGAGGGGCAAAGCAGGGGGAAGGAGGTCCCAAGCTAAGGCGGGCAGGCCTCCAGCCTGGCACGGAACGACTAAACGGTGGGAGCCGTCACTACCGTACCAGGCAGGGCATTCCGTCACGCTAACCGACATCTTTCTCACCGCAGTCACCCCTCAGTAAGACACCCGGAGTCGCATAGTTCCCGTTTAGAACCTTTATTCAGTCCATCACACAGAATAGTTTCACAAATGTGCATTCTTCGGTTGTTTACGTCTCCAGTGAGCACAGTATGCAAACCTTCCATAACGGTAAGAAAATCTCTACAACTTTGTTAAGGCTTATATAAAGAATGAGGTTACATCGATAAATATCAGTTGCTTTCTTTCTTCGATTACTACAACAAAAGGGAGTCAGCCTACAGTGCCAAAAGTTGCACAAAAAACAGAAAAGTTTCACGAATGTGCCTTCTTCGGTTAAGTCTCTAGTGCGCACACTATGCAAATTTTTATAACGGTACGAAAATCTCTGCAGCTTTAAGGCTTGCAATAAAGGAGGTTACATCGAGAAATGCCAGCAGAATTAGCACTTCGCTTTCTTTCTTCATTTACTATGAAACATAAGAGGCTAGGCGAGTTGTACAATCTCCTGGCTCCCGGGATTCGAACCCGCGTCGAACCCGGGCCACCAGCCCATGAACACAACGCCATAGCCGCTAGGTTCGGACCAGTCAGTGGCGCTTGAACCCCACTGTTACAACTACAACAAAAGGAAGTCAGCCTACAGTGCCAAATGTGAGGTTACGTATTATAATCATTGAAGATTTTCTCAAGCGCTTTTATTTGTTAAACCTGTGTGCCACGCATTCTATGAAAAATGCTCCAGAAACAGGTAATGAATTTGATACAAACAAGAAGATTTTTACTTTCTAAAATGTTCTTTACGGAAAAGAGTTCATGGCTACGTGTGAAAAGATCTATTCTCTTTATATGAACACTTGAGGCTCGACGATGGTTGTACGTTATACAGTACTGCTTCATTTCTTGGGTGCATATTCACTATTTCTTCTTTGTTAGATTCCTACTCAAGAAACTGATGGTAACATTCAGAAAACATCGTTCTATTTTGGCGCATTACTATGAGTAACATTCTAATGGTTAAAGTTAGAGTTATAGCGCACCGAAATAGAGAGGCACAGAAAAGGTATTAAAAAAAGGTGTGGTCCGATCTCTGTCATACTTGAGAAAGACCAATAAAGTCGAAACCGGCCGAATTCCGTCTCAGCGCTGGCATTTTCCAAGAGCTACGAATAACATTTTACTGGCTAGTTTTGCGTAGCCTGGAATCCATACCCTCGGTGGCTCCCCGATATCTCTACGGCACTGTGAGTGACCCCCGCCCGCCCAGACAGCTTAGCCCGCTCGGGGTGTTGTTTACGGCCTTTGGATTAATTAGCTCGCCACCAGCTGGGTCGGCTGCAAAATAGGATGGCAGCGGAAGTAGGGTATAATAGCGGAAGTAGGATGGCAGCCAGAGGTAGAAAGGCCATCAGAAACTGACTGGCCCGGTAAAACACCACTAAGCCGACCCTAGAGACTGGGACTAAGCTAAGTTTTGCGCTGCGGATGGTCGGAGAGCCGTTGTACAGTGGTGGGGAGATTTCCGCCTGTCGCCTATGGGCGGCCTGGAACAAATGAGCAGAATTAGCAGGGATGAGATGTGGAATGGCGTGTTTATAACAAGAGCAATGATGGTCTAACGTGTTTAGTGTGGTGGAAATGGTAGGGTAATAAGACGTACCTGGGGCAGCTTGGCATATGAAGCGAGACAGCGAGTCGCATTTTACGTCGTCCCACTTGTCGCGTGCGGAGTAGATAACGCAATCCTGGTTGCCCCCATAGCTGTTCGGTCGTCCTGGTCTCCATGGGCTGTACGTTCCAAGTGCAGAACCATCCACCCACTCAAAGCTTCCCTCTTCGCGCTGATCGTGCAGGCCGATGTAGAAGCGCACGTTGTCGTTCACGGACTTGTACAAGGAGATCAGGAAGGCGTTGGTCTCAGCGTCTCGCGGCATGGCGAGGGTGCCGCCGTCTTCACCACAGGTCGCGGCCGCTCCGTTGAAGGTCTTACGTATGTTGAAGGCCTTGTAGCAGATTCCACGCCACATTGTGTAACCTTTAGGACAAGATGCTGGAAACCAAGTCTTGGGTCATCAACAGATGTTGGGATGGAGCATGTTAACAACGGTGCAGAATTCCATCACAGACAACTCATTATATCTATTTTTTCAGAATAAGATAGTGTAGATTTCATGGATACCAACATAACTAATGGCTAATATGAAAAAGTCAAACACTATGTTAATAAAACATGACACTATGCCCATGTGTGCATTTAAGTACATTATTGATGAGGGAAATAATGATAACATTATTGATGAAGAAAATATGATCATCAATGACACAATATATCTATTGATGCAAATCATACAGCAATCACGGGTATCATCGATGAGGTAAATTATATTATGAAATGGAATCATGATAGTGCCACACATTTGAATGTTTTTGGCGACGCCTCAGGGGCAAGTCTGATGGTACAGTATATATATATATATATTGTGTGCAGTTTGCAAGAATTCTAGGAATTGTACAGGAATGTGAAAATCCACGGGACGATAACTCAAGAATGCCTGGATTGATTTTCCTAACTTGATACATTACGAATACTATACAGAAGAAGTGAATGCCAATATACCTGGCGTCTTACTCCTCTCGTGAAGACGCTGCTCTAAGGCGGCGTTACGGTTTCGCATGTCGTCTTGGTCGCGCTTCAAGGCGTCAACGGTGGTGGACAGTTGGCGGATGTCGTCTTGGTGGCGCTTCAAGGCGTCAACAGTGGTGGACAGTTGGGATATTTCCTATAAACGTATATACGGGCATAAGAATATCAAACGCGAGAAGCAAAATGAAAAACAGCAAAAGTTCCGCCTCTTAAGAAAACGACAGAATCAGACTCGACAACAAGCTTTTAGCTTTAGGTTGTTAACCTCTTTATTGTTCAGCGTGTCCTGTCTTCATGGTCCAAAGAACAGAAACAGTGTTAACACTGATTAAAAAGACTTGTGGTATAAGAGTGTTTACCTCTCTATTGATGAACGTCAGAGGGGCGAGTCCCACGCCGACCAGACTCAACAGCACGGCAATACCGGCAACCATGCAGCTGCGGTGGGAGCGGATGAAGCTACAGACAGCACGGCGGCCGCTTTCTCCACCCGGATACGTGCGGTCTGTTTGAAAACAACAGCCACAAAACAAAAATTGCTTTTTAAAAAAGCTAGATACGCGACCATTAAGTGATGATGATGAGGAAGTGGTGCTAGAAGCTAGTTTGTTAATGACTAATAAACTGGTGAACCTACCGACTGATAAGTATCTAACACCAAAAAATAGATAGTACCAGAGTTATCAACCAAGGATTGATGTGTTCAAAAATTCGTATTTTCCGAGAACCATATATAGAAAAATGGAACTCGTTGTCATCAAATACGGTAGGATCATCCTCCCTAGATAGCTTTAAAGAACGGTTTCAGTCAGATGTGCAAAGACTTGGGGTGACATGCCGTTCAGTGTAATATACTAGTACTGTGATACCGGCTATATAGATACAGATACAGATACACATACAAACGCTACCGAAAACATTGCGAAGGTAATAAAGCTTCATATTGTAGTTGCACATACGAAATCATACTGCTAGTTTGGCCACTGAGCAGATTATGTACTTGAAGTCTGTCTGTATCTGTGTCTATATAGCAGGTATAACCGCATTCCGGCGTAACACACCAGCTTCTGTATCTGTATCTATATTGCCAGTATAACCGCACTTCGGCGTAACACACCAGCTTCGTAGACACGCGGCTCGACAGCAGCTGGTCATATTACACCCAACGACCTGCCACGCCTAACCTTCGGCTCGCAAATCTAACAGCACGCATTGTTTAATACTGTCTACTAAAGATGATTCTACGGTACTTGATGGCAACGAGTTCCACTATACCGTATACGATCGTACTAGGAAAATACGAATTATTGAACACATTAATCCTAGGTTGATAAGTCTGATACTTAAAGGCTTAAAGTGTGTGTCATAAATCAGCATGATTCCGAATTTTTACCTGCTATGGAGCCGTACAAAGCGTTGGGTATGTTCGCAGCGGCGTCCGCACGTGCCCGCCAATCAGTCTGTGGCTGCTGCATGGGTGTGGTGCCTGGAGGAAAAATTTCCAAATTGAAATGGCGTCGACGGCATGCATTTAGGAGTGGAACAGATTTGATGAAACCAAAATAGAACATTTTTTGTCACAAAATATCGGAATGGATGAATGATTGAAGGGATGAATGATTGAAGGAAGGGAGGAAGGGAGGAAGGAAGGAAGAAAGGAAGAAAGAAAGAAAGGAAGAAAGGAAGAAAAAAAGAAAGAAAGAAAGAAAGAAAGAAAGAAAGAAAGAAAGAAAGGAAGGAAGGAAGGAAGGAAGGCAATCTTATCAGGGTGTCTTGCGACTTCACGCCACCCAGCCCATAAGGGCTTATAAGACACCGACAGAAAGAAAACGTAATAATATACCTAGCTATTCCTGCCCTGAATATAATGTATTTTCACACCTTCTTCTAATTTGTACATTGTATTTTTGTTTCCCATTCGATCCTGGGATTATGTTTCTCCTTGTATTTATGTCTTGTTAATATGAAATGTGTAAGTATTGAATGTGAAATGCAATAAAAAGATTTTTTAAAGGACAGCGTAATGAAAAAAAAAGCGACTTCTTAGCTTCATGCCCGGCTACATGCTACTAGGCAAATATAACAAGAAAACACGCTCTACACCAAGCAAGGTGCTGGGTAATACTGAATCTGATATCTATCATTTCAGATAATTTTGAAAAAAAGCCACTTGTCCACTAAAATGTCCAGTAATAGAGAGAGCATATTTTCTTAAACACATGTACCTGTGTCGCCAGTTTGGGACTGCTGTTGCCCTCCCGGCATGGTGCGACTTGTCAGTTTTCTGCACAGCGAAAAGTACACGCCCTAGACCAGGCGGTGTCCGAAACACAATATGAAATATAGCCTTAACGAAAGAATTCTATAACCCAAGGATGAAAGAAATTGATACTGAGTGGGTGGCTAACATCACACGTTTCTCAGGCGAGACAAATCATATCAGCACGTAATCGTTTTCTTTGTTTGTTTGTGTGTTAAATATTAAATGAGGGGTTCCAAAACAACCTTTAAAGACGTTCTACTTGTCATATTTGTAAAACTATAATCTTTATTGCATTACTGTATGCATGCACCGATAGAAGAAAAACATTTTTTTCTTCGTCTGATATTTTCCGTGTTCGTCACGCAACAAGTAGCCATGTTTTTTTTCGTTAATGCACACATTTATTGATTGTCTGCAATACATTTTATATGTTTGGATTGTTTTTGTTGCAAAGATAGGGACAATGTGGTTCAAGTAAGTAACTTGTTTGACCACTGCCACAAGCAAAGAACAACATTAGATCTAACGTAATACACATAGCAAAGATGATAAACAAGATGATTTTCCTGTGTCACCAGTTTGGGGCTGCTGTTTGAATTATTTTTGCTATAAAAACAGGGACAATGTGGCACTGCATGCAAGTTGATAACTTATATTAACACTGAAATTAACAACATTAACGTAATGCACGTAACAGAGATAGTAACACATGATATATACCTTTATTGTACAATAATTGTACAAGGTACAAAGTATGGCATCTACTAGTACATAGCTACAGTTCTATAAGGCTAATTTACCTGATACAAGAGTGTATAGTATGGGATAATGAGCTTTTACAAGCATTGGAAGAATTTAGAACGTCTAGACATTCTTTGATATTTTTTCCTATGTATACAATGCAGGTGTTGTTACATGTCAATATGTACTTCAAATTGCTATTCTAGTCCATTGAGGTAAATTCCGGTAAATAAGATGACAGCCTTGTGTATAGTGAATTACGTATATCAGACTATTTCGGACATACAATCAAAAAGTGATATTCGTCTTCAATTAGCTCTGGGCAAAATGGACAAACCCTCGTAGGACACAATTCTCCGTTAAGTAATTATGGTGTTTGCGGTGTGGCTAAGGTGTTTGATACCCTCTTTAACTACCGACATGTCAACTTTCTGACAAATCAAAAGGATCTTGATTTATAGGTGCGAGGATACAGACCTAGACAAAAACAAGTTGTTTAAAGCATAAAAATTACATGTTATCAAAGAAGGCTGTTATTGTAGAATTTGCTCCTAAGTTACATGATGCTTTGATATGTGTAATTCATATATGATAATGTGTAACTCAACATCTGCTTAAGCGCTTGGAGAAAACACTATTGATAGCGCACACATATGTTTGATAAAATGTTCCCGTCATTTCCAACTTATAATGAAATGTTGCATGTTTGTCCTTACACCCTGGTCCCTCAGTTGTTTGGAAACGTTAATGATAATATCAAAAGTATTTCCTAAGGGCTAGGAAACCTAACTTGGGCACATGTTCGCTAGTCTAGGTAGGCAAACATTGGTTATGTATTCTACACATTTTGCTCAGAATCTCGGATAGTCTGATGTCCCTGAGTTCGGATCTTGGATAGTTAACACGAGTCTATCCACATTCGGGAAATCTCGGCTAGTCTACTTAAATGTTCGACAAAGCCCGTCTAGTCTACTTAAAGTTTATACAAATCTCGGCCAATCTACTAGGTCTATCCACATTCGGGAAATAGCGGATTTTCTACTGTTCGGCAAATGTCGGGTAGGCTACTTTTTGATATTCGACACTTCTCGGCCAGTCTACTGAAATGTTCGGCACCTCTCGGCACTAGTCGACCCATGTTCGGTACTTCTCGGCTAGTCTACTAAAACGTTCGGCAAATCTCGGCTAGTCTACTGACATGTTCGGTATTGCTCGGCTTTAGTCGACCCAAGTTCGGCAGGTGTCGTCTAGTGCACCGAAAGGTTCGGCACTCGGCTAGTCTACTGAAATGTTCGGCAAATGTCGGCTAGTCTACTGAAATTTTCCGCTTTAGTGGACCCAAGTTCGGAACCTCTCGGCTTTAGTCGATCCGGGTGCGGCACTGCTCGGCATTAGTCGACCCAGGTTCGGCACGTGTCGTCCACCGTGTCCTCTTCGGGAATCAGGTCTTCTATCTCCGTCATGCCCTCGGCCGCCAGACGGTCTCGCACCTGAGTTTGGATCAAATGAGATGAAAGGGTTGTGAAAACGGCGCCTGACACATCATGTGAGAGTATTAAGTTTTGGCTGGTCAGTGCACGCTGTGTGTCACGGTGTGTTTGAGTGTGCGTACGCGTGTACGCCATGTATTTACGTGTACGTATGCGTGTATGTTTGTGTGTGCGTGTATGTGTGCGTCTGTGTGTGTGTGTGTGTGTGTGTGTGTGCGTGCGTGCGTGTGTGTGGTGTGTCTGTGTGAGTGCGTCTATGTATGTGTGCGTGTGTGTGCGCGCGCATGTGTGCGTGTGTGCGCGTGTGTGTGCGCGCGTGTGTCTTCTGGCGAAGGTACAAATAAAATCGTTCCGTACCGCCTCCACCTGTCGCCAGACCCTGATGAGGTTCAGCCCGGCGACCTTCCGCAGTGCGTGCGCGTGTGTGAGCGCGCGCGCGCGTGTGTATATGCGTGTGTGTGTATGTGTGCGCGCGCGCGTGTGTTTGTCTTCTGGCGAAGGTACAAATAAAACCGTTCCGTACCGCCTCCACCTGTCGCCAGACCCTGATGAGGTTCAGCCCGGCGACCTTCTGCAGCTCCTCCTCCGTCCAGCCGCGCCGCAGCAGCTCCGCGAACAGGGCAGGGTACGTGGAGGCGTCCTCAAGACCCTCGGCGAACAGGTCTCTGCAGAAACAAACGAGATATTTCATGGTTGTCAGGACATGTTGATTCCATTAATGTGGATGACATCCACACGCGCATGCGCATCAGTTTTCGTTCGTTTCCAAAAAGAAAACAAAATTCGACCATACTGTAAATTGTACAAAGCAGCTGCAAAATGAGTAAATTGCTAAAAAGTAGGAAAAGTAATAACTAGAGTTCCTCGAACACATTATCTTCGCCAAATAATCAAGGCTTATTATTGATAGTGATTCATATTTACATGCTTTGATATCACCCCCTGAAAATTTGATCATACACCATGTGCTGTTTGTAAGTTTTGAGGGGGGGGGGGAGATAGGGTTAAAAATCATTTGGTGGTACAGGACTAGTGTACAATGTAAGTGTCTTGTGTGCTGATATATGTTAAACTGGTCATGAAAAAAAATGAGTATGTTGAAATTATGGGCCCTCAAAGGTTTGAAATTGCAGTGTTGTAAGTTGAATGTGACGATGAAATGGTGCAGTCAATATATATGAATAAGAATAGAATAAACCTTTATTCCATGTCATACACATTTTGAAAGACATAGTAAATGTGGCTTTACCGTACCTAGCAGTGGTGCAGTTTTGGAGCAATGTACTCTCTATTAAAAGCAGAGCCGTGTTTTTGACGTGTTTTTAGGTGTTTTGTCGGGCTTTCTATTTTGTCCCCTTTTCGTTATGTCGCCTACGTGCTTTGGACAAACACGCCTAAACTAAACATGTGAAAAAACAGCCGGACCCACACCTCTGCTTGGAGAGCAGTGCTGTGCTCTATTTGTTTATTTGACCTACTTTCCCAGGCCATCTGTTTGTAAGACCTGTTTTCGGGGAAACCGTCACATGTTTCAGGGTCCCAATATGAAATACATCAAACTTTCCTTACTAATTATGGCAATTATATCCTGATTCGCATAATTAGTCGTTTATTATGTAAAGCACCATCTGAGCTATCTGAATACCAAACGTCACGACGATCTGTCGACCCCTTCTCAAGTTATTCATGTCCGAAGGTCAAAACAAAAACACCCACTGCAGTTCCAAACAAGACGCTAGGGGGCCCAAACTTTCACAACTTACTTCCTATAGCATAAACTATCTACCACACAAAAATCATGACCGTAGCACTTTCAGAAGATATGCCCCAAAATTTTGAAGCTCCGCTGTAGTACCTTAAGTACCCGCTAGAAGGCCCATTATCGAACTTGACCTTCCTTTCTGTAAATCCTACCCATCCACTAAATATCATACAGATCCATCAACAGCTTCTCCAGTTATGCTGGCGACATACAAATACAGATCCACACAAAGCCCGCTGCAGTACCAATGGAAAATGCCAGGAGAACCATTTTTGAACTTGACCTCCGTTTTTACAACATCTACACACTTGCAAAAAATCATGAAGATCTATCAACGTTTCCGTCACTTTTTTTGCCTACATACAAACACAAAAAAATTGAAAGTCCGCTGCAGTACTGTTGAAAAACGCAAGGTGAACCATTTTCGAACTTGACCTTCCTTTGCACAACCACTACACACCTACCAAAAATCATAAAGATTCATCGAAGCTTTCTTGAGTTATGCTCCTGACATACATACAGACCCACCTAACAGATTTTTCAACCGAAAACATAATCTTCCCCGAGTACAAGTACTCGGCGAAGATAATAAGTAATTCTGATGAAGGGTTGGGTGCAATTTGATGTTTCCTCGATCGCGAACGCTTTTGATGCAAAGGGATGGAAGTCGTGTCATAATGCTACGTTGCCGTGGTACTGTTGCAGAACAGTCTAGATGATCCGTTTTTACCAATCAGATCCCTGACATAGTTCAATGGTACGTTGCTGTGGTTACCTTGTGCAGCACTCGAACCCCGTGCCGATACCCAGGTAGTCTGCACCAATCAGGTTCCTGACATAGTTCTATAGTACGTTGCTATGGTTACCTTGTGCAGCAGTCGAACCCCGAGCCGATACCCAAGTAGTCTGCACCAATCAGGTTCCTGACGTGGTCGAAGTGATCTGTGAATGATGGGGGGGGTAGAGAAGAAACACATCGGTGCTAAAAATAGATTTCATTGTGTAAAAATATTTTCTTGTCGATTCTGTAGTATACGCAGTATGTTGATGTCATGTGGCCGACATAATTACATTTTGCGGAAGGTATATGTATATTCCAAAGAAACGTAAACATGTACCATTCCAAGTGACATCAACGATTAATGGGAAACCGTGCCGACGCCTTAATGTACATGGATTTGAATTCATCAATACAGAAGCCTTTGAGTTTGTGACACAATAATGAGCTTTGATCCTTAATAACATCAGCCCCTGTCCAGCCACCCATCGTGTAGTGGTAGTACTTCTGACCTGCGACCTCGCCCAGCTGGGCGCACCTGGGGGAGCCACATGCTCAAATTTCAACCACTGTATGCCCGGACAGACTCTTACAAACATTCATTCTTCCCCCGCACCATCCCCAAGTGGAACGCCCTGCCTGGCGCGGTTGTTACGGCTCCCACCATTGAGTCATTCCGCGCCAGGCTGGAGGCCTGCCCGCCTTAGCCTGGGACCTCCTCCCCCCTACTTTGCCTCTCGCGGGGTTAGTTGGGGGTTATCGAAGTTGAAGTTGAAGCTGCACCTTGTCGGTATCGGTGTTGGTGCGGCAGCCAATAAAGCCATCAATGAAGGGGATCCGATCAGGATTCCATCCTTCTCTTTCTGTAATAATATAATTATGTTAATATAGTACATATATTAGTATTTCTGACCTGCGACCTCGCTGAGCTGCACCTTGTCCGTGTCGGTGTTGGAGCGACAGCCGATAAAGTCGTCAATGAAGGGGATCATCAGGATTCCGTCCTTCTCTTTCTGTAATAATATAATTATGTTAATATAGTACATATATTAGTATTTCTGACCTGCGACCTCGCCCAGCTGCACCTTGTCCGTGTCGGTGTTGGAGCGACAGCCGATAAAGTCGTCAATAAAGGGGATCATCAGGATGCCATCCTTCTCTTTCTGTAATAATATAATTATGTTAATATAGTACATATATTAGTATTTCTGACCTGCGACCTCGCCGAGCTGCACCCTGTCCGTGTCAGTGTTGGAGCGACAGCCGATAAAGTCGTCAATGAAGGGGATCATCAGGATTCCGTCCTTCTCTTTCTGTAATAATATAATTATGTTAATATAGTACATATATTAGTATTTCTGACCTGCGACCTCGCCGAGCTGCACCCTGTCCGTGTCAGTGTTGGAGCGACAGCCGATAAAGTCGTCAATGAAGGGGATCATCAGGATTCCGTCCTTCTCTTTCTGTAGTAAGTATGGAGAAAACATTTCAAAAACCTTTCTTAGCATACTTCAAGGAAGTTAGTTTAGCCTACAGTCTCGCATCTTCAGTAACTTTGACGCTTTGGTGATGTAATATGTACGGCTTCAAAAGCTACGTCATTGCTGACAATGGCAAAACTCACTAAAGCCCCATGAAGCTACACTAGTGATACACCGACCATCTTGGTCTGAGATCCAGCTTTCTTCGGGAACAGTCCACACGACAGTAACGATTGTAGTGGAACCGAATAAAGCTGGGTCCCAGGATTCATACTAATGTACGGTCGCCATATTCGGATCTGCTTGTCCGATGTGGTCCATGGAACTTTTGCTGGAAGCAGTACTGCGGGATGTGCAAATATTGAACCATGAACGTTACTAGTATTGTTTCCCATACAAACTCCAAGCTCTAACGGGCCTCTTCAACTTCTTACGCATTTCATACGCGCTTTCAACTAAGTAAGTGAAACGTAGAGGAGAAAAATGCCTAATTTCTAAGATTGTATATGTAGGAATCCAGCTCATTCTCGGTCCTCTACGCCTGGTTTTGCAACAATAGAACTCTTCTCCATTATAATTGTACTCGTTCTGAAAGGTTCGCCTCCTCGTTAAAAAAACAATACTAGAAAAGAGTACAAAGGTTCAAAACATCGAGACTGATCCTGATCCTTGCGTCTGCTTGAAGATCGAAGATTACCCACCATTTTGAGTAGCACCTCGTCCTTGACGTTCCGAGTAGTGTTACAGATGGCGTACGCGCCGGAGTGGCTGAAGTGCAGGGGTGCCTCGCCTGTAACAGCAGTGTGCATGTATGGTTCAACCGTGTCAGATGCAAAAGTGGTAGCCATCAACGTGAATGTATGACAATTTATCCAGAGTAGGGACATCCTTAAGTGCAAGCCGCTAAGCCGAGGCAAGCAACCTAGCATGATATGAGTGCCACCCTGAGAGGTGTGTATAGGAGCCTCGGTAAACGTATTAGAACGGCACCTAGGCTAGGTTCTGACCACAGAGAAGATAAACACAGTATAGACTGTATACATACATAAAAAGCGTTACTTCTTCTACCGTCTATACTTGACATGCGTTTTACATAGTTGTGCTCATATTTGTTCTGGCCAGTGCTACACTGTGTTCTCTTTTTCGATTAGGCCTTGTTGATTTGATTATTTGGATGACATGCTCTCGAAACCCTAAAACTGATGTTTATTTGTTTATCTATTCATTTATTTCTGTTTTCTTTATACAGGGTAGGCGCTCTCAGTGCTAACCACACTGCTTTACAGGCGTGCCCTGTACAGAACAACATAAATGGACCCAATAACATAAACAAGGAGATAACATAAGCTAATGAACAAAAAGTAACCAAAATAACAATATATACAAAACCGAGCGTGAAATCCAAACCATATGCCGTAAATCAAGTCGATGTGGCAGGCCGGATCTGGAGTTCAGAGGTCAGCAGTGATGCTTTAGTAGCTTTAAAAGTTAGGCCCGAGCGAGCGTGCTTTTTATTATTTACAGTATGGCAGAAAAGTTCATTTTTGGGGGGAAATGGACATAAAGTGATGCGCTTGCGGATGTCATCCATATAATCAAATCAACATAGGAAATAAGATAAGGGTTCCTCACTGATGTCCAGAGCGTCGTGCATGACCTTGTCCGACACGTGCGACAGGTCAACGATCATCCCCAACCGGTTCATCTCCTTGACAACCAGCTGTAAACAAACAAATATAGAAATATAATATAAAACGCACAGACGCCTGGTATCCAAACCTATTATAGCTGCCGAGTGCTTTTCTTACTACAAAAGAGAACTCGGCAGCTACAATTGCTTTGGATACCAAGCTAGACATACAGTGCCTAGTACCTACTTGTTAGATAGATCAAAAAGCGGATTTTAAAGAAATTAGGGGGGGGTGCGCTGGGAATTGGGATGTGCAAAGTCATTTAGATGAACTAACCAATCAGATACTTGACAACATTTACAACAGGCCTTTAGATTTTTTTTATATCACAGAGGTCTCGTTTTCGACGTGAGTCTTTACTTTACTTTACTTTGTGTCTATATGCTATAGTGTAAGTGTACCTTTACCTTGCCGAAATCTGTTAAGCCGTTATGTGGAGGGTTCGGGTTTCGCGTCTCTCCGTCGTAGTCTGCCCTGAAGAAACAACGGAAGAAGTTTATGGCAACGATTAAGAAAGCTTGACGAAGAGACCAGAAATGAATGCCCAAGGTGGAAGTAAGTGGAGACGTTTTTATACTAGCCTGGTAACCACAGACCGGCCTATGCTTAGGCCTATGCTTAGATTTGTGGGCTTCGGGGCCCGGCCGGGACTACACCCCCAGTGGGCACCGGCCTGAGCATTAGGGGTGTTATACCGGCCCCAGTCCTGCTGAGCGTAAGGCTTTTTCTGACAGCTATCTTGCCAGCCGGTGTCACAGGGATCTCGCATCCCCCGTGAATTTGAACCCCCAGTTCGAAATCACTAGTGGATTTGCACCCCCCGAATAATAGTAAATGAACGTTACTTCATGCGTGGTTTTGGTTGTTATTTCATTTTTCCGACGGGACCAGGCTTCAATAATTTTCTTCTAACCCTATCTAACACTCGCATCCGATCAATATGTGATATAATTTTGTATGCTAAAATGTTATTCAAGTCTCTAGAATAATTAAAAAAATCAATTATGAACACTGAAATAGAGCTATGAACTAATCGTACATTCCTTATGGTACCAAGGAAGAATATTACAACGAATCATCGTGCACAGAGAGTCACCATCATCGCGCCGTGCTGAAATACTAGTAGCGTTACATAAGTCCAGGGCATGGGTTCCCAGAGTCTTAGATGTTTGTTCTGTCAGACGCAGCAACTTGTAATACTCTCGATTAACACGTTAAACTATGGCTTTATTGTATTAAAATGCAGTTTTAAATATAATTGCGGCACAGACAGAGCACCTTTCGAAATATTTTTTGGGGTTCAAAAACCCTAGGGGGGTTCGAGGAGGGGGTGCGAGATCACTAGCTGGGGGGTGCAAGATCGCTAGTGATTTTGAACCGGGGGTTCAAAATCAGGGGGATGCGAAATCGCTGGGACACCGGCCTTTCTTATCACTGTCATCCCTTGATGAGCGAAGTAATTGAAACCAACACTGTGAAAATTCCGGCGTTGGTTGATGAACTGGGTGGGCGGGCAACACCCCGAGCACCGTAGATAAATCAAAGAACAAACGATGGTATGGTAACCAGGACACATTAATATCAGCATAAGCTAGCACATGTTTGTTGTAACAAGAAATCTCAGTTAAGTCTTTAAATAGACTCCCAGGTATCTTTGACGCAGTAGTGACGTCACGGAACTATAAGGTCACATGTCTGAAGATTTTATGAGGAAGGCCGTAGAGTCCGCAGAAAGTTCATTAAGTTTATATTCTGGTGTGTGTGTGTGTGATAGTCTTAACTTTAATCTTTGGCGGTTAACGTTACTAAAAAAAAAAGGGGAAAGAAAGGCATTGAACAACATCAACAAAAATCGTGGCTTCTCAAAACTATCGTTTGTGTAGTTTGACCTTATGAACGTACCACGGAGTCGAACACTGCCAGGTCAAGGTCAGGCCGCGCACGCCGAGGTCATAGAACATGCGCAGTAGCGCCAGGCTGCTGTCGATGGCGTGGCCGGACTCCAGCGTGATGATGCTGCCGATCTTGTTCTGCTCAAATGCCTCCATTATTCCTGCGAATTTCATCAAGAATTATGAAGTGAATTTTTTTTCAGGAACTATCCTTACATCCGTGAATAGTTTCATCAGG
Organism: Branchiostoma lanceolatum; assembly: GCA_035149815.1. Classification (NCBI taxonomy): domain Eukaryota; kingdom Metazoa; phylum Chordata; class Leptocardii; order Amphioxiformes; family Branchiostomatidae; genus Branchiostoma; species Branchiostoma lanceolatum. The sequence continues at coordinate 3,132,798 of CM068868.1, read as the reverse complement.
TCGGTAAGTCATAGCCTGGAGTCCGGCCTTGTTAGCCTTGGCCCGCCGCCCAAGATCCGCTAGATAGCCTGCCTGTTTGCGGCGGACCAAAGTTAACAAGGCTGGACTCCAGGCTAGGTAAGTCACTGAATAAAAAGATTCTTTGTACACGACCTTGGAACCGTCTGTCGCCTCCCTCACGGCAATTCTGACCGGTTAACTTTGCACTGCATCTGTAGGTGCCGCTGCTTACAGATGCGGTCTCAAAAGTATAGTATTTACATATATCTATATAGAGATAGTTAATGCCATGTAGATTTTGACATTTTTCAAAGGTACACCGGTCATCCGAATGGGATGCGTCAATGTAACAAAAAGAAGTTCAGCAGATCGTCACAGAACCAAATCTCGATCAGACTCCTGCTTGAAAATTACCACGTCACAAGAGTGTGGCACGCTTATCTCACCCCAGGTACACCGGAAAGTAAATGTAAAGTAAAACAGTCATCCTCAATTGAGGTGAAGCATAATGCTTTTCTAAGTAGCTGGTGGAAACTGTAGATACTGGAAACCCCCTAGCAGTGTTGGAGCATTTATTTGACAGGGGCAGAAATTTGGCCTCACACCGGGCCTGGCAAAGGACGACGAGAACAAACGTAGACGTAGACGTAACGTTTTTCGAATGTCTAGAAAGTACCCACCGTCAGCCTCCGTGACCAGCATGAAGTCGGCCGGGTACATGCGCACCATCCGCTTAATCAGGTCTACCTGCGTGAACCCGCGCCGCACGGCGTCACGGTACTGCGAGTCACACGTCATCTTGGCGGCCCACATCTGTAGGACAGTAAAAATGACGTCATCAGGGAAGAGACTCACGTGATCATGACGTCATTCAGCCGCTCACCATGTTGGTGGGTTAAAGTAGCACGTCAGCAGAACGTAAGCGTTTAAGGTCGTGTTCGCGTATTTAAGGCTAATATCTCGTTTATAGGTTTATTTAGTTGTGTCCAAAGACATATACTATAGCCTGGGTGCCATCCTATTTCTACCAGGGCTCCTACATTCTACCGGGGCTCCTACATTCGCTACCCTTTTTTTTTTAGGGTAGCGAATGTAGGAGCCCCAGTAGAAATAGGATGGCACCCAGACTAATGAATTATGCAACAGCTGTTACTGCAATGCAACGTTGACCAAAGAGAACAAAAGAGATTCGGCAGTTATGATAGGTTTGAATAGCAGGCTAAGTACCGTATACGTATTACGTTCTGCCGACGTGTTGGTTAAAGGGCAAGTAAAATGAGTTGAATTTTCAAAACTTTTAACCCAAAAGCATGTTTACTGTAGGTAATTCATTGCTTTCAACTTCTGCCCCTCCACGATTTAGAGAAATTTCATGCCCACACATGTGACTGCTAGTGGGCCAGTAGGAAGGGATATGTACTGGAGACTACCCTTAATAAGTATTAGCAACACTCAACATGCCTTGCTGTGTGCTTCTTTTTGATAAACACGATGCTAGGACAAATGTATAGCTTCTTGAAGTCTTTGTGCAACTTATGGAAGCTTACATCACTTCGCTTTCTTTTAAACTTCATTATGTGCGTAGTGTTTCCAACAGATGAATTCCCTCCACCGGTGATATGCCACTAAAAAAACAGTCGCCACCGGATGATTTTTTTACCAATCCAACCACCGTCGCTACTTACGTGTGCAGAGGACAGGCCTTGGCGCAGGCGCGGAATGTCGTTCTCGGTGACGTCATAGACGACCCTCAGGTCCTGTCTGAGGTCAACCGTCTGGAGGAGCTGGTTGGCGTCCATGCGCAGGCGCGAAGGAAGGTTGTTGTGCCTTTGATGAACAAAGAAACAAAATAAAATAAAAAATAGATACGTTGAAAAAACTGCTATGATAAAATGTTCTCATTAATTATGAAAATGACCTCCTCTTTTGCATAATTTGTATTTCTTCTTGTACCTCTTTGTATAAGCTACCTACTTACCAAAAATCATGAAAATCTGTTATTCCTTACTTGAGTTATCCTCTTCGGATTTTTTTTTTTACAAAAACGCCCTTGCAATTCCAGAACTAGCCGATAAGAGGCCCAAACATAGGTCACTACTTTCCGAGCACAACAGCTATCTACATAAAAAAACTCGTGACCATAGCATGTTCATAACACGGGATATCAAAACAGGAAGTTCTTCCGCAGTACCATAAAAAGTCGCTAGGGGCACCCAAATCTAATCATTTCGAGGTCTCACCAAGACCTACCCACCTACCAAATATGAAGACAATCTAGACATATACAGGCATTCTTGAGTTATCGTGTACACAGACACACACACAGACACAGACACACACACACACACACACTCACACACACACGCACACACGCACAGACACACACACACAGACACATTCACGCACACGCGCACACACACGAACGTTGTGTGAAACATAACCTTCTTGGCAAAGGTAACAAGGCATTAGACAATACAAACTATGCCATACTAAATTTAAATCACAGGAGAGATTGTGATTGTTTGTAATCCCCAAAGAATTTGGCCAGGTTTACTCGGGGTGAAACCATACTCTTATCGATAAGCACTGTGATTTCTTCATTAAACCGCTCGATATGTGGCTCTCTGAAAACGTGGGACCTCCGGCTACGTAAAACTCGTACACCCTAACGACTAGACAAGTACTAAACCACTAGTATTCTCCAAACAGAGGTTTCGGTCGTGAAGACAAGGAGCGGCCGCGATTTTAACGTTTGTCTGCCTCTAGGGAGAAACGTTAAAAATCGGGGACACTCCTGGCCCTCTCGACAGAAACCTCTGCTTGGAGAATGACCACTAGGCCGTGAAATTCGTATTTTCCGAGAACCATAGAAGAATGGAACTCGTTGTCATCAAGTACTGTAGGAGCATCTTCACTAAGCTTATAAGTAGCTTTAAAGAACGGTTGCAGTCAGATATGCAAAGACTAGGTGTTACAGACCGTTCGGTGTAATATAACCAGCTGCTGCCACGCCGTGTGCCTGCGAAGTTGGTGTGTTACGCCGAATGGCGGTTATGCCGACTATATAGATACAGTGACTATATATATTGGTGACTCGAGAAGAAGAAAAAGATACTGATACAGATAGGCCATCGAACAATTCCCTCTCTCTTGAGCAAAGGAAAACTCTTAGAACTAAGTTGATTTCTTGAGATTTACCAGATATATGAAAGGATTGAAAAAATGGGTGATCATCACCTACCCATTAGATGTTAACCTGGAGACCAGACTGTAGGGTTTGATCCACTCACACCGGGAAGGACCCCTAATCTTTTCGATAAGTGTGATGGGTTCTTTAACGTACTTAAGGTGTGGCTCTCCGTCCAAGAGGATGTCCCTAATCGAAGCTAGTTACTTATTTTCACCTAATTCGTGTGAAGAAATAGCTAGGTGTGAAGTGGCTTCGCTTTTTTAAGGGCATACCAGGGATTCTATTAGCCTCCGATGCAGACTCCTCCCGGCTGTTTTCTTTTGCAAGTTACTGTTTTTATACTATTACATTTTTTTCTTCTTCTTATTGCTGGCCGGCCAGCAATAAGAAGAAAAAAAAATGTAATAGTATACTTGCAAAAGAAAACAGCCGGGAGGAGTCTGCATCGGAGGCTAGGATTCTGTCCCAGAACCTTTAGATTTTAGGTCAACAACCCTATAACCACAGGGCCCGACCTTGTCCCCTGGCCTACAATCCTGTGTAAAACGTCATCATATAGTGTCTCACGAGGCTGAATGGTGATATCTATGAAAGATTGTTGTTTCTCCTTGATCTGCTGTCCTTCAGTAAAAGCTGTGGCCGTGACACAATGCAGGGATAACATCCTACACTAACCTCGTCACCTGACCTGGAATACAGGGAGGGGCGAGCCTTTCACTGCGCTTGTAAGTTTGTGGCTTGATCGTTGAATGAATAGATAGTTTTATTGATACAGCCTTATGGTCACATGCTGTATTGTTATATATTGTCTGTCCGTCCTTTCATGTTACGTGTACTTGCAATTAGCCTACGGGCAATAACTTATTATTATAATGGTGAAATGTTAACTGTTCATTCATTTATTTACTTTTTCATTCAGGTTTACCACATTTGTGGAAGGATACACATAACAGGTCCGACTGTCAGATGACTTTTACCTTTTCCGGACCAGGCTGTGAGGTTTGATCCACTCACACCGGGAAGGACCCCTGAACTTTTCGAAAAGTTTTGCGGGTTCTTGTACGTCCTCAAGGTGTGGCTCTCTTCAAACAAACACGGGACCCCCATTTAACGTCCTGTCAGAGGGACGGCCCAAGCTGAAGCTAATTACTGATTTCCACCTTTTTCAAATGAAACAAGAATGTGAGTACGTTTGATGTAACGTTACTGGTTTTGCACGTCCTTTGCGGTATTGTTTGTTTGTTTGTATGTGTGCCTTTCTGACAGTGTTTTTTTCTCTCTCTGTATGTTCCAAAGGTGCACCACTGGAGGCACGCGTAAGTCTAAGAAACATGCAAAACTGAACTAGGCCCCCACACATCTGCTTGGGGATTAAACAGTGCGTGTGCCTTGACAGAGAACGTTCTCGGTCTGGGCGAGTCTATTGTGGAACGCGTCAAGCCAGTGATATTCAGTTACGCGTACGTTTGTTCAAGCGAAGAACCCAATCCTACCAATTGAATCTACCTGGGAAGTAAAAAAGGTAAACATTCTCATGACCATATACAGAATGTGTTGTTACTGCACTAACCAAACATCTCACCGCTAGTAGATGACTGGCTACTACTGTATAAGTTCGGCAAATCCACATTTGTATTTCCAAATTGGGCGAGTTCCGAGTGGTTCATCGTCACTTACAAGGTCTCTGGACGTGACAATGCAATATATCAATGACAATGTCCGAAACAATGTACAATGAATGGTTCCAGCTAAAGTAGGTGTATCTAGGATGTTGGACGCTTCGGCCCTAGTTACCAACTCAACTCGGCCCGAAACCCTAACCCTAACATTACCCCTAACATTATCCCATCCCTAACCTATACGAAACCCTAAACCCTTACCCTAACACCAACCCTGGCCGAATGGAACAGGATTAAGAGTAAGGCGATTTCAGAGAGGTACGCGGGCACCAAATCAAATCCCGTTATTTTCACAACAGTGTTAACGGCTCACACAATCACACAATCGAGGTTCCAGTTGCAAAATGCCTTTGGTTTGTTTTCTTTATACTGGGCACCTTACGATATCCTTAACGCAATGTAGAGCATGTATGCATTTTCCTATAAAGAGCAATTAGGCGTTTGAAGCTTAGTCAGTCGTACGGAATTGCTCTAATCTTAGAGCATTTAAAGTCCTCGCTGAAGTAAGAATTATGATTTGCGTAACACACAGGCAAGCTATGCCAAAGAAAGCGCCTAAATTAAGCGTAAATCGTAGTTGGACGTCCTGAATTAAGAGTTAATTAACGGGGCGCCCAGCCAGTGCAGGTCCTTGGCATTCAACCTTGACGCCATCTTGACCTTCAAACCGACACAAACAGCTGACAGTAACAACGGAGATCAACTGAGGTCAACTTCCAAACGTTTTGTGTGGGTTTAGTGTACGATCAAACCTGTACAAGTGACCACCTCTACAAAAGGACCACCTGGCTAATGCGACCACATCTTGGTGGCTCCTTCGTACTTTCCCCATTGACTGACACAAGCATTACGAATCCTTCAACTTCAACTTCAACGTTCGATAGCCCCCAAATAACCCCGCGAGGGACAAAGTAGGGGGGGGGGGGGAGGTCCCAGGTTAAGGCGGGCAGGCCTCCTACACTGTGACCACCTGCTCACATAGACCAGATCTTATCGGTTCCTGAGTTGTCTTCTTGGTTTAACTATACATCATAACAGGATATTGAAGTTTTCTTCTTTTTAGACAACCAGTAAATCTCACCTGCTGACGTTTCGGTGTCTGTCAGACACCCGTTCTCCATAGCTTCTAACTGGAGAGCTGCTTCACTGCTCTACTGGTTGCGCAAAACGAAAACTCCAATATCCTATCCTCTACCAAACTGATGAAAGTATAAACTGTACTATAAGCTATATATACACTATAACGTTAACGGTTTCCTTACCCGTCCACCATAGGGACCTCCTGTAGAATCCGCCTCGCCTGTTCCATCGGCGTCTCCTCCTGTCGCCTCGCTCGGGCCTTGTTCGCTAGGGGCACCGCAATGGCCGCCGCAAGTCCCGCTAGTGCCAGCACCGCAAAGACGGCGAGCAAAATGCGAGTCTTGCTCAGGGAAGCGGTCGAGGAGTCTTGACTTGTGGGCGTACTTGAAGTTTGGTCGGCCATCTTCGAACAACGGGATGTCACTTGGCAAGCTGTCAGGAAAGCGTTTGGTACCCCAGTTCAATCCAGGACAATCTGATTTTTCGGGGCGCAACCACTACAGTTCAAAGGGGTGCACACTGAATGTCCCGATTTGTAACTTACTGTGAGGGTTAGGGGTGGGTACCGGTACCGTGTACCGGTACAAAACCGGTATTTTCTTATGGACCGGTCCAAAAAAACCGGTCCAGAAAAAATCAGTGGACCGGCCTATGGACCGATTAGAAAATTCACAGTACCAGGCTACTAGCAGGCGGTCACACATAACCGGTCTAATACAAAATAAGCAGATTTAACGAGTCGTGGTTTCCTTTTTCGAAGACGTTAGCCGTTAATCATATGTAGATGAGTCAACAGACGGCGAGTGCACATTAGTGTGCACCGAAAATAATCACATTAGTCTAACATACAATTTGAACATAATTTGTAGGACTCACATAGACTTTTACTTGTGTCTCGCTTTCCAAAATATGGTGTACTACGACACTACTTTAGTCAGGTACAGGTACAGGTCCGGACCTGGACCTGGCCCAAATGACCGAACTTACAGAACATGGCCGGGTACCAAATGTTGATTAGTAAAAACTAGAACTTCTTAATTTTTGTTCTTTCTCACATTCTTGGGAGACTCGGGAAAACTTGGCCTTGACGTAGACCATGTCCAGAGACAAATTTTCTAGGACAAAAGAAAATCGTTACCACACTCTTTGTCATTCAAAGTATTGAAGATTTAAAAAACGCTCTCGCAGTTCCAGAGCAAACTGCTAGGTGGCCCAAACCCACATCACAAGTTCTCCCTTACAATAAAAGCTCTCTGCCACCCAAGAAATCAAGACCATAGAACGTCCAGGACAAAAGATGAGAAAAATGGATGTTTTGCCGCAGTACCAAGGTCACATACCAGGGGACCAAAATTCGACCTTGACCTTCGTCTTCCCATCATCTAGCCACACACTACAGTTGTTCTGAACACAAATACCTGGAAATATACACACAGACAGAACCAAACAAACAAACAAACAAACAAACAAACACGCCCAAAACAATACCCTCATGTTCTCATGGAGTTTAAAACAAGTTTGTGACCGAAGAAAGCTCAGACGTTCTTGATATTTGTCCAGAGCATACAGGCATTGAAAAGCTCCTTTTACTGTGCGTGTAGACTGCAGAAGTTGAATTTGTCATTCTACCGCCCTTCTGACAGCTAACAGACAGATCATGAATGGCCTGAGCAAAACAAGCTCTGGCCGCGGGAGGTTACACAAATGCTAGGCCATTACCGGACACGTCCTTAAATGACTACAATTTACGCTCCAATGGGTAAAGTACATGTCGCATTGTGTTACCTGATACCCCCATTCCACCAGGACTGTGACCTTGCTGCGATCAATAACTTTTGACAGCGCGCTCAACGAATTTCATAGATAGAAACAAATATTTTTTTACACTTAGTGTGTTTTGTTGTCTTTTCCTCCATCGATCTTATATACGCGCACACGACCTACGTACGCGCCAGTGAAGACACGTTCTGCTGACGTGGTTTCGAACGCAATCCTAAGGCCATGTTGATTTGATCATATGGATAACATCCCCGCGCGAATAAATTTTCGTCTGTTTTAAAAAGAAAAAAAAATCGACCATACTGTTAATCACGTAAAGAAGCTGCAAAATGAGCAAATATATGCTGTAGAAAATTTCGGAAATCTGATACTACTGTAATCGTAGCCAAAGTCAATTCCAATGTCAAAGAAGATGTGAAAGAAGAAAAATTAAGAATCTATTCTGTAAACCATACTTTGTGTGTTTAGTTTTGTTCATCATTCCTGACCACGTAGATTTCAGAATGAAGGCAACTTTTTTTTTTATTCGCTCACGCTCGCATTAGTTTTGGATCCCGCAGGATGTCATCTGTATAATCAAATCAACATGGAGTAATCACTCTCATGAACAAAACTCATGAAAGGCACTTTACACGACTTTCCTCACTCCTCCCAGGTGTGAATGGGTACCTAACTTCGGTTGGGGAAGGTCGTATTGAGGTCACCTGCTGGCGCCAAATGGCAGCCGCCCAGACCCTTGCGACAGTTCCACAAAGTGCAAGTCTGGAGCAAATATGAATCTGTTGTGTATTATGTGATTGTAAACCCTGCAACAATTCAACACTGGCTGCCATTGCACGTGTAATTTCTGACCAATGAACGTTAAACATTATCATAATGTGGCGTCGTGTGGCGTAATGGATAGAACATTCGACTGTCAAACAAGGGGACCCGAGTTCGAATCCGGGCTGCCCCCAGACATGTCTGGATACGCGCCCCGACGTTGTGCCATTGGGAAAGGCACTTAACACGACTTTCCTCACTTAACTCAGGTGTAAATGAGTACCTAGATCATCTAGGGTTAGGGACGTCCCTCGGATAGGACGTTAAATGGAGGTCCCGTGTTTGGGGAGAGTCACACCCTGCGCACGTTAAAAAACCCACCACACCTTTCGAAAAAGAGTAGGGGTATGCCCCAGTGTGAGATGGTCCAAAACCTATAGTCCTATGACCGCACATGGGTTCGCCCTTAGTAATAGCCTCCGGCTAGTTGGGCAACCCTGGCATGCACGTGCTGAACCAATAACTAAATAGATAAATAAATAAAAATTATTATAAATGGACAACAGACGCAGGTATCCCCATGAAAATGACAACCTCTTTGATGTATGATACAAAATGTACAGAAAATTTCTGTGGACAAGTCTGTACACGAAAATAAACATGATCGTTAAAACGTAAACACCGATAAACATCGTATTCCACAGGACCTAACGCTCCCGAGGAAGTACAGTAACTACAAATTACGCAGAAATTCCTAAACTCTCGACAGTCTTTTCGCTAATTTCTTAAAGTTTCTTCCTTATAAGGAGTTTTCTGGCACATGATTCAACATTTCATTACGGGCAGCGCCAGCTTACGAGGTGCAGTTCCGTCCACCCGTGTCAGGCGGCGCTCGTACTACAGCATCACAGTTTTCAACATGGACACTTGCCATTTTTTTGCAACAATTGTAGGGAACTGCACTTAATATGTAGCACTCATTCGGCTAGTGACACACCAGAAGTTATCTACCAACAGCAGACCAGGATAGCTGACAGTACATCTCAGAAAAAGCAAACCATACCTTTATGAGCATTGCAGATTAATTCTATAACAACTGTCTTCCGTAGGGGCACCCTGGAATAGACTGGACGGAAGTCGAATCTCGATAAGTAAAGCGACTCCTTTCGGTCTATTCCAGGACTGCAGACTAACACTGTAACTACATTGCTGTTTGATGACTTGACAAATATGTCATTTTGCTGAAGAAATTCTGTGTTCACATCTTTGTCAATTTCTACTCCACACAGGTAAAGCCCCTGTCACACTTGTTCGTATACACAAGCCCGCATTAGCCGCGTTTTTAACATGTTTTTGGTTTAGGTTAAGTTTGCAGCCGAAGAAGTGATTTTTTAGGTTCGATCACTAGGCTGCACAACTGTGGGTCAAAGTAGAAAACAACTTCCTCCCCGCAAAATTTACTTAAACCAAAAAAAATGTTAATGCGCAACTCACGCGCACTTGAATATACGCACAAGTGTGACAGTGCCCTAAGGAACTCTTTCCTACAGACGCACAGACAGTACTACGTATACACTTTTGCAGCAGGGTGGTCACCAGGGTATTTGAGCAAGGAGGCCTGCTATGATGTGATTTGGACTCCTATGCTGTCTTTTCAATCTGCATAGGAAGTATTTCTTTCCAGGATGAACCATGTCAATCTTTGCAAATTTGATTTAAAGAAAAAAAAACACATTTCGGTTTACAGTACAGCTGTAGTAGAGACAAAGGACTTAACATCTCAAAATTTGACCCTCAAAATGCAGGAAATAGTGTATCTTTAGGTTCTAAATGTTACAATTTCCCAGGGGAGGATATACAAGGATCCCTCTACTAAGCAACCTTTTGTGCTCCCTGTGTGTCTATCGCGGTAGTATCACCATACAAAGCTGGCCCTCTGTACCTGACCCCTATGCTGTGAAAACACCCTGGTGACCACCCTGCATAGCCGTAGGCAGCAATGCTGAAAAGGTTTGTTTCATGGCACCTGCACAAAATCTCTGTAAGCTCTCTGCTTCTAGCTTTCCACAAAAATGAGACAGCCAATATGCTTATTTACAAAACTACACAATGCAATTCAACAAAAACTTCTGGCAAACTAGCCACAAAATGTAGGTTCAGACTGCGGTTGACCAGAATATGGATCTAACACTTCAAACTGGCAAGCTTTCTTTCATTGCAGGTGTTGAATTTTGAGGGGCTATTTCCAAAATGCAGTTATTGTCGGTTGCCATGTCAGCGGTGAAGCCCAAACATTCATGTTTGCCAACAGTTCTATTTTGCAACACACTTGTAGTGATAAAGCCACTTTTATCCTCCAGTACACATTAAGTGTGCAAGGGGCCTTCACAAACATCATGAAACGTTGATGTGGCTCTAGTACAATTTGAATTGGACCAATCAGAGCAGATTATTTGGTTGTCATGGTGACATTGTTTTCCAGTGGCCAATCAAATTCGAGATGGTTACCAATCAACTGTGGACAGGTTATGGAAGTGTTTCATTGGACAATGACTTTTGAATCTGAAGTTGAAAGTTAATTTCCAATTGACACCATACTTGGGTGTAGCATATCAAGCTAGGAAAGGACACTAAATTGGGAGCATAAAAACATCACACATTTCCTTGCTTGACTAGTTTCTGCCCAGTTGGGCAACCAGGTTTCAGAAAACATGACTTTCTTCATGTGTACAAACGTGGCATAACAACTTAACACATGTTAGCTAGAAGTTGAGACTGTCCAGAAGTTTTTGTAGTCAACATTAAGTCCTATTTCTTGAGTCCTGAGTTCCGAGTCAAGCAGATATGGGCATGACTTGGACTCTCAACTTCTGGGTTCCCTAAAAAAGCTTTGCTAGTTCACGTGGCAACAATTTCACAGTTGCTTCCAAACCATGTGTCTTCAATGTACAATGCACAGTCTCTGATATTCAACAAAACATACAGCTAACTATTAAGCTACAGCATCAGAAACATATTGCTGTCAACGACGTCAGCAGAGAAATTTGTCCTTCATTTACAGCAAAAACAACAGCATGATTCAGTAACAATTCCTACCTACAAACTTGTAATTCTTCATGGCAGAGTAGAACAAATTTTCTCCCCCCTTTACACTTGCAATGGTAGCATCCCATGCCCGACAATATGTACTCATGTTCAGACACATACAGACTGTACCATTCCCATACGGGGGGTATTAGTAAGTTATTATTTATCATACAGCCCTATCACTTATTCACTCCAGAATGCAAATGAGATTGTTCATTTGCATGCAACATTAAAAAAAGAAATCATTTCTACAAACAGTTCCCGCACAGGTCAGTGTAAATCTCAAAGGAAGTCGAAATCTCCAGTTCATGTAAACCTTGTTTCTCTTTCAGTATAAAACATTCAATTTGTATCCATTAAAAACGGTGCTGGTTAACCCCCACACTGCTGAGTTGTGTTGTAACTTGGTACACACTCTTGTGGTATCGGGAGGTTTAATTCTGACAGTTAAACGAGTAAGTCTCACTTTTGAGTATCATTGTAAAGTCAGAACTTCAAATCTTTCATCATGACTTGTACATGTAGTTGGTTACCAGGTAAAACAAACTGGTTACTACTCAGATTTGACAAAAGGTCATCGTTCTTTCCCACAACTGCTTTTGAATTTCGAAACAGGCCACTTGCCGAATCCCCTTCCACTTTGGAACACTGACCCGTAACTGCACCAATCGCAGCAAAGGGTGCGAGGTCAAAGAGGGTCGATGACCTCTGAAAGGTCAATGAAGGTCGTTGACCTCTGAACATGTGAATTTCAAGAGGCGGTAAAAATCATTTCACAACTGTGTGTCTTTTCCTCAATTCTAAAGAGAGGGAGAAAGGAGGGCTTTCCATGACTGTGCACCTTTCCCTGAGCACAGAGGAGAGGGTGATAGTAGGGCCCCTTTGAGTTTTACACTGACGCGTGCCTGTGGTAGAGTGCACGTGTTGTTTCGGGCATCAGCTGGAGATGCAGCTCTGGATCTTGTCTATCCACTCCTGGGCCGTCTGGCGGTCGCTGGACAGGAAGTTGTACACTCTCCGCACCGTACGCAGCTGTGGTGGCAAAACAAACAAACAAACAAACAAACATTAGAAGTTGTACACTCTCTGCACCGTACGCAGCTGTGGTGGCAAAACAAACAAACAAACAAACATTAGAAGTTGTACACTCTCCGCACCGTACGCAGCTGTGGTGCCAAAACAAACAAACAAACAAACATTAGAAGTTGTACACTCTCCGCACCGTACGCAGCTGTGGTGGCAAAACAAACAAACAAACAAACATTAGAAGTTGTACACTCTCCGCACCCTACGCAGCTGTGGTGACAAAACAAACAAACAAACAAGCAAACATTAGAAGTTGTACACTCTCCGCACCGTACGCAGCTGTGGTGGCAAAACAAACAAACAAACATTAGAAGTTGTACACTCTCCGCACCGTACGCAGCTGTGGTGGCAACAAACAAACAAACAAACAAACATTAGAAGTTGTACACTCTCCGCACCGTACGCAGCTGTGGTGGCAACAAACAAACAAACAAACATTAGAAGTTGTACACTTTCCGCACCGTACGCAGCTGTGGTGGCAAAACAAACAAACAAACAAACATTAGATGTTGTACACTCTCCGCACTGTACGCAGCTGTGGTGGCAAGGCAGGAGAAAACAAATAAGTAAATAACAAATAAACAAATGTTAGATGTTGGTTCATTTATTCAACAGTAGATACTATAGCTGATTTAGCAACATTCAGAAGCCATTGACGGTCAAACCTGTAGAAGTGACCACCAATACAAATATGTAAGTACCACCTGGCCAATGTGACCACTTTTTGGTGGTACCTTCGATGATTTTCCAACTGACAGAAGCATTAACAATCCTGTCTATAGTTACCACCTGTCCACATAGACAAGATTTTACAATTTTGACTCTACATGTATATGTAATTGTAAAAATAGGCAAATTGCATGGATGAGACTGATTTGTTTTGAGTTGAGTACTTACGTCAAAGAAGGTCCTATCTTCTGTCTTCTTGGGTGCCCCAGGTAGGGGGGTACTCAGGGTCACTGACACGACCTCTGACAGGTCAATGAACCCTTTACAGTGCTGGTCATGGATTGCATCATAGTACCGCAACTGTGGGGGGGGGGATAAAATCAATACGTTAAATGTTAAAGTTTGACAAGAAAGAAGGTTTTAGTAACTTTGTTGGGAAAATAGGGAGAAGAATGAGAAGACAAAAATTAAGGAAATTGTTCCAACAGTTTATTTCATTATTCCAGCCCAGATATTCCAGCCCAGAGTTTCTTACCTGGTGTTTGTTGGAGTCCAGAACGAACCATCTCTGTTTCCACCCCTTCAGCAGAGCTCCTCTCTTGTAGAGGTAACCCTCGTGGATACTGTACAAACAGAGCAACACGTTACCTCAGCACTATCTCTGAAAAGCTGTCAAAACTGAACATGTTGAAGTATTTTGTCTATACGTTAGGTAAAGAATTATGCACACTAATAATGACATATTCTTGTAGAGGTATAAATCTTTATGTACATGTACGGCGTCTATCAGTCAGGCATTAATAGGCATTCCACATATCAATAGGTTCAATGTAGGATATATTTAAATCAATTGTTTTTAACTTCAAAATTTATGCAATCCATCACTAATAACCTGAACCAAAAGGGCCTTAACTATTTGATTTGGTTAAATTTCTGTCCACCAATTCCAAAAGATTTTGTTCTCTACATTTATCTGATGGTGCTTATCATCATTGTTTTAAATGTTTACCGGGCAGTGTTCTCGCCAGGCCTTTTCAGCATAGGGGCCCCCTATGCTGTGATTTGGACCCCCTATGCTGTGATTTGGACCCCCTATGCTGTGGTCTGGACCCCTATGCTGTGTTTCAACCAGCATAGGGGTGTTTCTTTCTGGGACAAACCTTGTGACCCTTCATAAATCTTATAAAAGTTCATATTTGGCTTTAGAATGAGGCTGTGACAGAGGAAAAACTTTACTTCACAAAATTTATCCCTCAAAATGCAGGAAATAGTGTCTCATTGGGTTATGAATTCAAAAATTTTCCAGGGGAACAAGCCGGACTCCCTACTCTGTGGTAATTTCTTCTTAGCTTGCGCCGCGTAAAGTTGTCCTTCTGTACCTGACCCCTATGCTGTGAAATAATTCTGGCGAGAACACTGCCGGGTATGTAATACAATCAAACAAACAAAGCCCACCTGTGTTCCTCGCTTGCTGAGGAGAACTGGTCGTACAGCGTGCCGTCGGACGGCCCCTGGATCACCATGGACCCGGTTTACAAACAAACAAAGCCCACCTGTGTTCCTCGCTTGCTGAGGAGAACTGGTCGTACAGCGTACCGTCGGACGGACCCTGGATCACCATGGACCCGGTTTACAAACAAACAAACAAACAAGCAAACAAACAAACAAACAAAGCCCACCTGTGTTCCTCGCTTGCTGAGGAGAACTGGTCGTACAGCGTGCTGTCGGACGGACCCTGGATCACCATGGACCCGGTTTACAAACAAACAAACAAACAAACAAACACAAAGCCCACCTGTGTTCCTCGCTTGCTGAGGAGAACTGGTCGTACAGCGTACCGTCGGACGGACCCTGGATCACCATGGATGTGGACGAGGCCTTGCTGACGTCGGCCTCCGAGTCCAGCCGCACCATGCTTCCCCCGACGCCTCCGTCCGTTAGGGCGCGCACGCGCCGGCAGTGCTTCGGCACCAGCTCCCGGCACCGCTCGTGGCAGGAGTACCCACAGTCTGCACACCTCAGGCCTGCAGGGGAACAGCAACATGAATATTTCCGAAAATAATTTCATCAGGTTGGTAGAATATAGGATATAGGAGGTTCTTTGTACACAACCAGGTATAGTTGGTACAATATAGGATATAGGAGGTTCTTTGTACACAACCAGGTATAGTTGGTACAATATAGGATATAGGAGGTTCTTTGTACACAACCAGGTATAGTTGGTAGAATATAGGATATAGGAGGTTCTTTGTGCACAACCAGGTATAGTTCTCACCTGCTAACTCCAGTCAGAAGCTCTGAAGAAGGTGTCTGATAGACATCGAAACGTTAGCAGGTGAGAACTATACCTGGTTGTGCACAAAGAACCTCCTATAAGCAACATGAATACTTGGATAGGACGTTAAACGGAGGTACCATGTTTGAGGAGAACCACACCTCAAGCATGTTAAAGAACCCACCACGCTAAACCTAAGGGTCCTTCCCGGTGGTTGAAAACCTACAGTCCTATGGCCGCACATGGGGCAATTATCGTATGGAGGTCACCTGAGTTAGCACCGTATGGCAGCCGCTCCAGACCCTTGCGATCTAAACATGTAGCCCCACCAATTGTAAGCTTCTTGCAATTCAGCCCATGGCTGCAAAGAGAGAGTAGTAGGCCCTGCCAGTAAGTACAGCCTTTGGTACCTGTTTGCGTAATGAGGCTGTTGTAGTGCATTTTGACGTGCTCCAGGCTCCTCCTCAATCACAGGACCCCCATTTCACATCCCTTCTGAAAGACGAATGCAGCTCCAACCAGGATGCCCTTCTTCAAATCTGAACTGGAGTCCCCAACTGATTGGAACCAGGGCCTCATCTACATGTATGAGGCTGCTACCACAGAGACATCCCTCATGGCTAAAGTTAGTCCTTATTACTAAATGACTGACCTTGCTTGGCGATGCCCCAGAGCATCTGGCTGCAGAAGTCACAGTACGTGGGGGTGGGGAAGGAGGCCATCTCGAACCTGTGGGGGTGGGTGAAGGCCTTCTCCGCTCCTGTCGACAACTTGCCCTGTACAGGGGTCAAAATGGACCAAAAATCTTTAAAAACACTGTTTCATACTTCACGCAAATCATTTGGAAGGCAACTGTTCAGTTTCGCTGGCTATTATTTAATCAAAGTTACCTACATCTTTCAGCTTGTAAGAAGATTAAGATTAATAAGAATTAGTTTTAGGCGTAATTCTAGATAAAATTCTATTCAATAGTTTAACATAAGGTAATGCTTAAATTCACAAACAATTCTGTAACATCCAAGGACTTTTCTGACAAGAACAACAGGTTTTGCAGACAAAGATCCAAACATACCTCTAACTTCCACACTCTTGTAAAGTTATTCTTGGACATACGTAAAAATGAAGCATATTGAAAATTCATACCTTAATCAACACCTCGATGGTGGCCCTCTTGTGAGTGGAGATGCCGTGGGCTCGCACCAGCTGAGTGCTGACAGAAGGCTTCCTGGGACGGGGCATGCAGGAGACTCGATGTACAGAAGACTTAAGACTTACCTTAATCAACACCTCGATGGTGGCCCTCTTGTGAGTGTAGATGCCGTGGGCTCGCACCAGTTGTGTGCTGACAGAAGGCTTCCTGGGGCGGGGCATGCAGGAGACTCGATGTACAGAAGACTTAAGACTTACCTTAATCAACACCTCGATGGTGGCCCTCTTGTGAGTGTAGATGCCGTGAGCTCGCACCAGTTGTGTGCTGACAGAAGGCTTCCTGGGGCGCGGCATGCAGGAGACTCGATGTACAGAAGACTTAAGACTTACCTTAATCAACACCTCGATGGTGGCCCTCTTGTGGGTGGAGATGCCGTGGGCTCGCACCAGCTGTGTGCTGACAGAAGGCTTCCTGGGGCGCGGCATGCAGGAGACTCGATGTACAGAAGACTTAAGACTTACCTTAATCAACACCTCGATGGTGGCCCTCTTGTGAGTGGAGATGCCGTGGGCTCGCACCAGCTGTGTGCTGACAGAAGGCTTCCTGGGGCGCGGCATGCAGGAGACTCGATGTACAGAAGACTTAAGACTTACCTTAATCAACACCTCGATGGTGGCCCTCTTGTGAGTGGAGATGCCGTGAGCTCGCACCAGCTGCGTGCTGACAGAAGGCTTCCTGGGGCGGGGCATGCAGGAGACTCGATGTACAGAAGAGTAAGACTTACCTTAATCAACACCTCGATGGTGGCCCTCTTGTGAGTGGAGATGCCGTGGGCTCGCACCAGCTGAGTGCTGACAGAAGGCTTCCTGGGACGCGGCATGCAGGAGACTCGATGTACAGAAGAGTAAGACTTACCTTAATCAACACCTCGATGGTGGCCCTCTTGTGATTGGAGATGCCGTGAGCTCGCACCAGCTGTGTGCTGACAGAAGGCTTCCTGGGGCGCGGCATGCAGGAGACTCGATGTACAGAAGAGTAAGACTTACCTTAATCAACACCTCGATGGTGGCCCTCTTGTGAGTGGAGATGCCGTGAGCTCGCACCAGCTGTGTGCTGACAGAGGGCTTCCTGGGGCGCGGCATGCAGGAGACTCGATGTACAGAAGAGTAAGACTTACCTTAATCAACACCTCGATGGTGGCCCTCTTGTGAGTGGAGATGTTTGTACAGAAGACTTACCTTAATCAACACCTCGATGGTGGCCCTCTTGTGAGTGAAGATGCCGTGGGCTCGCACCAGCTGTGTGCTGACAGAGGGCTTCCTGGGGCGGGGCATGCAGGAGACTCGATGTACAGAAGACTTAAGACTTACCTTAATCAACACCTCGATGGTGGCCCTCTTGTGAGTGGAGATGCCGTGGGCTCGCACCAGCTGTGTGCTGACAGAGGGCTTCCTGGGGCGGGGCATGCAGGAGACTCGATGTACAGAAGACTTAAGACTTACCTTAATCAACACCTCGATGGTGGCCCTCTTGTGGGTGGAGATGCCGTGGGCTCGCACCAGCTGAGTGCTGACAGAAGGCTTCCTGGGACGCGGCATGCAGGAGACTCGATGTACAGAAGAGTAAGACTTACCTTAATCAACACCTCGATGGTGGCCCTCTTGTGAGTGGAGATGCCGTGAGCTCGCACCAGCTGTGTGCTGACAGAAGGCTTCCTGGGACGGGGCATGCAGGAGACTCGATGTACAGAAGACTTAAGACTTACCTTAATCAACACCTCGATGGTGGCCCTCTTGTGAGTGGAGATGTTTGTACAGAAGACTTACCTTAATCAACACCTCGATGGTGGCCCTCTTGTGAGTGGAGATGCCGTGAGCTCGCACCAGCTGTGTGCTGACAGAAGGCTTCCTGGGGCGCGGCATGCAGGAGACTCGATGTAAAGAAGACTTAAGACTTACCTTAATCAACACCTCGATGGTGGCCCTCTTGTGGGTGGAGATGCCGTGGGCTCGCACCAGTTGTGTGCTGACCGAAGGCTTCCTGGGGCGCGGCATGCAGGAGACTCGATGTACAGAAGAGTAAGACTTACCTTAATCAACACCTCGATGGTGGCCCTCTTGTGAGTGGAGATGCCGTGGGCTCGCACCAGCTGAGTGCTGACAGAAGGCTTCCTGGGGCGCGGCATGCAGGAGACTCGATGTACAGAAGACTTAAGACTTACCTTAATCAACACCTCGATGGTGGCCCTCTTGTGAGTGGAGATGCCGTGAGCTCGCACCAGCTGTGTGCTGACAGAAGGCTTCCTGGGGCGGGGCATGCAGGAGACTAGATGTACAGAAGAGTAAGACTTACCTTAATCAACACCTCGATGGTGGCCCTCTTGTGAGTGGAGATGCCGTGGGCTCGCACCAGCTGAGTGCTGACAGAAGGCTTCCTGGGGCGCGGCATGCAGGAGACTCGATGTACAGAAGACTTAAAACTTACCTTAATCAACACCTCGATGGTGGCCCTCTTGTGAGTGGAGATGCCGTGGGCTCGCACCAGCTGTGTGCTGACAGAAGGCTTCCTGGGGCGGGGCATGCAGGAGACTAGATGTACAGAAGAGTAAGACTTACCTTAATCAACACCTCGATGGTGGCCCTCTTGTGAGTGGAGATGCCGTGGGCTCGCACCAGTTGTGTGCTGACCGAAGGCTTCCTGGGGCGGGGCATGCAGGAGACTCGATGTACAGAAGACTTAAAACTTACCTTAATCAACACCTCGATGGTGGCCCTCTTGTGGGTGGAGATGCCGTGAGCTCGCACCAGTTGTGTGCTGACCGAAGGCTTCCTGGGGCGGGGCATGCAGGAGACTCGATGTACAGAAGACTTAAGACTTACCTTAATCAACACCTCGATGGTGGCCCTCTTGTGAGTGGAGATGCCGTGGGCTCGCACCAGTTGTGTGCTGACAGAAGGCTTCCTGGGGCGCGGCATGCAGGAGACTCGATGTACAGAAGCGTAAGACTTACCTTAATCAACACCTCGATGGTGGCCCTCTTGTGGGTGGAGATGCCGTGAGCTCGCACCAGTTGAGTGCTGACCGAAGGCTTCCTGGGACGGGGCATGCAGGAGACTCGATGTACAGAAGAGTAAGACTTACCTTAATCAACACCTCGATGGTGGCCCTCTTGTGAGTGGAGATGCCGTGAGCTCGCACCAGCTGTGTGCTGACAGAAGGCTTCCTGGGACGCGGCATGCAGGAGACTCGATGTAAAGAAGACTTAAGACTTACCTTAATCAACACCTCGATGGTGGCCCTCTTGTGGGTGGAGATGCCGTGGGCTCGCACCAGCTGCGTGCTGACAGAAGGCTTCCTGGGACGGGGCATGCAGGAGACTCGATGTACAGAAGACTTAAGACTTACCTTAATCAACACCTCGATGGTGGCTCTCTTGTGAGTGGAGATGCCGTGAGCTCGCACCAGTTGTGTGCTGACAGAAGGCTTCCTGGGACGCGGCATGCAGGAGACTCGATGTAAAGAAGACTTAAGACTTACCTTAATCAACACCTCGATGGTGGCCCTCTTGTGGGTGGAGATGCCGTGGGCTCGCACCAGCTGTGTGCTGACAGAAGGCTTCCTGGGGCGGGGCATGCAGGAGTTGTCCTCCAGCTTGTCCCACAGGAAACGCCACTTCAGCGGCAGGTGGCCCAGGTCCTGCTCCAGGTCCCGACTCTCCTAGGGTGGAAGGGAAAATGTATCAGATCACTGTATCCATCCTAACATGTTGTAGTTTTAAAGGTATTGAGGCAGTGGGAACCACTGTGTCAAGGGCACGATGTTGGAAGGCGGAGCCCAACCCACTCCTTCCACCGCCTTTTAGCTTCCGAACTGAAGTCAGGTACCCATTTTAAACTATCCTAACTGTTATGCCAACATTATGCCAAGTACCGGTAGCTTTACAGTACGAGGCTGAAAAATTTTGTGCTCGGACAATGTGTTAACTCTGTACTACATCTATCTTAAACTACAAACTCAGATGAACTTTCAAGGCTAAACAAACAAACAAACACACAAACAAACAAAGAGAGCCCTTTCCTCTCACCTTGAGCAGCCACTCCAGGCTGTTGGGCTGGTGCTGGGAGATGTTGTCGTAGCAGGCGCTGACGATGATGCGGTTGCTGACAGGCGACAGCTGTTCTTCTGGTACCTCCTCAGCAGCATGCTGCACAGGAAGGGCAGAGGTCATGGGTTAGAGGTCAAGGTCGAACGTCACAAGCTCTGCTGGTGGCTACCTGACAGTTACGGATTACTGTAAATCCAGAAATTTTTGCGGAGGTTTTATGTTCACGTGTTTTTGTAGTGACCTCTTCTCTGCGAACTTTTAACAACCCCAAAAATGCTTTATCTTTCTTCTGCTCGCCTACCCCTTTGTTTCAAACCCGAACTTAAAACCACTGCCACACATTTTCTCCCTCCAGCGAAATTAAATAGCCACAAACTTAACTGCAGTTACTGAAAGGTCAATGGAGGAAGTAGCTCTGTCAACCAAGATAATTGTTTTGGCACAAATCATGTGGCATCAATTAGTTACACAAAGCCTGTCCAGTTGAGTGACAGAAACAAAGTGAAGGTTTGCCCTACCACAACATTGCTTATACACTGTATGTCACAGGATTGACATTTGTTTGAAAGAAAAAGGAAGCCTTGAAACATTAGTTAACAGTTAAGAATGCAGTGAAGAATGTTCTAGTCGTCAGCAACAAGCCGGGATAGGGTTTCACCACCCTTGGTCATTAGCAACTATGCTACATAATTCAGTTAAGCAACAATGTCCACTTAGCATTGTCTAGCCACCAACCATGAAAATAGGAAAAGGTCTCCTGTCCAAGGCCAAAGATCACAGGTAACAATACTAACATATAACCTACATGTAGAGGTCAAGGGTTAGGAATTGAGATTCCATGTAGAAAGGACTGGGTTTAAGATGATAACATAACAGTCCCCCATATGAATGTTCAAAAAGTCATAGGTCAAAAGTGAAAGGTCAATAAAGGAAACAGGCCAAAGGTCAACAGACCATAACTTGTCAAAACCTTTATCTTAGAAACGAGTACTGACTACAGCAGGACAATAGATCAGTAACCAATAAAAGAGCTATAACAAGCATTAGAGTAGAAGACAGAATGTGTGACGACAGAGTTAAAAATGTGTCTCAAACTACATGTACATGTACCATCACCAGATACATGGATGCCTGGCAGTGTTACGACGACAGGTTCCCCATACAATATTCTACTCACTCGACTATGTCTTCTGCGATCGGGGCGCGAGGGGCGTCCAGTCCTGTTACACTGTTCAAACCAGACAAGCATAATGTACAGGGTGAGGGAGGTTCATTTCTGTTACACAATGTATAAACCAGACAAGCACAATATACAATGTGAGAGGATCATTTCTGTTACACAATTTTTAAACCAGACAAGCACAATGTACAAAGTGAGGGATGTTCATTCAGAATCATTCCTGATACACAATGTTCAAACCAGAGAAGCACAATGTACAGTGTGAGGGAGGTTCATTTTGTTACAATACTCAAACCAAACTCTGCAGAATAATTCCCAGGAATAGAACTGAATACCACGACGTAGACAAGGACAGAGTTTCCCAACAGCTGACCACCGGACAGAAGGACCTACCCACCATGTTATTGTGACTGACTACTTATTAAGTCACTAAGCCACAGCTTTATAAGGGACAGGCCTACACCTTACTACCAGTAGTCAGGACAGGAAACTACCACAAAGAGAAAGTCTGACAAATCTGCCAGCTAAAAGAAGAACATCTAGACCCCAAGGCACCTACAGTGGAGCAAAACCTCTTCAGAAACAACTCAATAATCTAAACTACTACAGAACTCCAAATATCAGAGAACCCAAGCAAAGCACCAAGACACGTGAGTGTACATAGAGCAACTGGAAGACCATGCAGAGTGTGTTCTTTATCAATGACTCTTATTGACAAGTGCGTGCCATGCAAGAGATGGGTTAGAACGACTGCTATGTTAGAAGGAATAGTGCAAGATATGCACAAAGGTTATCTGACCACGAGGTTACAGAACATGTGCATTAAAAGTGGCTGAATACAGGAGCTCGAGTGTTAAGCAACAAATCCATCCATGCTCAAACTACAACAATTCAAATCTTTGTCTTTGTGTATCTGATTCAATAGTAGAATTGTGTTTTGATTCAAGGAAATCGATGGTATACACATCTCCTAGACTTTAAAAAGGGTGAATACCAGCTGGAATCTTGCAATTTCATATGTGCAACACCTTTGATGTATTGCATTAAGTTTTATTTGAAAAGTAAGATTTTTACAAAAAGTCATGCTACGTAAAATATCACATCATGACCTCACCTGTACTGCCATTGCCATCAGTTCTCTGTCGTATGACTGGCCAGATGACAGGTCCTCTTCCAGAAAGTAGTCCCAGATTCGCAAACTGGAGATACAGGAGTACGGCCTTAGCACCTGTAACAAAACACAATGGATAAACAAACTATCAATGAGTTTCCAGCAACTTTGCAACCTCAGGTCTTTAGCTTGTGTTGTAGAATGTTAGGCTGTCGGATGGTTGTTGATAGGCTAGCATTGAAAATTATGGTCATCAGCTTAACAAAACAGAAACCAACCCACCATTTTTGCAAACCTGTGTTTTGTTGCGACATTTGAAGTGTCAGTGAAATGACAAATTTGGTCTCCAACCTTGACACTCGAAACCCTTTTGTCACTTTTGTGTCGCGTACTACCATATTGACCCCTGTCGCGGAAGAACTGGGGTGTACACCGTTAAATCAATTGTCTACTGTGAACTCTTTGGTGTGACAAAATATTCGGACATGGGTCGTGACTCCCCCATTAGCTATTATGGTCAGGAGTTTTTTCTGTGATGTCACAATGCTAATTTCTTGAACAATTTTCTACTAAATCAAATGAAAAGTTCAAAGAGGAATTATGATCATGAGCTTTTCCTTGAAAAAGCAAGCCTGTAGCCGTACAGGAGACTCCTGCTGCGGCTGGTAGGAATTTTTTTCAACTTCTAAGACATCTTTTTCGTGCCACCGTCCTTAACTGTTCTTGGACACCTTTTTTGTGCCCCCTTAAGTGTTCTTGGACACCTTTTTTTGTGTCCCCTTGATTTTCTTATGTAAGAATTTCAAGACCCAGTAAGAAAAAGAGATTTGAACATTTCTTTCCATGGAAATTCTCACAAGAAGGATCGCTATTTAAAATTTTCTTAATTTAAGAAACTATTTCTCAAATAGATTTCACTCTCAACAATTTTTTTTAGAAATTCAAGTCTAAATTTCTTGTTTTCTTGTTTACCGGAGACTCCTACTGTGGTTGGTAGTTAATACACTTAAAGTGACGGAGTGTGCTAATACATGTAAAAAGGCATCAACTACAGAAACTGTAAATGCAGAAATGTTCGTGGTGGTTTTGTGTTCGCCATTTTCGTAGCGACCGTTTCACTACGACCTCAAAACTACCACAAACATTCTTGTCCAATACTGTAGCAGTATGTGACTGTAGCGCTGCCGCGATCTCACATTCCATTTTCACCTTAACAGGACATAAAAACCACATTTAACTTAAATGCATTATTACAGTATTTCAGAATGAGAGACAACCGTTTACATCTGGCTTACCGGAGACTCTTGCTGCGGCTGGTAGTTGACGTTGTAGAGCAGCGGAGACGAGGAGTGCAGCTGGCTGATGTAGTCCCAGATCGTCCGACTGTGAGCGTGCTTCCCAGAGTCCTTTGCTGCTCCCTTGAGCGATCCCGTGGGCTCGTCCCCGTGGACGCCCTTGTGTTTCTCCTTGTCCGTCAGCAGCCCGGCCTCTAGTCTCTCGTACTCGGAGTCCATGAGCAGGGACTTGAAGCGGCCGGACACCGAGTGGAAGGCCAGCAGCTTCAGGTAGTAGCTGTTGAACTCGAAGGACAACGGGAACTGATGCAACACCTGTGGGAGTAAGGGAAGAAAGAAAAACAATCAAGGATTCATTCATTCATTCATTCATTGACATTTCATTCATTCATTCTTTGTTCATTTATTTGTTCATTCATTCATCTCAGCAAACTAAGTAAAAGTACTAAGAATATTCTTTTCAATATGTTGGGTAACTGGTCAGTAGCAACTGGTATACAGATTACAGGTGCTGTAAGTTATCACATTGTCTATAAGCCAAGATCAGTGAATAAGTGATCGAATTTGTTTAACATCATACATCAGGTTACAATGGCCCCCCTCCCAAATACTGACTCTTTTCTAAAAGCATGGTCGATGACTTTTTATGTGGCTCTTTTCAAACAAGAGGTCAGCATCTTTTAACTCTTAAAGCAATTTGGACACAGGGTTTTGGAACTCTCACAGAGACATTTGTAGGTTGGGATTAGAACCCAGGACCATGTAATCCAGGAGTTTCATGACTAACCTGGTGTACTGCGTCGAGGAACTGCAGAAAGACGGGCGCGAAGCCGCTTCCCTGGGAGGCCTGCGTGTGGTTACAGCGGTGCGAGAACCTGTGGCCAAATGCCAGCCACTCTTTCTCTACCAGGACCTGCAGAAGCACAGACAGCATGTTAACTTCAACTGGGAACCTATTACCACTGGGAACACTCCATTTTCTCCCTGATGCAAAATTAAATCCCTGCTAACTGAAATACAGTTACAGTTACTGTAAAAGAACCTGCGGCCAAATGCCAGCCACTCTTTCTCCACCAGAACCTAGAGAAATGCAGACAGCATGTTAATCTTTAGAGTAGTTTACAGGTACAGTGTATGGGAAAATGTGTGTGGTATTAGGGTACATTTTGGTGATTTTTCTCTCATGATGCATCATCTCAGTGTCATACTCTACTACATAATTGGAACTTGTCAGACATACTGTCTATCAGGTCATTTACATATCATACATGTTTCGGTTTCAATCAGTTTGAGGTAAGATTGACTACAAATCCAGAGTCCCTTACCCTGAAGCCGTCCACAGTCCTGTAGAAGGGGTCCAGGAGGACCTGCGCCAGTGAGACCACCTGTGCGGTGACATCCCAGCCGTCCTCCAGACTGACGAGGACCGAGGCACCCTGCATGTCCAGTAGGTCTACAGCTGCACCTGATAACTGCAACAAGTGGGAGATCTGGGGGGAAAAATAACATTTTATATAAAATCAGCTGCCACAAACTACATAATTGAAACGGGAAGACATACCCGCACTCCTCTAGAACAACGATTGTGTAAACATTGAAAAATATGTCTGTTCTTTTATATCTACTATAACCGAAAAGCGAGGAGAAGTAGAATTTATCTAATGATAGTCATATTCTTTTATATCTGTCAACTGTACTTGTATTTTGTTTTGTTGTGACCTGTACTTAGCCAAGTGTGGCAAAAATGTGCGATAAAGGTCTTCATTCATTCATTCATTTATAATAAATAAATAAATAAATGTAAATTAAAACAAGAGAGGCGAATTCATAACAAAACTTTTTGTCCGAAAGAAAAGAAACACTATTTTTTTGTTGTTGCTGCAGTTGCAACCATTACTTGTGACTAGCAAATGTGTTGTCAGAGGGCTCTTAGACACCTTTTCGTCCCCCTTGGTGTATCATCAGCTTCACTACCCATACCTGCTGTAGCCACCCTGGTTCCTCCACAGCCTTGAGCAACCCCAAGTTGGGGTCTGCGAGGGGTTTGAATAATACAGACATCTAACAGTAAACATGTACCTGTTGTAGCCACTCTGACTCCTCCACAGCCTTTAGCAAACCCAAGTTAGGGTCTGTGAGGGGTTTAACTAATACAGACATCTACAGCTAACACATATATAATATATACCTGTTGCAGCCACTCCGACTCCTCCACAGCCTTGAGCAACCCCAAGTTGGGGTCGGTGAAAGGTGCACTGGGGACGCACGCCCGCATCAGCTTCTTGAAGCTGGCCTTCATGTGACGAACCTCCACAAAGTCCACTGGGATGAAGTCACACTTGGGAAACTGGTCGGCCTTCACTCCCTGGAAAATACAGGAAACAAGGTGGTGCTTAAAAAGTCAAATGGCGAAATGTAGTATACAGTCAACACCCAGGGGGAAAAGTCATAACAGCATTGGTCTACCTTGATTTACTAGACTACAGAGATGATAGCAATAGCCTGTTGTGTAAATCACTGTTCTCACAGGTTCTGCATTGGTGTCCGCCATGAAGGACAAGAAGTACTGAGTAACTTTATCAAGTGTACCCGAATGGAGTTAATCCGGATGCAAGATGATGATGATATCAATCATTCTCGGGACATCTACAATTACTAAGCCAAGGTGATTTAGCAACTTTAAAATAATGGACAACTTTTCATTTGCAACCTTTGCATGCATTTGTGATATATATAGAATACAACACAGGGTATTCCGTATCACCTGAGGTACCAGCCCAACCACGGGCCGCGGGAGGGCTGCGACCGAGGGTGATGCGAAATACCCCGTGTTGTTTTTTTATTTATGTCATACCCACCCGAGAAAATTTCAATGCAGAATGCGCCAGAAGTTGAGGGAGTTTTGTATCCTTGAACAAAAAACTGTAGCAACATTGATTCCAACCTCCTAATCCGGTATTCGAATTTTCGACGGCGGCGCAACCGACACACTCGAAATGCATTCTAAATATTCTATGGAAGCCCGTGTGATACAACTTAGAACCCCGTGTGATACAGAAACTTATCACACGGTCCGGAACACCCGTATCGAATGTTTTCGCGGCCCAGGTATGATATAAGTATATATACTCACCAATAGAGGTTCCTTCTGAAACAATGAAGCTAGTTAAAAATCCCTACCTTCATCTGTGACTTCTCCCCAAACGCGTACAGGACGGACCCGTGCATGTTCTGGATGCTCCCGTTGCTGATCCCGGAGTCCTTAGACAGAGCGCCATTCTCAAACGCCAGTCTCAGCCCCGTGTCGATCTGACTACCAGAACTCGCCCTCCCACTGGAGCGTAGGCTGTTCCAATGCTTGAACCCTAGCAGAAACAGCCACGCAATTTCATCTGGATGCTACATTTGTACACGAAACAATGCTAATCTTGGGTCTACACTTAGTCTAGTACTAACCACTTTAAAGTTGGAGCATTAAACTTTGGGGGAGGGGGGCTCTTTGTTAACCCTTTAGTAAACTTTGCGGTGATTGAATAATGATTATGATTGCAACTGAACAAAATGCATAACGTTTAGCATAATTGCAACCAAAGCAAACTGAACAACAAAAGTACAAAAAAAGGTTTATTCTACTAAAAAGCAAAACTTAATAACTATTACATAAATTCAGAACAGCAAGGGATGAAACCTGTAACGGGGGAAAAGGGGGGGGACTGAGAAGGGACTTAAACGAATAACATGGATGCAGTTAATGACACACCTAAATCCAAGTCATGAAAATGAATGTAGGAGACAGACAGAGATGAAAAGGAGAACACGACTACAGAACACCGCCACCACTCCATGCTTCAAGCCATGCACCAGCCTTAGCACCCTAGTCCAGCCGCCACACTACCCTAGCCTACCACGGGCGGAAAAAGCAGCAAGCCTGCTTTAGATCGGCTAAAAGAGGAAAAAAACTAGCCTGACGTTTCATTGGCTGAAAGATCTGGCTAGATGGGCAGCTATTGGCTGAGAGGTAGCGGGTTACCTTTATTAGGGTGCACACTGTGTCGAAAGCTGCTCCACTGTCGAGAAAATCCTACACACAAACAAATACAGCCGCAGGTCCTTATAGCGCCGGAGTTACAACTTGACATCAACGCTAGAACAGTTCTAGGTACCTACGCATGCCACCTGAACCTGCAAACTACATGTATGTGTAACCAAAACAGTTGGCAATGGTAGGTGGTGTCCCTTGGAACATAATTATCTTTTTGTAACAACCTATACAATTTTAAATGCAAAACCATAGTTAGCGTTAATACTGACTGAACTACTGAAATTTTTTGTGCTATCATATTACCAACGCCTACAGTAACTGTTGTGAGTGAACAAATTTAGTATCAACCTTGTGCAGATTAATTTGTAGTTTTTGTGTGAATTTTTTAAACAGATTTCAGCCTGGTTTTCATACTTGCTTTAACACAATTCAGTAGTCTTTTGTTAAACATATATGAATATTTGTTAAGCATAATTTGTGAAGATGCTGATTATCAATTTTTCTTAGACTACAAAATTGTACTTTTTTTCATTTATAAAAATTGTCCAAATCTGGAACTAAAAGTCTTTTTTACAGATCACAAAGTTTGACATCATTAAACCTAAAATTTTGACAAAAGATAATAATACCTGGTTAGGAAAGAATCATAATTTTACATGGAAAATAAAGCACAGTTTAAGTGAACAGCAGAGGCATCAGTTTGTTACAGTTGAACCCAAAGTGTTAAATGTAGCTCCCTGCACCAATACCAGTGTTTTCCCACCTAGTGTGTTAGCTCTTCTTTTGAATATAGCCAAAGCAAAAGTTACATGCCAAGGGAAAAATGGTCTTTAGTTTTATAAAACTTGTACATGTTTTTATATCTTTTTCATATCAAACTATGACTTATATCCTTTTCATACCTTGTACCATGTACATTTGTCGTGCAATAAAGTTCTTCTATCTTTTTCATAAAATTACATCCTTGCTTTTAAAGACAGATTCTCTTTCTCTTAATATTTGCGGAATATTACTTTGCTGACCCTTTTCCTTAGTAGAATTTTAAGATTGTTTATCAAATCCAAGAAACTATGACTGGAGCCACTTTTGGCATCTTAAGACTTTTGAGGTGTCTGATATCTCCTGTAATACATGTATGCTGTGTCAAAAGGAACGGCAAGCAGTTACATTAATCTTTAAATGCTGTTAGACGAACACACTGTCAGGATGAATGTGATTACATAAAAGATGTTGTTAGTGGATTAAGATATGATGCTATAGCAATAATGCGCATGTGTTAGGCAATGCATAAGTTGATATGATCAAAACTACAACAGAACAGAATGGAAAAAATGTACAATGTGAAAAGAGTTTTCCTAAAAAGTTGGCCTTTTAAAAGCTTTGCCCTTTGCTTTGATTTTGAATTCATTTTTGCAACTTACTGCCATCCATAAATTTTCTACTTCTTTTTCTCGTCCAGCATTTGGATGCTGCTTTCTCTCAATATCAATATCAGCAATCATTTGTCTTATTGCTTTCTGTAATCTAAGTTTTCAAAACTTAAAACTATTTCTACGATTCCCAAAAAGCATTCAATGAACTGTCAGAATGAATGGTGAGAAAAATTGGACCAAATCAAACATTCGTCGATGAAGATTAGACATCCAGGTAATAAGATACGCCAAAAAGCAATTACTCAAACAACTGGATATGGTTTTGGAAACGGTCAGACGTTTCAAGTAGCATCCACTACTTTTCGTCAGTGACTGTGAGCAAGATCAGTTGAACAGCAGGTTTATAACCACGAACTATGAATTGATATGCAAATAAGGAGAAGACAAATTTTTAGATAGTCCAATAGAAAGCGAATTAGACAACTCAAGACAAGGTTGAAGTAAAAGGGGACAATAGCTCCTATTGTTTTAATATAGGAGCTAATGCTGGTTTGCCCCCAAGGCTATGTCCCAAGTGCCAGACAGTTCCACCCTTAGCCCTCCTTTCCTGTTGAGGGTTGGATTGTATATCCTCTCATATATTGCCTCCCTTACTCCACGTTCGAACCAGCGGGGTTCGCGGTCAAGGATATCAGTGGATTCGAGATTGAACGAGTGCCCCTGGTTGTGTTTTAGGTGGTGGAAAATGGCCGAGGAGTAGCGGTTAGCGCAATGTTCTTTGTACCTTTCATTAAGTGATCGGCTGGTCTCTCCGATATAAGTGTTGTGGCAGGTGGGTTCAATCTCGAATCCACTGATATCCTTGACCGCGAACCCCGCTGGTTCGAACGTGGAGTAAGGGAGGCAATATATGAGAGGATATACAATCCAACCCTCAACAGGAAAGGAGGGCTAAGGGTGGAACTGTCTGGCACTTGGGACATAGCCTTGGGGGCAAACCAGCATTAGCTCCTATATTAAAACAATAGGAGCTATTGTCCCCTTTTACTTCAACCTTGTCTTGAGTTGTCTAATTCGCTTTCTATTGGACTATCTAAAAATTTGTCTTCTCCTTATTTGCATATCAATTCATAGTTCGTGGTTATAAACCTGCTGTTCAACTGATCTTGCTCACAGTCACTGACGAAAAGTAGTGGATGCTACTTGAAACGTCTGACCGTTTCCAAAACCATATCCAGTTGTTTGAGTAATTGCTTTTTGGCAAATCAAACATTCACCAACCTCCCTGGTAAAACAGAAAAACTCAGGGAAAACAAACTTGATGATTAATATGTGGCCAAAAGCTGAAAATTTTTGAATTGATTAAAGCCACCCACCTGATCTAATGCTGATACAGAGATGCCCTTTAATAAAATGTGTCATTTTTGCATTTATTTACTTCCCAACCATCAATAATTTTTTTCTACCTCTTTTTTGGTCCATCATCTGACTGACTGTAGTTTGCATTTAGCAACTGTATAATAAGTCTTACAGCTTTTTGCCACTTAAAAAACAACAACTGTTACTGCCATGTATGAACTGGTGAGAAAAATTTGCATTCACAAACTCCTTTTCAAAAACAGATAAAAATTGATGATTTAGCAAAAAAGCTGACTTCTCCTCATGCCACCCACAACCCTCACCTCTGAAAGGTGCAATTTTTGCATTAATTTTTTTTTTTTCAAAATGTCTAAACAATCACTTCTTTTTCTGGTCCATCATCTGACTGACTGTAGGTTGCATTTAACAACTGTAAACTATTACTGTAAGCATGTAGAAAATTTGACCAAACTATGCCTTCATCAAAAACCTGTAACTTTTCGAAAACAGATGAAAATTGATGATTTAGCGGAAAGCTGACGACTCCTCATGCCACCCACAACCCTCACCTGATCTTATGCTGCTAATGCTGCTATTGGATGACTTGCCCGAACCTTGTCGCGGCTGCGCCAGCTTCCGATTGGCCGCCTCCTTCCTCTGGCTGTCCGGCGTCGAGGGATCCGATTGGTCGCTGGTCCTCACGGTGAAGAGCGAGGTCAGGGACTCCGAGGGTGAAAGGTCGAGCTGGCGGAGGGTGCCTGAGCGACTCGCGGGCGTGGCGGAAACCAGGGCTGAGAAGTACTGCTCCTGTTCCACACTGCTGGAGGTGTCGTGGGATCCTCCTAGGATAACAAGAAGACAACTAGGGTTGGACAAGTACAAAAATTCATTAGCCTCAGTTAGTTTCAGTGACTGAGGAGAGCCACGCCCTTAGCACGTTAAAGAAGTCACCACACATCAAAAAGACCAGAAGCCTATCCCAGTGTGAGTGGAGCAAACTTTACAGTCTGGTCTAATGCATCTTGTTCTTACTGTTAGTACACACCAGTAGTAGTACAAAACTCGTGTATTATGTCTAAAGGTGATTTAACAAACAAAAAATCCCTATCTTTACCTGACTGTGGAGCCTGTACCAGCTGCGGTAACCCCCATCACACCCTTCCCAAACAAACAAACAAACAAACAATCCCGACCCTTACCTGACTGTGGAGCCTGTACCAGCTGCGCTGACTTCTGGGCTGACTTCAGAACCCCCATCACACCCTTCCCAAACAAACAAACAAACAAACAAACAAACCATCCCGACCCTTACCTGACTGTGGAGCCTGTACCAGCTGCGCTGACTTCTGGGCTGACTTCAGAACCCCCATCACACCCTTCCCAAACAAACAAACAAACAAACAAACCATCCCGACCCTTACCTGACTGTGGAGCCTGTACCAGCTGTGCTGACTTCTGTGCTGACTTCAGAACCCCCATCACACCCTTCCCGTGGAACCCTCCCGACCGCATCAGGACCGCCCTCGTCCGGGGATGTCTCCACGTCACCACGGGCAACCGGCTCTGTCTGTAGCACCGTGCAACTTTCCTCACGCTTTCGTCCGACACCGACTGGGGGACCACGATCAGAGCTGGGTAACTGGGGACAGTGGGAAGACAACATTAACACAAAAACTAACATTAGTAACACCGACTAGGGGGATCAATGCTGGATAACAGGGTAGGGTGGCAAAATTAGCAGAAGAACATTTCTAGCTGTCTGTTGCGATTTGAAATTTCATATTGATGCTGAATTTCCTTGACAATTTTCGGATGTAAAGACACAAAACAGAACACAACATTCTAACATAGATGCAAATATTTCTTTCTTGTTTTAGAGTCTCAATGATGGTTAGTGAGAATTAATGACAGTTCTTCGAGTAACAATTATTTGTAGCAATTTCAATTAAGAAAGAAATTTGGCTACAGGTTTAGGCATAATTATAAATAGGATTAAGGTTGTTTTTCGTTCTGAATAATTTTGATAATGACCTTCGACATGTGGAGTACTTGACATTTGCTTGAGATATTCTGAATGGCTCAGTCTTCTGTCGTGCCTGACTTCCAATTTTGGTTACAGGGTTGGGCAGCAGGGAGAAGGTTAAAGTGGGTTCTTTTTTGGTCTTCTTTCTGATTCTACTACTCACCTACTACAAACTGTTATATTTTGTCTGACCCTTACCTATTCCTTCCTGACCTCAATGAAAAGCAGCCTGCGTGCCGATTTGAGCTTCTCATGAATAAGCAAAGTTTCAAACAAACAAGCAAACAAACAAAGAAACAAACCTCCGACAGGTGGAGTACTTGACGTTTGCTTGAGATATTCTGAACGGCTCAGTCTTCTGTCGTGTCTGGCTCCCGTTGAGCGAGCCCAGCCCCAGTCTGACGTAGTCCCGGTACGCCGGCTGCTCCTTCAGTCTCTCCAGACTCAACTTCTCCGACGGCCGGCTCTCCGCATCGTCTGGAACAAACATCAAGGAAGCCATTTTACATCAGGGCCCTACGACCATCCCTCAACAGAGACGGCGGGCGCTACAGACTTTCCAATACTTACGATCCACTACTCACGGAGTCACGTGTGCTATCTGCATAACGTGACGTCACCCCAGCGGTGGATGGATCATTCCTTGACAAAGACCGATGTCGTACGGTCGAAAATTTGGGTAAGTCCAATTTTTTTTGTGTTGGAAATTACAGTTTAAACTCGTTTAAGAATGATTTCTACCAACACAGATGAACTTTCAAGCTAAAACATGAGGAGTATTTGCGAGAGGAGTCAAGGCGGCACACCAACCTTCTCTCAACCGGGACGGGGGGCGATATTGACTTCTGACAAGCTTTGACCCAGTGCTGATGTCACACCTACGTAAAAAGCATGTGTCCACAGTGCTAGGGTCATTTTACTATTTACATAATACAAAATAAATGAAGCAACTGGATAAATTCTCTAAAGAGTCAGATGTTTCGGACTGCAGTCACTGTCTTCTGAGGAGACATTAGTAACCATTCTTAGTCACCGATCGAAGACAGTGCATGCTACCTGAATCTTTATAGAATTTATCCATTTGCTTGATTGATTTTGTCTTATGTAATGCTCTACCTGAATGTCTAACCTTAATCGATGTCTCATCCATTTACCCTGTCTCAAAGGTATCAGGTTCCCCTTTTAGCTTTGAAATTCAGATTTCCGAGCAAGCCCTGGGCATACGACGCATTCAAGCAAATATTATTATTTTTTTCTAGTCAACAACAGTTGTTGCTACAGTTCCATTTAAGGAGAGAGACTAATACCCATAGTGCATGGCCAGCACGTACAACACACCTGTGTTCCACACCTGTGTTACCTTTAGTGTTACCTGTCCTCTGAGCGTGGGCCTGTCCTGCCCTCTTGCCTTCTCTGCGAGCCAGTGCTGGGGCTACTGGCACTGATCATCACACCCAACACAGAAACAAACAAAAACCAACACAGTACAGAAAACACAAGGAAATCAAGATCGAACCTTGCCAAAAGACTGCTCTGTTCTACTGAATCTGTCAGAATAAACTTTAAATCCAAGAAAAAAGCAATGCTGAATTTATAGTACCACTTATGTACTAGGTAAATCTTTCAGCACAATATTCAGTCAAGCCTGTACAATGACTTCTACATAAAGACCACCTGGCCATTGATATACAGTTTACATAAGGACCACCTGGCCAATGTGACCACTTTCTTGGTGGTTCCTTAGATAATTTTTCTCATTGACACAAGCATCAAAAAGCCTGTCTTTAGGGGCCACCTGCATGGCTGATGTGAGTGAGTCCCTTGAGAGGTCTACTTACATGTAGTCAGGTTTGTCTGTATATCACAGACTGCATTTTCTCAGAAACAAAGACTCAAGAATTTCTAAGCAACATTCTCACACCAACTAAAATATGATTTGTTCTGCAAGTATGTTTTCTTCAATTTTACCTGAAGCTAACTCGTCCAACGAAGCGGCTTTCCTCACGTCCCCGTCGACCTTCGCCATGAAAATGCTGTCGGTGGGCAGCATGTACTTCGTTCTCTTCGCAATCTGCTTTCCTGCTCTCTTCGCTCCCTTTCCGAGGGTCTTGCTCAGGGCCCTGTTAGGCAGGGAAAATCTCATTACTAACATGGGCAGGGTAAAGTAATGGAGGTTGATGAAGGTTAGACATCCAGGTTATAAGATACGCCAAATAGCAGTTACTCAGGCAACTGGATATCATTTTGGAAACAGTCAGTCGTTTCAAGTAGCATCCACTACTTTTGGTCAGTGACACAAATTCCCAAATCCTATCTAGTTGCTTGAGTAACTGCTATTTGGCGTAAAGCAAGGGAACAGTGTAAGTAGCCCTCACCAGATTGCAGTAAGGATGATAGTGGTTCTTTTATGGTTAGTAATCAAACATAGAGAAAAGGACGAGGATAATATATGCATCCCCATCACCACTTATGGCAGACAAAGTAATAGAGGATACCCTGAAATGTATGTTGCCCTTCGTAAACCTACCTACAAAAGCACAGGAAATTTCCCTTTTGTTGTTAAAAACTATGATTAACTTAACGAATAAATTTGTTTGCTTCAAGAGGCCAGCATATTTGCATCATTATTTACTGTTAATTGCCAAAGCCAGCCATTAAACCTCATTAGCACGAACTAATATAGCTGCAAATTAGTACTATTTGACAAAGTTTTATGGTAATTAACGAAAATAAAGGGTGGTAAAAAGAGGTGAATGAAAAATATATCATCATTGTGTTTTTATCCCATCTAGTGGGGAGAATGGACTTTACGAGAGCCAATTTGTGCAATTTTCTCACCTGCTGTGCTGACCAATCCTTTTGTAGTGATGTAAATAAAAATCAGAAATTGAAAGAAAAACATGTTTATCATTTAACACCATGGATGCACAAAAAGACAAAAAAGTGACTTCAATCAAAGTGCCAAGGAAGGTAAAATTAGAACAGGAAAAGGTTAAAATCAAGTGAAAGAATCTTCTGAAGAAATCTGCATCTAAACATAAAGCATCTTCTCTCTTACTATAAGTGGACAATTTTCCTTTACAAATTAATTTCAAAGAAAACTTAGGGGTTTCCATAATGTTGCTAGTTTAAATCGTAGCTGCCGTCACATTGTTTTGCTGTTGAACATTGTTTTTACTTGATAAAAAGACTGAAATACGTATGACTGGGTCAGAGGAAGGCATCATGACAATAACTAACTATTCAGCACCAAGGACAGATAGAAAGTGACAATCTGTGAGAATTGCAATCACAAAATTTGAGGTCTTGAGAAAGTTTTCCTTCAAAAGTGAATTTTCCTTTCACAGTCTATTCAGTTCACACTGTTAACCCTCTTTCTGCTTATAAGTAGCTTTTTGCCATCAAATCTGCTTTATTTATCGGGTAAGGTAGCAGGGAGAAGGTTAAGAAAATTACAGTTTTCTGGATTAGCAAAAGAGCCTAATGCTATTAAAAAGTGCCTGTAATATTTTGCTGCTCCATTGCTTCTGTTACACCCAGCCAGCCACCTACTATTTGTTTGTTTGTTTGTTTGTTATACATTCTCCTACCTCCAGTCTTTAGTGCCATACATGGATCGCCTGCCTGGCATCGCATCTATCTCTCTGGAAGTGTCATGCAATACTGGAGATGTTAAGATGTCCACAAACAGAAAATAACAAAAAAATGCCCCACCCGAGTAACTTCTAAACCGAGGGAAAGGTTTTTATTGTATCTATGCCCACATAGACGACCTAGAGCCACATGGAAGCCACCCAACTTTAAGACCATAGTATTTGTACACCCATCCGTTGGATACAGGGCTCTAGCCAGCACCTGTCATATCATCATTTGACAGAATTTTGCTGCATATGATCAAAAAACTTGAAGACCCTTCTGTCAACCTTCTATCAAAAATTGGTGGGAAAAGATTTACAAATATTTAGAATAAAATGATAGGAAACTGTTGGAAAAGAAATGATTCTCTATTTAGGCTCTTTCTGTCAATGGGACTTGGGCAAAAATTCAAGCTGGCTAGAGGCCTGGTTGAACAAGTACTAACAGTTTTAATTATCTTTAATGAGATGCTGGCATACAAGGAGAGGCCCCTTGCTTCCTACCCTACAGCTGCCACCTGTACACAGGGATGCCATCAGGGCTTTTAACTGGTAAATTGGGCAGATTTTGATTGTTAAAAAAAATATGAAAGCCAAAATGCACACTTCTTCATGCCAATTTTCGAGATTACTATCAATTCCTTTACTTTCACAGAAGTTTATGTTGGCATAGAAAATAGGTTTTCGCTGTGTTTTGAAAATTAGCGGCTGAACAAATTCTGACGTAAAGTAGTCAAAGAGACACATTCATAGTCTCATAACATCACAGTGGAGAAGTCACTATGTACACAGCAAAAATAAAACCGCAGCAAAAGTTTGAAGATTTACAATAAAATCTAGCTAGCAGCCTTTAGTTTGTCCATCCAAACGGAGGTGGAAGGTAGAGTTTCTAACTGATGGCATCCCTGCTTTTGCTCTACGAATCCCAAGGTCGATTCAGGTCATGGTCAATAGAATCTGACCTTTCCGAACTTGCCCGTGGCATAAAGGGGCTGGCGGTAGCGCCTGTGTAGTCATCTTCGTCTATTACTGCCCTGCTCAGAAAGGTACAATCCTCAAAACGGGTGATTTCCAGTAACATTCCCCTTCCTTAGGGGAATCACACTGAAAACCAACTCTCTGGAACTACTAAACTCGTGAACAAGCAAGATGTCAATGTTCAGTAATCATTGCCAGTTGTAAGACTTAGTATATGCACTTAAACACTTACCTGACCATTCCACACAAAGCAAAGCGCAAAAAAAAAGACAAAACAAAAGCACAAAGAAGGTTTGAAGGTAAAATATAAACAGTACAGAAATGTTACACACAAAGACAAGTACAAGTACGTGAACAAGAATAGTTTTCACATGAACTCAGTTAAATTGTTGAGTACTGATAATGATGACTACAAATATGCATTTAAATATGTAAATGAAAAACTGTGTTCAATCTAAACAACAATAACATTATTACTAGAAATCTAATTCTTCTCCCTGATCCAATTTTTCTGTTTGAGGAGATTTATATCTTTTCCCTTTTGTGGAGTCAAAAGGGCTTTCAAGCATGGACTTCCAAAGTTTCTTCTTACTTCAGTGTTTCATTCTTCTCTGAGAAAGACTGGAGAACTGGTCAGGTATTTGGTGAGTCCAAATTTTGCGTTGAAAGAAAGTTTAATCATTTCCAATAATTTTTGCTTGTGTCAAAGAACTTTCAAATGGCTTATCAATGAAGCTATTCATGGAACTACAGTCAAACCTGCCTAGGCGACCACCTTTTCAACGCGACCACCTGGCCATGGCGACCGCTTTTTCTCGGTCCCGAAAATTTTCCCCGTAGGCACAAGCATTAAGCTGCCTGCCCAAGGCGACCACCTGTCCAACGCGACCGCGACCGCCACGAATTGGCACCGCACAGAGCACAATCCCTGCCCATGGCGGCCGCCTAATTTTCAAGCGTGTGGTGACATCGGATCATTTTTCTGTCGGATTTCACCGTTCCGTTTTCATCTTGAGTTGTCAGATCGAAAACTTTTGGACCCTTTTATCCAGCGGTCGGCGCCCCAAAAAAGGCTGGGGCCAGCAGGTGTTATCTAGGGATTTGTCTTAGGCCTTAAAACATCCATTTACGTACTGTATTTGAAAACCTCGACCTGGAAACATGTGAGTGGAATCCTCTTCATGGCGACCACCTGTCCATCGCGACCGTTTTTGCTCGGTCCGCCGGGTGGTCGCCTTGGGCAGGTTTGACTGTACACAATTTCCACTTACTGCTGAATCAGTGTTGCATTCTTCTTCTTGTGTTGAAAGTTTTAGCGTGTTCCATAACTTTTGGTCAAAATACCTTCACTTTCAGATCACTTGATGAAGCTATTCACTGAGTGATGTTTGTACTCACTTGTGTTGCGTTCTTCTCATGCCAAAAACCTGATGACTCTTGGGTTTTTTTTCCCGGAATCGAAAAGTTTGTACTTACTTCAGTGTGGCGTTCTTCTCCTTGTGCTTCTGTATCATGGTAAAGCTTGAGTAGGATAGATTCCAGGCTACCTGATGAAGCTATTCTCAGAACTACAAAGTTTGTACTTACTTCAGTGTGGCGTTCTTCTCCTTGTGCTTCTGTATCATGGTGCGGGGCCCCACGTGGTGTCTGGACAGGGCGAACATCTCCTGCACGCTGACCGGGAAGCGCAGACGGTTTATCAGCTTACGGAACGTCTCGATGTCCTCCGACGTGACCTCCTCGTCAAACGCCAACTTCACCAACTGTGGGGAAAACATTCAAGAATAAGTTTCATAAGGTTGCACTGACGATGATCTTCGAGAGGCCAACCAGACTGCCCGTCAGTGGATACAGCAGTGGAGCGATATGATGATGATCAGGTTGGAAAATCACTGGATTGTTGGACCAAAGTTTTTCATTCTAATCATGTTTCCCTAGTAGTAGTAGTAGTAGTAGTCCACTGTTTTCTGCTGCTGCAGTAGTTGAAACATCCTGCAGCCGCATTTAGTCTTCCTTCAGTCCCTTCCACTTTGTCCGATTTTAACATGTTTCCCTACAGGATATTAAAGTTCTTTGTACTCAGCCAGAGAGTTTGACTACCTAGGCAACGTTTTGGTGAACTTCTGTCACCT
Source organism: Branchiostoma lanceolatum (assembly GCA_035149815.1). Lineage (NCBI taxonomy): Eukaryota > Metazoa > Chordata > Leptocardii > Amphioxiformes > Branchiostomatidae > Branchiostoma > Branchiostoma lanceolatum. Next base: position 3,092,808 of record CM068868.1, on the reverse strand, counting down.
TACTCAGGGGGAGACTAGGGAGGCTGTGTTGATACAAAAAATCTACTCCCGTCATGAACAGTGAGTCCAATTTTGGGTTGGAAGAAAGTTTTATTGTTTTTCATAACTTTTGGTTGAGCCAGAAGAACTTTAAGTTAGCTTTCAGATGACTTGATGAAGCTACTTGCGGTGATACAACTTCACCAACTGAGGGGAAAGACATGTATGATCGGAATTAAGGGCACTGTAGACAGAGGTAGACATACTATAGTTGTAATTACAGAACTATCAGCCTGATAAGTCACCCAAGCAAGATACTAATCAAAGTGATCTTGGAGAGGTTAAGACAAAAGCATAAGAGCTTCCGGCAGAAGAACAAGCCGGCTTCTATTTGTCGTAAATCAGTGAGATTATAATGAAATATCTGCTTCCTCCGGGTTTGGGGAGTGTCGTTTTAAAGCGTTCTATTCTTAATGGAAGTGCACGACGACATGACAAAATCCCCCGAAGAGGAAATCAGGTTCTGTGGTTCAAATTCGTCTATTGCATGGGTGTAGCTAACCTGGAATGTACAGGCTCGGAGCTGCAGACCCTCGGACAGCCACTCGTTGATGTGGGACAGGTATTGCACGTTTATCTTCTTCTCTCTTGTCAGGGACGCCACTGGGAAGGACCTCACCACTATCTGCTCTGACGCTGTAAATGTACAGAACAGAATGGAATTTTGAACATCAAACTTTGATTTCCTGTATAAATTTAACTGGAGAAAGTCCTCCTACGTATACTGGGTCATATGGGATGGTGTTAAGTTTTCTATCCTTTTTGGTGTCAGATAGCAACCAAGTATGGGGAGAAAAGAGATTAGCATCTTTCTGTAACTTTTTCTTTTCTTTTTCCCTTTGACGAAATCCACTCCCTCAAAAAAGCATATAATTTTGGAAGACCTTAAAGAGATATCAATGAATACAAATTTTTGCGTCATTTTTTTTGTTAATCATTTGTAAATTGTAGTTGTGTCATTTTTTTTGTAAATCTAGAGAAAAACAAGATTCTTTCTGTGATGCAGTACAAAAGAAACTAACTGAGAGAATCTTTACCGTGGCAGATAAAGGACTAATCCAGAGGATCGCAGGGTATCCCCTTGAAGATGGTCCTGTATGTGGTGAGGAACACGGCCTCCTCTAGCTTCTAATTCTATATAACCTTCTCCCTGCTGCTTAACTGTAACCAATAGGGAATTGGGTGCCAAACAGCTTCTTCAGTGTGCTAAGGGTTAACAAACTAACCTAGAGGGTCACAGGGTATCCCCTTGAAGATGGTCCTGTACGTGGTGAGGAACACGGCCCCCTCGGCCGGCAGCAGGGCGGGGCCTCCCATGGACCCTCCTGTCCCCTCCTCGCGTCCGTCCGGGATCAGGTACGACCGCAAACCTTCCATCACGATGTCCTCTCCCGGCAGCAACTCCGGTCTCAGGATCTTTGGCTGCATGAGAAAAACAGTATGCCTCATTTCAAAACTTTTGTTTCTTGTTTAATTATCACAAAGTAACAACTTGATGGCCACTAAAAGGTTACAGGTCAAAAATAAATGAAATTATAGCATCTCTTCTCCCTAATTCAATCTTGACTAATTTGTGAGGACTAGCTGACACAGTGAGAGAAGGGGTTGGAAAGTCTTTCCCAAAGAGTAACTTTTCAGCCTGCAGGAAAGAAAAATATCCTCAGGGCTTTTTAGTGCTTAGTCTTTCTTTCGCACCAACAACAGTGTCAATTTTCTCAGTCATACCAGACGATCTAGAATTGGAAAAAAACAGTAAAGTTTTAAACCAGTAACAACTTTTATCATGAAACAAATATATAATTGTTCACTTTCCAGACCTACCTTCTGTATAGGCGGAAGCCTCTTGCTCTCTCTGCAGACCTGTTCCATGGAGTCTACATGCATTGCTGTAACACCTGCAGGAGGAAAAACAAAGAAATATCAGTCTGGTTTGTCATTCGTGTCTGCTCAATGAATACAAAAAAGTACATGTCCTGCTTTAAAACACAGGGGTTGGTTGGCCACCAAAATTGAGGAAGCTGAAATTGGCAAGCTGAAAGAACATGAAACAGAAAAAGGCGCCCTTAGCTGCATGTATGCCAATACTTCTTTGTGACACTTCTAGCGCCACAGACAAAAATGCCAGAACTTGGGATGTATGGCAACTCTACATTGTGTGAATTGAGAATTGTAGAACCACAGACAGACAGAAAAACAAACAAATAGGGAGTAACTTCACTCCTATGAGGTGATGTAAAGAAAAACACTAATCCACATCACCGCAAAGGTATCACCAAAAGGAAAGCTAGAGACCAAAAGTTAACAGAATCTGATCATGCATGCTTGTAACAATCTTCTGTAAGGGACAAATGGAAGATTTCAAATGACAAACATGTCCCGTACCTGGTACCATTGCGTGTAGAGCCTTGATGTGATCTGGAGTCACTCCACTCTCTGTGCAAACCTTGTCCACGAACCTGGTGATGAACCGACACACGCTTCCTGTCATGTCCGAATCCTCCTCTCCGTACTGCGCACTCTCCGCATCGAAACTGTCACTGCCTCCAATACTGAAACACAAAGGCATCAAAAGTGTCACAGTGACTGCTTCCAATACTGCAAAACAAAGGCATCAAAACTGTCACTGCCTCCATTACTGGAAAACAAAGACATCAATACTGTCACTGCCTCCAATACTGGAAAACAAAGACAGGCAAGCATAAGAAGTTATCAATCAGATATTAGACTTGTATTAAAAGAACCAGTTACAGCCAAACTGCCTGGCAGGTCATAATAAGAGGAGGACAGCACATGATCATATCCAACATCTAACATTAATTTTAGGCCCAAAGCTCAATCTATGAGGAATTGTGTTCCTAAATACCGTACAGCTAACGAGGAAGGAATCAATTTGTCACAAAGGATTTTGCGGCGATAAAAAATACACCCCTCGAGCCCATTGAATAGAGGCCCCACCAAACGTATCAAAAAGAATAGAAAGTCCTCCCAGTATGAGTGGATAAAATAAATCTGTCTGGATATGCAGCTTGTAGTTGTACTGTTCAGTACCAACCTGGTGTGTATGCAATACAAACAAACAAACTAATAAACTAGTGTTAACTAACTGACCTGCTTGTGACGTTGCTATTGCTGCCACTCTCCGGTTCGTTGCCCATATTGGCACGTATGCCCTTACTGGTGTCCAGGGGAACCAGCATGAACACCATCCTGTTGGCGTAGTGGATGGCCTGACTGTACACCGTGCTCTCCTCATTGTTAACTAGCTCCTGCTGGTCGTCTTTGGACCGATGGGGCCATAATCTCAACTGTATGTGGGGACAACAACAATACATCTGATTCAGTATCTGCAACTGTGTTCATCAACCTGTTTAACTGTCCTTCCACCTAACACATGTACATGTACACAAGCTCCTGCTGGTCGTATTTGGACCGATGGGGCCATAATCTCAACTGTGGGGACAGCAATAATACATCTGATTCAGTTTTTTATCAGCGTGTGCTTGAACCACCCTTCAGTGTAACGCACCAGCTCTTGTTGGTCGTTCGACAGATAAGGCCATAATCTCAACTGTGGGGATAAAAACACGTCAATATCTGTAGCAGTGTCATCAACCTGTTTAACTGTCCTTCCACCTAACACATGTACATGTACATGTACACAAGCTCCTTGTGGTCTTCTTTGGACCGATGGGGCCATAATCTCAACTGTACGTGGGGACAACAACAATGCATCTGATTCAGTATCTGTAGCAGCGTTCATCAACCTGTGTTACTGTCCTTCCATCTAACACATGTACACTGGCTCCTGCTGGTCGTCTTTGGACCGATGGGGCCATAATCTCAACTGCACGTGGGTACAACAACAATACATCTGATTCAGTATCTGTAACTGTGTTCATCAACCTGTGTTACTGTCCTTCCATCTAACACATGTACACTGGCTCCTGTTGGTTATCTTTGGACCGATGGGGCCATAATCTCAACTGTACGTGGGGACAACAACAACACATCAGTATCTGTAACAGTGTTTATCAACCTGTGTACTAGTAATTGATCTTTCACCTAACACATGAACATGTACACAGGCTCCTGTTGACCGATGGGGCCATAATCTCAACTGTACATGGGGACAACAACACATCAGTATCTGTATATACTCACTCACTCACTCACTCACTCACTCACTCACTCACTCACTCACTCACTCACTCACTCACTCACTCACTCACTCACTCATCCTCGCCGCTTTTACTGGACTGTGGCATGTTGGCGACCTTCCTGCGACCGACCTAAATTGGATTTGTGTTACCTTTGACTTTAAAATGGAAATATCATGCAAAATGTACAAGAGTATGGCTAAAAAGGCACAAAACACAGAAAGTGTAAAAAGATTTTTCTATCTATAATTTGTTCCTGTCAAATCGCTTGGTTCCAGCGAGGTCGCCAACAATGCCAACAATTGTTTATTGAGACTTTTGTCCCTGACTGACCTGTTCTGCTGCAATGTCAAGGGCAGACTTTTCCTGCGACCTATTGACCTCTGCCCTCCTTCTCATACCCGGGCTGGATGGCACCTCTAGTTCATGGGAATCCTACAGGAGAAAAAAATGGCAATATTGCATAACAGGAGATGTATACTCCTGTCCAGAGGCAGAGCCACTAACTTCTAGACAACCCGTGTTTCCCAGAAAATGGAGACAATGGTGAACTATAGGTGTCTGTATTGAGAAATTTCAGTTCAATACCACAAAATGTTAAACTCTAAAAGAAAACTATTCTACTGTCACTTTGTATGCCTTTGTATTTTTCAATTCTGATGTGTAAATATGGATGTGTAGACCACAAGAAGAATAGCCTCTTATGAGGCTAGAATAGCCTCTTATCAGGTTAGTTGTGGATCTAGATAAAACTCAAACTCAAGAATAACGGCTCTTAGTGGCAGACCTTAAACAAGACAACACAGATTTATTTCCCCCTGGACATGTACCAGAATGTATTACTGTGACCGTCTACCATGAGAGACATACAGCCAAGTCTGCCCAACTAGTGCCAATAGCTCTTACAAAGAGGCCTTTAGATATTCAGAAGTTGGTATACTTGTAGAAGTAGTAGTAGTAGTTAGTCTGTTATACTTTTAATTCATCTATCTACCAGTTTGGCTGCCCAAATAGCCAATGGTTATCATAGTTATATCTACTAGTACATGAACATGTACATACAGGTACAGTGTACACTGTACTTGGAGTACAGACTGTCATTTACGGTAGCTTTACTTCACGCAGTTCTAATATAACCATAGTTTCATGCTAATATGAACTCCATGAACATGCTGACCTTGGCAATGGTGGTTTCTAATGGATACTTTAAAACAACACCCCGGCCCACCTTGGCAATGGTGGTTTCTAATGGATACTTTAAAACAGCACCCCAGCCCACCTTGGCACTGCCGTTCCTGTCCGGCTGGTGGTACAGTTCCTTGATGTGCTGCTGGACGTCTGTGTAGAAGGAGGCCTCCCAGAACTGCAGGTTGGCCCAGACGGGATGGTCCTGAACCAGCGTGTACGCAAACTGCATCACCCCGGGGGCCAGTTTCTGGGGAAAAGATGTTTCAAACAGTTTAATGTAATGTTTGGGTGGACGTATGGCTAAACTATATTCAATCCATATCAGCAACATCTTTAGGAGACCCCAAATACTGAACCAGTGTGTTTGCAAACTGCATCAGTTTGTGGGGAAAGGTAACGTGTCTAACAGATTAGTCCAATGCTTGAGAGGAAAGACGGCCGCATAATTGTTTATAAATGGCATCCTCTGGAGATAGCAAATCTAATGTGGGAGTAAGAAATATGGCATTCAGTATGAATTGAAAAAAATATTGTTTGTAATAAAAAGTGGCCTTGCTGACAATTCCAACATACTGGTAATGATGGCTACAGCAAAATCTCAATCTCAGACTGTTTTCTTTTTTCCTTCAAAAAAAGGGCAAAACATGGTTATCAATACAAATCCCATAACTTTTTGGTTTGTGACATCTTCTTGCTGGCCCACATCACTACCAGCGCCACCCATATGCATCTTGTCAAGATGCCTGGTTCGCTTGAACTTAAGTCATCATATAGCTAGATGTCGTCGACCTATCAGAATGGATGGCTCCACTTATAGGTTCTTCTTTTCCTATATAAACCCGGTTTTGCAGGTCTGTAATCTTCATATAAACCCTGTATTCAAATTTTCAACAGCGGCGCAACTGGCACACTTGAAATGCATTCTAAACATTCTATGGAAGCCTGTGAACGTTTTTGCGACACTTGCACAGTAACGTTACTACTAACTACTAGCATGACAGGGACAATGGCTATATGATAATAACGTTAATGACCGGCTTTCCTTCGGTCTATGTGGTGTGATAAGGCATGGTCGTTCCTATAACCACCTCATAAACTTATAGGAACGACCATGCCTTAGTATACACCTCAGGGAGGGTCATTAACCCTATACTGTCAGCCTCACCCTGCAGAAGGCGCAGACGAGCGGCAGCAGGCCTGCGGCCACGCCGTGCTCGTCCATGCTGGAGCAGTCCTGCAGGGCGCAGTTGATGAGCCGCACCACCATGTCGAACTGGTGGTTCTCCAGCACGACCCTGTTCTGCTGCATGTGCAGGCTCAGCTCATCACACAGCGCCAGCCGCGTCACTTTGCTCTTCAGACCGCGTAAAACTGCAGGAAACGACTGGAATATAGAAGGGAAATAAGTCTTAAAAAACACCCAATTTTGTTTAGAGTTTAGAAAAGTAACCCAAAAAAGGGCCAGCCGTGTCACTTTGCTCTTCAGACCGCGTAAAACTGCAGGAAACGACTGGAATAAAGGGGGAAAATGTGTCAAAAACACCAAATCTTAAAAAAGAAAGAAAAAGACAGCGCCAGCCGCGTCACTTTACTCTTCAGACCGCGTAAAACTGCAGGAAACGACTGGAATAAAGGGGGAAAATGTGTCAAAAAACACCAAATCTTAAAAAAGAAACAAAAAGACAGGGCCAGCCGCGTCACTTTACTCTTCAGACCGCGTAAAACTGCAGGAAACGACTGGAATGAAGGGGAAAAATGTGACAAAAACACCTAATTTTGTTCAAAGTTTAAAAAGTAACCAAAGAAACTGCCACAAATGACTAAAATGAATTAAAAATTGGGGAAAAGTAACCACAAATATTTCTATCAAGAAACCTCCAATAGTTTAGAAAGTCACCAAACATCAATATGAATACAATATCGTTTTCTTGATTTGGCTTTCTTTTTCACTTCATTTTCCATTTCCGTATAAAGCGATAATCCTGCTAAAAAGTTTGAACAAACCATTTCTATCAAATACGCAACATGCACATAATATGACAATGGAATACAAATATTACATTGCTTATTCTATTGCAATTCAGAATACAGTTATGATGCTTAAATAATTCAAAATCTAAAAGAAGAACCAACCTTCTTTGCTTCTTGTATTTTGTTGTCAAAGATGTAGTTGATGCAGTTTCTCATGACCTCTAACCTCCGGGCACTGCTGTTCAGGCCGGCGTACTTGTCCCTCCTGTTCTCTCCACATGGCACAATCCTGCAACAGGAACATAAATTCATGGAAGTTCACTTACAACTCTATTCGCAGCATGATGAAATTAGAGAGTTTGCAGCTTCAACAGTAACTGTACAAAATGTAGCTGCAGCAATCCAACGGAAATGTTTATTTGGAGGTGTGATCAGTTCGCAATGGAGAAAAAAACAGAAAATTAATTCTTTTCAGAGAACTACAATGTATGATTGATAGAGCAGAACTTGTTATCACCAAGAACAGTTGGGGCACCCGCAATAGATAGCTTTAAACAATGCTTGCAACTAGATGTGTAAAGATTATCTATTTTGACTTATTAATTATGATTGTGCTGAATATAATCTTAGTAAGGTTTGTTTTGTACTCTTAAACCGTGACTCCTCCCCCTCCACTTCGACCTTGTTGAAAAACGGCCATGTGGCCGAACAAGCATTCGAAAGAAAATAAGGCTTTTGATTTTTTTTATAGGTGTGGTAGCAGGTCGTATAGTATAACCAGCTGCTGCTGCACCGCATGCCTACGAAGCCGGTGTACATGTGTTCCGCCGAAGGGCGGTTATACGGACTATACAGATACAGAAGCTGGTGTGTTACGCTGAAGGGTGGTTATACTGGCCATACAGATACTGAAAGTTAAAACTACCCTGACCCCAAAAACAACCCCGTACTCTACCTTGGTTGCTGTACTCTGAGTGACGTCATCTTGGGCGCTGTGAGCGCTCTCTTGGCCTGGGCGTCCTCGATGACCTGCTGCACGAGAAACTCGCTCAGGACGGGGAACTGTGGCTGGGGCAGCCGTGAGTGGGCCGCCTCCGATGCTTTGGGGATCTTCTCTACGTACGGCTGCGGACTGGGGTTCTCCTGGGGAAAGAAATGGCAAGTTTTTGTCAGTGGGAAAAGGTAAACACCAATTACTGCAGCAGTGTTTGAATGGCTTATGGTACTGGCAATACGTTTCAAAACCGGGGCCCGGCCGGGCTGGTTGTGGGCATGGATAATAAAGGTGTGTATTCATATATCAAGAAAAAAATAAAGATGTGACCGTATAAAAGCTCAAAAACAAATTAAAGATATACACAAATCAGCCTTAATATGACTACATTTTTGTGTGTTTTGTTGTCTTTTATATCCTATTTTTTGTTCCGGCAAACTGACCGGCCAGATACTGGTTTGGAAACGTGACCCTAGCGTTACAGAGGTAAGCTTGTTAATATGTGAAATGCAAGTCAATGAAGGTCTCTGTTATGCTTATTAGTGGTGATGAACTTGTCTGTTAAAATATCTGCCTTGGAGGGATGGAAACATGCCTGATGAGACCAACAGCCTCTCCCTCCTGGATATCTATTCATATTAAGCAATGCTAGCAGAAAGGCAACATGGATAGAAGCATCATACTCAAAACACACATGACACTGTTAACAGACACACACAGGGGGTTATAAACGTGCAGTTTTACTCTTTTCTTGCCAAGTTATGCAGCAACTGATTAGCAACTGTACTGCAAGAAAACAATGGTCGATGTAAGCATTAACGTTCTCCAAAGTGGAATAGTGTTTAAAAAGACTTAAACATTAAGCTCTGTAGATTATTTGCTCTGTCACTTGGAACATATAGACACATTAGAAAGTGTCACAGGGTTCACAGATCCATGTTTATGGTAGCATAGCTGAACACAGCATGACAGAGTCAGTTGATGGGCCATTGCGCTGCAGATGAAGTTTATTTTCTGACCACGCTTTGAACTTCGAAGTAAGTTTGATTATTGATGATTGTTAAAGTCAGCTGAACACAATGGTTAGAACTGGGATTGCAGAACTGTGATAAAAAAAAACTCCATAGACCTCTATGTAATTTGAAAATTTCTGATAAGTTCTACTAAATGTAGTTACTATTATTATAATAGCATAAAATTTTAAGTCCAAGTTATTATGACTTTATCTTTCTGGATGCTGACAGCAGGGCAGTATTATCAGCCAACCATGCAAAATTTACACATTTTCAATATATGAGATTACCTACTCGAATAGTTAGAATTTATTGAAAACACTGCAGACACTGAATAAAGGATAAAGAAACATTTTCAAAAGGTTTGCCATGCCACAGCAGTTTATCATGGGGTCAAAGGCCAGATAACATGGGGTCAAAGGCCAACTTACTCCATGAATCCAGCTGGAGGGCGTGGCCCCACGGCACTCCTTGTTTGGTCATGGCAAAACCACACATAGAAACAGCAAAACATCAGACATATGTCATCAGGAAGTTTTAAGTTTCCATAAAATTGTAGAATAGAAAATTTATTCTGGTTTCAAAATGAGAAGCTCTCTTTTATAACGATTTAAGAAGTTTATTGAACAATAAAAACAAGCCAATAATTTTCAATAGATATGAAACTGAAGGAATAGTCAACATATAGAAGAGGTAACTACTCCAAAATACTCATAACTTCTGTTTTGCAGTTGGGGTTTAATAAATTACCATTGTTGTCTAGATTATCCAGGAAATTTGGAGCCCATAAAAAGAGATCTAAAAAAAAGGCATGTTCAATCCTATATTTGCCTAACTTCTATAAAATTCTGCTTCTGAAAATTAAAGTAGTCTTTTACCCCATGACCATGAGCAATCATTGCCAAGAACACCACCTAAACGGAGCTGATGAATTTGTTCAATATCAACGTTTAAAAAACAATTCTGCTTCTAAAAAGTAGTCTTTTACCCCATGACCATGAGCAATCATTGCCAACTACAACAGCGCAACCACTATAAACAGCAGACTTGCATGTTGGACTCACGTTGAGGTACAGCTGCCTGGCCAGCTCGTGGACGTTCTTCATCACCCGCTTGTTGTCTACACCCTCGTCTCGCACAACCGTGTGAATCCCGGAAATAAGCTGGTGGGATAATTAAAGAGACATAAACAAGGATACAATGCCCGTGAATGTATATAAGCTTCATCAGACTGATAAGTCACTGGATAAGAAAGTTCTTTTTACACAACCAGGAGTTTTTTCCTAGCTGACATTTCCTGATCATCTGTCCCATTCCTCGTGGCAACACTGACATGTTCTACTGCGCACTGCAGCTAGGTGTTGCTGCTGCAGTATGAAGGCTACAATGCATTTAGCAACTTTCATGTAACATAATGATTGCAATTATGATAACACTAATAACTGCATTTCCATTATAAGCTGTAATATTGAATTTCAAATGACATGTTTCATACTTTCAGCCAGGAATACTTTAACATCCTTTTCCTCTGAGTTTTTCTTTTGCTTCCTTTTTCGGGAAAGATGGACGGGTCCTGGAGACAGAACTGTTCAAAAACAACAGCAGATTTGGAATAGCACGTTTTTTACCTCGTCGAAGATGTCACATGGTCTGTAGGGCGGCCCTCTCTCGTGCACGAATGGTCGAAACGACATCCCATCAAGCACCTTGGTGAGAAAATCATCGTCGATCAGCCCTCGTTGGGACAGGAAAGTGGCCTGGTGGGGGAAAAGAGAGGAACATTTTTGTTATCTGTAAATAGTCTCAACAGGTTGGTAAATCAGTGCAGCAGTTTCGTTGGTACACAACCCTGTATTTTTCTCTGCCAGTATTTTGGTAGCTGCTCTGGTGCATTCATGTAAATTTGTCCACTAAATGGCAATCTGTGAGCGACTGTTGAATGATCAAAATTGGATTTGTGTGAAACTATTAGTCTTGATTTCATAACTGGGATGTGATGCACGGGGTAAAAGTATGATTTAAAAGACAACAATACACATAAAATATACAAAAATCTGTTAAGCTATCTGTTAAATGTTTGGTCGCTTAGCAGTTGCTTAGTGGTTGTAGCCTCTAGAGGAAAGGGGGAGGTCATCACCATCTTTGTCACGAATACTAGCAAATGACACCAATAGGGGCAAAGTAGGAGATGATGCCCAGACTTGGACGGGCAGGCCTTCAACCTGGCTAGGAAAGACCCAACTGTGGGAGACATCACTACTGAGTCGGGCAGGTCACTACAATAGGAGGATGGTGAGGGGGGTCTATCTGTTGTCTAATGTCAATTTGATCACATCTACAGTTTAGTGTAGGTACTCCCTCTACCTTATGGAATGTGATGACTGGTTCGGGGTGGATCCTGATGAGTGTGAGGCAGCCTCGGTACAGTGTAGGTACAGTGTAGGTATCCCTAGCGAACCTTAGGCTGATTGTGGACCATGGCCCTCCGTATTCCTAAAGTGAGTCTTGTGAGCTTAAGATGGACTCACTCTGGGAGGAGAGCTTAATGACCATGACTGAACTGCTCCACCCTTGGACTCACTTGAGACCCATCAGAGCTGTCACCCAGCTCCCAAGCCCAGAGTCTGGCCAGGGAGTTCCCTTGTGGGTAGCTGGAGTTGTGTCTGCATTAGTTATGCCAGATTTACCGTGTAATTGAGATCACCAGCTCCAGCCACATAGGCTGTTTACACCATGATTGATGGTTCAGTGCATTGTATTCTTCCAAAACTCACAAACACCAGTTGTTGTTTTTTACAGCGGTGAATTTCTTACCACTTATTACATTGTCGTACATGTACTGTACCTAACTAACTAAGTTTTAGTTTCCAAGTTACACAATCTCTCCCTGTCAGTGGGATGACCTCTGGGAGGGCTGCTTTCTTAGTCGATAATCAGGCTGTCTATTAATCACCATGGTCTATCTGCTGTCCTCATCAGGTCAAGTGCAACATCTATGTCCCCCTAAAGACAAACTATAATGGATACTTGACAGTGGCATAGTACTATCATTGCAAGTCTGACTCAGTCCTTGTGAATATTAACTAATGCAGACACAACTCCAGCTACCCACAAGGGAACTCCCTGGCCAGACTCTGGGCTTGGGAGCTCTGATGGGTCTCAAGTGAGTCCAAGGGTGGAGCAGTTCAGTGGTGGTCATTAAGCTCTCCTCCCAGAGTGATTCCATCTTAAGTTCACAGAACTTTAGGAGCTATTGAGGATCAACATGTGGTCCTCCCATCACTGACAGTAGAGTGTAGTTATCAATGACCCATCAATGACCTTCTTCTTGAAGCACTGTGTAATTGGATACCCTTCCAAACCTATAATATGGGCAATACATAACTAATCTCCAATCTGATCTGCGCTGGTGCAAAAATCGTATAAGCTAGAGAAGGTCCGTCAGGCACTGATAGGACTTGTTTGTCCACTCATCTCTAAAAGACAGTGTTTATCAGAACCCACAACTCCCCAATTACAAGGTTCATCTGGCAGCACTTACTAAAACAAACAACAGCACTCTTATGCCACAGGGGGGCATCCTGTATCTAGCTGGCAGCTCCTTGTGTTTCTATGGGCGGAGAAGTTGGATATGTTTCCATTGGGTTTCTGATGACTTTCCTTCAGTGACACATTGGAAACATGTTCCAGTATGTTTCTACTATGTGAATGAGGTTTAGAAGGGTGTAACAAATCTAACTGGTGGGGCCTAAGGCTGAATCTGAAGAAAAAGGGTTTAAGCAGTTAGCAGTAGGCTTGACTGATGAGTTATGACAAGGAGAGTGGGTGGGCTGTTTGACCTTTAAGTCACCTTTCTTTGCGGCATGTATACCCTAGTCCTGTGCTGTGGTCATCATGCATATTCATTATGGTGCCAGATAGAATTCAAAACATTCGATAGCTTTGTCCTATATAATATACACCAGTATAATATACTATAACACACACTGGAATGTGCATTTCCCTTCTTGTTGTTTCTGAAAGGCTAGCACATATTGTAAGTTCAGCATGTACTCTCTACAGCTCTTATTACTTTTAAGTGGAAATGATGACATTGAACAAATTACCAGGATTGAAATCATTTACTGTTTAAAAGAGCTCCATTAGTGACAGTACTTATAATTGGATACAACACCTTCATTAAAAACCATTACTTCTAATATCTAAATGGATGAATAGCCATGTCATTTAACTTATTTTTTTTCAAAATGAACATTCTCTACTTATTCCGTCTAAAGTGTTAATTGTTGATATCAAAATAGCAATGAATGTACTGTCAAACTTGTCTAAGGCCCACTTTAGACTAACGACGGTATACTGTCATTGTGAGCGACGGTTCTCTTTAGACACAGGGCCAGGAAATATCAAGGTCACCCGCGGACTCCAGGATTCCTTTGAGGTGCGAGTGTGACACACAGTGACCTGTTATGCACAAAGCTTTAACTGTTTGCAACCACTGTTGCCCTGTAGATGAGACGCCGATGACATGGACAACAAAGGAAGATATTGAGGCCTAAAAAAAGATAGGCAATAAATGACATTGAACCTGATATTCCTGGCAGCTGCTGGCATGGGGTAGGGGCATGCCAGAGAAATAACTACTCAGGTGGCAGGGCATCGCACCAGAATAAGCAGTTTCAGCTGTTTCCATTGCTGAATGCATTGCATATTCTGACAGTAAGAAAATGATAGAAATTTTGGGTGGGAAACAGCTTGCTGTCTACTAGGCTTATTAGCATTTTACCCGCTTCCATCGCAGGAGACAGTTTTTCCTTAGACAAGGAAGAAACAACCACAGGACCCCCACTGAATGGTCGCAAGACCAGGTCTCAGGTGGTTGTGACAACAATTTGGAGATTATCATCAAGCAACTATTTTGATCCCCTTTAGATGGCCAAAAAATACTGTCGCGAAAGATGTCTTGAAAATAACAGTCGCGTTAGAATACATGCCGACTTTTAAATCTAAGGATACCCTTAACATGTACCCCTATATCATTCAAATAACTATCGTGGATTTTGTTTTGACATTTGGTGTGGGACCATATCTTTATATACTCTAGCAGTGACATCTAGCTGCGGTGTTAAGTAGAACCGGTCATAGTTGCCCTGAGGTACTCTCCAAGCAGAGGTTGATGGGGCAGATCGTCACCGTTTTATCATATGCCTTTTTTTTTCGCTAGCGAATATCATAAAACGGTGACGATCTGCCCCATCAACCTCTGCTTGGAGAGTAGCCCTGAGGATGGTGACAGACAGTCACCGAAACATTGGCTGTAAACTTATGAATAAAGAACCTTGTGGGATAAAAAACAGCATAATAATAGCTTTATTGCATATTTCTGCCCAGACGGCTAAATGCATAGATGACTACACATGGTCTAGAAGATACAACATGCATTTAACATGACAAACTAAAATGCCATATTCTAGTATTACAAAGTGAAGACAAACAAAACTGTAAACTATTGTTGATCACATAATAATAATTATAATAACAATGATAATGGTTTATTGGTCAGAAATAACCTGTACAATCATGGCAGCCAGTGCTAAATACTAGTAGCTGCAGGGTTTACAATCACATCATACACAACAGCGAAACAGATACATATTTATTTGCTCCACTGATACATATTCATTTGCACATTGTGGAACTGTCGCTTGGGTCTTGGTGGCTGCCCTTCGGCGCCAGCAGGTGACCTCCATACGACCTCCCCCAACTGAAGTCGTATTGGTACAAATAAATTATTTGCTCTGTTATTTGCAGATGATACAAACTTATTTATGTCCCACAAAAATTTTGACACCTTAGTAACATCTATGAATAATGAATTGTATAAGATAAATCAATGGTTCAAGGCAAATAAATTGTCCCTTAACGTAAAAAAAAACTAATTTTATTATCTTTGTAGGAAGGAACAAGAAATACGATAAAGAAAAGCTAGGATCTATATTAATGACAATGCTATCAATCAAGTAAGTCACACCCGTTTTTTAGGCGTAATTATAGACGAGAAACTTTCATGGAAGAACCAAATTGATTTTGTTTGCAAAAAAATTTCCAAAAACATAGGCATCATTAGAAACGTCAAATCTTTGCTGTCACGAAACATATTTATGGTTCTTTATTACAGTTTGATTTACCCTTATCTAACTTATTGCAACATAATTTGGGGTAGTACGTACACAACATCCATCAATCCTGTTTACCTCCTTCAAAAGCGCTTTGTACGAATAGCAGCCAATGCGTCATTCACAGCACACACAGCAGCTCTGTTTCGTGATTCAAATGTTATGACTGTATTTGACATCAATAAATTTCAAATTGCCTTATTTGTCCATAAAATTGTCCATAATAGCTCTTCCCTACCTGAACAATACAAAGGTCTTTTAAATTTCAACTCAGATATCCATCACCACTATACGAGACAACATAATCTTTTAAGATCAATTATGACAAAAACTACTCAAAAACAACATACAATAATGTTTAGAGGCCCCACCGTATGGAACAATCTCAGCAAAATTCTACAGTCCTGCTCGTCTTTACCTAGTTTCAAAAAACTTTTAAAGATAGATATCATAGAACATCCAAGTATTACTTTCTCCTGATTTGTTTGTTTTCCTTGTTTTCCACTTTTCCTTTGGTATCTGATGACAAAATAATTCATATGATTGTTATTTTTGTATAATTTTGACCTATTTCTTTATAAATTGTTATTCATTATAATACTTATTAGATTTAAAACTCAAAATTTACTTTGTAGTTCCTCTTCTTTTCATTTGTTTCATTAGGATTTATGTTAAAATTCCAATTTCTTCTTTCGTTAGTTTTTCTTAGTTTCGATGATATATAATTTTGTAAAAATCCCATTTGAGTAGTTTAGGGGAGGCCCCCGAAAAGCCGTATAGGCTTCTGGCCTCTCCTGCATGTATTCTTTACTCTATTTCTCTTTGTTTTATATTGTACATATGCGAAGAAACAATAAACAAAACAATAAACAAGTCAGGTACCCATTCACACCTGGGTGGAGTGAGGAAAGTAGTGTAAAGTGCCTTTCCCAAGGACACAACATCGGGCATATCAGGATTTCGAACCCAAGACTTCTTGGTTCAGGGCGAAACACCCTACCATTGCCCCATTCGATGTCACTCACGATGTACGGAACAGTTGCAAATTTACTCCTTTTCCACATTGTTAGGCAACTCTGCAGTGTATGTGCAGTTACCAATGGAGATTGACACTACCTTAGAGATGATCTTGTCCAAAGCAACAGCTACAAAACGATCAGAGGTCTCATGTTTCTTGATGTGTGGCACAGAATGAAGGGTGATGTCATTGTGCACTTCACTTGGTAGAATGGCCGGTAAAATATGGACTATGGCATAATGGCGGGCTGTTTGTGCGCTCTGATTTGGATCAACAAATGGGCAGGATGTAGAAACATGCTGAACAAAACATAGAATTTCACCAACATGCCTGTCTTCACCAAACAACACAGTGTATGAATTGTGCCTGTATACCCGTGTATATGCCCGTGAGTGATACATTGTCCCGTGGATCATCATTCTGTAAAGGGAAGATAGAAAACAACTGTCAGGAAATGATACCAGCCCTCCTTGTAACATTCTATTTCATTTATGTAAAAACTGGCAGAAGTTGAGAAAATCTGGTGTCCTCGAACCAAAAATTGTAATAACATGAGTTCTAACATCCAAATACAGCGTTCAAATTCACAACCGTTGCCCACTCGGCGAATACAAAGCGAATTCTGATTGTTTTGTTCAAATTGTTCTATGGACGCCCGTGTGATAACCAAATCAAACCCTGTGAAATACTTTAAATCCTTGCATGATGTGAAACGGCCCAGGTGGAACATTAATTTATGTCATGTACACTAGTAGACTACTTTATCACTCATGCAGACATGTTTGCAAGGATTTAATTTTGTATTAGGGAGAAAATGGGGTGTTTGCAGTGGTTTTGAGTTTGGGTTTGAAACCATAGTACATATAGCGCTACAGTCGAACAATGGAACAGCTTTTCGCAATGGTTTTATTTATAACCTGGAATCCAAACCTACTATAGCTCTTCACAAATAGCTTTGGATCTAATTATGCCTATATTTAGCACATCCTGGAACAGCGTTCAAATAGACCAATCCCAAAGCCATGCCCCCTGTTCGATTTCGAACACCTCTCCGTCAAAAACAGAGTTTGAAGGACCAAACTATGGTCGCTGCGGCTAGGTTGAAAATGATGCCACGGTTTAGCTTTTGTGGCACTGAAACCCTTTCAGAGCGTGCCAAATAAGAATGCTATGTCTTCTTTGTTGAAGTCTGTATCCACCGTGTAGAGTTGTTAAAGGAGGGGGTAGAACCGGTAGATGTTGTTGCGGTGAGAGCGTAATGTTTTCGGTCAATGTTAAAGCGGTATGCGCCGCATAGCTTTCCCTTGTCGGTGGGCATCAGCGCCCAGTTTCTGACAAGCAGCCGATGCACGTGTAAAACAGGGTTTATATATCTGTGACAGGGGTCCCACTGTATTGACTGCATGCATAACAGCTGCATGGTATTTAGTAACTAAGAATAAAAATGCATCCTTTTACTTCCCTGTTCACTTTCAAGTTAACCAGTTTCACACACCAGTAACGGAAGAGACGAAACTCTGCGCCAGCGGACTTTGTAGTAGTCAGCATGTGGTACAAGCTTCCTCTCCTTGAGTGCCCGATCTATTTTCTTTTTAAATTTGTTTTTGTTCTGAGCATGCATTCAACCAATACAGTGGAAAATCTGTCCCAGATATACGTACCCTGCTTTACACGTGCCATTTCTGCCCCGCCAACGCTGTTTTTGCCGGAGATGCTCTGAATAGAACAGGGGGTTCTATGGGTCTTCTATTCGTTCGATATGGTGTTCGACAGGATCGGTCTATTTAATTGGACCTGGGTGTTTCTGAGCATGGGATTTTACTGCCGTGTATATTATAGTAAGATTCTGTTCTTACTTTGATTTTCTCCTTAAACACAAATTTTAGGTACAAAACATTTCTATTACTGATAAAGACTAAAAATCCTAAAAATCAATGAAATATACATTGTGGAAATTAAAAATATGCTAGTTCCCTATAAAGAATATTTGTGAATATATTCCTATGGCAATATATGTACTGTATTATAAATGGTAACACATAGATAAGCAGCAGGGTAAAACTACATATGTACCTGTATAGAATTGAAAGTGTACCAACCTGTCATATGTGCACAGATCTCCGAGCGGTTGTCTGGTTGCTTGCATGATGGCATCATAGTGGGCATTTTTCAGCAGACCACGACCATCTTTCGTGTCTCTCTTCAGGTAGCCAATCGCAAAGCAGCTTTCAGCTATCTTGTGGTAATTGGATCTGTAGACAAATGTTCAATATAGTTGACTATGTACATAATGCATTCTAACAACTGTGCTAACATAGTGCTATCCAGCACCTTTTTTAGTGCTAATGAGCAATATATAACGACATTGATTAATACTTGAGTTTCAGGGATCAAGCTCATTAAAACAATAATTCCATTACTTTTTTTTCACATGAATTACATGTGTCCCTCAGTGTTCTTGAATATGACGGCAGTTTTTAAAAATCACATCAAGCAAGTGGTGGGATAAATACAATATATTGACTTTGCAGTGCTATTTGTCCACGGACAATTTTCGACAATGATTGAGCTTTTTCTGATCTGCATTCTTTAGATAATGCACTACATGTAGATGAGCACAATTCTTTATTATAGAGTCACAGACTCTATTGTAAATACATGCTCACATGGCATTAAAAAGGAGGACAAGGACAGACGCCACAGTGGAGTTACAATACTATTTATTAGTGGCAGGCTCAAAATAGGAATAATTTTGTAATCCATTGAAAATCATTCTTTTTCTTTGAAAACTCTGGTACAATGTGGAGCCGTTAGACAGCACAGCCGGTCTAAGCTCTCCCATTTTGGTCAAAAATTTGTCAACTTGGTGGAAGAAGAACATTTGTAAGTTGTTGGGTCCTTCTGCCATGGCCCTGAGCGGATGTATACAGGACAACTGGGGTGAAAGGTAAGGTTTCTGCCCTTCTTTCGGCTTTTCTGGGAGTTTGAGCTGGTCAAGTGCCTTTTTTTTCCATTCGTATTTATCAGACCATTATGACTTTTAGCAGCAGAATTTTCGAGATTGAAATTTGGATTAGTACTTTTATGACGCCTTGTTTATTGTATTTTAACATGCTTTCCTATGGGATGCAGTCACTTTCTATGACACCTTTAGTGCTCCTGTGTATCTGAATACAAGGTAGCAACCCTGTATTTCACCGTGAAATCTTGAACTGTATGTAAAAACGTTGACGCCAATGCCGGCGAGGCACAAATTTATCTGTATGGCAGTATGATAAGTGAACATTTAGATTGTACAAATGAGATTGTGAAGTTTTCCCATTCAGCGTTTAAATGCGCGTGACCTTTGCAGCTGCCTGCCGAGGTGAGTCGGATGCAGTTCTGAATGACCTCGCACGACCCCATATCAAAGTGGCCGTCAAATTGTTAAAAAACATTGGCACATTTTCATTACGAACACGCCCATGTAAAACATGTTTCATAACGTGTAAGCCTATGGGGCGAAAAAACTCATGAATGAGACCTTAACAGATTTTTTGATACATCATATATGTACATACTTCTCTCCTGGGTCTCCCTGCTTCCATATCTTGTGAAAGAAGTCCCGAGCTGGACTTCCCTCCTGAAAACATTCTCTGGTGACTTGAGGAAACTTCTGAATAATGGAGACAGCTCTCATCAGCTGTAGACAAAAGATAGTAGTATAAGGACACCTTTGTTTTCATATGCATACATAATTCAGGTCGGTGGTGTTTAACTTGGAGAAAATGATACCATTTGGGAGGAAAGACCTTCCAGCTCACCATCCTATTGTACCAATAGCTGTATTTGGGACAGGCTACCGGGCAACATGGTTGAGGATAACTATATTGTGGATCACCAATTTTGTCTCTGCCCTGTTGCCCAAGAGCACTGTTTTGGGTTGACCAGTTTGGTCATGATGGAAAAGGTATGAATTAGTTCAGGTTTAATTATATCACAATAATAGTGCAGTGATAGCTGATGATAACAATCTCTACTAAGTCTTACAAATTGTTATCATATAGATAAGACTCCATCAGTCGGATTCTGGTACTATACAATCTCATACTTTATACTAGTAACACACAGCCATGGACTGCTCACCTTTCAATAGTCAACTTTCCAAATCTTTTTCCTGTTACATTCTATAGTAGGTAGGTATTTTGGGGCTTGTTCAGAAAAAACTTCTGTCCTACAGGTACATGTACATAATTTATGTATATGTATTCTCAAACAGTTTAATGACTTTGCATTAATCATTAATACTGTAATATAAATTTACATGTACTAACTGTTAATGTTCATGTTGGAGGTGCGCGACCGACCGATAATGATGATTGGACATATATCACACTAAATGTTGGGAGATAATTTTTTTTTTTTAGAAATACTGGGAGTTAGAGAACTGTAACAATTTTGCCTTACAATAGCTGTTTGAATATCAAGCCACAGTAAAAGTAAAGCAGTCATCCTCAATTGAGGTGAAGCAAGATGCTTTTTCAAGTAACTAGTGGTAGTGCAATGCGGCTTCACAACGGCTCACGTTTTTACGGCTCACGTTTTTGGTCACACCTACTGTTCTCAATTAGTGTGTTGTGTTCTATAACGTGCAGTGGTTTGACGCTCGAGGCTCACGCCCATAGCTGCCTCATACACAGGGCCGACGGCTTTATGTCACCATCCGAAATGACAAATGCATCCCTTATAACATCAACCTGGAGTCGACTGTTGGATCGAACGCGGGGCCCTAGGATCCACTGAATGTCATTTTGATCCAGTTGGCGATGCAGCGAGATTGCGTTACCGCTTGCGCCACGGGGACATGTAAATACTGTAGACAAACATTTGCATTTAGTATTTGTAGCCCTTGGTGAGGATAAGTTACATTTAAAGTTCGCCAAATAGATCAGAAGCATTGGGAGTTTTGTCTGAGTCAGTGGGGACAATATCAATATATTGGGGAGAAACATTTCTCTGGGGTCATTAACTATGTTTGTTTTGTCCTTGGCCAGATCATGGAGGTTGAAATAACATCTTATTTTAACCTCCTTGGCCAGATTACCCATGGCCCCTTGGGAAGCCTAGCCTTCAGTACCGCCAACAGGCCTGGGGTGGGGCTGGAAAATGAGTTCCCTCCCATCTGACTACAAAATAACAAAAACATCTCTGACCATTTGAGCTGGATTGAACTACATGTATGTACCCAGGGGCTGCAAGCTCAAGGAACACAGACACACATACCAGTACTGTATCTAATGCTTTGTTCGAATCACCCTCTTCACCAATAGCTGGGAGTAATACTGTAAATGCAGAGATGTTTGCAGGGATTTGATTCTGTGTAGGGTCAGAAAATAGAGTGTTGACGGTTGTTTTGAGTTCACATTTGAAGCTATAGTAGCGCTACATTCACACAATGTTATAGCTTTTGCAGTGGTTTTAAGCTCACGATAAAGAGTTCACCACAAAAACTGTGAATATAAAACCACCGCAAACATTTCTGCATTTACAGTATCTGCACATTAACTAGTAGGTGCATTGTAAATTAGTTGGAATCAGCTCCAGGAATCAAGCATAACAAGTCAGAATGAAGAATTATCCTAATACTAGTAATAGACTCAGGTTTGGGATGACATCCTTGCCGTTACATCAGAAGATTGCAGTGAAAATGCTTGCTTTGCATGAAATAGTCGGAGCAATAGATAAGAACAGATACATCTTGCCATGAGTTACACACTTGTCTCTGACCATCTTCAGATGCATTATCATTATTGTAAATTACAATAATAATGATCATAATAATAACTGAAGTCATAATCAGACTGTGTTTCCAATTGAAAGGGAACTCCTCCTTCAGCCACTTAGTCTATATGGGTAAGACAGAACTAGAACACAGGTTAGGGGCCAGCAAGGCTAGCCTGTATGGTGACCTGTGAGACCATATGGCTAACTAGTGGAGTACCATGACAGACCACCTGACATGTATGTCACATGGTCTGTCATGGTACTCCACTAGTTAGCCAATTGGGGTTGAAGTCTCACATTTGCTAGCTCCACCAAGGGGGTACTTTCTGTTTTGATGTGGATTACATGTAGTTTTCTGTGATATTTCCCTTTTGATAAGGTACAGCCTGGGATGCATGCTTAACGTCCTTAGTTGTATTACCAAACTGCCATTTATTTAAGCAGATACAAGATTTAATTCATACATCTGGTTCAGTCTGGTTGGTCTTTAATTGTTGTCAGCCAGCCAGTGGTCTAGCTCTGATGAGGCTATTTGCATATGAGAATTGCCTGTGTCAGAGATAACGATTTTGACAATCTTGCACTTGAGAATGAAGAAATCTTTAATTTCTCTTTTCTTTTAGATTATAAGGCAGACAAGTCATATGTGCAGGTAGGTCCTCATGTGGAAATGAAGACCAGTAATTCCTCATTCAAAGATGACAAATCAGTAATACCACTAAAAATTACAGTTGGCTACATGTATATGTATGATTTACGGATATTCGACCAGTTTTGTTTATATAATTAGGTCTGGGTCTCAGGACCTGTACCTAAACTGCTGTATCTGTGCCTGTACATGAAAACTGTTTAGATACATATAGCCTAGGGTTCAACAGACAAAGTTTCCTTTCTAAGTAACACATACACTGGAGAATTTTCAAGAAGTCCACCACTGCAGTCACAATTAATAACCTGAACAGACTGGTAAGCTAGGCTTCAATGGTTTTAGAAATCCACACCAAAAAAAGGAAATTTAAGTTTTTCTTGCTTGGTTTTGGTCATTGTTTTGTTGTGCGCTGCTGGTTTTACTGGTGTTTGAACCAGGGAGGAAAAGATGATGGCCTGGGTCCCCCTTAAGATGCATTTTGGCCCTGTACTGTTGAAATGGTGATCACACCTCTTGTACCTCCGGCCAGTCTGATAATTATCACCAGAGTCTGAGAAGTCATTTCCTGAATCTGAGTCGTGGTGAAGAACCATGATCCACATATATGCACAGAACTTTCCAGATGTCTGTGCTGTGTGCAGTGATGATTAATGACCTGTCAGAGTGGTAAGCTAAATACAAAGGACGAAATACAAACTAGTGATAAGACATGTACTAATTAAGCCTGACAGGGTGGCTGAAGCAGTGACAGACTGACTTCCTACTTCCCCTTCATGGAGGGTGAGACATAAGGCCATGTCTCAATTGCAACTTGAATAACTAATAATACTGTTTTTGCCCCCAAAATCTTTTTTTTATTCCAAAGAAACATGAAACACCCCTTACTGTTACATAGTACAATGTACATGTTCATGTGTATTCTTCAGCTCTTTTGTCCTAGGGAAAACATATCAGGGTCCTTCCAGAGCATTGATAATTGATATTTCATACCTAATTAGCCCCATAGATAAGGGATGGAGGCCTGCTATCCAGCCAGGCTCTCAGCCTAGAGTGATTGATTAGGAGGAACTATACAGAACCTATACTGGATGTTGTGCCATAACTGGTGTTAAGAAACTAGATTGAATGTAGTTCATCTAAAACAAACACCAGAAGGCCTCAGGCAGGGCAAAAAGGCTCTGTCTACTATGGGAACTAGTTCCTCCTTTCCTGGAACTGGTTCCCCTGGTGTTCACCTATAGTTGAACCCTGAAACCAAGGTTTGTGTGTGTGTGGAAATTGTATTGAGTAGTATTTGCAAGGGCTTATTCTTGATACTGACCTGCTCAACGATTCCATTGGTGCCATGCACTAGCTTCATGAGCTGCCCATTTAAGTCCTCAAAGTGAAAGCATGAATGAGCCCACAGGGGCCCTAGCTCCCTCACATTATCCACATAGTGGACTAGGCAGTGGAAGTTGCACACGACCTCATCTACACCTGCATGAAAACAAAACATACAGATGCAAATCTCAATACTCAAACAGGTTAACCATTGTCAAGTTTTTTGACGGAAAAGAACTCAATTTCAATACTCAGTTATGTGCTGTAACAACAGACTTTCATCATGTGTACTTGGCTTTCAATGCTTTGTGCTGTTTGGTAGTGCAATAACATTCAGATCATGCTCATGATTTGTCTAATGTAGCTATGAAATGAAGGACCTTGCACTAGTACAGCCAATGACATTGATAGTAAGGTATCATTGCAAGATCCTTGGCTTGATTTTATCCGGTCATATTGCACAGAATTCAGTAGATCAAGTGTAATGCCAACCATGGGTCACAAAACAGAATGGCTTACAATGGTATAAAGCATGTTGCAGTATAACTTAAAAGAAACTGTTAAGACTAGTGATACAAAATATGCTCAGTCATACATGTGCATGTGAAGAATTTGTTTGATTAATAATGTTACCTACCATATATATCTTGGAACTCACGCACAAACTGAAGAAGTTGTGCTTCGGCTCTGTCCAGATCTTCGGTAGTAATGGAAGATTGCAGGAGGGTGTGGATGGCCATTACGAGCAAAGTGTAATGCTCATAATGCCGTTCTGGCAGGATGTTCACCATAACTGGTAGGGAATAATACAGTAGCCAGGCCCGAAACTCTGATGCTGGAAAGACAAAAAATGGTAACTTCATCATTTTTGAAGCTCCTTGCTGTTTGTTATTGTTTATTGACTGACTAACTGAAACAAAAGTTTTTTACATCTGACTTACATCTGAGACAATACCAATACAAATGCGCTTTTTACATTAGAAAAATAGTTCTCAAATAAAATCAATATGGTAACTTTGGTGTACACGTACAATAGAACAGTCATCCAAACTCTGGGAACTCACACTAAATTCACAGTTTGTTGAACTTGACTACACCAAATCATATTATAATACTGCAGATCTTGAAATGTTCTTGTTTGCTTTAAAACTTCTGGGAATAGAGGTACTGTACTTGTTAACACAATAACAGTCAGGTATATACAGCACCCGCAACAAGCAGCTTATTGCATAATTCATTGTAACAAAAATGGTGCAGCTTCATGCGTGTAATGCCTGGGGACAAAGCTAATCTCAAGACAGTACTGTAATACCAAAAAGCAAATCTAGATTAAACCTTTCCAAAAACTTCATATACAACTTAGTTGAGAAATTTAGTCTCCATGAAGATAAAGTCACAGAATCAATGCAATTCTGCGATGGCTTACACAAATCTAGCTAATGTACCTTTCCAGTGCTGCAGGTGAGTGGAAATGCTCCTGGGCCTCCTGTGCACCTCCATAGGTGGCTTAATGCTTTCAAGCATGTTGTCAACCTCAGCCTTTCTGCGACCACAGTACCACGGCTTCCCCTTGTTCTTAGCGGTTTCATCAAACCAAAAATGGATAAGTTTTTTAGTGACACCTAGGAGGACACCATGCATGTAATCAATTGCCATGCCTTCAATCAAGTCGAAATGTGGTACCGTGGTCAGCCATGAGGGACCTTTTATTCCAAACACCTGTAAGGAAACAAAATGCAAATTATGTTGAACAGAAGAATGTGTTACATATGTCTAATAACTGGTAATTACACAAACATGTAATAATGTGAATTTTAGCCAGACTGCTAAGTTTTACGTCATGGTAATTTTTGATGACATACAATAATCTCACAGCACGTTCTACAACAAAAAAGGACTTAAAGGGGCATATTGTAGAATCTGGTGGGCAAAAATTACAAATAGTAAGAAATTTGAAAGATCTACACTAAGATTCACATTTGTAACTTATTTGTTACTTATTTCCAACATATTCCCATTTCAACATTTCCATCATTAATAAACGACGAAAAACGCAAAAACGTGTGAAATCTGGTTCATTAACATATTAACTTGCGTCCCGCAAGTCAATATGCAAATAAGCCAGCGTAGAACGCTACGAAAAATCCGAATCGACCGTTATGGTCGGAGTTCGAGCATCACAGGAAAATCACCACAAGTGACCAAACTTTAGAACGTCGGGCGTTCGATCGCGTGTTCGGTGGTTCGTCGGAATGTTGGACAAGATGGCGGCCAATTCAAGCGGCGGTGGGGATTGCGTATATAATTTTTTTCAAGACGTTCGCACGACACTACAAAGTCGCATCCGTACGTGATGAATATTGCTGTGCAGTGTAATAAGGTACATTCAACTAATGATGTAGAAAAATAATCAAAAACAAAGAATTTTGTTTTATGTTCATGTCACAATATGCCCCTTTAATACATTAAGTTTACTCAGTAAATTTTTCTTATGTTGAGCCCATAGGTATGGGCTCAACATATTGTTCTTGTTCACGTTCTTCTTCTCCTCCTGTCATTTCAGTTAATCGATTCAACTCTGCCATTTTTGGGCCAAACGACCTGA
Source organism: Branchiostoma lanceolatum (assembly GCA_035149815.1). Taxonomy (NCBI): domain Eukaryota; kingdom Metazoa; phylum Chordata; class Leptocardii; order Amphioxiformes; family Branchiostomatidae; genus Branchiostoma; species Branchiostoma lanceolatum. Next base: position 3,065,915 of record CM068868.1, on the reverse strand, counting down.
AATTTGGCATGGAGGTAAAGATGGCAAATACCCCCAAATCTTTTTCTAAACTTTTTGAAACAGGCCTTAAAATCATTCGTATGGCATTTTTAGGCAATTTTTATATCTCTGGCTCCTGTGGCCTGGTATTACAAGCAAGTGACCTGAAATTCGGTACAAGGGTGCCTTGAACATGTCCCTACAGGACTTTACTCACATTTTTTGGTGTAACGTTACATCACTTCAAAATGCTTCATTTTGGGGACTTTTGGACCCATTTTCAGACCAAAAACGGGTCAAAAGTGCTGTCCCCGTTCCATGTTCTATTCAAGGTTCTGCGCATTCCATCTTGGCCAAAGAAGCCATGTTCTATCTAAGGTTCCAGGCGTTCCATTTGCTGCTGGCCAAAGAACATGTGTTCTTTTCAGGTTACCTTAGGTCACAGTGTTACAGGTAAACACGCGAGCCTTTGCAGTAAGAAGTTGCTAAACTATGGCGAAGGCTCTTGGCGTCTCGCAGAACTTGTATGTATAGAGAGATTTTTTTTGCACGGGTGATTTTGGAACAATTTATGTATGGGGAGGGAGATCGGCAAAGTATGTTGCTCTCGCAAATGTTGCATTACTACATTTTTCTACATACTAGTTAATATTCCAATTTGCTCAGGTGTTATTTTTGGACAGCCCACTTCTTGCATGAGGAGCAGTATGGGCGAAACATGCTGTATTTGCTCAGGGGCAAATGACGGCCTTTCTACTAGTTTACTTTAGTTTTTGCATTGATTATCTAATAACAAATTGAATACTGACCCAATTTCCCTACGTAAACTAGCCAGATTCAGAACTCCAATATGACAAAGGTCTGCTTATCAAATTATGCACAATCAATTCTTATAATAATGCATAGCTATGCATAAAAGCTAAAATTCCGCAAAAATATGCAAGTGTCTTACAGCCTGGGTGGAGTCCATTGCAGCTGCAACATGTGCTTTGGTCCCTTGGTGAGTCCGCCTTGGGCCCTTTGGATTGTTACTCTGGTACTTGTATTGGTGTTTGTAAGCCTTGTGGTCTCCTTTCTGCTCGCACTTTGGACACCCAAAATTGCCATTGTGCTGTTTCATGTTCATCAGCAGCGCTTTGGCCTGCAGGTCGGCAGTGCACCCAATAAGGAACACTTTTGCAATGTAACTGTCCTCATTTGGTGGGTGCACCTCAACACCTGGCATGGGAAAATATTTTCAGATGGTTACAGCAAGCTGATATACAAGAATGTGGTGACCATTTTCAAGTTAAATCAGAATCTTCAGTACATGAACATGAACCTCCAAGTTTATGGCCATGCACATCAAGTGCTATAATCATGCATAGTATTACGTGTATGCAAGTTAATCTTCTGGATGACATCATTTGGAGGCTTTTAAAGTGATTTGTCCCCTTGAATTTATTCCCTCGGGCTCTCTGTCTGTCTATAAATGCTCAATTACAATACTAGTAGATAAAATGCTACCAGCCAAATCGAAACATAAGTTTTTACAGGGAGATAGGGCACTGAAAAATCATGGCTTTCAGCATGGTATATCTATTGTTCAGAAACAAAACTAAATGACCTTCTGTTTTATTCCCATTGGACCTACACCTTTTAGGACAGTGACCATTTTAAGTGACTGCAAATAAACTTCACTGAAGACTTTTTTATGCAATAGGTAAACCATTAAGAAATAAAATCTTTTTTAAACACTGAAAGGCATATTTATCTAGACCCTCTGAAATGCTATTTCCTGCATTCCGAGGGCTAGGGGCAAATTTTGCTGAAAGTGTAAGCTAAGTTTGGTGCCATCTCTATTTGTAAAAAGAATAATACAGAAGGGTTTCAATGATTTGGGGGAAATGTTGCCCTCCTGACACATAGTTTTTCTTTTCATTGAAAAGTTTGAAATTTTTGACCCATTGAAACACTGTTTCCTGAAATTTGAGGGCCAAATTGTGATGATAAAGTATTAAGTTTAATGACATCTCTATATGTGAGAAAATACAGACGGGTTTCAGGGTGCGATGCCCTCAAGCCCTACCGACATATTTTTCGCTGGCAGCAAATTTTGATGATAGCTTAAAAAAATACCCGACGGCGCAACAACCCTAGGACGGTCCAGGAGTATGCCATACGTCAGAGAAAATTTTGAAATTTTGACCCTCTGAAAAGCTATTTCCTGCAGTTTGAGAGGCAAATTGTGCTGGTAGAGTAAGCTAAGTTAAGAAAATCTCTAATAGCTATAGTGAAAAGATACACAAGGGTTTCCGCTTGATTTTCAGGGGTGAGGGGGGTGGGGCTATGCCCCCCCCCCAACATACCTCCTGTGCCGCCGCCACTACACTAAAGCTATAAGTTGACAAACAGTATCCAGAAACAAATTGCAAAGGCAATTTTTAAGCTCAACTCAAGGTTTCTTAAGAAACACCAAGTTGAAGTTTGTCCAATGGTTGTTTGTGATATAACATGTTTGTATGCTGGCTATAATTATATGAAGGGTAACTAGTGGGTTATCAGAATATTGATGCTGTATAATGCAACTGCTGCCTAGCCCATGTTCAAGGTCAAATTGCCAAGAATTAAGTTATATGCTTTGATTCAGAAAAATAATATTAGCTGAACCAGAACACTCTCCTCTGGTCTTGAGTATGGCTTTAATCTACCATAAACAATTGCAAGCTACATACCTCTCTGTAGACTTGCAAGGGCTTTGGCAAACGGCTCCATGAAAGCGATCATTGGAGGCTTAATGAAACCAAAGAAAACGCCCGCGAAGATACAGTTCTCTCTCTTGGTCCTTTAAAATAAAATGATAACCATTAGAGGAAAAGTCAATCATTTAGTAACATATCTATCTATCAATCTATGTGTGTCAAATCATCTGAAAATCTCATGGAGTTGACTAAATTATCAAATTATCTTTTATTGATAAAGGTCAAGCTCTTATCAGAGAATTGTTTAGTATCAAATCATCCAACAATCCGAAATAGCAAACAATGATGGCACTTCAGAGAGGAAACTCCTTAAATCCTCTCATTTGTGAAAAGACCCCTTTCCAAATACTGGCGTTATTTTAAATCTGGCGCGAGCGCGCATTATTTGAGCATAAGAAAAGTTACAAACGTAGGATGAAACGCCACAAAAAAGTGAAAATATCGGCCTGGGGTTCTTCAGTTCTCAAGACAATATTCTCTAACGTTTTTCTGGGATTCCATCCGGCCAACAGATATCTAAAATATTTCCGCGCAAAATGATTTAAAGAAACGTTACATCCGACATACTGGAAAACACGCGCATATGCCCTCACTCCTGATCCTTAAGTCCTCAGGATAAAATTCGCGTCAAAAAAGCCGCCGAAATTCTGCCAAATTTGTACCCAAAAGGACCTTGACCTCAAGGATACATTTGTAGGTTTGGGGGTTTATTTTGCGGAATATCGACGGATTTCACAGAGGGGAACTTCTCTCCGCCGACTCAGATGACTCGACGCTGCTTCCTATTGGGGACGCCATTGTTTAGCCTTTCCCGCGCTCTCCTCTTACCGTTTGTTTACTTTTCCCGTGCTCAAATAACGCGCCAGATTCAAAGGGGCGCCGGTATTTGGAAAGGGGTCTATTGTCAAACACCTTTAATTTTGGGAGCATTTAGGCATGTCCAAATATTCTGCATCTTTCTAAGCACTGTGATAATTCAAAATCAACTGTCAATGTATACGTATGTCCTAGACTCTTACCGTTGGCGGTATGGGAGTTCGTTCACCGTGAAATAAACAGGCCAGATGCCATAGTTGCTTGACTTGAATACTCTTACACCATCTGTGTTCATGAGGAGAGACATGTTGTTGGGATCTTTCAAATCTTCTATCTTCCTGTACTGATGTCCATCAGTGATGTCTTCAATGGTGTTCTGCCCCTTTCTTTGTCTTTCAAACCTGCTGCGGATCACTTTGCAGAACCCCTTACCTAGTGGAGAAATGATATTGTAAGCAATCTTATTAATCTTGCTTGTTTCAGTGCAAATGTGATATGTGACTTGGCAAAGGTATATATATATATACACATATATATCACTTCCAACTCCCAAAGTGCTGAAAGCAGGGAAAACTGGCTGAATAAGGCTTTACCTCACTAAAAAGGGCTGAATGAAGATTGTCTTTTGTTCACCTCTTGTCTGAATGTCTGAATATAATTTAATAGAATCTGACATGTTTACTTTGCGACAGAACATAATAAGAAAGTCAGTCACTTTGAACCTGTTTCCATGCCTCCAGAGTGGGGTGTGAAAACTCAAGCTTAAGACCCTGTTCATACTAAATCGCCCGAATCACAGAAATTGCTGAAGACGCATTGATGTGGCTTAGTATGGACGCTCCAAATCGCATCTGAAAACGCCCGATGTGCATTGCAGCGAAACTAACTCCGGGAGGTGGTTAACTCCTGATTTGTCTGCATTCTGACTTAGTTAGTATGAACGCTCATCCCGGCCTTACTGCGCATTGGGTGCATTACTCTGCAAATTCAGTCTTTCCACTCACTATACGATATTCGTCTACCTCCTGGCTTGTTGGAATATATGCGGACTGCGACAGAAATATGGCAGAATCGGGTGGCGATTTTGGCATATGGAATGAAGAAATTGCATGTACTGATGGCCATCTTTGGGGATTTAGGGATTCAGAAGAAACTCAGGGGATCCCACCGAAACCAGAGCGTGTAGGCTGAAGTTAGCCTCTACCAGGCCCCGCGGGATGGCTGGAAAAAAAGTAGAAATTGGCCAAATAGAGTGAATAGTATGCCAAGGGAGTTGGCTACGGAGAGAGGTTCCAATCTGCCCTCAGAGCGGCAAACTGCACCCCTATAGCAGACTTAAACTCCTCTTTCATGTTTTCCTGTCTATTTGGCCATTTTCTACTCTTTCCAGCTGCCTCCCTAGCCTGGTAGAGGCTAGGCTGAAGTTTCGGCTGCCTGAGTAAGCCAAAAAGGGGTAAGCGAAAACATGGCAGTAATGCCGCACTATTAAAGGTGAAAAACCTCAAGATGAAGTACAAGAAGGTTATTGAACACGACAGTAAGAGTTTTAGCAATCGAATTACGTGTCTGCTGTTGATCAAGCTGTTGGACGCTATTTTACAACACACGCTCATTGGACCCCTGGTGTGAAGGAATGCGACTCCGGGCGATTTGGCCCTAATGCTAATAGGGCGACTTTAGTATGAAGGGGGTCTAAATGCTCCTTTGTTCGGCCTGAGCATATCAATCATGAATAAATTAATGACCTTGGTTTTCAGCCACGGGCATCTACATAGAACAATGCACACCAGCTTGTTTCAGCCCTCTTAATCATTACAAAGCCTGATATATTCATCCAGCCCAATATTGTCAGCTTCAAGCGGTTTTAGAGTTGTTAGGGGTTGATAGACTCCCTTTTGTACAACGTTTGCTCTCGGCTGTTGTTATTGACAGACTTCAGGAAATTTACTTGACTGTCATCTTTATTCATGTCTTCTCCATCCTCACCTGAGAGTCCAAAATTATTCATATCTTTCCGAATCGTATCCCCTTTCAGAGGGTGCACTTTAGGTTTGATCAAGGACATTAGAAACAGGAAATGCCTCCAAGCAAAGTTTCAAATCAGGTCATCATGTTCAATCATAGGCGGTAGGCCAGCAAGTTTTTGTTGAAAACTGTGTTACTTTGTAAAAACTAATAATTGAGCTCTAAAACACACTCAGTTTGCTGAATTATGGACACACAGTGCACCTCGTCCACTGAAAGATTCCTGATAATCGGCCCCTAGCCATTCAGGACAACTCCGCACCAATTACTCAGTGCATGATAAGTGTATTTTGGGCTCGAAGAATGACATTTCTACTGATCTGACAGGCTGATAAGTAGAATAAGAATTCTAAGAAACCAAACTCAGTCCATACATAAGCGTTTTTGTATTTTTAAGATCTATTTGAGGAATGAAACATGTTGAACTGTTGCCAAACATATTGTCTAAAAGATAGGAAATTGTGAATAGAAAACTCAGCCGGTCACTTTGCCGTAACGTTCTGAATATCTGAATAAGGAAGTTTTTTTCACCTCAGTTGTCTTGACGCATTTGAAAACGTATATCTTATGTCCATCAAAACGTAATGAACTGCTATACATTTAGTTTCATCGGTAATAAGTTATAAGCACTTTTCATAGCAGAACATACAGTAAGCATAGCGACTTTGTGCAGCGTCGAAAATGTTGAACAAAATGGCGTTGCCGCGCCTGCCCGCAACATGTTTTTGACGGTCTTGTAATGTTTCAGACTTACGGAAATACAAAAACGCTAATGTATGGACTGAGTTTTGTTTCTTAGAATTCTTATTCTTATTCTTATTGTCCCAGGGACACCACCTCCCACCCCCATGCAGGCCCTTACTTATCAAAATCAGCCTGTGAGTCTTGGAATCGTTTAGGAACATGCTTTAAATATCGCACATGCAACATGTAAAAGTATACAGTACTTGTAAAAAAGGTCTAAATACATGAGAATACATAGCATTATTATGGACTTACGTTTGCACATATTCTGCAGCTGGTCAAGAATGGGCATCTCCAGGAAGTAAAGTGTGTCAGCTTTAGAAATGTCCTTCCCGCATAGCGCATTCGTACAGATGGTGCTGTTGGAGTCATTGATTTGTAGACATATGCAGACTTTCCACTTCTTCACCGGAAATTCCAAGTTTTTGAGACTGAAAAACTTGTTGAATGCATGTCGGGAAGTGGTGAAAAGGCTATCCCTGTGGCAATGAAGGCCGATCAAAACTAGAAGGCTGGTCAGTGCATCGCTGGAGAAGTGGTAGTTCAAAGCACAAGCCATGATCATGAGCATGCTCTCTCCAAATGTAATCTGGGCACCTGCAAAAAGGGGCATGGTCTCTAAACGCAGTCCCTGGTGATCTGATTCTGACTCGGCGCTCTCCATATCTCTGCTCCCGTAATAACTGAAAACAGTGTTCGTTCTTGTACGAGCTTCTTCAACTTCATCCCAATCAACTCCTTCGTCTTCTGAAGAAAAGTCATTCTCGGGACCTGTGTCTTCTGACTCCATAATGGAGACAAATCCAAGGCACTGTAACCCAGGGAAAATAGTCCTTCAAATGCAACAGCTTCAGGAGACACTTATGATGACCTGATCAGATGCTGTCTGCTGACCTGAACTAAACCGTCTGACCTCCTAGGGCCGTTAATTAAAGGCAGGTCTCTTGTACACATAAAGCAAGTTAACATAACATTAGTCAGACTTTTGTTGTCTGGGGAGATTCAAGCAGAAGGGGATTATCATAATGATTATAATATGAATACTACTACTGTTTTAGGATCATGTGAAAAGCATGATCATTCCTTGCCAGGCAAGTGTTATGACTTTTGTTGTCTGGGGAGATGAAAACATAAGATTACCATAATGATTATAATGACAATGACAATGACAATGAACTTTATTGCATATGCATGCCCTCTAAATGCATTAGATAACATGAAGTAAAAGAAAAGGAACATTGTGCTATTTTCCATCTAAATCTACAGAGTCTCTTCTCTCTTCTTGAAACATTTGTACACAAATTCACATCCTTTTTCAATCATATCGTTTCCCCATACCGTCACAAAGTAGATGCATGGGGAGGGGGGTCCTGGCAACGCTTAATGGTAAATCAAGGCCAGCCAACAACGCTTAACGGTAAATTCAGGATGGCCGACAATGCTTAACGGTAAATTCCGCAGAATTAGAACACGAGATACCCCTGAAGACGATGGTTGATTGTCACTAGTCGCCTGACAGTTGTGGCATTGAGAGACCTGGTATGGCATGCATTCTTGCACTGAACGCATTCCTGCACTGCTCAGAATCCTTAAATTCAGAGGGGGCCACAGGAAATTTCAACGGGCATTTGAACAGGCAAATATTACTGGCAATGTAAGTTAGGTTTAATGACATCACAGCACTGTTTGTGAAAAAATACAGAAGAGTTTCAGGTGGATTTTTTTGGGGCGACGCCCTCCTGACAATATTTTTCGGGGGGGAGGTGGGGCGCCCTCCTGACATATCTATTGCCGAAAATTTTGAATTCTTGACCCTCTGAAACAAGGAATCACCCAATAACGTTAATGTTGAATTCAGGATGACAAAGAATGCTCTACGTACAATTGAAACGACCAGTAATGCTTCACGCTATGATTAACGGTGAATTAAAGTAGCGCATAACATAGCAGAAAAGGGCATGCCGGTCCTCATATTTTGTTTTGAGTTTGTTTTTTCCCAGCAATGTGCAGAAACTGCTCCCCCACCGTCAAAATATTGTGAAATTTTAAGTTTGTTTTCCCCTCCGTGTGAAGAAACTGTTGCCACGACAGTCAAAAGATTGTGAAGTTTTGAGTTTCGGTTTTTTTTCCCTCCCTGTGCAGAAACTGTTGCCACAACAGTCAAAAGACTGTCACTGTAAAGTTTTGAGTTTTTGTGTTCCCTGTGCAGAAACTGCTTCTGATTATTCTTTATTTCTTTACATCTGTGGAAATTCTATGCACCTTGCCAAGGTGCAGTTCTAAGTGTTGTGTGTTTCTATAAAACGAGAAGTGAAATTCCTGACAATAAAAGTAGGACATGTATGAAGTCATCCTGGTGGTGTTTGAATTCCCCCACTGAGAAAGCAACCTGGGACAGGCACTCCACCACATGTTGGGCAAAACTGGGCGAGGTCAGGGAAAGGCAACATGTGTGGCCATATCAAATGTCACTCCTTGGACAGTTTACATCCCTTCCATCTAACTTGATGTCTGACCCTGTACATTCTCTGAGTGGAATACAAATGTGGTGGCGGCACAGGGGTGGGGGGGTAGGCTTTGGGGTGGAGGGATCAAGCTGAAATGCTTGTATCCTTTCACTAATAGAGATTTTTGTAACTTAAGCTTGCTGTACGAGCACTATTTGCCTCTCAAAATGCAGGAAACAGCGTTTAAGTGACAGCGGGTCAAGATGACGGGAGGGCACCGTTCCCCCGAAATAAAGCCGAAACCCTTCTGGCAAGTTCTGCATTTCTTTTTACAAGTAGAGTTGTCAGTTAACTTTGCTTACTGAGTCTTCCAGCAAAATTTGCCCCTCAGAATGCAGGAAATAGCATTTCAGAGGGTCTAGACTTCAAAATTTTGGCGCAGTCACAGTGAATATCTCAATTATCCCACCTCCCGATACAAAATTCCTGCCTCTGGTTTCACAGGACTCCCCAGATGCAGGGAAACCTTGCCTGCCCCCTGAGGAAGTCCCTTAGCAACTGTTGCTAGGGAGAGAAGGGACAGGACAGATCTGAGACCTCCTCATGACCCCTCATTAGGCAAACTGATTCTGATACAGACCCTTAGCTTGAAAGAGTCTAGGACATGTTCCAGGACAAACTAAGGATTTTTTTTAACCTGACCTTGGGAGAATAGAGTAGATTTATCCATCACAAGATCATAGCTTCTACCAAGGCTACCTGAGAAATATATTCAGAATCAGATGTACATTTTTTTACCTGTGCTTAGACATCACTGTAATTAAAGTGCATGTTCAATAGCAATGCTTAAAATGAAGCTGGCCTGATATCAGTCATACAAGACAAAACAGTTATCTTTCTGCTGCTCAATCTAGCCGTCTTAAGTTCAAGTTCAGGTTTGATTTTTATTTTGTATTTGTCAATCACATTTTAGATTTTGACAACATGTATAAAGTATGGACACGGGGAAAGGTACATTTGTCCTAAATCTAGATCTGACTTTCCATTAAGTTGCCTTGATTGAAATAGTTTCCTCTACTGTACCAAGGAGGTTATATAGACCTCCTTGACTGTACCATGTCAACAAATGGCTTGAAGGTCCACACAGGAAATGCCATATCAGAGAGTTTGGAACATAGGGTGTTTGAGTAGAGTAGTCTAGAGTAGATCCTTTCGGCCAGGTAGGAAGGTCATATTCCAATTTAGGCCGCACATCTGTTTACTGGATCGTGATTCCAGGCTTGTGAGGGCAGTCTAATGCTCTGTTTGGAACGTAGGGGGGTTCAGAACATAGGGAGTTCGGAACATAGGGAGTTCGGAAACCTTTCAACCATTGTAAAAAATCCTTTCAACCATAATGTAGAATTTTTTTTTTAATTGAAAACTGAGTGACCCATTACAAATTATTCTTTATCCTTTGGCTTTTAAGTACAACAGTATAGCTATTGACTATTGATACAACAGAAGGACTTCAAGGAGGCTATTGCCTGCAGGATCTGTTTCTAAACACAAATATAATAAATAGATGTCCAATAAATAACTAAATATAGCAGCTCACTAAACTTCACTAAATCTGCCGCAAACAAAATGCAAGAAGTTGAAGAATATCTGGATTTCAACATTTCCTGACCACATTTCCTGACACAGACCACCTACTATGATAACTATGATGATATTCTCTGTCTTTGGTCTTTAATATCTAGTCCCTGCTACTGACTCACAGAGGAACCCCTGCTGGAATCACTGTTGGCACAAGGAAACCTGATGTCAGAAATTGGCCCTCAGCCTTGCCGAGTACTAGTGCAGATAGAGGCTGTGTCCAAACATTTGCAATATTTTTCAAAGGATGGAATACTTTAATAGGCCAACTTTAATAGACATACAATGACTTGCTTTACATGTAAAAACAACAACCATAGAATCAGAATCAAGGAATATACCATACATGCAATGGGCTCCTAGTAGGAAGATGTGATCAGCTTAGATTACGTTAATTAGTATTAGAGCCCCCTACCAGGCTACCCTGTGAGAGAAATCTTTGGGGCTTGAACTCCCAGGCCAAAAGCCTTCCTGGATTTTAGGCCTGGAAGAAATTTTCTAGCCAGGAGTCCAGCCTTATTTAGCTTCCATCTGCTACCCAAGCTACACTGCGCTACCCAAGCTCCAAGGAGCGGAGCTTGGGTAGCGGACGGAAGCTAATAAGGCTCGACTCCAGGCTAGAAACTGGCCTGCTCAGGCCTCAGTTTGGGATGAAAGAAAACTGAATACTATACTTACTACTACTACTAGTACTAGATCTTAATAGACTTTAATACAGCTCTAGAACTATGGAAAAACTTTCCAACTATGGAAAAACTTACAGGACAAATCTTTTAAAAAAGGGGGGAATAGTGACTAATAATAAAAGTGGGGTTCAAACAACACAACAGGTATTTTAGAGGTTGGGGGTCTGGCATCCAGACTAGGTATTAAATGTACCTTGGGTTTGTGAGCTGGTGGCTGTAGGCTCCCGATGACCGCCCAATGTTTGGAAATCCCTATACGATTCCTATCGACGTAATTGCGCCTTCTTTTGTTACTCAAAACAGTTTTAAACATATTGGCGGTATTGCGCTTTTACACTGGCAGGTATCGGCTCATTTGTACCGCGTTTGCTGATTTTTAGCGCGCCTTTTTAGTTAACTTGTCGAGGATTTTTGAAAATTTTTGGTGCAGTTATCCGGCATTAGTGACAATGCGCGGTGCAGATATGCGGAGTCACTAACAATGCAGTGAATGGGAACCGGTTTGGAATTTTGGGATTCAGTGCAATTAAATGGAAGGTGCGTTAATCCGAGGTACAAATAGAGTAGAAGTGGCTTCGTCTGTACTACAAGTCATGTAATTGGAAAGGATTGTTTGAATCACTTTTATTCTCACTTTCCTATCCTAAATCATATTAGCTTCCATATGGTCCATATCCATATACTGTAAATGCAGAAACGTTTGCACTTGATTTAGGTTTTTATTTGCAGGCGAGGGGGAGATGTCCCTCTATAGTGGAATGATTCAATGTAGCTATTTTTTAATTATTCCCTTTTTTGCCAAATTCTTTAAATCTGTACCCCTGGAACACCCTGGTCAACTCAGTCCAACACCCTAACAAAGCCAAACGCTATATCAAAACCTGGCAAAGTTGATCAGGATGGCAGCCAGGGCTGTCTCCAGGACCCATCATTCCGTCTCAGGACGGAAATTTGCTTATTGGGACAGAAAAAAAGGTTTACCCTTTCCATCCCAAATATATATGATATTAATGCAGATAGTCTACTGAAACCAGCTCAGGGGCGCACCCGGGGAAGCCACACGCTCAAATTTCAACCACTTTACGCCCGAACAGACTCTTACAAATATTCCTACTTCCCCCGCACCATACCCGAGTGGAACGCCCTGCCTGGCGCGGTTGTTACGGCTCCCACCGTTGAGTCTTTCCGCGCCAGGCTGGAGGCCTGCCTGCCTTAGCCTGGGACCTCCTCCCCCCTACTTTGCCCCTAGCGGGGTTATTTGGGGGTATCCATGATGATGATGATGATATCAATTTCATGAGATAAAACAGATGAAAATGTATTTTTTTAAGCTTAAAGTTAAATCTGCAAGTGTCAGGCCAGTCACTAAGGTCCTATAGCAGTCAGATTATAGTGGCCTAACACTGCTCACGTAAAGATTTCAAAATGAACACGTAGGTGTGTTCATACTTCCATCAGACTGCTGTTTAAGGTTTACATTCAACCAAACACTGGCCTGAGGCACTGGTGCCATCTGAACCAGGACCTGCCTGATCTGAACTATATTAGTCAAGCTTGAACTGTGGGTCACACTGTGCTCAATGCAGGAGGTCCCTGTGGTTGATCTCCAAGTAGATGTAAGGAGCTGGGTCAATCTTAGTGTATTGCAACAGTTAGTACACCTTTCTTGTATTGCACTTTTTATTGGTTTGTATCTTCCTACATCATGAATCATTAAACGGGTTAAATACTAGTAAGGCATTCTTAATGTTTCAAGAGAATGTGCAAAACAGTGAACCAGATCCTTAGATCTGTTTGAATCAGGTACGAGGGGTGATCAATAAGTCCTCGGCCTCACCCAGAAATAAGGTCTACAACCCAAATTTTGGGGCATAATTATGTAGTATGACATCTTTTAACAATATCCACCAAATTTCCAAATTATTGTGGCCAATACTTTTTAGTCGACGTCCATTTGAAAACAAGTAGGTATACCTGTGACGAGAAGAACAAGGGTGCACTGTGATCAGAACTGTGGGGGTCGAGTTCTTCATACCATGAATAGGCATAAAATCCTCAAAGACATTGTCAAAATGTTTGATGAAGATTCCCTTCTTATTTCAACTAAAAGAAGTGGGTATCTGACTTTCAGCAGAGCCAGCTGACCTGCACACCTCAGGTCATAGCTCAATTGTCCATGTTTTTATCCTTCCACCTCACCTAATGTTACTGAGTGTCGTCTGCAAGGAATGATCACAATGATTTGAAGTTTGATGGATATTGCTAAAAGATGTGATATTACATAATTATGCCCCAAAATTTGAGTTGTGCACCTTATTTCTGGGTGAGGCCGAGGATTTATTGATCACCCCTCGTACAGGCACCCACTCTGGGAGGTTGCCTAGAGGCTAATTAGCCTGAGTGTCATCCTGTTTCAGTTCCAGGCTCTACCTTCACCAAACAATTTTTGGTGAAGGTACAGCCTGAAACTGAAACAGGATGACACTCAGGCTAGAGGCTAATGACCTTTCCAAAACTTTTCCCTAAATGTTTCACAAGTACAGTTGATTCACTGATTCATAGAGGAACAGGAGTAGATATAAACATAGGAATTTCATAACAATGTAAGAGGGCCTGCATGCCCTTTTACGTAGAGCGTAATCGGCCGTTTTAATTTTACGTAGAGCGTTGCCGAGCACTCCATAATTTAACGTAGAGCGTAGGGAGACTTTCTGAATTTAGCGTATTACGTAGACGGCCCTCCAAATTTAGCGTAGAGCGTTGTCGGGACCCCCCCCCCCCCCCCCCCCCTGCAGGCCCTCATGTAAAGCAGCTTGAAAATGACATGTATATCAGCACTGTCTTCAGTGTGACTAAAATATTCCCTAACCGCAGGCTCTTCTCTTCTGCTCTTCTTACTGATAGACACTACACATACTCTACTCTAACATACATGATATGTCAGAAAATGTACATCTACAGTCTGACTGTCTTAGATGTCTTCCCCGTGACCCACATGTGACAACCAACCAGCCTAGAAGCCAGACTGTTTCCAGGCCTATGAGCACAGACCAACTCCCTGGCTCTTATTAGAAGGACCTACATTCCCCCAAAGGAAATTCTACAACACACTCTGAGTTTCATCATTGGTCTGACAAGATAAACCATAGATGTTAAATATATTTTGTCACAAAAGAAAACACAAGAAAGAAAGAAAGAAATCAGGGGCTAATTCTATGTTTTGAATCTTAATAATGCTGTATACAACATTACTATGTAAAATAGTCAAAGGTCAAAGCCTATAAAGTCAAAGTCACATAGTTAGTAATGCACCATGTGATTGACAGTATTTCTATTTCTCAGGTTGATTGTAAGTTACTCCTGTTTTTTCCCTTACACTTAAAGAACTTCATTTTTATGTTTGAATCAATGGTCTGTCAACTACAAGATTTGTCATGGATATTTGGTTTGCCTACATGTTGTTTGTGACCCAGATAGTCAATTCGTCACAGATATTGCTTACAGTTGGTGTGAGCATCCTCCAGAAACTCCCTGTTGAGAGAGTCTACAACCTGAGGTCAGAGTGCCTTAGTGGCCAATGGGCTAAGCCCTGGGGATGATCACAGATCCAGTTTTTTCCAGTTTCAACTTTTGGCGGCAATTTCACTTGCTCCTCTGACTGACTCTGAGCCAGTCAGATTTCCACGTTGTCCCCATTTTCACCTGTTTAGCTTTTGGCAACATTTATTACCATTATTTTTGCTGTCAAGACTGTCTACTCTACTCTACTACGCTAAGATGACAGCAAGGCAGAGAGAAGGTAAGCAGTACAAGTTAATTAATTGTTAAAAATGAAGACTGCGGCCAAACTAGAATTTTACACACTGCTAGAACCTATATGCAAGATTATTGTCAGATTATACAAGAGCAAAAAAGACACAGACATTACAGTACAATCTTGTCGGATGATTTCTTTTAAAAGTGAAATAAGCCATTCTAAATGTAGTCAATGGTTACATGTTGACTGTTATCTTGATTTGTTTGAGAAGTTTGCTAAAAGCAAAGAATATTTCATTGAAATGAAGGAATTTTGATCTGCATGACATGTGTAAGTGAAATTGTCAGGGTCAAGGAGATCCGGTCACAGTATCTTTCCATTCCAAGCAAGCATGACAGCTAGAATTGAATCAGAAGAAGAAATAGCACAGGACAGACAAAATAGAAATGTCATAGATAATCCTCCTTTATAGCACTGCAACTAAGAACGGTTCCTTCATAGTAGCTGACATTTTTGTTTTATCTATTAGCACGCCTGGTCTTGGAACCACACTGGTTTTACGTGTGGTACAGTGGCTCCAAGCCGGAGAAGGGGAGTCATGTGCCCAGGAAACAGATAAAAGTACCTGAGAAGCTGACCTACAATACACTACAGAAAGGCCAGGCTGTGCAGGTCATGGAGAAAGGGAAGCTGTTTGCGGCTGAGCTTGTGTTCTGGTTAGCGCCAGGTAGGGACATCTTTTTGCTATTTTCTTTCATGCAGTTTGCTATAATCTATACTTTTTCGTTTTCCTGGTATCAATGTAATCAGCAAAGGATTGGGCCACTACATATTGCACAGTTGAGAAGGCTTGCTGTACCTATAAGTATGAATATGTATGAATGCCAATTTTTATCTCTAATATTTAGTGTGTCTAAGTCTAAATTACATGTATGTCTAGACATTCACACAAAATCATAACTGAATGCTGTTATATCTGTTCTAAAGGTCAACTGGACCGGACTCTCATGTCGGCAGATATTGCTGCATTTGAAAAGCAGAAGGATTTGGAGGTGAGCCCTACACATGTTTGTCTAAGAATATATACAGAATCTGATGTATCCTTCAGGTAACCTGGTCAGGGCTTGAAATACTGGGTGTATCTGCAATTTTGTGCACAGTAAAGAGGGCCTGCATGGGGGGGTCCCGACAACGCTCTACGCTAAATTCGGAGGGCTGGCTAATTAACGGTGCACACCCCAGTTCTTCCGCGACCGGGGTCCACGGAAGTGCCCGACAAAAAAGTGACGAAAGGGTTTGAGGGGCTGGGTTTGAGTTTAGATTTCTCATAATGTGCTTCGAACTGATATTAGATACTAGCATGGCTGAAAAGCGTATGAATTGGTGTGTTTTGGGTGAAAATTTCGTTTCGATCTGAGCCTTGCTTCCGGATATCCATCCGCGTTGATGGTGAAATGCCCCTTGGCCCGGGATTGACCTTTGTTGCGTTCTGTGGGTCATGCTGACATGCCTCGCGCCGTGGATGATTAAAGAAATCTAAGTACTAGAATTTTCTTTATAATTGGCTCGACTGTACGCTAGGTTTTGCTCTTTCTGACAACATCAGTCGTTTCTACCCAGAAATTTTTTTCTACGAGTTTTATCCTACACAAAAGTGCCAAAATTTGACCATCATTTTTGACGTGAAAATTATGTTTTTGTCTCCTGATTTACCAAAATCAGAGAGGTAGAAGAAACAAAACTCAGCTGGTCCTGTAGCGGAAGGGATAGGCTTTCATCCCATACACAGTTGATTTACTTCGGAATACTTCCCTGGAAGAGACAGTACCTAGACTGGAGGGTGCGCAACCTCCAATTGAAACCCCAAATAAACTGGGGTGTGCTCCCTTAATACGCTAAATTCAGAAAAGCCTCCCTACGCTCTACGCTAAATTATGGAGTGGTCAGCAACGCTCAGACCTCTACGTATACGTAAAATTAAAACGGCCGATTACGCTCTACGTAAAAGGGGCATGCAGGCCCCCAGTTAACTCCCTCCGACCCCCCCCCATATGTTTTGGACATAAGCTTGTCACTGGGTCAAGATTTTAAAATCTTCTCCAGGCGGAAGCAGTCGGCCACAAACCGCCCTATGATTGCCACACCCCACACAAAATTCGAGCTGAGTGAAACCCTTCTGTATTTTTAGAAATTTGCCCCTTCAAGTTATTAAGGAAATAGTGTTTCAGGGGATAGAAATTTCAAAATTTTCCTGGGAAGTATGTCACGCTTAGCCTCCTGCGGAAAATATGTTGGGAGGGCTTCATCCTTCAAAACTCAAGCTGAGACCCTTCTGTATTTTTCCACAAATAGAGATGTCATACACCTTTCTCACGCGGCGAACATGATAGAATGAAGACGAGGCCAATGAGGCAAAGAAGGAAAAATAATGTACAGATTTAGTTTTCCTCCTAAATAACATTAAGTTTAAAATATGATATCCAAGTATCAATATTACAACTAATGCAATGTACAAAAAAGATGCAGCAATTTAGAGCTTCGTTGACCTATCCCATAGTCTCCGCCCTCCTCCGTCAGAGCGTAGAAATGCAAAATAAAAACATAGAAATGCAAATATTTGACGGTCATGCAGCCATGCACTTCCTCATTGGTCGATTCTGTAATTATCAGGTAATCATTGGCTAAACTGGTAATTGTGATTGACAGTTAGGATCGGTCTAATGTTTGCCACAAGGGCCTCGTTTTCATTCTATCATGGCCGCCGCGTGAGAAAGGTCGATTAAACTTGCCTTACTTTAATAGCAAAATTTATCCCTCAAAATGCAGGAAATAGCATTTCAGCATGTCCCACCTTCAGCAACTGTTACTGTTTGTGAAAAGGGGTGTCAAAAATCCAGCTGAAATTCTTCTGTATTTTTTACAAGTACAGATGTAATTTAAGTAAAGCTTACTCTTGTCTACCAAAATTTGACCATTAAAATGCAGAAAATAGCATTGCAGAGGGTCAAGAATTCAACATTTTCCGGGGAACATGCCCCCGGGCACCATAGTATTGTTGCGCCTTCAATGCTCGACATTAGGAAAATTGTATTTTCGTTACATACATGTAACAACCCCCCCCCTCCTGCCGCCACCACCTGACATTTTAATGATAGTATAACTGTACAGTTTAGTATACATTACATACAAAAATAATGGACTGGATGTTTTTACTTTCTTGATGAAATTACACATACTATTAACAGTTTAAATGGAGATAGCTGGCCGAACAAAAATTGTACATGATGTACCAACTCCTCATTATACCACAAACAGATGAAGGCCAATGAGCTACCAGCTGTGGAGCTACCACCTGTGGAGCTACCTGTGGAGCCCAGGGCACCCCTTGCCGACATTGTTAATACACAGGTAACTTTTGTTTTAGAGTAATTCTAGTTTGTAAAAGTTATCTTCTAATTGAAGAACTCAACTGCAACTTTGATGAACAAAAACAGTGATTAGCAGCAACAGATTTACTGTCTGCATACTACATTGTAAAACGCCATGGGTCATTCAAGAACTGATATTTTTGTTCTTACAAGTCTGGGTCCTATTTCTACTGTTTTCTTTGTAGTGATTTAAAACTCTTATGATCTTTATTTTTAGTTTCCCTCTCATTTTGTTGACCTTTAGGCACCAGCTACGGCAAGGACTACAGGCACTCGGAAGGCGACCAAAAACAAGAACCAGGCAGTATGTTTATTGTCATACACTGATCATGATGTATGTAAATGACATAGTCATGTCATTCAAGACCAACAAATACATGTATTTTCTTGGTTCAGTAAAATTGTTCCTTTCATTTGTGCAGATAGATCATACTTCTCAATTTTTGGTTGTGTCTTTTTTTTAATGGATTTGAAAAGGTTGTTGAATAGTTAGGGAATAATGACTGTGACATCTTGTTTCTGCTAAAGAATTTTAATGCATACTAATTTGATTGTATTTAAGAGATTAAATGTGTATATTTCCTCTCTTTTTGTTGATCCTTGTCTAGACTCCAAAAGTGCCCAGGAAAAAGGCCAAGAAGAACCAGAAAGTATGTTAAACTTTACAATGATTGATACCTTCAATTATGAAGAAATTGTTCATGGTTTGTGACTTAAGATATTAACACATGATATAGAATTTATGAAATACAATTCATGAAAATTTAAGCAATGTAGCTCTCAATCTTATACTTTTGCTAATCTGTCCTGTAGGCTATTGGGTCAAACAAAATCAAAATCTGCCTTTATTTATTAATTATATTTCCACAAAAAAATTTTTTTGAGAGTTCCTCCTCCAGGAAGAAAGTCAGTTGTTTCTTTTAAACTATATCTAAACTACTGCTGTTTATATGATTCCAGATTTTTAAACACATTATTCAATGCACTGTTCATGCAATTACAGGATGGAGATGACCTCAGACGTGCTCAGGCTGCCACTGTGAGAACAAAAACGCAGCAGATCCTGGAACTGAGCAATCATGTGAGTTATGATGTTATCTACTATACTGTGATATTTAGGTTTATTAGCTAGCTCAGAACATACAAATATATTGTACATGTTGGACAGTATGTTTGTAGGAAGTACTGTAAGGTGTAAACTGATATTGTACTCCACATAATGATTTGAAGGTAGCAGAACTCAGTTTTTGGCTTATGGGGATTTCTATAGTTAAGGTGAATGGCTACAACGCGGTGAAAATCACAGTAGCTAGGGTGCACAAGAGAAATACCTGCGTCATAGACTCCGAGGGTCGCGGATAAATACTGTGTTCTGCAACCCTATCTTGGCCATTTTGATGATGTACAGATACACCTGTACCATTGGGCATTGATGTAAAGCCAACTTCTAATAACTATCCAAGCAGAGGCTTGTTTCTGATGTGTTTTAGGCGTCTTAGAGGACTTCCTATTTTGACAAAATAGAAAGCCCGACAAAATCACCTAAAACATGTCAAAAACAAGCCGGACCCACTTCTCTGTTTGGAGAGAGCCTTTTATATTGATCATATCCATATACACAAGGACTACAGGCCATTAATACTGTTAAAACTTTAATCAGTTTGACTGCCTCCACATAAGAACCACCTGGTCATTGATGTACTGTGAGCCCTGAATCCTAAAGAATACTGCCTGGTGTACTTGTATATATACGAGGGGTGATCAATAAGTCCTCGGCCTCACCCAGAAATAAGGTCGACAAGTCTTTGGGCCATGATTATGTAGTTTGACATCTTTTAGCAATATCCACCAAATTTCAAATTATTGTGGCCAAGACTTTTTAGTCGACGTCCATTTGAAAACAAGTAGGTAAGTGACGAGAAAAACACTGGTCAGAGCTACATGTGGGTCGAGTTCTTCGTGCCATGAATCGGCATAAAATCTTCGTAGACATTGTCAAAATGTTTGATGAAGATTCCCTTCTTATTTCCTAAAAGAAGTGGGTATCTGACTATCAGCAGAGCAAGCCGGCCCGCACACCTCAGGTCACAGCTCAATTGTCAATGTTTTTATCCTTCTACTTTATCTAATGTTACTGAGTGTCTTCTGTAAAGTAATGATTAGAATGATCTGAAGTTTGGTGGATATTGCCAAAAGATGTCATACTACATAATTATGCCCCAAAACTTGAGTTGTGCACCTTATTTCTGGGTGAGGCCGAGGACTTATTGATGAAGAAGTTTATTGCAAGTTCATGCCCGTGGGCTACTTGCAAATACATGATAAAAACATAGGAAAAACATGTAAACTGTGTCTGACTTTGTTGTAACAATAGTAGGTTACTGGTACTATATACAATTGTTGGCTATATCTAGATTAGCTGGGTTTGACTTCTTTTTTGGAAGCAGTGGAAGACGAAAAGTCCCACTTTTTCTTAGTATTTGTGGGTTCTGTGATTTCAAGAGAAAGGTAGCTTTTTGTTCATCCGTGAATGTGCATTGATTGCATCCGCTGCCGGAGCTTGGGTAGCGCAGCGGAGCTAGGGTAGCGGCTGGAAGCTAAATAGCATGGATTCCAGGCTACGGAAAAATATGCGCGTTAGGAGCTCGAGGGGGTTGTGTGTTTTGTCCAGCATCCTTTACATCGCTTCGCCCGGCGTTATTTTACACTTACACATTTTGAAAATGTAGGCTTGAGCTCAATGTCTCTTTGGTTAGCAATTTAGCAGAATTTCGGCACCTTCTGTGACGATTTTTTTTAAATACTTAAGACCTAAAGTACATCAGTGAAGATGGAGTGTTTTCACTTTGTGCCGTGATATCTTAAATTTACGTCGGATGATATTAGAAAAACGTGAAAATAAAGGCTTGAGGGCTTTGCGAGTAGAAATTTGTCGGACTTCAAGCGGATCCATACATCTGTTTGAGTCAGGTACAGGCACCCACTCTGCAGCTTGGGGGTTACCTAGGGGCTAAGGACCTTTCCAAAACCTTTCCTCCCTAAATGTTTCACAAGCCTTTCCCGCACTGGCCGTTTACCGTGTGTTTACTTTCCCTGTGCTCAAATAACGCGCACTCACACCAGATTCAAAATGGCGCCGGTAATTGGAAAGGGGTCTATTGTACAATGTACTTAGCCTCCATAGCAGGCTCTGAACCGGCCTTTTGGGGGGCTAAATGATACACCTTTTGCAGCCAGCCCGTAACCATCAGCCAACCCCGTAACCATTTTGCCGGTGGAGCCTGCATCAAAACAGCAGGTCAAAGTGAAATTAAAATCATGTTAGGGCGATTAACGCAGAGGTGCAAATTTCCTGCCTATGGTAGACCGCACTAGCCTGGAATCCATCCTATTTAGCTTCCGGCCGCTACCCAAGCTCCGCTGCCTGGCCAAAGAGCAGCAGAGCTTGGGTAGCGGCCGGAAGCTAAATAGGATGGATTCCAGGCTAAGACCGCACAATAGCAGTACACGCACCTCCTCCAGACAGTGCCCTGTCACGCCCCCCTGTGTGCACTAACCCGACAATTTTCTAACGGTCAAATTCTCAAAATTCCTTTTTTTTGGAGATTATTATTAACACACTCAAGCTTACTTGTTTCGACATTCTTTCGGCATGTCTGAGCCCATTGCCAGGGCAGAGGGTGGATCGCACGACGTATGGCGGTTTCCCCATCAGAAAGACAAACTTGGGCGATCCGAGCCGTGACACAAGGCAATGATTAATCTCCAAGCAGATCTAGTACGGGGCTGACTGAAGCTTCTCTGGCTCATATACGATTTTTGGCACCCCGTGTAGATCTGCTTGGTGATTAGTAATGATAGCTACAGGCGATGGCAAGTCAATTTTGCATCCATTGCCGACGAGCAAATATGATATGGTCGTCATTTCACCCGTCCAGGCCCTTGTTGTATAGACTAGATAAGACGTGGCTAAGTTTGTTTCCATCTTATTTCGCTATAGTAGATGCCCCCCTCCCTCACTGTCGGCATGCAATCCGAGGCACATAGTAACTTGCGTTTGTCTAGCGTTTGCCTAAGCCCATGTTTGTCTGTAGGAACAGTTGAAATAGCAAAACTATTTTGCCACAAACTTCACGATGCATGCCCAAACGAGTTACCAGATGTACCAGTCGGCGTGTGTTGGTAAACAACATGCTGTATCTAAATGAGCAGTCGCGCGTGCGGGTCAAGTTGTTGCGGACATGCGAATTGCTCCTAACGTGATTTTAATATCGCTTTGACCCGCCGTTTTGATGTAGGCTCTATATATACCGGCAAAAATGGTTACGGGGGTGGCTGATGGTTACGGGCTCGCTGCAAAAGGTGTATTATTTAGCCCCTCAAAAGGCCGGTTTAGAGCCTGCTATGGAGGCTACAATGTACTGTACTACGTATCCAGTGGGTAGATATATTTAGATGACATAGATCAGAGATAGATCATTCTCCTTATAGCAGAGCCGAACCCATGTATACATACCTCCTTCGGCGGTGAATGCAGGAAGTTTCTACAACTAAAGAACTGAATCGTTTGAACAAGTTACCACGAAATACCCTAAGGCTTACTGTAACACATCACGGATGAACAAAAAGCTACTTTTCTATTGAAATCAAAGAACCGACAAATTTTAGTAAATGTGGGATTTAGTAAATTGTCTCCAAAAAAAGAAGCCAAACCCAGCTTGTTTAGATATAGCCAATAGTCGTATCTAGTATGAGTAGCCTATTCTTACAACAAAGTCAGTCACAGTTCACTGTCCCATGTATGGTTTCCCTGTGTTTCTACCATGTATTTGCAATTAGCACACGGGCATAAACTTACAATAAAACCTATCAATTAATGATGTTACTTAATTTCTAGGAGGTTGGCATTGAAGAGGAAACGGCCGGACAGAAAACGGCCGGACAGGAAACGGCCGGACAGGAAACGGCCGGACAGGAAACGGCCGGAAAGGAAACGGCCGGACAGGAAACGGCCGGAAAGGAAACGGCCGGACAGGAAACGGCCGGACAGGAAACGGCCGGAAAGGAAACGGCCGGAAAGGAAACGGCCGGAAAGGAAACGGCCGGACAGGAAACGGCCGGACAGGAAACGGCCGGAAAGGAAACGGCCGGACAGGAAACGGCCGGACAGGAAACGGCCGGAAAGGAAACGGCCGGAAAGGAAACGGCCGGAAAGGAAACGGCCAGACAGGAACAGGAAACGGCCGGAAAGGAAACGGCCGGACAGGAAACGGCCGGACAGGAAACGGCCGGACAGGAAACGGCCGGACAGGAACAGGAAACGGCCGGAAAGGAAACGGCCGGAAAGGAAACGGCCGGAAAGGAAACGGCCGGAAAGGAAACGGCCGGACATGAAACGGCCGGACAGGAAACGGCCGGAAAGGAAACGGCCGGAAAGGAAACGGCCGGACAGGAAACGGCCGGAAAGGAAACGGCCGGAAAGGAAACGGCCGGAAAGGAAACGGCCGGAAAGGAAACGGCCGGAAAGGAAACGGCCGGAAAGGAAACGGCCGGAAAGGAAACGGCCGGACAGGAAACCTTCTCCACAGACTGGGAACCTTTCTCCACAGAGGACAACACAGACTGGGAACCTTTCTCCACAGAGGACAACACAGACTGGGAACCTTTCTCCACAGAGGACAACACAGAATGGGAACCTATCTCCACAGAGGACAACACAGAATGGGAACCCTCCACACACGACATAGAGGAGCCAGCCATTACCAGCACACCAAGGCCATCCAACCGCCATTCCACTCACACCATGGCAGCCCACAGTGTCATGTGTGACATCTGTGGAAAAAATGTGCGTGGCACTGATGGGCTGTCATTTCACAAAGCCTCTGCCCATTCCATCCCACAGACCAGCCCATCCGTCCTCAACTTCACAAACCCTAACAGCTCATCTCTCCACACCCCCATGTCATCCCCCTTACCCAGCACACCACAGTCCGTGGCCATGCCAGGTGCCCCACTGCTGTCAGGCATTGGAGAGGTGATTATTGTCTACACTAACTTCAAGTTTCAGAAAACTTCAGAAATATTTATTAAGTTAAAACTACATTCAAAATCTTTCAAAAGTATCAAATAGCTTACACAAATAATTACAACAAATTTAAGATATTTATAAATTATGACAATAACAACCCTTGTGGTGACTTGTGATGGACTCTAAAAACTACCCCACTTGATGTCTAAACCATCAATTACAGACCCTATGTTTGCTGTTTTCAGGTTGGCTCCAGCACCTGGATCAAGCCATTATCGGCTAGGACTGTAAGTAGCCTTAATACACGGGATCTGATTTCATGCCATTGCCATACAAATTTCATGCCATTTGTAATTTGTAACATGGTCTTACATAATCTAAACATATCAATGTACTTTTTCACTATACAGGGTGGCCAGTCCCCAGTGCCATTGGGGGGGATTGACCATGGTGTCATCATCTACCCCTACCTACTCACCATCAAGCTACACAAGTCCAAAACCCCTGCCGCCTTCTTCAAAGAGCTCATGGCCTTGTACTTCACTGAAGAAGAGCTGTTCAGGGGTAACCTTATGGGAGGAGGGAACCATGAAGCCCTCAACCCCGTGATCATAGGTGCTATTCTAGGTGAGGACTCTTACTGCTACATCTTAAGTGTTAGTTCTATGCCCTTAGAATTGTTTCTAAGAGAAGATCACTGCTTTGTCTGTTACCTCTTTTTCACCCATGTGACTTAATGCTTGTGGCAGGATATCCATCTCCAGACATCATCCTGTCTTTCCTTGCATGCAATATTTCTTGCATGCAAGTTCAGGCCTTACAATTCTTTAGTGTGAAATTGTCCTAGGAAGATGTACTTAATTGCAGGTTAAACTGGGATAAACCTGTTGTTTTTCCCATAAAAGGCTTGACTGCCGTGTATAACAAATGTAAATTTCACAATATTACATAAAAAAAGAATTATCTATGAACATCCGTTTGGATCTATTGCACCTGAAATACTGTACTGCTAGGTCATCAGCATGATACATGTATGTGATGGTTACAGTGGTATGCCCCATCCTGTATGTTTTTATATGTTTGATCCTACATCTTTTCTTCTTTTTCTACATTATTCACAGCTGAAACAAAGAAGCAGTGGCCGGGGGTTAAGTTAAACTTGGCCAGGGTTGTGAATGAGAAGTGCTGCCGCATGCGCAGCACTTTCAAGCGGCGAAAGGACAGGCCCAGGTTCTACGCTGACCTCAACCAGCGACAGCCCGGACAGGCTGTGCAGACCATACAGGCCAGGCGGGTTGTGCAGCCCGGACAGGCCGCGCCAGCCATACAGGCCGGGGGGGTTATGCAGCCCGGACAGGCCGCGCCAGCCATACAGGCCGGGCGGGTTGTGCAGCCCGGACAGGCCGCGCCAGCCATACAGGCCGGGCGGGTTGGGCAGCTTGGAATGGTAGTGGGGGAGGCAATGAGGCTGCTAGATCTATCATAATCAAATTTTTTTTCTGCCTCAAAATCTACGTTCTTATTTTGGACGGTACATTTATTTTTTTTTGAAAATCAGAGTTTTGCTGACCTGGGATCCCCTTGAAATTTTAACATTGTAACAAGCCTGAGGTTTCTCACAAATTTGTTAACAATTTAGTTTCTAAAAATGAATGTTTTTGTCTACATACAAGAGTAATTTTTGGGTTTCAAATCATTTGGATTGCAACAACAAAAAACAGAACATTATACAATATTGCCCTTGATATCATATGATAATGTCCTATAGTGTGTGGCATGTAGTGTTTACAAATCTGTTTCTATATGCAATGCATAGAAGATAAATGGCAAGTTGGGAAAGAAAAAGGTTACACCATATACTTGTCACAATTCTTCCTATTCTCTGTAAGTTAATAACTTTACCTGTGATGACCATATATTCAGAATATTGTAATTTTCTGTTCATGTTCTAAATGTTGATACATTTTTATTTAAAAAAAGTTGACTTTGAAAGTGTTGCCCATCCAAGTGAACTGACACTCCTGTTGTGTTTTGATAATAGGTCAGTATACTGTATACAACAATTTTCCTTCATCACTTGCTTCAAGTTCCAAGTAGAAAATAAATATATCATGTACATGTGCATTTTCACTTGTTGAAGTTGAAAGCACTGTTGATCCCCGATTAGGGGTAATAGCGGGGAACCTATGCCCACTTTTTCAACATTACTATATTTTTTGGAAGTGGCAAGGAAGATTATATTTGAGCAAGATGTTTACAGTTATTGTTCAATATGTACACACTTAACTGCTGTATCTTCACCTGCGTTAGCGGCCAATCATGTTGGTCTGTGCCATGCCAACCGTAAGGATGTTTGTTTCGAAAACGATCCGCATTCTCTGATGGATATTATTCGCGCTACCGACAATCAGAGTGTTGGTATGTCCCATGTTTAGCCCCAATTCCCATGCAGATGCAAATTTCCCAGCGAGAATCAGGGCCCTCATTGACAGCAACTTTCGACCATCCGTCCAGTCCTTCCACTGCGACCACAAACCCCGCCCTGCTAGATGCGTGTACCGACAGTACCGCACGGTACAGCCAGTGGCCATTCCTAAACTCGCTGGAAATTTGAATCTGCATTCAAGCTTAGTAGGCTTCGCACCCGGTTACGTACGTCTCCCAGTTATATACAGTTATACTTTGCTTAGCGCGCTCATACTTTGCCCCTAAATCTCTTTTTTACTTGTTGTTAAATTAATTCGCACCCGGTTACGTACGTCTCCCAGTTATATACAGTTATACTTTGCTTAGCGGGCTCATACTTTGCCCCTAAATCTCTATTTTACTTGTTGTTAAATTAAGTGTTTCGCACACTTACGTGCGTTCCCCAGTTATGTTCAGTTAAATTTTGTTTAGCGGACTCATAATTCGCTCATAAAATCTTTTTTACTTGTTACTAAATTAAGTGTTCGCACACAGTTACGTGCGTTACCCAGTTACATTCAGTTATATTTTGTTTAGTGGGCTCACATTTTGCCCCTAAAAATCCTTATTTTGCTTGTTCGTTCGCACCCTGTTACGTGCGTATCCTATTTGTTATCTTGTTGTTGTTGTCTTGTGGTCTGAGTGTTGGCGGCCTTTTTTATTTTTGGCGGGTCTTGTTACCCATCCGGACTTTGTCCGGACCTTAAAACTAAAAACTGTACCACCAACACTCAGACTCAGACTCATTTATTGTAATGTCCGGTTGCGAGAGAGGGTAGTCAATTAATAAAGAGAACCTACAGCCTACCTGCTTATCATTGTTCCCTCGGACAGAAGTAGCATGAACACAGTTTGTCTGTTAATTTGGTTAATTTCTGGGGGTATGTTTATTTCGGGGGGTATGCTTATTTGATTTTGAAGATATGTCCAGGGGCATGTTTATTCTGGGGGGTATGTTTATTTGGGAGATGAGAGTATAGCGCTGTTGCGGACTTAAAATCACCCCAAACACTCCATTTTCACCTGAGCGCGAAAGAAAGCCACATAAACTTAAATGCATTTACAGTACTCAGTTACCTGCCTCAGTTTGGTGTTTTGTTTAGGGTCATCTAGTTACACAGTAGTATATCAGAAAGTAGGTTATTGATGCTCTGGTAGTTTGTTATCACAATCAGTAACAAAGGACATGACATATTGTCTTTGAAATTTTAGTTTTCCTCCCTCTTTCCCTCCCCTGTAAGAATGGTAGCTCATTTGTAGACATATGAGGTAGAAACCAAAAGTGATAACAGAGTGTGTCTCTGTCAATTAGCCCTTAGATTGTCTGGAGGGGGCATGGTACTGTTAAGTTTCTCCAGCTCGTGATTGATAGCGTGACTGATAATGCTTCAGATAGCCCTTCCACTGTCTGAGAATAACCTGAAGGTGACCTAAAACAAGCTAAAGAGCCTTGGTTCAAGCTGAGCTATCCATAGGAAAAGAGTTACATTGGCCTATGGTATGTGGATATAAGTAGGCAGCCACATTTATGAGGGAGCTTTGATATAATAGGAACAAGGCCAACCTTGAATTCCAGCTTCTCAACACCTGCCCACGTGCCAAATATCATTGAAATCCATCAAGAGATTCTTGAGTTATGCTGACTAGAGTAGTGCGGAAACACAGATAGACAGACCAACAAACAGACACACCCAAAACAATATCTCCATTTTTCATGGAGATAATTACATAGCTTCAAGTCTGAAACTTCTGCACATAGAAGAAGCCAACACACTTCTATAGAATATCAAACTTCCAATGCTGCTCAGGTTGGTACTGGGTACATCTGGTGTGTATCCCAGATGGATGGGAGAGCTGTCAGACCTGCCTGGTCAGTGGGTGCTAATGGCACATCTCTCCTTTCACATATGGAATGGATACTACTACTAGTAATTGTTTTCCCAGGCATACTGTAGGGGGATCTTTAAGAGTTAGACCCCATTCATACTACCTTTCATAGACGGTTTCAGAATAAGTTGATAGATTAACCCGGCTATCTTGGCTTAATATGAACGCAATCTAACCGGCTAAATAAGGGTTTTAGAAAGGGTTAACCCTTATTTAGCCAGTTAAATTGTGTTCATACTAACTAAACTAAGCCAAGATAGCTTCTGATTTATTCAGCCGGCTATGAAAGACTTAGTATGAACGGGGGTCTTAAAGTGTCCTCACACATTGGCCAAAGTTACATTCTACTATGATCAAAACACTGGATATAAATACAAAATGTACAGTACAATGCCTTTAATCAAGGTTATTATGGGATGAAAGATGCTACACGGTGTAGCCAATCTAAAACAGTCATTTCCAGCAAAAATACAACTTGACCTGCCCTGGTAAAAGGACAGTTGCAAGAACAATGTTTTCTTCCAAATATGGCTCTCCGAAGGTCTAAGAGAATGCCAAGGCCAGCCACTAAGAATGACTGAATTTACTTTATTTTTATCGGTTATATTGCAGTGACAGGGAGGGCGTGGTCTCAACCAAGCCTTCTGGTGGCATGACCTCAGGCTGGCCAGGAGGGAAGCCCCTGAAGGACTTCCCTAATTGGAATCACACTCCCTTGTCACTAGATGAACCTCAGCATCCCAGTAGCTCAGACCACTTGCTCAGACACTTGCTATTGACATGCAAGGAAGTAGATATCACTTTCATGTGTACCAGCAATTCACAGTTGAATCAGTGCAGTAACAATAATTATGGCTCTACAAAGAGTGAGGCACTATATACAAATGTACTAGCAAGGAGGTTTTCTGTCTGTATGCTGGGTCAGCTTCCAGCTATGGTAATAAGTGACCAGTGGACTCACTGATGACTGAAGATTGACACACTCTAGACTTGGGCCTTGGGGGAGAAGTCTTTATCTGTGTAGTGTGTGCTGGGTCAGCTTCCAGCTATGGTGATAAGTGACAAGTGGACTCACTGATGACTGAACGTTGGCACACTCTAGACTTGGGCCTTGGGGGAGAAGTCAGCTATCATGCATGTCTAATTGATTTATACCCATGATGAACCCCCGAGGTAGGCAGTTTCCTATATCTGTGTGCTGGGTGTGCTTCCAGCTATGGTGATTAATGACCCTGGACTCACTGATGACTGAAGATTGACTCACTATCCGAATTGGTGTGAAGGACTCACTATAGACCATGTTCCACCAAATTTCACGCTAAAAGTGCTCAGATAGGGCAAAAGGGGTAGACTTAATCCGGGATTAAGTCCCCCTCTGGCCATATTAAGTTCACTTTCAGCCCACCGTGCTTCCACTATCAGACAAAGGTTTGGAAGGGACAGTGTAGGTACAGTGTAGGTATAGTACTTACCTAGAAGTCCACGCACGTCTGGGATGGAAAGATGTTAAGTCAACACTTAAGCACCACAAAGCCCTACTGGTACACAAGGCCTTGAACAACCGGTTACCGTCCTACATGCGCCGGATGTTCACCTACTGCAGGGACAGAGCTACCAGGAGCACTAGACTCAGTGCTTCAGACCTCCTTGTGGTACCGATGCCATTGAGAGAGGTCTACAGGAGGTCCCTAGCCTACTCCGGTTTGCTGATATGGAACTCCTTACCGCAGGCCGCTAGGGCAGCAACTTCCATTGCAACCTTTAAAGGACTCAGTAACTGACCCATATGAACGATTATCGACTTATCGATTAATGACTCGACGAATTATCATTTGTTATTTTTGTGTTTTCACTATTTATATATTCTTTGTATTATTGATATAATTTCGATTCACCTTGTTTGACCAAACATTTAGTTATCTATTTATTGTTATGTTGACCCCTTGACACTCCTCATCTCGACCTCTATGAAAAGCGGCCCTGAGGGCCGATTAGAGTATGTTTCGAGAATAAATAAAGGCACAAACAAACATTGAACAAACCTTATGGAATGTGATGACTGGTTCAGGTACAGTTTGGTGTAGGCACAGTTTAGGGTAGGTACAGTGCTTACCTTATGGAATGTGATGACTGGTTCGGGGTGGATCCTGATGAGGGTGAGGCAGCCTCGGTATTGTGTAGGTACAGTGTAGGTACAGTGCAGGTACAGTGCAGGTACAGTGCAGGTACAGTGCTTACCTTATGGAATGTGATGACGGGTTCGGGGTGGATCCTGATGAGGGTGAGGCAGCCTCGGTACAGTGTAGGTACAGTGTAGGTACAGTGCAGGTACAGTGCAGGTACAGTGGAGGTACAGTGTAGGTACAGTACTTACCTTATGGAATGTGATGACTGGTTCGGGGTGGATCCTGATGAGGGTGAGGCAGCCTCGGTACAGTGCAGGTACAGTGCAGGTACAGTGCAGGTACAGTGTAGGTACAGTGCAGGTACAGTGCAGGTACAGTGCAGGTACAGTACTTACCTTATGGAATGTGATGACTGGTTCAGGGTGGATCCTGATGAGGGTGAGGCAGCCTCGGTACAGTGCAGGTACAGTGTAGGTACAGTGCAGGTACAGTGTAGGTACAGTGCAGGTACAGTGGAGGTACAGTACTTACCTTATGGAATGTGATGACTGGTTCGGGGTGGATCCTGATGAGGGTGAGGCAGCCTCGGTACAGTGCAGGTACAGTGCAGGTACAGTGTAGGTACAGTGTAGGTACAGTGCAGGTATAGTGTAGGTACAGTGCAGGTACAGTGGAGGTACAGTGTAGGTACAATTAAGTGTAGGTACAGTGTAGGTACAGTACTTACCTTATGGAATGTGATGACTGGTTCGGGGTGGATCCTGATGAGGGTGAGGCAGCCTCGGTACAGTGCAGGTACAGTGCAGGTACAGTGTAGGTACAGTGTAGGTACAGTGTAGGTACAGTGGTACAGTGCTTACCTTATGGAATGTGATGACTGGTTCGGGGTGGATCCTGATGAGGGTGAGGCAGCCTCGTTACAGTGTAGGTACAGTGCAGGTACAGTGTAGGTACAGTGCAGGTACAGTGTAGGTACAGTGTAGGTACAGTGGAGGTACAGTACTTACCTTATGGAATGTGATGACTGGTTCGGGGTGGATCCTGATGAGGGTGAGGCAGCCTCGGTACCCGAAGAACAGCTCTGCAATCAGCCGCAGGAAAATGGCGCGGATCTCTTTATCCTGTAGAAACGATAAAACAGTTAGCCTCTAAACACAGCAATATCTGAACCATGAATGACAAGTTACTACAAATTGATGCATCCCTACAAAACCTTTAAAACTGAGAGGCTATGTCAAACTTGTCATAAAAAAAGGCAAGAAACCATAATGTGGAAAAATATGTCAGTGTCACAAAATTATTTTTCACTCTCGTACAAAACATAAAAATGAGAGACTGTCCATATTTGTCACGATAGAAACATTGAAAAATAATCAATGGAAAATATTTTCAGATGTAGAAATATCCTTTTACACTCTAGCACAAAACTTAAAGAGAGACTATGTCCAAAT
The DNA here is from genome assembly GCA_035149815.1 of Branchiostoma lanceolatum. Lineage (NCBI taxonomy): Eukaryota > Metazoa > Chordata > Leptocardii > Amphioxiformes > Branchiostomatidae > Branchiostoma > Branchiostoma lanceolatum. Next base: position 3,033,696 of record CM068868.1, on the reverse strand, counting down.
TTGTCACAGAAATTTCAGAAAAATAATCAATTTGAAAAAGAACTCGATGAAGAATCATCATTTTACACTTCAAGATCAAATTTGGGTAATCTGTAAAATCAACTGTGTGGGCATTACTCTAGCAATAATGTATAGCGAACAATGTTTAAAAAAGGCAGTTTTTTAAACAGCAAGTTGTAGTGCTTTAATGATGACTTTATGTTCCACAGCCCAATTCAGGTTGCATGCGAGTCTGTTTTCTGTTTGTAAATACTGTGTTCTGAATAAACCATTCATCATCAACAGTATAAGACCCAAGCCTGGACCGTACCACTCACCAGCATGGGTAGGGGGGAGGGTGCTGTAGACTCTGGTGGGAATGCGTGGTCAGACACATGCAGGTCAGGATGAAGCACCTGGAGAGGAACAGAAGAAATAAAAGCACAACAATCATTAGGTTTATCATTCATCTTTCAAGGCCACACAAAATCTATTTCCTTCGTTCTTGGATATGTTAGAAATTGTATGAAAAACATTTTTGGTGATATTCAACAACAATGTAGTACTAGTCACAATTTGCACCAAACATACACCCCTTATCTCGCTAAGGAACTAGATTATGAGTTGATTGTATGTGACAACAAAGTGAACATGGTGACCAGAAACTCACTCTGCAATTCATCATAACACACCTTTGAGAGGTGCTTAATCATTGTGACTATAATTGCGAGATATCACAACATGATTGTGCAGCTTTTCAAAAGTTTTATTGAGCCCGGCCCGTGTGTCGGGTCAAAAGATATGAAAACCAACTCAAAAAAGGCATTCAGAAGTTGCATGTGACACTGCAATAAAAGTTATACTAAATTTAAAGCAATTACCATAGACAGAGCGAGCTTTGTTCTGGACAGAAGAGGCTCTGGTAGCAGGGATAGACTGATAACTTACCATAGACAGGGAGAGACTGATAACTTACCATAGGCAGGGAGAGATGATAACTTACCATAGACAGGGAGAGACTGATAACTTACCATAGGCAGGGAGAGACTGATAACTTACCATAGGCAGGGAGAGATGATAACTTACCATAGACAGGGAGAGACTGATAACTTACCATAGGCAGGGAGAGACTGATAACTTACCATAGGCAGGGAGAGATGATAACTTACCATAGGCAGGGAGAGATGATAACTTACCATAGGCAGGGAGAGACTGATAACATAGACAGGGAGAGACTGATAACTTACCATAGGCAGGGAGAGACTGATAACTTACCATAGGCAGGGAGAGATGATAACTTACCATAGGCAGGGAGAGACTGATAACTTACCATAGGCAGGGAGAGACTGATAACTTACCATAGACAGGGAGAGACTGATAACTTACCATAGGCAGGGAGAGATGATAACTTACCATAGGCAGGGAGAGACTGATAACTTACCATAGGCAGGGAGAGACTGATAACTTACCATAGACAGGGAGAGACTGATAACTTACCATAGGCAGGGAGAGATGATAACTTACCATAGACAGGGAGAGACTGATAACTTACCATAGGCAGGGAGAGACTGATAACTTACCATAGGCAGGGAGAGATGATAACTTACCATAGACAGGGAGAGACTGATAACTTACCATAGGCAGGGAGAGACTGATAACTTACCATAGGCAGGGAGAGATGATAACTTACCATAGGCAGGGAGAGACTGATAACTTACCATAGGCAGGGAGAGACTGATAACTTACCATAGACAGGGAGAGACTGATAACTTACCATAGGCAGGGAGAGATGATAACTTACCATAGACAGGGAGAGACTGATAACTTACCATAGGCAGGGAGAGACTGATAACTTACCATAGGCAGGGAGAGATGATAACTTACCATAGACAGGGAGAGACTGATAACTTACCATAGGCAGGGAGAGACTGATAACTTACCATAGGCAGGGAGAGATGATAACTTACCATAGGCAGGGAGAGACTGATAACTTACCATAGACAGGGAGAGATGATAACTTACCATAGATAGAGCGAGCTTTGTTCTGGACAGGAGAGGCTCTGGTAGCAGGGAGAGATGATAACTTACCATAGACAGGGAGAGACTGATAACTTACCATAGACAGGGCGAGACTGATAACTTACCATAGATAGAGCGAGCTTTGTTCTGGACAGGAGAGGCTCTGGTAGCAGGGAAAGACTGATACAGTCTGGCACCGTCAGACAGCCTCCGTCCAGGTCTGCTATGATCACATCCAGCTGGGGATAAAAGTAAAACAGAATGTGATGAAAATTCTTTTGCTAGAGGATGCATCAACCTCTATCAGCATAGAAAATTACTACATACAAGCATTATTGCTTCAACAGATGGATTGTGCAACATTTGTGGCTGATAATTTAGTTTTGAACTCAATATGCACTAAAATACAGTCAAACCTAGACATAGCAAACACTCAAGGAACAGGCAAAAGTGGTCACTATTGACAGGTGGTCACAATAGAGAGGAAGCTGGCCATACCAGTCAATCTAACTTACTTACTTACTTAGCCCTTACTTAGTCAATCTAAGGGACCAGACAAAAGAAGAAACAATGGCCAAGTGGTCCTTATGCAATATTGTTACTTGAATAGGTTTGAGTGTACTTAATCAAGTTATTCTATACAACACGAAAATGAAGTTCTTTCCTTTAGTCACTGACGAAAGGTAGCGGATGCTGTTTGAAACATTTGTTTCTTAATCTTATCCAGAACTTGCTTGAGTAACTGTCTTTTGGCATATTCTACACAATGTTCTTCGTTCACAGAGACTTCTTAAAAGGCACACAGTCTGAAGTTTGAAGGTGGATTATTATTTTGCATTTAGCCATACAAGGAGGCAACCAGCCCAAGAGGCTGGACGTACCAGCTCTGCCATCTCGTTCTTGAGTGAAGCGTGGACGCCGATGATGAAGGGGGTTGGTGTGGAGAGCACCTCTTTCAGGAAGGCTGGTAGTACGGGAATGTACACGTAGCTGGGGGGGAAAATACACGTAAAAGTGAGTATTACTTACTGCAAGACTTAGTGTTATCACAATCACAATCAATCACATGGTTTTTATTGACAAACAAAACTCTGGCAGCCAAAGGCTGAATTGCGGCTTGTTTCACAAATACACCACCACAAATTAAAACATGTCCAGGTCCCAAGCACTCGTTAAGTTAAAACAAGAGAAAACGTTCTTTGTCACGTACTTCCACATACGAATATACACTTTTAAAATATACATCATTATCATGCAATCTATCATCAACAACATTATCAATACATCTTACTTTTTGTGTTGCTTTGTTATCTGTTTTTTTTTTCAAATTAAACCATAATTGTCTTGAGAGTCTCCTTCTGCATGATAAAATTAACATGACAACGCAAATAATTTCTCATCTTTATAACTAGAGCTTCTAAAGCTACTTGGGAGAGGGACTCACAGACTTGCATAAAATGGAACTGAGCTTTTTGATACAGGTCTACTACAATGAAGGAAAAAAGAGCAGTTAGGAAAGCATGCCGGGTCCCCTATAACCGTTGCAACCAAAATATCCTCACATGTAGATAAGGGTGCCCACAAATGTTTCTGACATAAAGCTTTTGCTCCTCTTTGCAGGTGGCTGAGAGAAGAAAAAATACTGAAATCTCAGACCATCCCTTACCTGTACTTAATAGGGAACATGAGCGCACAGAGGGCCTGGCAGGCGTCCGACATGCGTGAGTACGACGTCGAGTGGAACAGGATCTTGTGGTCCGTCAGCGCCGCACAGAACAGGCAGATCACGTTGTAGATGCCTGGGGAAAGTTTACATTATTACCTTTTAATTCTGTATCTGTATCTCTCTCTCTCTCTCTCTATCCAGTTTTACGTCTTTTATTCCCCATCATCTGGGGGTTAGACGTGCTTACACATGGATGGGGGAGCCCCAGAACTCCTCAGCAAGTGCAAGTCTTTTTTTTGTAGCAAGTTTTTACGGCTGGATGCCCTTCCTAACGCCAACCCAAACCCTACTGCTGGGCTTAGGATATGGGAAATACGTGTTAAGTGCCTTTCCCAAGGGCACAACGTCTGGGTGCATGTCCGGACATGTCTGGGTACTCCACTGGGGATTGAACCTGGGTCGTATTGGTTCATAGCCGGGTGCTCTGCCACTGTGCTACACAGACACTACTGTATAGCCAGCATAACCACCCTTTGGCGTAACACACCAGCTTGATTAACATTAGGGAAGACTTCGACCTCCTCAACCTACACAGTGTGTGCCCACAGGACAGTTGGTCAGTGCCATTAAGCTAACCCTCATGAGACAGGGAACAACAGAAGATAGAACAGATAGTGGGTGTCATATTTTATCTGTGATTCGAATGGTTCTCAGCTAATACTTAGTACCAGCAGACATCATTGTAGATGACTTGCAAAAGATAAGCTTACTAAATACTACCTTGTTCTATTTTGTAAATCCTCAGGATTTTTCTTATGAATAATAAAAGCAAAACAAAGTTTTGAATATTTCCTGTCAGTAAATAAGAATGCCATGCCATATTTGAATCTGTATAGATTTAAAATAGAAATGCTATCTGGAAGTGTTTCTTTTTGTCCTTGACCAACACATACACTTAGAGTCAACTGGACATTCAGTTTCATTGGACAAGGTTAAGATCCTGGACACAGAATCAGAATTTTTTGCAAGAGGGATTAAGGAGTCCATCTACATCCGTGCATTACAACCATCCCTCAACAGAGACGGAGGGCGCCATAGACTTTCTGCAACCTATGATCCACTGCTCTCCGAGTCACGTGTCTCATCTGCATAACGTGACGTCACAGAAGCAGTAGATTGCTCACTCCTTGACAAAGACTGGAGCTGATCAGTCGAAAATTTGGGTAAGTCCAATTTATTGTGTTGGCATTTACAGTTTAAACATTCATAATGACTTCTACCAACACAGATGAACTTTCAAGTGTTTCTTTTTGTGCTCACCTAGTTGTCTGAAGAGCATGGCCACCGTTGTTCCTGTGACAGGCAGACTGTCGGACAGCGGAGGCTGTAGGGCCTGTCTGTCTGCCATATTTGTGTTTATTTTTGTGCTTACCTAGTTGTCTGAAGAGCATGGCCACAGTTGTTCCTGTGACAGGCAGACTGTCGGACAGCGGAGGCTGTAGGGCCTGTCTGTCTGCCATATTTGTGTTTATTTTTGTGCTTACCTAGTTGTCTGAAGAGCATGGCCACAGTTGTTCCTGTGACAGGCAGACTGTCGGACAGCGGAGGCTGTAGGGCCTGTCTGTCTGCCATATTTATGTTTATTTTTGTGCTTACCTAGTTGTCTGAAGAGCATGGCCACAGTTGTTCCTGTGACAGGCAGACTGTCGGACAGCGGAGGCTGGAGGGCCTGTCTGTCTGCCATATTTGTGTTTATTTTTGTGCTTACCTAGTTGTCTGAAGAGCATGGCCACAGTTGTTCCTGTGACAGGCAGGCTGTCGGACAGCGGAGGCTGGAGGGCCTGTCTGTCTGCCATATTTGTGTTTATTTTTGTGCTTACCTAGTTGTCTGAAGAGCATGGCCACAGTTGTTCCTGTGACAGGCAGACTGTCGGACAGCGGAGGCTGGAGGGCCTGTCTGTCACCGGCTCCTATGGAAAATCTCACCTGCAGACGGAAAAAGACAGGTGCGTTGATGAAAGTTAGACATCCAGGTAGTAAGATACGCCAAAAATAATTACTCAAGCAACTGGATAAAGTTTTGATACAGAATGATAAGACGTTTCAGACAGCATCCACTGTCTTTCGTCAGTGACTAACGATAGGACTGAGAACACCAGGTTTTATACCACCCCCCACCCCCGGACGAGCAACATTTAGTTACTGTACTAAAATCAACAGTAGTTAATTGAACCATTGGCACAAAACTTTGTCTTGAATTAATCTTCTTTTAAAGACTACTTCAAGACATCCTAAATTGTCTTAACCTCATTAACATACCCAAAAAGACAGGTGTTTTATAATTTTAACGAATACTAGTATCTACATAATAACAATAATCACCAGTCCACAAATCTAGTTGTTCATAGAAATATGTTCTATTTCTATTACAAAACCATAACTTAATAAGTGTATAACTTCATTCATTGCTTACTAAACTATCTCAAACTTAAGGTTTGTATATATAATACAGTTGCAATATCAAATGTAAATGGCATGACAAAATGCCACCTGGAAATATGGGTTGCTTTATTTCTGAACAAATCTTCTAAACTTAAAACATTACGTGAAGGAAAATATACAATTTTTCACACTTTGAAAATGCTTTGGATCAACTATTTCATGTCATGTGCATTTTGTCATTTGTTTGTTGATATGTTTGTATTTACCTGTGGCCCTCCCGGTGGCGGTACGTGCACACTGCTATATTTCTGGAGTGTGTGGTTTGTTGCTTGTGTTTTTACCTTTGTTATTTACTTGTTTACTTGTTGACATGTTTGTGTTTTCCCCTGTTTGCTATTCACTTATTTATATGTTTGTGTTTACCTGTGGCCCTCCCGGTAGCGGTATGTGCACACTGCTATATTTCTGGAGTGTGTGGTTTGTTGTGTTTTTACCTTTGTTATTTACTTGTTGACATGTTTGTGTTTTCACCTGTTTGCAATTTACTTATCTATAAATTATGTTTGTGCTTACCTGTGGCCCACCCGGTGGTGGTACGTGCACACTGCCCAGAATGCTACATTTCTGCAGTGTGTCTACATGTACTCATTTATTTGTTGACATGTTTGTATTTACCTGTTTGCTATTTACCTATTTATATGTTTGTGTTTACCTGTGGCCCACCCGGTGGTGGTACGTGCACACTGCCCAGAATGCTACAGTACATTTCTGCAGTGTGTCTACATGTACTCATTTATTAGTTGACATGTTTGTATTTACCTGTTTGCTATTTACTTATTTATATGTTTGTGTTTACCTGTGGCCCACCCGGTGGTGGTACGTGCACACTGCCCAGGATGTTGCCCACCAAGGTCTCTATCTGTACAGACTGGTTCTCTATGTACACTGTGTACAGGATACCTAAACAATGCTGCAGGGGAAACAAACAGAGCTATAACTTATAACTTATGACACTGTCAGTGTGAATGTTGGACTACATTGAACATGTACAGTCAAACCTGTATTAGCGGTCACCTTTCCATAGCGGCCACCTGCACATACCTGCACATAGTAGTCACTTTTTGTCGGTCCCTTGGATTTTTCTCATTGACATAAGCATTAAGAATTAGGCTATAGTGGCCACCTGCCCATAGCGGCCAGTTTTCGACAGTCCCTTGGGTGACCGCTATAGACAGGTTTGACTGTACATGTGTATGATGATGATGATGATCCACTGTGTTCTGCAGCTCAGGTAGTTGAGGAAACAACCTCTGGCTGCATTCAGTCTTTCTTCATTTCTTTCCACTATGTCTTTTTTTCCTGCAAGCTGCTGTAGCTCTCTGAGTTTCTTTGCAGTTTTTAGGCTTCCCATTCCTTTGTACATATATACAAGAATGTTTTCAGAGGGTTCTCACTAGTTGTTTCTTTGACATATGAGCAGTCCTCTAATTGGCAAAGCATGCATTCCAGAAACAAGTGACAAAAAGACTGGGTCACTGTGAGCCCTTGGTAAAACAATGGCAAAGTTTAAAAAAATAGTGCTAATTGCCATGAAACCCCTCATACACACTTTATGAAACTGCCTATCAAAAACAAAGTTACCTCTTTTTTTGCCATTGATTGCTTTCAATGGATTTCAGGTTACAAGAAGCTGTCACCCATAAAACCATGTTTTTCTTGGCTTAGACCATGTCATTTTTTTCTACGAAAAAATTGCATGGGGGAGCACTTCGAGGGGGCAGAGCAACCAACCGGAGGGATGGTATGGAAGGGGGGCTTTCCCCTGCCCTGGTGTGAAGTTTTAGAGAATTGCAAGGTTGAGTTTTTTACTGAAGGGCAAAATTACTGTCAAACAGGTCCAAGATGAAGGCTGTGACCTACATGTAGCAGCATCCCTGGTCAATCAGAATTTGATGCTTGTCAGAGAATCTGCTCCCCAGGGTAAGGGGATGCATGGTCAGGGCATGGGGGCGCAATGGCCCTATTTCCCTCTTCAGAAAAAGCCCTGCTACTCACCCTAAAAGTTTCAAAATGCTGTAGTCTGGACACGAGCACCAGTGACTTGGGGGCGAACATGAGCGTCTGTTTGGGCCCCTCCCCATTTTCCACCCCCTCCTCCTCCTCTTCCTCCTCACTCTCCTGGTCATCAGGCTGGTTTGGCTGGACCTAGGGGGGCATGGATACAGTGTTGAATAATGTCAATGGCAGACAAGCAATCATTTAGCAACAGTGGTTGGGAAATTATCAATCGTATGTCTTCATTGTCTTAATTTTAATCAATTATTTGTCTAGCTGTTAAAGCATAGAATCTACAGGGTGCTTCCAAGACTAAGCAAATTAGCGAAACAATTTTCCACGTCTAGAGAAAGATGCTTCTCTCTTGTAAAATCATTACGACTCGAAATACTGGGTGCATATGCACATTTTTGCACCCAAAATTAGAGCACCAAATCAACATCTAGGTGCTACATGTAATCCTCTAGGGTTGTGTACTTCAAGCCTAAGTTTTCTCCTGTTTCCTCTGTTCTACGGTCCTGCTTTGTAACATTGTTGTATTGTTATCTCCATGAAAAATGGAGATATAGTTTTGTGTGTGTCTGTGTGTCTGTTTGTCTGTCTGTCTGTTTGTTTGTGTTTCCGCACCACTCCAGTCAGCATAACTCAAGAACCTCTTGATGGATTACGATGATATTTGGTATGTGGGCAGGTGTTGTGAAGCCGAAGGTCAAGGTCGATTTTGGGCCCCCTGGTATGTGACCTTGGTGCTGCAGCAGATATTCCATTTTTGTATCTCTTGACCTGGACATGCTATGGTCTTGATTTCTTGATGACAGATAGCTTGTGGTGTAATTAAGACGTGGTGTGGGTTTGGGCCCCCTAGCAGCTTGCTCTCGAACTGCAGGGGCGTTATCTTGAAAATCTTCTAAGGAGAATAACTCAGCAAAGGAACGATGGATTTCCATGATATTTTTGTAACAAGTTTTCTTCCTACCTCGACCGGTTCCATGAAGCTGAGACAGGCGCAGTAGTGCCTCTCTGCGTCCATGTCCGTCAGCGTGGCCACGAAGAACGCGGGCGGGCGTCGCTGCATGGACAGGTTCCATCCTCCCGGCTGGCAGAACTGAAGGGGGGGAGTGAAAAAAAGGTTTAAAAAATGTGAAAGTCATCTTGAACCAGTTCAGATCACTGAAGAGCTAATCTTCCACGGGTCGTGACAGAGAAGACAGATGCTACATGTATGTACAGTATTTACAGGTTCTGGGGAAATTCCCCTAGGTCTTTTGACAAGTACAATGAACAGTGGTCCACGGCTTAACGTCCCGTCCATAGGACTGTGATCCTTTCTGGCAGCACAATCTTACGTTTTTTTTGTACGTGTGTCAGGTTCTTTTTACGTGCATAGGTTTGACACTTGAGGCTTATGCCTAGAGCTCCCTCATACAAGGGGCTGCCAGCTTTATGTTACCATCTGAAATGTCAAATCCTGGGATGAAACTCCACTTAGATAAAGGAGAACTTAGATAAAGGAGAACTAGTCACCCACCAGTTCTATGCCCTGATGAAACGTCACATCCTCCCAGTCTGTAAGTGGAAACCGTTGTAGTATTTTTCCCCGCCCTGTGCCAATACCTCCTGCAACAGAGAAAAAACAACTTAATCATCATCTTGTTTCTAATGTTGGCACATGACAAACAAATCAGCAATAAAAATCATTGTGCAGTGCAGTGCGCTAGCTTGGTTTAGAAATAGGTTGCACCAAGCTAAGCAAGTGGTTATGGGGCACAGGCTGCAGTCACATCTGAGGCAGTGGTAATATTTCTGTCATTTTCTAGCACAAATTTTTCCATGTATGGATAAGGTGTTAGAACAAAAAGGAGAATATATATTTGAGTTCTAGTTTTTTTTAGAGAGTCTGGAACCGAATCACTTTTAGAGTTTAGGTGTTTTTTAAATCTCAACCTACACCTTTTTTTTCATTTATGAGTCCGGATTTGGTTCAGCGTTTAGGTGCGCATCCCTAGATTGCATACATGACTGGCTTATGGCTGAGTTATACAGAATCAGTGGTGTCCCCCCCCCCCCTTTCTGAAATGGAACAGCTCAAATCCAATCTGCACTTTTTCCAGCTCTAAGAATCCCCCTCCATAGTATAAAGGGCAGTGAAGCTGGACTCATTCCAACCCAGCAGAGATTCCTGGAATGTCCAGGCCCAAAAGAGGCGGTGGTGATTCTGGATTTCAAGACTTTGGCAGACCTTAAATGTACTGTTGTAGAGGGGGCACACAAACAAACCTTAGGCCTTGCCAATTTAATTTCTTGGTTAACAGATATTTTGGAAAAATGCTAAATTCCAAAATCAACATGAAAACAGAATCTCAGAGGAAAGTCTGTACTTTGGGGCACACAGTTTCAGGGTGTGAACAGGGACAGGTGCAAGTTTTCACCCCAGCCTTCTGTTTTCATGATTTTTTTTTGTGCTAAAATAAAAAAATAAAATAAAAATAAAATTGGTGTGGCCTTAGGATTGCTGCAATGACTGAAGGCCACATGTTTCTTTCACTGTAACTTTATGTTCACTGTTTTCACGGTCACCGTAAAGTTACAGTATTTCCTTGGTGGGTATTTTATAGTCTTGTTTGTTTTGCTTAATTGGTAAACAGAAGCCTTTACTAGTGCTTTAGGCCTAACAGTAACAAGCCAGTTTTGTACAGCAAGTATACAAATTGCACAAGACCGGAAGTTGAGGTTTGATCCATTTGCACCGGGAAAGACCCCTTCTCTTATTGATAAGTGTGGTGGGTTCTTTAACGTGCTTGGAACGCAGAACCTCCAACTAATAAGTACAAATCATGTAAACTTTTAAGATGAAAGCTGGAAGGTGGAAGGGAAACTGCCTGTGTATACACTTGTTAAAACTACCAATACAGAACATTTAGGTGCAAATTTTCACTTAAGAACAACCAGATTTCATATTGATCTTCAATCTAGTTGTGTAACGTTTGTTTTTCTAAAAATCCAATAACTTGCATACAACATATAGTACTTGAAACGTTTTCCCCAGATTCCGAACAACACTGTTCCAAACGCACCAGAAAACATTCCTGACTCCTTTGCCATCCCCGTCCCCATGTACAGAGTACATGTATGTGTGACACCCTGACCTGTGTGGAGTTGAGAGGTAAGACAGATGTCCTGGATGTGTTGACTGTTATGTTGATAACATTGCCACATGATACAGGGCAGATGGGAACACCAGATAGCCTACACAATTTTGTATATAACTTGTAACCTTCGGACAATACATATCCGACCAAAACATTGTAATAAAAAAGTAACATTTTCTTTCAGTATAAAAAATTAAATGTTTGAAACTTTGACTGTTATGTTGAAAACATTGCCACATGATACACCACAGATGGGAAAACTAGATAGCTTATAATGGGGTGAGTTACTGTTGTAACCCTTCGACATTAATAAAGTAATACCTGACCAAACTGCAATTGTAATGAAAAAGTCATACTCATAGTTTCAGTATAAACGTTTGACTGCTACATTGATAACACTGCCACATATGATACAGATGGCTCAGACCCCCTTTTCCACTAGATGACCCCAACGATTGCTGAGCGACCAAAATGGCACTTGTGTGACCCTTGATTTAATCAAAATATAACTGTGTTTTAAAATTAAAAACTGACCCTGCATTCAGCTAGCATAGGTAACATTTGGACTATGCTATTTTTGGCACCAACAATAATGAAAGATGGAGAATGCCTAGTTTTTGTCCACTGCTATTTAACAACTATTTGACTCTCATCCCAAATGAAAAGTGGACAGTCCCAAAACCATCTGACCCTCCTGACCCCTAGTTTCTCCCTGTACATGTTTGTCCATGGCATCCCCTCTGCCCTGGAGGGCTGTGACCTCAGGTTCCCTCAGGAGGACATCTTAGCCCGGCCATGACACGCATGACCTTGAAACGTCCAAGAGCACAACAAGATGGCCGCCTGGTGTTTGAAATGTTCCTCCTGGTTGTAACATTTACGAGGTTCTGGGTTGGGACCTCTGATAACCATGACTACAGCAGAGGAAAATGCACAAAACATGGTAAAAACCAACGTAATCTTCAGCTCATCTAGAGGACAAAGCAAGCTGTTGAAAAATATGAGCAAACAGAACTAAGACCCCGTTCACACTCATTTTTTTCAATCGCGATTGAAGTATAATCGCGATTGTTCGATCCGATCGTGATTGAACGCAAAGAAACTTTTGCGTTCACACTGCTTTTCACCAAGTGGATTAAAGTACGCCGTGATCCGATCGCGATTGAAGCACCGCCATGCCATCGGCGATCATTTGGTAAATGTCACTCTTTCAGTGACATTTCCCCAGTTTGGCCTGCACCTCCTCTCTCCCCTGGATCCCTGGTCTCCTCATCGCGCCACCTGCCACCAGCTGAAGTTACTGACGGAGTTTTATCCTTCTTCTTGGGCATTGTTGACGATGAAAAGTTGTTGTTGTTGTTGTAAGAAAGCGATCTGACGTGTGTGGCTTGGGTTTGTTTTCCCGCGCGATGCGAACTGTAACCCCACGTACCCGGATATATGACCTCCCACCCCCGGAACCAGCCGAAATCCCGCCGATCGCGATGGAATGAATCATAGTTGCGTTCACACTCAAAATTTGATAGGATTGGATTGGATTGGATTGATCCTCCCCAAACTACCTCCGGAGGTAGATAGAAAGCAATCGCGATTGGATCGATCCAATCGCGATCGGGAGCGTTCACATTGAAAAAATCAATCGCGATTGAAGTGAAAAAAATGAGTGTGAACGGGGTCTAAATGTTGACAACACAGGGGTAGACGAATGAATGAGAAGGAGTCGGATCTTCACATCTGCTTGGAGATTATTCAAAGAGTATATAAAACAAAACATACGCAACTTCAGAAGTGCTTTTGTCTGGCCTATTGTCAAACAAATATATCTGTTAACGAAGTCGACCAACCAAAATGGTAATTTTCTGGTGGTTCCTTAGTACTTTTTCCATTGACACAAGCATTAAGAATCCTGTCTATAGTGACCACCTGTCCACATAGTCCAGATGTTATCGGTCCGCTGAGTGGTCTTCTTGGGCAGTTTTGACTGTTAATGTAAACAACAAGGTGGGTCTATAAATAGGAAAACAGGTTTATTTGAAAACATGAGGTAGGTGATTAAAAACGATGGTGTGATATATGTCATCAGTTCCGGGTTAGGATCAATACATCCACAGCTGCCTGCTTCCCAACAAACAGCAAACTTTGCAGCGACTGAGGTTCATGCACCTGTTCCTGTGAGTTAACAAATTCACACCACGCATCGCCCGGACACACTTTCAAGAGTCTTTCAGTGTCACAGACTCCTGCTTGATACCTGAGGAACCTGGTTGTTGGTATCCCTCAGTCTCAGGTTCACGATTTTGCGTATCGGAACTACATTTGTCCTAGTGTAAATGAAACGTTAAACTCAACATGCTGAATCATTTATATACTTGACGTGTAATATTGTACGTAGGTTAATCTCTTTTTATCCACTTGTTTGTTTGCATTTATACTTTTTTATAGCTGTAGAAGACCTTACGAAATTTGAAGTCGCTGTACTTTTGTTGTGTCAATAAAGGTTGTTGTTATCATTATCAAGTCTGTATAAGTTCCGAATTGCGATTTTTCAAGGTGAAGTCAGTATTTCGGTTCGATGACCAGGCTGCACAACAGACCAGAACAGAGAATGGGTTTCGGCTGTTTTTTTTTACATTTTTAGGCGTTTTTGTCGGGCTTAGGGTCGGGTTGGGTTGGCTAGACAAAAAAAATGACGAAGTAGAAAGCCCAACAAAACCCCTAAAAATGTCAAAAACCAGCCGAAACCCATGCTCTGCTTCGAGAGTAGCACAACAGCGGGTCAAAGTAAAAAACAACTTCCTTTTCAGAATTCTGCTCCTAACTAGACAGGTCAGGCATGTTGCTATAGCCTACATTGAAGTAACACAATCAAATGTAATTATCTGCACCTTTGAACATGATTCACGACAGAGAGATGAGTCAAGTACAGACAACCTATTGTTGTCTATCAAGTCAAATACTACACAGGTAGGTCATTTCCGTAATTTGCAGTGTTTGCCCTAAAGCCAAGTACTGACTGAGGTTGAACCCTGGTGTTGTGACAAACAACCAAATGTTTTAGAGAGGAGTTGATTGTAAGAAAACAGTATAGTGCCCTATGGTGGCCAAACATTTTGTGACCCACGACATTTAAAAATCCAAAACACCTACTACTGATGTTGTGCCTTGTGGCTTGACGAACAACTAAATGTTTTAGAGAAAAGTTGACTGTCTGTAGGTGTGTAGCAAAACCTTTTCATCAAACAGGTAACAGTACAGTGCCCTATGATTGCCAAGCCTACCCATGACATTTGAACAAAACACCTACTACTGATGTTCAGCCCTTGTGCAGTGACGAACAAGAGAATGTTGTAGTTACTGGATACTACATAAATTTGTACTACTACCACTAGAAGTTACCTACATGTACCGCAAAACCTTTTCATTTGACAGGTACTAACACTATCCCACGCTATAGATGAATGACCACTAATTTTCATTCTAAAAAATTATCATCACTGCAGTGTCCTCCTCCCATCGCACGTTCATTTTCCATCGAGAGCCTACTCATGATATTTAGAAACCCAAACCACCTACTGCCAGTCAATATCATATGATTATGTGATAAATATAAGGCTCAGTTAATAAGTTAACAAACACACTTTTACTGAACTTTTAGCCCAAAGAAAACTTGCACAACAGAGCAGCTGACCATGACCTCTATTGGTCCGACCCATTCCATGTAACCTGACCCAATTTTCACTGAAGCTTTTCCAATCTACATAATGTTGCAAACATGCATCAAGACTTCGCAGCAAATGTGAAACGCAGATACAAAGGTACTGTAATTCTTGGAATTTTCGCAGTGGTTTAATGTTCATGGTTTTCGTTGTGACGCTTCATCACACTCTTAGAATTGCTGCGAAAATTACTGTACAGTATGTGACTATAGCACTAGTACTGTTGTGACTTAAAATGGTACTGTTGAAAACCCCATATTTTTCTCTTTACTGCAAAATCAAATCCCCGCAAACATTGGGGCAATTACAGTAGTCTGTGTACAGTGTCACACTGTCAATGACCTTTGGCTAAATTTGCTGATTTCCAGAACGTCAGTGATTTCAAAATAGACCCCTTTCCAAATACCGCGGCCATTTTGAATCTAGCGCGAGAGCGCGTGGTTCGAGCTCGGGAAAGCGCGGGAAAAATACACACCCGGTAAGTCCGAGCCAGCGGTAATGGCGTCCTCAATAGAAAGCAGCGTTGAGTCATCTTCGGCGGCGAGATGTTCTCCTCCTCGGTGAAATCCATCGATATATTTGCATGGCACAAGTAGATGATATTGTTGTGGACACTTGGACTCGATATCGGCCAGTAAAATTGTGAATTTCTGCTACTTTTCCACAGTTCCTACCGGGATGTTGAGCGCGCGCTACAGTTATAGAATGCTAATATGTTTACACCGCGTGCTTGTAGTTTCCCTAGTAATGTTAGCTTAAGTCGAGAAAAATCCCACAAAACATACACTTTTCGGGCTGGGATCCTTTAGCTACGTTTAGGTATGAATATAACTCTTGAGCCTTTTGGCTGTCATGACAATGCCAACATCATCTTGAAATTACGTTAGTTTGAGGGAGGGGCGTGTTTTCTGTGCAGCGTTACATCGACTTTGCTCAGCAATATCTTATATTCCCGCCAAATGAAATCCTGCAAAACGTTAAAATATAGGCTTGAGTTCAATGTCCTTTTGGGTACAAATTTGGCAGCATTCCGGCGGCTTTTTGACGATCTTTTAGGATGCCAAGAATTTAGTCTTGAGGACTCCAAGTACGTGAGTGAAGGTGTGTTTTCCACTGTATCTGACGTTTCTTTAAATCATTTTGCGCGGCAATATTTCAGATATCTGTTGCCCGGATGGAACCCGAAAAACGTTAAATAGTATTGACTTGAGGACTGAAGGACCTCATGTCGATATTTTTCCTTTTTTTGTGGGGTTTCATCCTGTGGAAATCTAAAATATTTCCGCGAAAAGTGATGTAATGAAACACGCCCCCTGCTTTCACTCACGAACTTCATCAAGCTAATCTTGGCACTAAAATATTGTCAAAGTCAAAGGAGCCACCGAAGTTCCGTCAAATTTCTATACTCGCAAAGCCCTCAAGCCCATATTTTCACGTTTCTGTGATATCATCCGACGGAAATTAAGATATTACGGCGCAAAGTGAAAACACTCCATCTTCACTCACGTACTTTAGGTTTTGATATTTCAGAAAACTCGTCAAAAGAAGCCGCCGAAATTCTGCTAAATTCCTAACCATTTTCACGTCTTTTTTTGTTGGATTGCATTCAGCGGAAATGTCAAATATCGCCATGCGGAGAGATGTAACAAGAAAGAAAGGAAAAGCTAGACAGAAAAGAAAGAAAGGCTAGACCCCCTCTCAACGCGCGTTTTTCCAGGCGAAGTTGGCATCGTCCAAAATTACGGTCACGACCGGTAAAATTCTGTATATTTCTATCTAAGTAGCTATAAGGATCCCAGCCCGAAAAGTGTATGTTTTGTGGGATTTTTCTCGACTTAAGCTAACATTACTAGGGAAACTACAAGCACGCGGTGTAAACATATTAGCATTCTATCACTGTAGCGCGCGCTCAACATCCCGGCAGGAACTGTGGAAAAGTAGCAGAAATTCACAATTTTACTGGCCGATATCGAGTCCAAGTGTCCACAACAATATCATCTACTGTAAGTCTACTTAGATCCGCGGTGCCTAAAATCCGCGGTTTCGGGCAAATAGAAAATCCGCGGTGGTTCTAAATTCGCGCTGGGCGATGAGTAGAAAAAACAACAACTGAATACTGCCATCAGAAAATGCTTGTTCAATTTTTAAAAATAAAAAATGTTACGAAGGTCGCTACAAAACTGCTTCAAAATCGTCACAAAATGCGGTGTACGCCGAAACTGTGACGGGGAATTCCCGCTTGTGATCACGTGAAATCTTGCAGTCAACCAATCAGAGCACAGTTTTTCTGACGCGAACCAATCAGCGCTTAGAACAAGCGTAAACATGAGTAAACAAAGATGGCGGTCCAGCCCGGCCCTGCCGCTAGCGCGCCGTATTTTGAAGTAAAATCACGGCGTAAAGATGAGTCATCGACGCTACGTAAGCAGAATTTTCACGGGAAAAAAATTAAAGGAATAGATTCTCCACCGAATACGACCACAAATGGCGGCAAATGGCGGCAAATCACAGCGTAGGGACTCAAATGCTCGGGTGAAAATCTTGTTTTTCTTTACATATTTTTTGCTCGCTTTCTTGAAAAACAGGTTTTTAATGAGATCAACGTATGTCAGAGGCACCGATATCGATTGTTTGCAAGCATAACAATAGCAAGAAACAAAAGAGTGTGATTGTACAACGGTAGACGGCGTCTCCAAGCCCGTAACAACAATGCAAAGCCCAAATTGTGGCGTGTATCTCGATAATTATTTTCTGATTTCTCGGTAAATTACTACTGTGTGTAGCGGTCGGGAGTAGTGACGCCGCTCGGTCAAACTCCTGCGAATCATATGTAATATCACTTGTTTACTCGTATGTACTGTGTAAAAGTTTGTCATGTTTTACACAATCGCGTGCATTGTTTATGTGTCGCTTTTCCCTGAAGTCGAGCTCACTCGTAATTGTGGGGAGGGGGGCAAAACTACGATAAACGTATCCGCGGGGAAATTGATTCGCGGCGCAGAGGTCGGCGCGGATTCCGCGGATCTAATTATACCGCGGATCTAAGTAGACTTACAGTACTTGTGCCATGCAAATATATCGATGGATTTCACCGAGGAGGAGAACATCTCGCCGCCGAAGATGACTCAACGCTGCTTTCTATTGAGGACGCCATTACCGCTGGCTCGGACTTACCGGGTGTGTATTTTTCCCGCGCTTTCCCGAGCTCGAACCACGCGCGCTCGCGCTAGATTCAAAATGGCCGCGGTATTTGGAAAGGGGTCTATTGGCAAAAAAACATATTTTTCACTTGGCAATTTTCTTTGGACGGGCTCTGTGACCGGTGTGAGCATCAGCCGATCCCTAAAAACTGTGTAGTGATCAACAGAACACTGCCATTATTGCTGCCAAAATGTGCTTTCGTTTCTACAAACTCATCGGCCGAGCTATATCTTCCCACTGTGTGACATTGTGTTTACAAAAACTCTCGCTGTCCAATTGCAAGTGGGAGGGCTGCTAGAAGTATGATGTACAGTCATAATCTGAATATTCTGTTTGTACTTCACAACATGTATGTTAGCAATTACATGTAGATTTACACATACTAATTTGGCCAATGTTGGAGTCGTTGCCAAACATAATATTGGCCACATGCCTGGACCCTGCCTTTAACAATGTAGTAACAAGGTCTATTCTGTTAAGAATATTATTTTTATTTGAAAGCATAGAAAAACGTACATGGCTCTACATTCGATTAACATTCTTGTAATGTAAGTTGTAATCTACAGACTGAACTACATGTAATAACGACACAAACAACATAGAAACTGCATAATGAAAATGTGGACCCTGTTCCTACTGCAAATGCATTTAACTTTAAGTTCGCGAGGGTCTTATTTTGCTCTAAGCAGAAAATGGAGTGTTCGTGGTGGTTTAAATTTCGCGGCAGTGCTACATTGTATAATCATTGAATTTCAAACGCTGCATAAACTGAATACCACATACCACCACTGATCCTCTAAACACAGAGTTTTGAGAAAATGACTAATTTGACAATATTCATAATATCACAGGCAGCATGAGCATGACCATAATACATCACACCCACCCAGTCCAATTTTCTATCCAACATACTTATCCTGAATACCCTCACTTCCTAATTAGATTCCTGCCCTTCCTCTGTGTCTTGCCAAGAAATGCATTTGGTAAATTGGAGGGTCCCTGCATTGTTGGAGGCTGTTATGTTTGGCGAGCGCCCAGAAGATTTATCTGAGGCCTAGAAAATTTATGTTGTGTTTCCGACTACGGTCCTGAAGGTCCTGAAAGAATTAGGGGTTGATAAGCAGCTAGAGGAATTTTAAATATATTACCAAGATGTCAGAATCACTCAGATCGAAAATCTTATGTTTTCATCTTTTTCCAGGTGCCAAATTTTCATCTTTGTGATATATTAGGAAGAACATGTTTTTTAGTACCAAAGTTTGCGAGAATGTTATACATTTTTGTACACTTGATGACTTGAGTGTAAGTCTATTCCAAGGTACAGTACAGGTACAGGGCTATGTGGAGTGAATGACATGTACACCTGCTTGGTCCTGACTGATACAGGTAGATAGGTGATGTTAATGACAGGTACATTGATGTTCCGGTATTTTGGACCTGTACCTAAATGATTTCATGGGACGCATTCCTACCGGAAACACAGCATTTTTTTCCCCGGCCTAATCTGATGGTAAATCCTGGTACAATGAGCACGCACCAGCCGGAGCGCAGCTCGTGGGGTGAAAGTGTGTTGTTGGAACTGCTCAGGTGGAACCAACCACTACCTTACTCTACACTTTGGTATGCAGTTACCTGTGGTAAACAACGTGAGGTCATTCCAATTAGATCCTCCCGCTGTGGAAGTGTTCAACACATACACATGGGATGCTTTACAACATAAAGTCCTATCAATGTGGAAAACACTGCAATCATAGATTTTCCTCATTACTTATGCAAATCAAGTCCTAATTTGCATAATTTGCATGTCACTGTGTGTATCTTTGTCTAAGCTACCTGCATACTGAACATCATGGAAATCCATTGCTCTTTTGTTCAGTAATCCTCCTTGAAATATTCCAACAAAATGCCCCCAGCAGTTCCAAAGCAAGCGGCTAGGAGGCCCAAACATATACCCTTGTATCAAAAGCTAGCTGCCACCAAGAAATAAAGACATAGCATGTCCAGAACAAAAGATACAAAACCTGCTGCAGTACCAAAGTCAAATACCAGGGGACCCAAAGACGCCTTTGACCTTCGTTTTCCTACAACCTACCAAGGCAAATATCATCACAATCCCCCCTGAGGTTTTTAAGTTGTCTGACCACAAATATCCAGAAACACACACACACACACATACACACACACACGCACACACACACATAGATAGACAGACACACAAACACACACATAGATAGACAGACACACACACACACACATAGATAGACAGACACACACACACACAAAGATAGACAGACACACACACACACACATAGATAGACAGACACACACACACACACACACACACACATAGATAGACAGACACACACAAAAGAAAACCTCCATTTTTCATATAGATTATGAAAAAGCAAAGATCAACCTGATTAAGGCTTTAGGGGATACAGAACTAGAGGAGGAGTGAAAAACTTTGATCTCAGAACTGCATTTTTTTCAGGTCAATGGCTTTAAGGATGTTTATTTTTGTTTTGTGAAAAACATGTAGTACAACTCATGAAGATTACATGTAGTGTATATAGTAGATAAGAAACAGACTGAACTACATTGTCTAAATAAAGTATGTGCAAACATGTGAAAGAATGCAGACTCACATTGACCTACTTACAAGCCATTAGGTCTGAAACAAAATTAGGTCTAATCTCATCTTAAAAATTCATGGGGCAATCAAGAAATTCTTGCAGCCCCCCCTCTCCCCATTATTTATCATCTACAACTCATCATCATCTTTATCACATTCCCTTTTCCACATCCACATTCCTTCATCCCTTTCATTTTCCCAATTTCCCCTGACCTGACAGTGCCAACATGTTCAACTTTTATGTGTGTGATAGGGCTCAAACTCTGTCTTTTCTATCCCCCTCCCTGGCTACATGTATCTTCAGTGACTTCACCCTGTCAACATTTGGTAAAGAGTATGCAAGGACATCATAATGTCCTTTGTTTCTGTTAGCCTAGCCATCAGAGTTCATTATGAGTCTATAATATGACTATGAGTCTGACACTACCAGTACACATAAATATCAGGACCATGTTTATTGACATTCACAGTCACACCTTGAGCATAGGATTTTTAGGAAGCCATCAAGATCATACTATATGAAGATCTCCAGATCTCTATATGTATGTCCACCCTGTACAGCATCATGTACAGTTCAGTGTGTGTGTGTGTTCTATAGTTAGGGCGTGGCTCCGGTCACCCTGGGTCAACCCCTGCCTCATGGTGAGTCCTGGGAATATGGGTCAAGCATTCGGACAGGAAAAGGCAGTCAGGAGTGGCATGTAGGGAGGGACGATGTTCACTTCACAGGCTACACATGACTCTCAGGCAATGTACTGTAATAGTGTACATTTGTTTATTTTGTTGGGGACTAAATTTTGCTGTTAAACTAAAGAGACGACTCAAGCAATGTACAGTAATAGTGAACATTCATTTAATTTTATGGGGACAAAATTTTGCTGTAAAGCTAAAAGAGGAAGGGAAGTTTTAAGTTCTCACTTGAAACCATTCTGTCATACATACATGTAGGAAACATATATTTGCAGTGTTGTGAAATTTGATGATGAATTTGGAGTGGAGAGGGCCACTACAAAAATATTAAAACCATTGTTAACATTTTAAGATCTACAGTATTGTAGTAACATAAATTATATAAAGAAGATCAACCAAATATGACAGAAGAGGAAGAAGAACACTGTACATCAGTCCAGTTAGGCAGCTGTAGTGATGAATCAAACTTAGATAAATGCCCTACCAAATCTGGATATTCTGTAAACACAAGGCCATATGTTTATTCCATATTCCTTATTCAATTTGGTACACCATGTAATATAATCTCCACCTGCCTGTACATTTACAGCTGCCTTAAGAAGCCAGAAGTTGAACCTGTACATACCAGGTCTTTATACATGTAGTAAGATACCACATTCTCATATCACTACATACTTCTGCTCTTTAACACCATGGCCTTTCAGTTGTAAGAGCAATCATCAACATCATCAAAAATCATTCATTCATTGACTCATTCACTCACTCATTCATTTTCATTCATTCATTCAATCTTAGTCCACCCATCAGTGACTGAGTTTTGCATGTGGCAGGACATCCTGTAGCATGTCCAATGTTTGTTGACAGTCACACCTTGAGCATGTTTAAAGGGAAGACACCATACGTCTTTTTGCCTATCTCTAGAGATACATTATGGCATCAAAGTTCAATAGGCAGATCATACTCGCCAACTCAAGTATCAAACAGGTGTTCAGCAAATGTATAAGATTCAGATTCTGCTTGTTTCATCTTTGTTTGTCTGAGACTTCATTTATTATGAAAAACTAAAAATCAGCCTGCTGACCATTCTGTTGATAGATTATAAACTGTTGACTTCCATGAAGATGTCTTATCAAAATGAGAAACACACAAGTCCATCATGTATATTTTTGAAAATGGTTTCATCTTGGATTTACTATTTAGAGAGGAGCAGACCAAGCCATGTAGATCAGGAAACAGAACAGGTGAAAACCTCTCCTTTTTGTACCTTCCTGGTTTGATTGACAGGAGTGTATCTTGGGCACTTTACATACTAATCAATGGGATCAAATTACAATAAAGAGCCTTTGAGCATTGATGACACAAGACCACATAAAAGGTTGAAGTGGTCATTTGTGGTTGTTTACTTTAGTACAAGCTCTTGTGGAGAATAAATATGTGACTTTAATGACTGTTACAATTGTACTCTACCTTACACTAATTTTTTTCTAAACCAATAAAGTTTATCAAGTTTTATTCCTCAATTTCATGACACATATTCTTCTGCAAAACAATAATTAACACTGAAAACGGAATATATTTCAAGATTCTGCCTGACTCAAAATCAAAAGTAGCAGTACTGACAGAATAAGGTCTATAACAGGTTTTATCGGACAGAAAAGTAACCAATTTTAGAGAAAAACACGACTATTTTCAGGTGCCCAGACCCCATGGTGTTCCACAAGTGTGTTTTGAGAGACCAAACCTCCTCCCGGGTTCACAACAGGCGTGAAATCTGCTTCATTGTTATTCTAATCAACCCGATGCGTTATCAACAAGCTTGTTCGGGGGTTTGAGAAGATATTTCTTACCTCTACCAGATTAAAAAAGAATAAATATCGGCGAACGACTGTAGTAACCGCCCCCCTCCCCACACCCACTTTGAACATGATCGTCCCAGCGACAAACGGCGAATATTGGTACCCAAGCTTGTTCCGTGGACTAAATCCACCATAAACATAAACAACAG
The DNA here is from genome assembly GCA_035149815.1 of Branchiostoma lanceolatum. Taxonomy (NCBI): domain Eukaryota; kingdom Metazoa; phylum Chordata; class Leptocardii; order Amphioxiformes; family Branchiostomatidae; genus Branchiostoma; species Branchiostoma lanceolatum. The sequence goes on along the minus strand of CM068868.1, from coordinate 3,010,142 downwards.
CATGTTTACCTACGTTATCAAGTGGCGAGAGGCTAGACGCATTGATGAAGCTTTGTCTACGGTTATTTTTTTATAATGTATTGTGGTGTTCAGTCGAAGTTTGAGGCAAAACAAGTGTATGTGTAACGTCTGACATGTTATGTGACACACACACACAAGATTGGGAACTACAAAATATGGGAACCGCCACGATAATTATTACACTGGGGAAGCTAACAAAGTTAAGTGTGACCCCTTCACGTTTGGAACACACAGATCGACAACTATCGAACGCATCGGAAGTGCTGGACTGTCGACCGGAAAGTCATATTTCCAGTCCCGAAGTTTAATGACCAAAATGACAGAACGAAAGGGCGGATCGCAGACCACTGGGTCATTCCAACCGGCTCAAAACTACACCCAATATTGGGTCCATTTTAACGAAATCAGCCGCAGCAACGCGGCGGTACTTACGTTCTTTATTGTGATCGAATCCCACGACGATGAAATAGTCGGCCAGTCGGGCCATAGTCTGCCAAACGCGCCCAGAAATCACTCCGAATCCTCCTGTACTTCATTCCGTTCCAAACCCCGGACTGCCGCCATCTTGGCCTGCTGAGACTACTGAGGTATCTACAATTATTTGCCTGATGAGAAAAACAACCGATCTTTTGTGACAAAAAATCTTGTCTCAGGTACTATATCATGTCAAATAAACAGTAATTAAATACGTTTCTTTTCAAATCCTTTGTGTTAGATGAATATTTTCCGCTAAACATATTTGAGTAAATGTAACTGTAAGTTTAGGTACACCCTTGGAGCCTTGGTTGTACGGCGGCCACTGCGCACCCGAACTGCGCATGGGGTGGACCATCGCCCCTTGCCCCTGTACATGATGACGTCACCAATAGTCTTGTAAGACTTCCTGGACGGTTTGCGTCTCCTCGGTAGGTTCGTCCTCACAGACAGGATGTACATGTAGGATGTATACATCAATGGAGCGGAAATATAGGGCAGTCCGGCTTCCTGTATTATCGTGACGCATGTGTCGGAATCTTTGTCAGGTTTTGACAGACAAAAAAGTTTGCCAGAGAAAGTACCCCTTTATGATTTAGTGAATATGAAGAAGAACTTTATTGTTGTACACGGTACAATGTATGGCAACAACTATTAAGCATAGTACAAAATAGAATAATAGAATAAAACCTAACATCCTAGCATAAGTCTTTGATATAGTGTAACAATCGAGGGGCTAATCATTGAGTTTAGGTATTTTTTTTCTACATGTAATGATAAAGCAGTGGCTTTTATAGTCTGTATAACGCAAACTCCAGCTGTCCGGGGGTTTCTTTCCCCTCCCCGCAGGTTGCGAGGTGGTTACAGGGCCGCGAGCGGTCACAAGAGGCTTGATTGAATTCAGGCTATGGCTTTTATACATGTACCTATTTTTGCATTGTAGGACTTGCTATATCTAAAGATATATTCAAATCTGTCTGTAGCATCGATCGAATCTGTTGTACTTGATTTGTGAATAACTTATTATGTAAAATATCATATCTAGAGCATTCCATCCATATGACAAAGTGCTCGGGTCAAATTTCCAAGCCGGCTCCCGGCCGGCTACGGTTTGCGGGAACGAAGACGGTATGCTAAAACACATAAGGGGTACCCAAAAACCAAAAACACAAAAGGTAACTAGAAAGGCAACATTTGCGAGCAAATACAGCATGTTTAGCCATACTCCTCGCCATGCAAAAAATGGACTCTCCCAAAATAACAATGGACCATTCTAAAATACTTGCACTAAAAAAATGAATCACCCAGTCCAAAATTGAGTCTTCCAGTAGCACCTCAACACAATATGGACCAGTCCACAACCATATCCACTTATTGATTAACAAATACACTTCTGCTAACAAATGGACTTTTTCATAATCATTCCAGCTCAAAATTGAAAGAAATAATTAAAGAATCCTCCCCTTGCAAGAATGGGATATTCCGTGCCATTTCCATGTAAACCAGTCGAAAAATATCCGCTGAAAATTACACTCTTGCGCATAATCAACCCAGTTCAAAATTGAATTAAAAAAGATCAACCCCAGGGAAGAATGAAGTTTTCCATAGTATGCATATGAAGATTTGACAGGAGAAGAAGGAAATGACCAAAAACAACATATTTGAGTCAATTCCAAGTCACCGAGAGGGTTTTGATATAATATTTGTAATATGTTTGAACTATTTTGATTAAAAGAATGTCTAAGTCACAATAGTTCTAAAGTGTTCAAACAATTAGAATTGAAACTTATAACATGTTTGAACTTATTTCACATACGTTGGAAACATTTCGAACGTAACTACACAAAAATCTCTTTATTTAGAACAGTTTCAAACCATCTATCCAAATGTTAATGTTCGAACAATTTGTAACAAAAGATTTTCACAATTGCCCTCATAAACGAAGGTGCTAAGTCCTCCTGTGTGTTTCTGCCTATTTTCGGTGGCCGCGCTAGACCACCAGCGGATTTGTTTTGACGGAGCGTCACCCGCGCGCGACGATGTACACTGTTCGGCACCGCTAATATCCGGCATTTTCCCGCTCCAAAACACTCCACAAGACCCACGTTTTTAGTGTTTTGCCTCTTGTGCAACACGATTCGATTTGCATTACTAACGGGACGAAAATGATAGAAAAAATTCACCCCGTCCCGGCGTCCGTCCCAAAAACATGAACGACATGAAAATATATTTTCTTACAGATTCAATCACGAAAATCAACAGCATGGGATTCCAAATTTTCGCAACGGCCGACCATTTATCATGGTTGAACTTCCTTCCAAGGCGTGCGATAGATAAACATTCCCGGCACATAATAGTCACTAGTACCAGACTAACGCAAGCTCATGATGATAATAGGGAGAAAGTTTGTCAGTGAAGTTTGGCCACCAGAGGGTACATTCATTTAACGTTACAAGCTAGCGCAAAGGGGCGAATCATTGACCTTACCGGGGACTGACTCTACTGGCCTAATCATTCCTTTTTTGCCGAATTCTACGATCCATACGCCCGTACGTAGGACATGTAGGAAGGCCTGGTGGTGGACGCTACACATCACGGGAGAGTGTTGGTCCGAGACAGACAGCGGCGTGCTTTCGATCGCGTAGCGGCGACGCACCGCTGCGACAACGTGCGGGACCAAAACGCCTGTCCCCAGTGAGACCATAGACTCTACCAGTCTCCCCCGGTCGCTGGGAAAATAGTAGAAATTGGCCAAATAGAGTCAAATGTTTGAAGGGAGTCGGCTACGGAGATAGGGTCAAATTGGCAACCGATTGGCAACCGGTAGAGTCTAGTGAGACCATGTGTTTTGAGCGGCATGCCCCGAATCCGTCTACCATTGCTGAATGTAGCCCGATTCATAGAGGTCTATTTTGTAAGCATTATTTCATGTACCCCTCAGCGTGAGAATTCCTTGTGCAACACTTCGCTACATTATATGTTTAAATTTCCCCCGCGCACCGCCTACCACCCGCCTTTGATCATGTATGAAGTCGGCGGCAGAGAGAGATCATCAATCAATTTTGACAGGAGTGTCGCGCCAGTCTGAGGAGAAACGATCTCCCGTGTTGTGTTGAAAAATTTGGAGTTTGAAAATATCTGGAATAACTAATGCTAGAATAAACATTCACAAAATCATTGATTTAACTTGTTTTCTGTTATAAAATTTCCTAAACTGCAATTTAACCACTGAGTTTAAGGGAACATGGTGTTTTCCCGATAATCACGTTAAATGTTTATGTCCGGTCTTTCCTCCTCGTAAGCAAACTTCCAGCTTGGCCAGGTGCAAGGCACTAGGGGTCAATGACCTGTAGGTCATATGTAGTATTGAAAGTGACAGAAGTGGCAAATATTGTCAAGAAAGCCCAAAATAAATCGTTTTGAATATATGTATGCCGAAAATGGGAATGTAGTCCTTTAACCCTCAAACCACCGTATGGGGTCAAAACTGACCCCAGGCGTATATCAAGATGTGCCATTTTGACATTTCGAGTCGAAAACAAAATTCCTTCTATGAGTTTGTTTGTATATATGTCTTATAACTTATCACAAGTTTTTACCGAGATTGGCTCATTGTTGATTAAGTTATTCTAGAAAGTTTACGCATGGTCCAGTGGGGTCAAAACTGACCCCACCAAAATCTGCACTCATATTCCCTATTCTTTGATACTTGTCATCCAGTAACATGTATGATAAGGTTTATCATGATCATAGTTACAAAATATGATTTTGTAGAAACGTGAAAAAAACAAATTTTTCAAATGAACGTAAATATTAATGACGTTGCGACGTATTATGACGTCATTTATGTGACTTTATTGACGAAAACAAACAAATTGGGTATTTCCATATAATTCAAAGGTACACGATAAAACTTGAGTAGAAATTATATATGATAAATCATAATATATCCAAAGACGTTATTTGTAGATGGCAACAGGAACGACGTAAAAATGACGTCATAAAAATCATATTCATATCAAATTACACTAGCGAAATCCGCCATCTTGGTTCCGCCATCTTGAATTATTTCAAATGCATTTTTTCATCATATAACCTTATAACACAATAAAAATGGACCAAAGCGTTTATATTAAGATTGTTTCTGTTTGAATAAACATGGTAATGATGAAATTTGAGGTTGAAATAGCCGGTTATAGCTAATCTAATTATATCGTCCGCCATCTTTGATTTTGACCGATGACGTAATGAAATATGCATAAATTATGACTATTAAATCAAAAAAGTGATAGTGAATTAATTTGGTTGGTATTGATGTCAGAAAATAAGTGCAGTTTAAAAAGACAGCCCTAGAATTACATTGTAAAATCCAAAAGTAGCGACTTTTTCCAAATATGGCTCGAAGAAGGCGGTTGCCATAGCAACATGAAAACCTTGATTAGTTATTTCATTCATTTAAAATTGTTGCCAACAAAGTTTTAGCAAAGGTGACCAAGTTTGGTTGTTCTAGAGTAAGACATTCAGATGCTATATGACATCAAGTGTTGGCGCAGGCCTCAAAAGAGCCCACTTGTCTGAATAGCGTTAGTTGCAAAAGACGATGTTCCCTATTTTTGCATAAATTATCATAATGAACAGAAATTATTCAAACCTATTCATGTCAAACTGTCCCTTATAGATTACTTAAACTATACATATATACAAGCCACAAAAATAGTCACCAATAAAGCTATATTTGTAGAAAACATTGTGGGGTCAGTTTTGACCCCATACGGTAAGATTAGTCGTAAAAAAGCTACGGTGGTTTGAGGGTTAAATATTTGTTCAAGCCACATATACAGCAAATTTCAGGTCATTTGGTTGAAATACCAGGGCGCAGGAGGCCAAGATATGCTAAAAATAGCCTAAAAACCTCAATAAAATCACTTTCAAGGTCAATATCAAAACAAGGAAAAGAACGCACATTGGTTTTTGCCTACATTACCTCTGTACCAAATTTCAGGTCATTTGGTCAAAAAATGACAGAGATGAATCCATTTGAAGATTTGACAGGAGAAGAAGAAGAAGAAGAAGAAGAAGAAGAAACATGAGAGAAAACAATATGTTTAGCCATACTTATGGCTAAACATAAAAAGTAGTCATGAGCATGATTTGTGTACATTTCATTGATAGACACTTTTACTCTTCGTTCCCGCAAACAGCCCGGCCGGGCCCCGGATTGCGAATGTGACCCGAGCATTAGCCGGCTTTCTGACTGCATGTCAGCCTCTGAATCTGACAGCCTCCGTTTCTGACAGTCCGCTTCTCGCAATAACGAGAAACTCTGTTAGAAACCGGGTACACCCAGATCATCAGAATGAACGTTATTGCTCAACAATCATACATGGTACAATGTATGGCATTAAATCTACTGAACTCGGAATGCGATCAGAAGAAAACAGCCCAGGGTATCAAAAAGCCAAAACGACCAAGGCCGTAAGGCTACTTAGCCTCGACCAGGCACCGCTAAATGGCTGGAAAATAGTAGAAATTGGCCAAATACAGTATTCTATGGGAGTCGGCTACGGAGAGAGGGACAATAGACAATCAAGTCAATCAACGTTGCATGGTCACCTATTCACGGTCCCTCTCTCCGAAGCCGACTCCCTTAGCATATTATTCACTATATTTGGCCAATTTCTACTATTTCCCGCGATCTACGGAGCCTGGTGGAGGCTATTGCTACTAAGGTCAAGAGGTTTACCGCTACCTGAATATGACGTCGTGTACTGACTAGTACTGTCAAGTCACTATGGAAACCCGGCTGGGCACGCGTTAGAGTCTTGACCTCAGTGAGGACTTGCTTTGGGCAAACAGGCTAGGTCTTTTTCATGTTGCAAACATCATATTTTACAAGGTTGCTAGGTACACGTGTTAACATTTAAGAGGGAAGTGACTTGGAGGCATTGTTAATCTTACAACCATGAAAGTAACGAAAGGGATCCCGGGAAAATTCGTAAGAGGTGAGAAAAAAGTGAGAAAGAAGTGTAAAAAGATGTGTTTATCCAAAATACACATGGACGAAAGGGCCTTACAGAAATTGCAAAAAGCTGCTTAAAAAAACACGTACACGGCCCTTTCACATGTCATGATCAAATTCCGTGGATCCGCGGGCCTAAGTTCGATATCAGGGTCGGACACCCAGCTCGGACATGTAGTAAGGCGGATTGCATTCGTCAATTCGGATGGTGACGTAGAGCCGGTAGGCGGAAGCCTCAAGTGTCAAACCTCTGCACGTAAAAGAACCCAACACACTTATCGAGAAGAGTAGGGGTGACACGGTGTGCTTGGCTGAAAATTATACGCGAACCGTAGCGAAGCCGCATTGCACTGCTAGCTACCGATAAAGCGTTATGCTTCGTTTTCAGAGGTTCGACCGCTTAATTTACAAGGGCTTTCACGAAAGTTTTAGCTACATCTAAACGACCCGTGGTCTCTTACAGGGCCCCACACTCTCAGACTATTTGAATTCTAACAATGAAACTACACATCACCATGAAGGCAGAATCTTCGAGCAGATAGGAGGCCAAGACTTGTAAAAATGGTACGTACGCTACTGGAGAGCGTACACTACATTGGGAAAGATTGTGACTTCTGACTTCCCCCGTTTTTCAACAGCTAGCCGGTCGCGGCCCACCTAACCTCTGCTTGGAGAGTAAGGAAGGTGTGCATTTTTGTACAATAAATGTTGCGGCGTAAAACACTGAATCTCGGCCGGATACTTACATCTGCTCGGAGATTTAACTTACGGAAGGGTGCGGCTACATCTTATGCAGTACTTTCTCTTTCCGCAATATAGCGCTAATGTGTGTGCCCACTGCAATTTACTACTTATAACTGTAATACAATACCAGTAGTCTCTACCGACTGATAACGCAGGCTTTAGGGAGAAGAATTGCCAGGAGAGTTTGGCCATCATAGGGTTTCATTTGCAGGCGCAGGGAGAAATGTTTAACCTTCCGTAGTCCAAATCCTCCCATGACGAGTTCAGAGTTCCATTCTGGGGTGGAAAGTTTTTGACGTCGTCGTCTTCGAATGCAGGGCTATCGAAACTTTTCAGACAGTGTTCTGAATACATTTTGATTAGAATGTCAAGTTTGCATTTCTGGCGGTCCCTAGGTATCCCGCTTTTACAAATCCCGGATATATGTTAACATGTGGACTTATGTGAAGTAACGTTAATGTTTCTGTAAAAAGGAAAAGGTAAACGTAGTCTCATGACCATTTTGAGGCCGTAGAGGCAATGAGTTGTTATCATTGTGTCCAGGGCACAGTATTGGATGGATGGAGGAGTTTTACCGCCTTTTACCTCCCCAACCAAAGTGAGGCATTCATTTTGCACCTGGAATGAAGAAAGTGAGGAGTGCAAAGTGCATTTCCCAAAGACACGACGTAAGGAGTGAGGAAAGTCGTGTAAAGTACCTTTCCCAAGGACACAAGGTCTAGCCAGGAATGCAAGACATCAACCCGTGAACGCTCGGTCTAGCCTAGCGACTTGGCCTTTCGACTCGGCATGTTTTTGGTCAGGTCCCTGTATCCACCAGTAATGGTCTGTCCCTGACTCGACAGCCCCTTTACCCACCAGTAATGGTGTGTCCCTGATGACTCGACAGCCCCTGTATGCACCAGTGATGGTCAATCCCTAGCTCGGCAGCCCCTGTTCCCACTAGTTATGACCCCCTTTATCCACCAGTAATGGTTCGTCCCTGCCCCACCAGTCCTCGTACCCACCAGTAATGGTCCGTCCCGGCTCGGCAGCCCCTCCGCGGCCTCCCCCGCTCTCAGACCCGTCACGTGATCAGGATTGACGTCATCGGCAAACAAGCGCTGTGCAGTTGGAACCTCCGTCTAGGCGGGCAGTCGGCAGTCGGGGTTTCTGAGCGCCCTTCCACGTCCTACCACGTCTGTTCGCTTGCCTGTGTCCGTTCCCGCTGCCTGAGTCGGACTGCAGAACCCTGTGGAAGAGACCTTGCATCCCAGCGAACGTTTGGGTACGTAGTTTTCTTCCTATGATGCAAGACACTTGAGAAGTCACAAACGGAGTCCCCCACAGTCATAAGCTGATGCAGGACGTGAAGTGCTGTGCATTTCCCTCTAGCCGTGTTTAATCATATGCCATAAACCTGCCCCAGAAAACAAGCGAAAACATGTAGGGCGAAAACATGGCAGCTAAGCTCACGGGCGCTTCATGATGTCGTCAACAAAACTGAGCAGTGGGGTTTTACCATGTCACATGATTTTGCAATGTTGTTGTTTTTCTTGTCCTTTCCATGTGTTCATCATAACGTGACGGTATAAGCCCCCCTTGAGCAGCCCTTGAGGTCGTGCTGACCCAGAACGTGCCGATACCCCCCCCCCTCTTTACCGTAATTTGTACCGCAAGCACTGTTAGAGCCGCTTGCCTTCTGACATATCTTATAGCTATACTGCGCACTGTCATGTATGTAATTTGGAACACCCCTTCATACACGTACATGTACCTCTCCCTACCGCAGGATGAACTAGTGATTTATACATACAATAACATACGATGCAGTCGCCTCTACGAAAATACTGGGTATTTTTGCCCAGAGCACACAAAAAGGGATGCTATATGCACTAGTGTTAGTTGATAAAGGCACTTGGAGGGTATATTTCTAGGAACATATGCTTTGCGGTGTGATACGCGTTGCGCTGTTCAATGGCCGATTTTGTACCGTCCGAGTCCAGTGATGTGCGTGGGACGATGTCGCTTCTACAGAAAATTAAATCACGTACAATAAAGGTCATGTACAATAAAGATATCCAATTGTTATTGGAGACTTTTCCTAGATCTCCATTTTCGAAATCCTGTCGATGAACACAAAAAATGATCTTCCCCAAACCACGGTCTCTTACCGCTCCCCTGAAATGGATATTATAACAACGTTGCGCGTTTATATCATGTTACCTGATCAGTGTATGCTATTTCCTCATTTTGCTGTTATGCTTTTATTACACTATTTGAAAATGGGATTAGTCTTTTCTGTTAACAGCATTTTGCAACAGATCTACGTACACTGTATCAGTCTGTATGCATAAACTATATTTACATACACAGCGTGCATCAAATTGCGCAAGGAAAATACAGAGAAGACATCCCCGCTCAACCTGCGCCATGGCAGTGCATGTTATTCAGGACGGGCGGTTTCTGTTTTCCACCATTTTTATTCAAAATATCATATACATAATGAGATGCAGCCAAAGCGACCCTAGCAACGGAGTAGCAGGGCTTAATGCTTTATGTTCTTTTTTTAAGCGGTTTATTATTAATGTCGTTGTTGTAACTGTCGCTCTTTGATTCTGTTTATTTTGTATCTGCCGTTTGTCACTTGTTCTGCCTGTTGCACGTTGAAAGCGCCCATAAGCCCTATCCGTCATACTCAAGTTTGTCTGTTGTTTCGTTGGAGCTGATTCTAGCGTTTTGTGCATCGGAACATTGACTAGGCTATAGGGAGAGTAATTTTGTCACAATAGGGAGTTTGGCCACAATAGGTTTTCATTGGCCAGGAGCTTCGGCTGGGGAAATGTTAGCCTTACCGCAGACCGATTCTCCTGCCCAATTATTCCCGTTTTGCCGAATTCTACGATCCATGCCCCTCGTAGCCTTGTGCACGCGACTAAAATCGCAAGAAAAAGCGGTTGTATCTGTTGTCTGTAGGGACAACACCACACTTATCAGTACAAATTAACAAGACAATGGTCCCCTCTTTACACCTACGACATTTTAGAGTCGTGCGATCATCGTCGTGGGCGACGTCGCCGGCGACGGTATTTTTTGGCCGTCTAAAGACGATCAAAACAATCGTACGACGGCAATAAACAGGAAATCCTCGAAATGTCGTGCGACTACCTCGGACCCAGTCGCACGACGTTCAGCGGGGGGGCTTGTGGAAGTGGGTGATATGCTAATAAGCCTACAGCGTGCTGTTTCCTGTCCGCGAAGGAAAGTTTCTATCGTTTTCTTTGTAAATATGCATGCAGTTAGCAATGGAAACATATTTTTCTCATCCGAAACCAGTTATTCCGGCGCGACGCCCTGCTACCAGTGGCCACTTCTCTAGTATGCCCCTATTCCTCGATCCCCGGGACATCTCCGGCGGCGGCCACGAACTCGGGTTAAATCCCGTCCGTCTCTGTACCAGCCTCAATCTCTTTCTTTGCTGAGCACCGTTTTCAACGTCTCATCTGCAGGGCAACAGTTGTTGCAAAGTCAGTAAAAGCTTCATCTTTTGACGAAAACAAGCGGTTCCCCCGCCATTTTGAATTTGAGCGCAAGAGTTCACTTTGAGTCACACGCGCATATCAATGGAATTCTGCGCCGAGGGGTCCCATGATATTTCCTGACCGTGTGTCTAAAGAAAACCGTCGCCTACGACGATGATCGTACGACCTTATAACATTGTAGGTCTAAAGTCAATTGGAGGGGATTAAAACACGCCACGGTAATTACATAATTACTTAATGCTGTATCCGTATCTGTAAAGACACGTGTCGATAAACTCACGTGTATGTAACTCTCGCGAGTTAACGTTCGGACGTGATTGGTTATTATTAGAACTTTGACAGTAGTCCAGATAACTATTTTTGATTCCCATGTATTCCCATGTACTTGTTTGTCTGCAATTAGCCTTCGGGCATGAACTTGCAATAAAGTTATTATTATTGATCATGAAGAAGGCGACAGTGGTCGTTGAAAATTTGATCCTTGAATACCTTAGTGTTGGAAGAAAGTTTAGCATTCATTGTATGTTACATAATACATTTGTACTGTGCTTGTTTGGAAAGACACACGATTGGATGTTCCTGAACTCTTGAAAACATTGTTGTTGTTTTTTTAGAAGAGACACCACAGAATTCACGCACCAGAGTCCCTTAGTAGGATTATGCACTCGCCGTCAACCGACTAACCACACTGGGTGAATTGAAAAGATAGTCAAATATAGCCAAATACATGTAGTAAAAGAGCCCAACACACTTATCGAGAAGAGTAGGTGTGACCTGGTGTGCTTGGCTAAAAACGTGAGCCGTAGCGCCAGCCACATCGCACTATCGCTAGCTACTTAATTAACTAGCTACATTGATTATGATGACTGTTTAACTATACCTTGGGGGGGGGGGGGGGATAATATGAGGAAATGATATCCTTACCGCGGAATCACTATTCTGGCGCATGGCCAATCATTTACCTTATTCTTGCCGAATTTTACTATCCATAACGATTAGAAAGGTATGTTGGGTGCTCATGAGTTTTTACCTCCATGAAAACGGAGGCATTGTTTTCGGTCTGTGCGTTTGTTTGTTTGGTGTGTATCCGTAGTTGATTGTTGTGGAGTGACAGGATGGGAATCGAAGGTTGGCTTGGCTCGATCCGATCACCCGAAGGCCGGTCCGACCCTCGGGAGGGCTGAGACCGAGGGTGATGCAGAATACGCCGTGTTGTATTTCATTCATGTCATACCCACCCGAATAAACACACATTTCAATGCGCCAGAAGTTGGGAAATTTTTGTGCTCTCGACCAAAAAAATTGTAACAAATTCAATTCCAACGTCCGAATCCGGTATTCGAATTTTCGACAGCTGCGAACGCGAAGCGCGTTCGAATCATTCGATGGAAGCACGTAAAATATAGACCGGCCCGGAATACCCCTATCGAACGTTATCCCGAACCAGGTATGACATACTGTATACACATTTATATCTTGGTTTTTATCTATCAATCTACTCTCCAAGCATTAGGCATTGATCATTTCGACTGCGGGTTTTGGCGACATAAAGAAAACGGGACAAATGAGAAAGGCCGACAAACTGAACGCCTAAAACACGTCAAAAACCAGCCAGAGCCGAACCTCTGCTTGGAGGGTACTATCAATCCACATGGAAGTGGATAAGGCACCGTGGTGGTGATGGACTGTCGCAAGCTGCTTATATTGGCATCGCCATTTAAAACTAAAAATCGAAGCTAAGAATGACAAGTACAATAACGAGTGATAATACAGCCTTTTAGATGGACAGTCCGGGATAGAAGACAAAATATAAAAGCGTTTTTTCTTGTTACCGGGTCCCGGGTTTACTTTAACTCCGGCCGTGCCCCAAAAATTGCCCGGTAGCCCAGGTTGTCCCAAGGGTTACGTCCGAAAGTGATAGAAAAAACAGCACATAAACTATCCAGCGGGGCCCCTTTTTCCCAATTGTGACCGTATCATAAGAATAGCGGGAAATTAAAACTCAAGACGTCACAGGAAATTGAATCTCAAGACATTATTTTACAAATGTTGTTTTCTTTTGATCAATGACACTTCGTCGCGCAGTATGTTATCTTGCAACCCCAAGGAAGCATGAATTGTGAGGACTGATATCAACAAGAAGGAATCTATTATATTCTATGTGGCAAATGAAAAATACCTCAGATTTTTAAAAATCTTGTGCATATTTTACTGAGTATATATCAGTAAAATATATCTATAGACACCGAAACGTCAGCAGGTAAGATTCCTTGTTGTGTAAAAAGAAACTCCAAATATCCTATATATCTATATATCTTATTTACCGTAGAAGTTTCCTGTTGTTTAATCATTTGTAGCATCGATGTTTCTGGAGTTCAATTTCTTTAAATCTTGTACATATTTTACAGAGTATGTTTATATTATCTACCGTAGACGTTTCCTGTTTTGTAATCATTTCTGGCAGAAGGACATCGATTTTTCTGTAGTCTTCATAACGAAGGGGAATCATGGTTGATGAAACAATTACACTGCACACAACACCACTCACTCGCCCCGCAACTAGTGTGCCAAAGCCTGTCAGAACTGATCACGGCGAGAAGCATAATCTTATCCCGTGCAATAAGAGCTCGGTACTTTCACAGGAAATTGAATCTGAACACATTGGACTCTATTTTACAAACGTTATTTTCCGTTTATATAAAGGGCGCTTCAGTGAGCATGCAGTATCTCATTTCATAACTCCAGGAATTAGAAACTGTGAGAGCTAATATTAACAGGAATGAAACTCTTATAATCTACGATGTAAATGAACAATACCTCACATTTTTTTAAATCTTACACATTCTTTACTCAGTAATTACATTCTTATCTACCGTAGAAGTTTCCGCTTTATATAATCATTTGTAGCAGAAGCACATGGATATTCCTGGATTCACCACATTGAATGGCAATTATGGTAACTGGTTAATAAAACAATCGCACTGTCGTGTACAAAATACGAATCACTCGCCCCGCAAGTAGAAGCTTGTAGAAGCCTTCTAGTAGCCTCTACCAGTCTCCGCGGGTCGCTGGGAAAATAGTAGAAATTGGCCAAATAGAGTCAATTGTATGAAGGGGGTCGGCTACGGAGAGAGGAATGTTATCCTCCATGACCAAAGTCCCCCGGCAAATGTTCTCTCTATAGCCGACGCGGTTAGTCTGGTAGAGACTAGCCTTCTAGCACTGTGGACGGCGAGTCGCAAAATCTGATCCCGTGCAATAAGAGCCGGGTACTTTCATAACACAGGAGATGAAATCTGAACACGTTATTTTACCAACGTTATTTTCCATTATTAAGGACACTTAAGTACTTCAGCCTGCAGTCTCTTGTTTCATAACCCCGAAAGTATATCATATATGGCTGGCACATTTGAAAACACGCTTTGTACGAAACATCTCGAGATATTTCAGACACAACTTGTAAGTTTGCAAGCTAATATGTTCAATCTGTCATGTTTCCGTATCCAAAGTGACTTGTTTTTATTTATTAACACACCAGATTCTGTATCTGCATATGTATAACCGGTATAACTACCATTCGGCGAAGCACACCAGCTCCGCAGGCACGCGGCGTGACAGCAACTGGTTATGTTACTTTGAGAAATAAATGAATAGAATACTAGTAATGAATCTAAGTATGGGTTATACTTTGATTCGGGGGTCTTTGCATAGTAGTAACTGTTTTAATGTAAGATTTGACCTAATCTGTAAAATATCCCCATGTAGTCCATGTGGGAGGAGCTGTATAAAATACTCGAACTGAATAAACAATCATTAAATAAACAATCATTATTGTTATTGATATTATCATTAACAGAAAGGAACCTGTTATATTCCATGATGTAAATGAGGAACACCTCAAGATTGTGATAATCTTGTACATTTTTTTATGAGCACTGATATTATCAGGATAATAATAAGGAACCTGTTATAACCATATAAATCTCTCTCTCTCTCTTTCTCTCTCTCTCTCTCTCACTCTCACTCTCTCTCTCTCTCTCTCTATATATATATATATATATATATATATACTCAGTAATATATGTACAAGATGTCAAACTGTGAGGTAATATTGTTATAAGAGGTTCCTTATTATGTATATATATACATTTATATACTACATATTTATGTGTATATATAACTAGTATTTACAATTGTTTCCTGTTTTGTATTCATTTGTAGCAGAAGCACATCGATTTTCCTGTAGTCTTCATAACGAAGGGGAATAATGGTTGATGAAACAATTACACTGCACACAACACCACTCACTCGCCTCCGCAACTCGTGTGCCAAAGCCCTTTAGAACTGATCACGACGAGGAGTGTAATCTTATTCCGTGCAATAAGAGCTGTGTACTACCACAGGAAATTAAATCTGAACCCATTGGACTCTATTTTACAAACGTTATTTTCCGTTTATATAAAGGACACCTCGGTGAGAATGCAGTATCTTATTTCATAACTCCAGGAATTAGGAACTGTGAGAGCTGATATTCATCATCATCATGTCGGGCGGGTTGCCCGGACTAAGTCAGCCCTCTTCCTCCATTCGCTACGGTCCGCCATTAAGTGCTCTAGATCTTCGACCCTCACCCCTACGTCCCCAGCAAGTTGGTCAATGTAGGTCCGTCGGGGTCGCCCGACACTGGAGTGTCCATGAGTTGGTGTCCAGAGTAGGAGTTCACTTGAGCTGATATTAACAGGAACGAATCTCATATATTCCACGAGGCAAACGAACAATACCTAAGATTTTCTAAAATCTTGCGCTTTTGCACATGTAGAAAAGCCTTTTAGACCTGAGCGCGGCGAGGAACGTTATCTGATCCCGTGCAATAAGAGCTGTGTGCTTGCACAGGAAGTGAAATGTGAAGACGTTATTTTTCAAACGTTATTTTCTTTTCTTCGGCGCGCGGTATCCTATTTCACAAACCCCATGAAGTATGAACCTCTTATATTCCTTGAGCTCCAACTTAGTCTAAGTGAACAATACCGCAGATTTTCTAAATCTTGTACATTTTTTACTGAGGAAGATGGTTGATATTAATAACAGGAAGAAGTCTCTTGAATTCTATGAGTTCAATGAAGAATACCTGATTTTTCTTAAACCTTGTACATTTTTCGGAGTATTTACATCTTATTTACTGTATAAGTTCTCTGGTTTTTGATAATTTGTTGCAGAACCACATCGAATTTTCGCATTGCGGACGGTGACTCCAAATAAGGAGATGTTTTAAAGCCACAGTCAGCCCCGTCTTGTATATTAGGCAAGGTACACAATAATCATGTCACGTTTTGACTCGATTTCCTTACATCTAGGGCAATGTATCTTTAGCGCTCCACATGAAAGAGATCGTATTCCTTAGGACACAAAGGTTCTATGTACACAATACCTTGAAGGCATTCTAACCATCGTACTTTTACGTTTGATTATCACGTGGCCACTGTTCTTCGTCAATAGAATAACACTGATGTCAGACTGGATAACTGCGAAGCAATTTGCTATACAAATGAAGTAGTGTATAGATATTAGAATTTTTGTTTAGAGCTTTTGGCAATGTGCCGCGCATTGTACATGCGTCCCTAACAATATTATGCGACAAAGTTTGATTGATTGATTGATTGATTGTAGTATCCGATTAGCATGTAACCTCGATAATGATGTGAGGATCCTACGACAGAACATTATATGGTGAAGAATTCAAATGAAAAAAAACGAACTGAGCGTCAATGAAATACACAATGACATGTATTGAAAACATCAATTGATTACATCATGTTCTTACCACTTTGAATCATGATTAATTAGACAATTTGTTGCTTTAGTTAGTATAGTATCCTCGGTTGTTTATATATTTTCAATGCCAGATAGCCAGATTGACTAAATGCCGGACCCAATTATTAAATGCTAGCAAAGCGTGGTTAATTCTATTAATAGTCTTTATTGCATATTCCTGCCTAGATGAGCTAGATGCACAGATGACCACATGTGGTCTATAAGAAGCATAATGCAAAACATGAATTGATAAGATGCTACATTCTAACAGTGAAAAAATGAACAACAGCCAAAGTGTGGACTAGTGCTAAACTAATGTTGATCACCTAGTAGTTTCTTCTCTTTTTTTGAAACATTTGGAAACATGACTACGTACTTTGTCTATTATATGTTCGTTCTTACATGCCATCAGGTATATAAAAGTGTCCTGCTTTGACATTTCTGTACATTTCTTGTACATACATTCGTGCTAGCCAACATCGGTGTAGCCGGCCGTATTTATGTATAGCGGCGATTTCCGCCATTTTTTCGATTTGAAGATCCAGCAATTAGTTGTATGTAACTTGACGGTTTGGGCGGAAAATAACGAAAGAATATATTAGTAGTGGATTTTTTTGTCGAAACTAAACATAAATGTTCAGAGATATTGACTTATCAAGAAGTCAGAAATCAAGTTAGTAATGATATCTATAATGTAGCAGGATAGAAAATCTAGAAAATTTAATTTGATGTAATTTTCACTATACGCAAGGAAACAGTTACTCAAGCAAACGTTTTAGACAGCATCCATTAACAGTAGATAATGAATGAATAATTAGATGCTGTCTTAAACGTCTCAAAGTTTATCCAGTTGCTTGACTAGTTGTTTCATTGCGTATCACATCACTTGGATGTGTAACCTTCGTAGTTGCATCATAATTTTTGTTTTAATGTCACTTGGTATATTCATGTTTTATTTTATTTTATTTATGTTGCAATGTTGAACATTGGTTATAAAGTCAGCGGAAATCCTGTAATTCGTCAATGAGGGCATATGATATTTTGTGTCTTGTTTACGAATCTTCACTCTCTCATGATTTCCTGTTTTTGACTAGATGCCCAAGGGTGGCCTTCAATTGAAAATAATTGATGTATTTTTAGATAGACAGTTTGCATCTTATTTCGCTCTTTTTGTGGTATCAAGGCTATTCTATTGAATCTATATTCTCTATCTTTGATAGAACCTACTTGTTGGTTTCGACTTCCTTAGCATACTATTCACTCTATTTGGCCAATTTCTACTAGTTTCCCAACGATCAGCAGGGCCTGGTAGAAGCTAAGCATTACCCACGACACGGTAATACCCGATCGGTCCCCACCCAGGCTCCCCGGGATGTCGCGCGGTCTATACCGCGGTGTTTGATTTTCATAAAAGTAAATGGAGAACAAACAGTAGCATCGGAGCGTGTGTGCTGTGCCATTCACCACGGCCGCGTAGGATCATGCAATTTCAGGGCTGTTGCCTGGGCAGTGGTAAAGCCCCTGTCACACACCAAGAAAACAGATCGGCTGACAAGTCTGCCACATGTAACTCTACAAGACATCCTAGGCTGTACATGTAATAAAGATAGAGAGAGTGAGAGAGAGAGTGTGACAGGTGCAATGTATGGCATCTTTTTACATACATGGCAGTTTATTTCTATTTATTTCTATTTATTTCATTTCATTTTTATTTATTTACCCAGGGTCAAACATATCGCCACAAGGGCGGTTTTCAATGTGCCCTGCTGGCATGCATAATCAAAAGATACAGAAGTAACAAATTATAAAAGTTACAATAATGATAAAAGGCGAAGTAATATAATTCAAGATAATATGTCAAACTAATGACTTACATAAAACTAGCCATTTCTAAGAACTATTCTTTATGCATCACAGTAAAGAGAATGTTACTATGCATGCTAATACTCGAACACAATATGTCAAGGTAGACGCCAGCATACCTAAGTATCTAATGTATATTGTTATTAATATTGTATTTTTATGGTAGGTTATGTACTAGGTTAAGTTACACGTTGTAGGTCTAGGATAAGTTGTCGTTCGTCTGTATCTTTATTCTTATTTCCATTTATTTTTATTAAACAACTGAAGAATACACAGGACACAGAGGTGATGCACTCAAGCAGTAGCTAGTATCAAACATCACCTCTGAAAATAAAGATTACAACTTACATAGACAGATACAATAACAATAAGTAACAACATTTGGGTAGTCCAATACAAACAAACAATATACATAACGAACAAACAAACAAACAATCAATATATAAACACAGACGTACTAAGTTATAAAGCGTTTGCTCGCCACAATATAAGTCTGGGTCAAGTCCAAAATTTCGCTATTTCAATCAAAAGAAACAAGGGATGAACCTCTTAATAACAAATTATTGAGGGCTTAATCAGACATTGTATTTTTGTTGGTCAGCCGCTACCAGCGGAAGCTGCCTAGGCTGGCCCAGGTGATGACTTGTTTCATTGTAAAGAAAGAAAGAAAGAAAAGAAAGAAAGAAAGAAAGATACATGATACTACACAACGGATAAAGTGACAACTGAGAAATGATTGAACAGGCTTAAGTTTCCGAACTTGTCGCTTTGACTGATTGTAAAAGCAACATCAAAATATATATCGACACTCCGTCTCATTCATGATAACTTTGATTTTCGCAAAGAAGCGAAACATCAAAACCATTTGATCCATTTGGGCTTTCAAAAGAACTCATTTCAAAAGAGCGCGTGTTAATGGGCTAAGAAATATAGAGCAGGATGGGGGTAGGATGCCAAGCACAGAATGTAGTGCTGTGTACCTAAACAAAAAGTCAGGTACAGGACGAGGTACGGTGCAGTGGTTTAGGTACAGGTACGGACCTGTACATTTACCTTAAACAAGTTTGGTCAATTATCTGTAGGTTAAGCATGGAGCCAATTGTCATTTTTAGTGGTAATATGTCATCTTTGTATGAAGATTGATGTATTTGAATCTCAAAAGAAGTATTTTTGCAAGTTTTCTTCATTTTCAACTGTAAGGTTATCAAAATTGCCATCTCTGTCAAACGATTTACCTACCTTAATTACTCTACAAAATGGTGTCCACTAGTGTTTTAGTTTATTTAGGTACATGTACAGGTACGGTAGATGTTCAGGTCCGGACCTGTACCTAAACGATTTTACAGGTACAGGTACGGGGTTTTGGTGCTCAGCTCTGTTTAAAACAAAGATGTACAGGTAAAGACATGCGGGGGGGGGGGGGCAGAAGCCTAGGTGGCCTTTCTTGGGTCTCCCCTCGAAATTCAGCAATAGGAGTTATATCAGAAATTGTACATAACTCAACAATAACGAAAATTAACTATAGAAAATAAGTTAAACTTGTACCATAAATATTAGTAAATGAATCGATACAAGGAAATACAAAATTGATTTTAAGGTGTTAAACATGATAAGGTAACGCTGATATGATCATACTAAACAAACTAGTAATTATCAAATTTTGAAGAAGTAGATAAGAAATTAGACAACATATTAAAAATCAAGTACCGATAATCAAATACTAAAGGAAAACAACGACAACAGGATGCCTTCGTCAGGGGGAAATCAACAGGATGTAGGGGATTCATGGACTTAATATATATTCACCTTTCTACGCTGAAAATCGACCGCCAAATGCATTATTTTGCGGCAACGTAAAAAAAGATAGGATTTTACATCTGCTTATATAATGTGAGAATTTGAAACCTTTCGTGCTTTAGCGCTCTTGTGTGAATTCTTGGATTAAGCAGTCTCAGCAAAATGCGACTGGAGCAAATACGCGCGGTAATATTAGGGTCTGCATGGGGGAAACCTGGCAACGCTTAACAGTAAATTAGCGTACGATGGTCAGCAACGCTTAATTCAAGAGGGCTGGCAAGACTTTATGGTAGATAAATTTGCCATGTTGAAAGGTTATGGGAGTGCCTGAGTTCTTCAGATATTCCCTTTGTATTCATGGCGTGCTTGGCAAAACTAGGCTGCGGACACCGACACGACCGCAGGCTCCGATGTTGTTTAGACGCTGTACAAATACAAGTTAAAGCAGCATCTTTTCCGATACAAGAACATCAGAAGATCCACATATATACAATCATCATCATTAAGTTCACCGTTTTTAATGGTTAGACATGACCGTGTTTGTATTTTTTTGTGTCATTGCGCTTGATTTACTGTCCATCTATTTACTGTCCATCCTCCACCCCCGTAGTTACAGCCGGGCCAGTTCGAGCTAACACCTCGTTATCGGCAAAGCCGGGTAATCCGGAAAACTGAGCTTACAAATAGGCTTTGCAAAAAATCGGTTTCTGTTGTAGGTTTGGATTTTATTGGACTTGCAAAAGTGCAATACTCGTGGGACACAGGCAGCTATTGCTGATGTCGTGACCCACACACATAATATAGCCGTTTTTTAGACTCGGCTGGAGTGGGGAAAGTCGTGTCAAGTGCCTTTTTCCCAAGGGCACAAGATGGTGGCGTCAGGGGATTCGAACCCGGGACCCTTGGGTTCTGGGCAGAAAACCCTACCGTTACGCCACACAGACCCCACGAACTGTACTGTACGGTACAAACATATCAAACAGAACTCCATCTACGGTCGATTCGTTGTGACATTTGGGCAATCTGTTGTTCGACTTCGCGATAGGAATGATTAGTCAATAACACTTAACGATGTTCGGAAGAGCAAACGAATTCAGGAGAGCAAATAACGCCCTACGTTTCATGAGAGCGACTTCAGCAGAGCAAATAGCGTGCTACGTTTCAGGAGAGCGAATTCAGGAGAGCAAATAACGCGCTACGTTTCAGGAGAGCGACTTCAGGAGAGCAAATAGCGTGCTACGTTTCAGGAGAGCGAATTCAGGAGAGCAAATAACGCCCTACGTTTCAGGAGAGCGAATTCAGGAGAGCAAATAGCGTGCTACGTTTCAGGAGAGCGAATTCAGGAGAGTAAATAACGCGCTACGTAGAATCAAATTGACCTATTTATCACGCATCACGAATAATTTACCGACAACGCTGAACGTTGAGTTAGAGCGGGTTGGTAACGATGAACGGTGAATTCGAAATAACTCGGCACGCCCCACGGAAAAAGGCAGGCAGACCCTCATGTAATTACTTTAAATGCATTTAAGTTCGCATGGTTTTTGTTTCGCACTAAGGGGTGGTTTTAAGTTCGCGGCAGTGCTGTAGTCACATACTACTACGTATACAGTATTGGACAAAAATGTACGCGGTGGCTTTAAGTTCGCGGTGAAAAGTCGCCGCGAAAACCTTTCTGCACTTACAGTATCCCACTTGCGTGACACAGGAGTAAGTAATGGCAGTCCTAGAGTCAAGGAAGCCCTCACGGAGCTCACGACTCGGCCACCAACTGTTGAAAAAAGGAAGTCGAAAATCTCATACTTCCCCTCGCCCTCTATTTTGTATTTGTACCTCTCCTTTTTTTAATTTTTACCTCCCCTCCCCTACTTAGCATTTGTACCTCCCCTTATTTTTTATTTTTACCTCCCCTACCCCCTATTTGTATTTTTACCTCCCCTCTTTTTTCTGCCTTGTATCTAATTTTCTGCATTTAGCCCCAATGGGGCATGAATGTGCAATAAACGTCATTCTCATCCTCATTTATTTTCACCTCCCCCCATACTTTGCCCCTTATGGGGTTATATCAGGGCACTTCTGATGAAGATGAAGAAAATGCCGGTCCCTTGATATGCGAATAACATGACAAGATTTTCTCTAGAAAAGGTTGCGAAGTGCGTCACTTGTGTCTTTAATTGGGCTGGGTGTTTTCTGGGCGAGTCGCTGCTTCTCATCTGGAACACAGAAAGATAACAAAACCGGGGTTAATGGCCCGCACGCGCCCTCGGTTCACGTGGATGA
Source organism: Branchiostoma lanceolatum (assembly GCA_035149815.1). Classification (NCBI taxonomy): domain Eukaryota; kingdom Metazoa; phylum Chordata; class Leptocardii; order Amphioxiformes; family Branchiostomatidae; genus Branchiostoma; species Branchiostoma lanceolatum. Next base: position 2,987,612 of record CM068868.1, on the reverse strand, counting down.
AACATCATCGTGCAAGAGATCACAGGAACCTGTTTTTTTACATACACGCGCGCGCATGCACGCACGCACACACGCGCACACGTACACTGGAGCTCGACCAGACTGTTTGCGGGAACGAAAACTAAAAGTGTGTCAAGAAATATACACACATCATGATCATGATTGTTGTTTTTGTAATATTTTTTGTTTTGTTTTACGTTTTGTGTGTTTTGTTGTCTTTTGCATCGTATTTTCCGTTCCCGCAAGCTGCCCGACCGAGCCCCGGATTACAAATGTGACAATAGAATAAGGAGTCTACCCCGCGACCTAGATCCATTTTAAAGTGCTCAAAAACACATTACGTTTATAAAGCTGTTATGCCGTCTAGGTGGCCCAGGGCTGATCAGGGAAACGAAGTTTCCCGCACTTTCATTAGTCTAAACACTCCCCTTTTACTCCCGCAGCAGAAACGGCTCCAGCGGAGGTCCCCCGATGACGTCAAGGTTGCCATGACGACGCGCGCCCTCCCGAGGGGCGGTGGTGATGAGAAGCGGTGACGTCACTTGGAAGCCGACCGATTCTCAGCTGGGACGCCGCTGCCGCGGGACCTGAGCTCGCACGGCAGAGGGGAGGGTCCCTGCAAGACGCTGTCTACTCCCAAGGCTTTCGTCTTGAACAGATCTTTTGATCCACAAAACTGCCGCCGCATACATATTTCGTCTCGGGCTGCAGGGTGCTCGGCTGCCGTCTTATCGCCGCGGACACCTTGGAAAGTCCTCCCGCTCGTGATCCGCCTCTGCCTCACGAACATGATCACCCGCGCGGGCTTCCAGCTGCTGAGTCCGCATCAGATCTGACGGCTTGTTATTCTCCACCACTTCTTTCATCCATCCTTCCGTGCCGTTCGCTGGCCTCGTTAGCAGCACGTATTACCGGAGCTGTGTGCACTTCACCAGCAGCTCGGACCGAGAAAGCCACGTGCCAGTCCCGTACGTGGTCTGACGGCTGGCAGTTTGACACGTCTTCCCTCATTCTCGGCGGTCTGTCGGCCTCGTTAGCACTTATTATCGGAGCCGTGTGACAGAGAGGCCTCCAGCTGTCATCGCGTAGCAGCTCAGACCGGGCAACACGCGTGTAAGTCACGTACTCGGTCTGACGGCTTGCTGTTTGTCTCGTCTTTCATCCCAAACGCTCGACCGGTTCGTATCAAAACAGCTCCGCGTCCATCCGAGGCCGCTGTCATCGCAACAGCAGTTCAGACCGAGGAAGCCACACCTGTTGACGTTGGCGGTGGTAAGACGGCCAAGCCCGAGACCTTTCACAGAGACGAGAGAACGTAGCATCACGGGGATAGGACGGTGGGTAATACTTGTTGCAAAACGTTTTACACGATTACTATATTGTGTAACATGTTTTCTTTATATATATGTGTTTACTTGTGTTACTTATATTAATTATGTGACAGCATCCTGTGTTACTTGTGTTACAATCTGCAATCAGTTTTATGCATTTTCTTTCTGCATACTTTAATTTAAATGTTTGTGTGGCTTTACATAGACTGGCCCCCTTGAGTTGAATGGGACTACCCAGCTGTTGAAATGAAAATGAAAGCAAAATTCAGATTTCGCTGAAATACGGAAAATTCTGTGAAGAACATACAGCGATTTGACGGTTTGTTACCAGGTTATGGCCTGGATTTTGAATGGAAAGTTGTGTTCAGAACTGTCCACGTTTCAGCACCATGGATAGTACAGTAGATTTCGGCCAATCGCATATTTCGGGGATCTGCAGGATATTCTGAAGACCCAAACCAGTTCTCAATTTTACTCCATTATAAATGGAATGGCATAATTGCGTTAGCAATTTTAGCACATTGCTGCCATTGGCATAGAATTATTTAAAAAAAAACGGTTGAATATGTCGAAGTCACAAACTCAAACGGGTCGTATGCCAATGTCAATCAAATGTAAATCGTGTACGGATAGTTCCTATGGTAAGACAACACAATAGGAACTGTAGTATACTACACGTAGTATATTATTGTATATTATATTATTGGCAGAGACACACATGTAAACAAAGTAAGGAATGCCTAGGTATGCATGCCAATCTTATGAAATTGTACGAATTTCACTCAAAACTTGTATGGGAAAACCATACGACTTTTATCGAATCTCTACGGATTCTTTGTAAAACGCGGGAAGTGGTAAGAAATAACGACAAATCTGATGAAAAAACAACAACTGAAAAATAACCTTAAAAAACGGACACGGGCGAACCTTTTTGTATGGCAGTTTCATGGCTTGACCTGTCATGGCTTCGTGGTTATCGATGTGGTCACGGGTTCGGCGCTGGTAAAATGGGTTGATAACTCTAGTACTTGAAGGCATGACTATTTCTAGTTATTTTCTGAGCTGGTACTAACTGGGGAACGGTTTCACACCGTGAAGAACTAATCACAGTGCATTCTGTGTCGGAGAGTTCTGCCTACCTGCATAAGTAACAAGGCCAGTAACTGGCCCCTTGCTCTCCACTAGGTTCATCCAGGAAGCCCGGACCCATGCCATAGCCCCCGCTACCCGTATGTTTAATCCAGTGCCACAATCTGGTCCTTCCATCGCTTCGGTGGTCCTCCCCGTGGTCTGGGGGGTAGCCAACTCCTGGCTGTAGGCTTTAGACAACTCCGGATCAAAGCAGGCCAACAATGCCATACTCCTACCGCCTATGCGAGGAGGGGTAATGACACCTGTTTTAGTGATGGCATATCTCCAGTGGCTTTTTGGTACTGGTTGGAGATTACATAGATGGGCACGGACCCCAATTACAAAGCGACCGCTTTAATTGGGATCGTTATGAAAGGATTTCCACTTGAGCAGGATTCTGACTTTGCGTGGGATGCTTCACTTAGGATTAACCGAGAAGACACAGAGAATGGGGTACGGCAAGGCCCAGGAAAACATGTAGTGTTTTCGGTTGCCCGACCAACCCTACCACCAACCTGCCGACCCTAGCCTTTTTTTGAGTCGACCACTGACAAGGGACATAGAATTTTCAACACTAATTTGCAAGCCTCAGCCCAGAGTCAGCCATGTAATAGGAACAGTATGGCGTCTTTTAAACCGTAGGAATCGAGCAAAGATTGTATTTACGAAGAAAGCCTGTGACGGGAAATTCTTAGGGCTTTAATTTGTTGCCAGGCGACGGAAGTAAAGACGCATTGACGTTGAGTAGAATTGAAGAGGCTAAAGAGATTTGAAAAGGACGAACCCGCGAGCAAGAATCAGGTCACAATAGATTATTTTTCTTAGCACGTAGTTTGTTTGTATCCTCGTGTATGTGTGTGAATATGCTTTTGTGTGTATGTGTAGGTGTGTACGTGTGTGCGCGCGCGTGTTTATTTTATTTTGCTTTTGGGCAGACAAGGACGACGTGGCACTGCACTCAAGTTTTTCAAAAACGTATCTTAACAGTGCCACGTACAGAGAAGAATAGCCCATTTTAACACATGGGCGGAGTGACGAGGGCACAGCATCGGTGGCGTCAGGGGATGTGCGTGTGTGTGTATGTATGTGTGTGTCTGTGTGTGTGTGTGTGTGTGTGTGTGTGTGTGTGTACATGTGTGTGCGTTTGTGTGTGTGTGTACATATGTTTGTGCGTGTGTGTGTGTGTGTGTGTACATGTGTGTGCGTTTGTGTGTGTGTGTACATATGTTTGTGCGTGTGTGTGTGTGTGTGTGTACATGTGTGTGCGTTTGTGTGTGTGTGTACATATGTTTGTGCGTGTGTGTGTGTATGTGTGTGTGTGTGTGCGAGCGTACATGAGCGTGCGTTTAAAGCTGTTCTGAAAATTTCTCAAATTCTTTGACAAGAGCACTGTGTAGTTTTTCGTCCCTTGTCGTACATAGATGGGCAACGACCCCAAAGTGTGAACCCCTGACCTTGTCCCAGATTCAAGTTATAAACCGCTCGTAAAAGCCTTAGCGTTGCCAATATTCGTATTGGTCTTAATAAGGCCACAAGGAGGAGTGATGACACCATTTTTGAAAAGACATGCTTCTCCCTGTTCTAGTGATGGTAGATCTCCAGTGGCTTGTTGATACTGGTTGGCCCTTTTGATACTTACTACTTGCCACCTATAGATCTGTTTGGAGATAACATAGATGGGCACGGACCCCAATTGCAAAGCGACCGTTTTAATTGGGATCGTTATGAAAGGATTTCCACTTGAGCAGGATTCTGACTTTGCGTGGGAGGCTTCACTTAGGATTAACCGACTGAGTAGACACAGCATGGAGTACGGCAAGGCCTAGAGAAGTGTGGTGTTTCCGGTTACCCCACAGGCGGTAGGCAAAGGTATTGTCGTTGAATAGCTGCTGAAGTTCCGATCGTGACGAAGTACTCGGCGCGGGGATCACCCGTGCCGAGCTTCCGAGCGAAACCCGAAGCGATGCCGAAAGCACGAGCGGGGGGTTCGGAGAGCCGAACATGGTTCGGTGTTCGGCGGAGCCGAACTCTATCTGAGCGAGCCCCGTAATTAGCAAAGGACGACGGGAGAAACCATCCCCGCTAATGAGGGGGGGGGGGGGCATTTCCGGAGTGAGCGACGGGAGAAACCGTCTTCGGGAGCATTTGAGCGAAAACATGTACCGCGGCGGTTACCCAACATGAATACCGTAGCCTAAAGCCCGTGGTTCCCCCACCAACCCTAGCAAAAACCTCCCAACCCTAGCCTTTTTAGGGGTCAACCACTGACAAGGGACATAAAATATTCAAACTAACACCTGAGTGGTAAGATTCAGAGTTCCTGCATTTCGCACTCTGTTAACAGAAGAGGGCTTTGGACATTTGATGTAAGAATAAGAAGTAGACATTGCACTTCTTTGTTCATTTGATTGATGTATCTGTGCTTGTACAAGACATGTCTGTTTTACATATAGCTATATATCTGACGAAAAACGTACGGGGCATATGATAAAACGGTCACAATCTTCCCCACCAACCTCTGCTTGGAGAGTACTCAAGTCCACCTCGAACATTTCCGCATTTATAATGATGAAGTTTATTGCAAGTTCATGCCCTTGGGCTAATTGCAAATACATGGTAAAAACATAGAGAAAAACATACATGCGTCAGTAAACTGTGTCTGACTTTGTTGTAACAACAGGCTACTGGTACTAAATACAATTGTTGGCTATATCTAAACTAGCTGGGTTTGACTTCTTTTTCGGAAGCAGTGGAAGACGAAAAGTCTCACTTTTTCTAGTATTTGTGGGTTCTGTGATTTCAAGAGAAAGGTAGCTTTTTGTTCATCCGTGAGTGTGTAAAAGTAGGGGCACTTCGTGGTAACTTGAGAGAATTCCTACCTACCAACCCTATTTTTTCACGACCGTAATTTCGTAAGCGGAAACAAAACCTTTTCATCCTGGGCCCAGAGGAAGCGGCTTAGATCGATGATTCTGTTCGCGCGTTCCGTTGGGGGATTTTTGCGTCTTCTTCCCGCAAATCCGTCCGCAGATGCGTGCCTACATATGCTGATGTAGGCACTGAGTGACTTGAGTGCTGTAGCGCACGCAGGCCAGTGGTTAGCGGCCCTGCCTCTGCGCCAAGAAGCCTCGAGTTCGATCCCAGCTGTGTAGCTAACCCGACATGCACGCAAGGGTCGCAGTCCTTAGGACGGAATCTTAAGCCGTGGTGCACTGTTCATCGTCCTTGTCGAAAAGAGCTAGGGGAATTTTCCAGTACTATGAACTTGTAAATGCTATACATAATGTCTGTCTTCTCTGTCACAACCAGTGAAAGAATAGCTCGTCACTGAGCTAAACTGGTTCGAGATCACTTTTTTCATTTTTACGTGAGAGTGGCAGCTGATCCAGACCCTTGCGATTCAGCCCCGCTGGATAGTAGTCAGCCCACCCAATAACGCCCCTCACTGAGCCCTCAGTGCTGCATGACAGTATAACAAAGAAGATTAACTTGTGACAAAATTGTAACATAAGTAACAGAGGATTGTTGAGACATAAGTAAACGAAAGTATACATAAACAAAAATATGTGTTACATGAAAACATATAAGAATTTATCCAAAGAAAACAAATTAAAATCGTTATCCATTACTTATATCCATTACCGGTCCAGGTCTACTTTATTTGAGAGGTCAGAGGTCATTAAGCCATATGTACAGTTTGCATATTTTAACCAGAGCTGACCAAAGTAGCGCTCAACTGATAGCGATCCGACTGTCGGACTTTGAAAGGTCAAAAAGGTCACATTTTAAAAACGAGATCGATATTCGCCGCCATATTACCTGCCGGCATATGTCAAACCTTGTCGGTAACATCGGAGTGTGTTCGGTTGGATTTAGATCTTACGCCTTCTGGTCTCTTGGTGTCGCTGTTCGGACGAGAATGGTTGGCAGTGTCGGGTGAGGTAAGAGGAACGTGTATGACTGAATACATGTGACGTGGGGAAAGGGTCCTCCTGGAAAACAACGTTTTGTGTATTACGCTCTCGGGGAGACTAGAAACCCCTTGGTGAGCGAGACTTCTGTTACATCCAGTTATCTCGGGCCCGGCCATGGGGTATTACTCTTCCTTGTCCTATTGAAGGGGGATGTCAAGCCGGCGGCTCCGTGTATGAGGGAGCTTTAGAGCGCCAAACGTCTGCACGTAAAAGGGCCCAACACACTTATCGAGAAGAGAAGGGGTGACCCGGTGTGCTCGTCCCCAAAAAAGCAAGCCGTAGCGAAGCCGAGTTGCACTAATAGCTAACGACAAAGCGCCATACTTCGCCCTCAGTCTGATGTTCGACCGCTTTACCTTTTTATATGTCTCTACACCCATCCAAGGGTCAGCAGCCAACATGGGCTCACTTCATGATTCAGCGAAGAGAGGTGAATCCAAAAAGGAATTTATTTGTTTAACCCGTTTCTTTGTATTATAAAGATTCATATGCTATTTCCGTATATAAAGTAAAACGCTTACCACTTAACAAGCTTTCGTTCAGTCTTCTGATCCTTATCCGGTTAAAATTATACAAAGCTGGTTGGTAAGCACTTTACCTTTGCCTACGGGAATTGCGTATTGATATAGTATAAATCTTTATGATACAGAGGAACTGGTTGTGCCTTACTTTATGTATAGAAATAGCATATAAAATCGTTGTAAATGTCAATTACAGTCACAGATGAGCTTTTATTTCATTTCAATTTTATTTACCCATGGACTTTCCAGCTTCATTGTAACTTAACTATTATTTTGTTCATTCAGCCTAGCTACTAGTACTAGTAAATAGACATTTCTAAAGCTCGTTACATGTACAGTGGGTGCCTCTATTCAAAAACCTGTATAGCTCGTTACATGTACGGTGGGTGCTTCTATTCGACATTTGAGGCAGTACAAAAGGATAGCTGATTGCACACGTATGGATCTTAATTTTTTTTTGTTATCTGACCGTGCAGCTCTTTTCAATGTCTATGCGTGAATACAAGAGCTCTGAGTGCAATGCAGTCTACTTTTGTTTATCACCTGGTCTATTCAAGCTTTGAATGACGGGGCTCATGAATCACAGTTGTTAGTGAGATATCGTTGCTTGGATACTGTAATTTGTAGATCTTCAAGTTGTTTGACTGCAACAATGATGGAATTCTCCTGCTTGAATCCGATTTTTGACACGTTTTACATCATTTGTTTGTTGCAGACAAACAGCTTAAAGATGCTGGATCTGCACATATTTCGCGGAAAATACCGAGATTTGCGTATCCTAAAGAACCCCGTTTTTCTGAAGAATCACGTTTTGGGATTCTTTAGGATCCAACCATCCTGAGTGCAATGCAGTCTACTTTTGTTCATCAACTGGTTTATTCAAACTTTGAATGACGCGGCTGATGAATCCCAGTTGTTAGCGAGATGAAGCACAGTTGTTAGTGAATACTGTAATTTGTAGATATTCAAGTTGTTTGTCTGCAACCAACAATGATGGAACTACATGTAAAAAAATGGAGCTGTTGATGCTTGGACAATGCAATTGATAGATTGTTTATACTCAACTGTTAGCTATAGTTTAAGCCCCTGTCACACTTGTGCGTATATACAAGCCCGCATGAGTTGCGTATTAACATAATTTTTCAGCCGAAGATGTAATTTCTTTGGTTTGATAACTAAACTGCTCAACGCTGGGTCAAAGTAGTAAACAACTTCCTCCCCGCAAAATTTACTTAAACCAAAACATTTTACTGCGGAAATCATGCGCACTTGAATATACGCACAAGTGTGGCAGAGCCCTAAGCCATTCAGTGCGCACGATGCGCGCACTACAACGCTGTCCAACTCGCAAGAGTATTTGCCAAGTGTTTCCAATTGAATGTTATGCCAATGAAGTGACGCTTATCATCCAGCCAGTTGGCTGCGAAACAAACAAGTAGGCAATTCTTCTTCCACGTTGTAGAGCCTTAGATTGCCAGGCACATACAGTACCGTGTGCACTGGATTGACTGTAACTGTATCTAACAGTTGAATATTACCCAGCCAGTTGGCTGCGAAACAAACAAGTAGGCAATTCTTCTCCCAAGTTGTAGAGCCTCAAATTACCAGGCACATACCGTGTGCACTGAATTGACTGTAACTGTATCTAGCAGTTGAAAATAAGCAATGTTCAAGCGTTAACATCTCACTAACAACTGTGAATCGTCAGTCCCATCGCGTCTCTCGATTCTGAACCACCCGAGTGAATTTTCCCACTTTTAATTTATTTAATCCGATTTCTGACACGTTCCTGCACCATTGCTTGTCAGCTAAAAACAGCTTCAGGACGCTAGATCTGTACATATTTCGCGGAAAATATCGAGGTTTACGCATCCTAAAGAGTCCCGTTTTGGCAAAATCCCAACAAAACACTTGGTATCCACGGAAAATCCCATTTTTGTATTCTTTAGGATCCAATAATTCCATATCCAAAGGAATCAAACTTTCGGTTATTTTTAAGGATTCTACTCTGATGTATCTGTTACAAATACAGAAATATCAACTCTTTGTTTACTGCTTCATCCGATACCTTTTTGCTCATCATAGATTCTGAATCACCCGTGTGATTGCTCGCGCTTCAATCTAATTTTACTTTAATGTCAAGTTTACGTCCGTATCACCCCGCATCAGATGGTGCATAGTGCGGCGCCTATCTCCGTTTTTTTCCAAAATCATATCCAGTTGTTTGAGTAACTACTTTTTTGGCGTATCTCCGTTTTAATAACCCGTGGGCCACACAACTTTGTGCAATAACTACATCAGGGGGCCATTCCACTAGTAGTGGTGTGTGTCCAAGTAACATACATTTCCCAAATAGTGAGAGCAGTATGTACCATTTTTAAAGTCTTTGGTATGACTCGGGATCTAGCCTGTATTTACACAAGCTCTCGGCCGGAGGTTACTGACCCCCAGCCCAAGGGGGATGGCGGTTACAGGACCGGCTGGCCACTAGGAGCGCGATTCGTCAGGCTAACTCGGGATCGAACTCACGACTTATACATATTAACTTGACCTACCGAATGAAAGGCGAACACTCTATTCACTAGGCCATTGTACGTCCAGTTTTGCGTACCCTGGGAATCAGACTGTTTATCGGGCCTTTTAGCTGGTTCCTTCGGCGGCCCAGGGCTCCCAATACAAATTAGCGCACCGGGGAGTTCTAGCTCGAGAGTTGACCGGCCCTTACCACTCCCACGTCAACTCCCCGGGCTACAACTCCCCGGAGCGTTAATTTAGGTCGGGCGGGCTGACTGTCTTGGGCCGCCGAAGGGAATCGCTAGCGGCCCGGTCCTAGTCTGGGCTCCCAGGGTACGTTTTGCGGGGAGAGAAAACCCCGTGGAGGCCCCCACGTTACCACCGCGCGGTAGCGTGTCAAGACGAAGCAATATTTCCCGACGCGCCGAACCGGAATCCTATCAGCCTCCTAAGTAGGCTTACGTTAAGTTAAAGTTAAAATCCTCCCGCACCATAAGGTGTATAGAGCGGTGCCCATCCCCGTTTCATAGCCCTGGGCCACACTGTGGTACAATCACTATAGCAGGGGGCTAGTCCACTGGCAGTGGAGTGTGTTTAACTTCCATACTGTTTCATAAGTATGTACCATTTTTATTAAGTCTTTGGTATGACTCAATGCGCCACTTGTCCAGAGGTGTCCTACCCGGGAATTGAACTCGGGCCTTCTGGTTCTCATCCGGTTTCCAGAGGAGAACCATGCCCGCCATTTCCTCGTGGCGCATACCATGGCCCTCCAGAGACAATATACGGTTGCGAATATCCTTAGAAATCTGTGACATGTCCCCGTAAAGTTCATTGATATAATCATAACTGATAAGTTCACCTATTTTGCCGTATGCCTAACGAGTTCCACATATATTATGTAAATTAGGGCCTGATTTGCATAGTGTATGTCTAATGGTGGCCACCTTTAGTCAACCTCCAAATGCTGAAACTATGAAATTCCCGTCCAAAAACCCAACCAGCCAGTCTGCTAAGGAAGCATGAATCGCTAGCCTGGAGGCCAGCCTTGTCGGCGGCTAGCGGACATTGGGAGCGGGCCAAAGGTAACAAGGCTGGGCTCCAGGCTACGGAATCCCGTCGCCATCGGGCAAATGTCAGATGCCGATTGAACCCAGTCGCGCGCTTGTGCCAATCTGCGGGGTAACACCTGAGTACCGCCTGGGGGTCCTTCAGCGGTGCTGGAAATAAAGAGCGGTTTACATGACTTGCTGTAGAGAGTCTATCATCTCCAAGCAGATCTAACGGTGGCAAAGACCGTATCCAACTGGCAAAATGAGTTTTCATTAGCAACCTATGAAAATTCATTTTGTCAGTTGGATACGGTCTTTGCCACCGTTAGATCTGGTTGGAGATTAGAAAATCTAGGCTGCGCCACAGATACATCTGTCCACAGATACATCTGGCCATAAAGCTACGGGGATCAGTGGGAGGGCAACTTGTAAAGGTGCTCGTGCACCTGTTTCGCCCTCTCCCTTTACATCGTGATGAGTTCAAAGAAAACAATAAAACGATGTTATAAACAATGTCGTAAAAAGCCGGTTCGCAGATTACAATGCGTATGGCCAGCGAGAGCGGTTAATATTTCAAAGGTGAAGGCCCCTAACACATGTATACACCTTTGAAATATTACCCGCTCTCGCTTGCCATACGCATATACATATGTATATATTTTCTATGTGTGTGTTTGTTCGTGTACATGTATGCGCGCGCGTGTGTGTGTGTGTATGTGTGTGTGTGTGTGTGTGTGTGTGTGTGTGTGTGTGTATAAATCGATGTAAATGATTTTTTTATTGAGAGTTAGGCTTCAGTCATAGCAGCAACTAACAGCCAGTATTATTTTCCTCTCACAGGTCGCCACCAGAAGGAAGGACCCTGAAGACATCTTCGGCGATTCGCTCCTCGACATGAAATACGCCTCCTGTGGAAAAGACACGATCTGCGTTTGATTCACAGCATCCAGACGCAATGACTCGGTGCCCAGAGTATCGCTGAACAGTATCACACTCGTGCCAATATACGGCACCGCAAACTACAGCTGGGCTCTTACAGGGGACGGGTCGTCATCGCCGTCCTCTGACGTCACAACCAGTATGGCCATCTCTACAGAAGTTCCGAGCACGCTAAGCATCGCTCCGACGAGCGGCAACACGAGCGCCGTGTTCCCCGCTCTCGGGATGGACCGTTCGTCCGCACAGATCGTGATAGAGACGGTAATTAACCCTCTTTTTTTTATTGCAACATTTAAATACAAGACATGATGACGGCATACTCGAGCTTACAGCTTATTTTCGTGTCGCCATCAACAGAGTACATTACAAAAGTACAAAACGAATACTACACATACTGAAAATGAAAAACAAATGCGGACATGCTAAACACAAGAGCAAAAAATTATTTAAAATAAACTACATGACAGTAATACGTTGATGAAGGTTAGACATCCAGGTAGTAAGATACGCCAAAAATAGTTACTCAGGCAACTGGATAAAATTTCTGACTGTTTCAAACTTTTATCCAGTTGCTTTGAGTAGCTATTTTTGGCGTACATGACAGTAATCTTGAAATGTAAGAAAATTGAAATCAATATACAGATAAATATGTGAGCAGGTACTACAAGGCTGGTAGGATGGGGGTTTTGGTACTCAAATCTTTTGGTTTCTTTTATGAAAGGTAACCCTCGTCCTGCTGTGGGTGGCCTCCGTACTCGGCAACGTGCTCGTCTGTATCGTCGTGTACCGAAGCCGCCGATTGCAGTCCACGACCAACTACTTCGTGGTGTCTCTGGCGTGCAGCGATCTCCTTGTGGCCTTCCTGTGCATGCCGTTCGTGCTGGGCCGGGTGGTGACCAGCCGCTGGGTGTTCGGCGGGCCCATGTGCAGTGTGGTCCGCTTCCTGCAGTTCACCTGCCCCGGTGCCACGGTCTACGTGCTGCTGTCCATCGCCATCGATCGGTTCTACACCATCATCTACCCGCTCAGCTTCAAGGTTTGTTTAGAAAATACATTAGTAGTAACATACTGTAATTCACTTTATCTTCACGGTAGCAAAACTTCACTGTGTAAGAAAAATGGAAATTTTCACTGAACTTCAGGGAGGCGGCAAGTGATTTACAGAACAGATGTGTGACGGAGTCATAAATAATAACAACAGTTTTTTTTCCACGGTGATGATAAGTTCACGGTACCGTGACCGTGAAAACCTCGAACATAAAGTTACAGTGAAAGGAACAAGAATTACTGTAGTTTTGATTACGGCTCTTGGTGGCAAATGTGGAGATGTCGGCAAATGAATGCTACCTGAGACGCCTGACCGTTGTCTAAATCTATCCAGTTGCTTGAAAAAAAAACTGTTACCTTGCGTGTCCGCATGTAGCGAGCTGACAATGTAGCGAAACCATCTGTTACAAACGAGATCCGTTGTCTCCTGTGCAGGTGTCGCGGACCAAGGCGAAGCAGATGATTGTCCTGGCGTGGTTCTTCTCCGCACTCCTGGCCGCGCCCTGCTTCTACTTCTTTCAGACGGAGGTCTGTATCTTTTTCTGTATAGCCACTCTTCTATCTGTACAGCAACCATTCGGCGCAACACACCAACTTCTGTATCTAGTTCGTATAGCCAGTATAACCACCCTTCGGCGCAACATACCAGCTTCTGTATCTGTATAGCCAGTATAACCACCCTGTAGCGTAACACACCAGCTTCTGTATCTGTATAGCCGGCATAACCGCCCTTCAGCGTAACACACCAGCTTCTATACCAGTATGGCCAGTATAACCACTCTTCAGTGTAATTTCCCCCGTGCAATGAACCTGTAAATACTGTATATAGCGTCTGTTGTCTATCACGACTAGTCGAGGACTGGCCCTCCTTCGAGATTAATTTCACTTTTACCTGACTGTCTGTTCTCATTCGAGATCACTTTCACTTTGACTCCTTCGAGGTCACTTCCTCTCCTTCGAGATTTCACTTTTTCGAGATCACTTTCACTTTCATCTGTTCTCCTTCGAGATCGCTTTCACTCCTTCCAGGTCACTTTCACTCCTTCGAGATCACTTTCACTCCTTCGAGATCACTTTCACTCCTTCGAGATCACTTTCACTCCTTCCAGGTCACTTTCACTCCTTCGAGGTCACTTTCATTTTTATCTGCTCTCCTTCGAGATCACTTTCACTCCTTCGAGATCACTTCCACGCCTTTGAGACCACTTTCACTCCTTCGAGATCACTTTCATTTTTATCTGTTCTCCTTCGAGATCACTTTCACTCCTTCGAGATCACTTTGAGATAATAAACTTCCATCTGCTCTCCTTCAAGATCACTTTCACTCCTTTGAGATCACATTCACTTTCATTTGTTTTGATTTCCAGGTGTTCTCGCAGAAGACGCTGTGCCCGACGTACTACCCGGGGGACTGGCGGGGCGGGCTCTACGTGGCCGCGGTGTTCGCCGTGGACTACCTCGTGCCCATCGTGCTCATCATCCTCCTGTACATGCGCGTGGTCAAACACATCTGGACAATCGGCGTGGGCGGCCGGAAGCTGCAGCGGACCAAGAACACCGTCCCGGCCACCAAGGTCAAGACCATCAAGATGCTGCTGTTGGTCAACGCCGTCTACCTGCTGACCTGGTCGCCATTTTTCCTGCTCCACTTGGGTCACGTGATCGCGGCGGTGGGCGGCGGCGCGCATGCGCGGGGTGGCGATGACGCGGACCCCACGTGGTTCATCGCGATCGTGTGGATCGGCTTCTCCTCCTCGGTCTCCAACCCGCTCATCTACTGGGTCTGCAACCCGAACTTCCGGCGCGGCTGCCGCGAGATCTTCTGCATGTCCAGCATGAAGTGCTACCGCAGCAACACGTACGCCATCACCTACACCACGCCGTTCGGCAAGAGGAACCACGTCGGCTTCGCGCTGGACACGAACGTCACGACGACAGCCACAACCGCCGCGGGCTCCGCCGCAGAGACGACTGCGCAGCCGCAGAACGGTCACGTGACCACCTCGTTCGACAGAGAGGCTAAGCGGGAGAAGAAGATCGCCTGGCCGCTGGTGTCGAATGGCGCCAACACTTACTTGTGAGAGATGCCATAACGGGAGGAACTTTTTTAAAGAATTGATCTACTAGTATTTAAAACGTTCGGGCGATCAGAAAGAAAGCTGACCTAAAGGTCAGACTGTTTTCAGGGCCTCATCGACTACGGGGCCTACAAAGGCCAGCTCATTCGCTCTGGGGCCAACAAAGGCAAGGAACTCGGCTTCAGGGCCTACAGAGGCCAGCTCCTCGGCTCTAGGGCCAACATGCTTAAAGGAAATTTCATCACAGTCCCTTGAGTTAGACCCTAGGAAACACAGATTCTCTAGAGCCGGTGAGCTGGCCTGTGTAGGCCCTGTCCAGCTAAAAGAAGTTTTTTTTTTTTCTATCCGCTCGCCGTGGATGACCGTTAAGCTCAGAATATATGCTGACTATTCTTTTACTTGCAGAGAGACTTTTACCATTCCAAACTTTGCCATTCGCGTTTGCAATCAACAAACAGTGTTTGATTCTGTGTGACGCAAATATCTGACGTCATCGGAAATATTTTTTAATAAGATTTTATTTTATCAGTTTCGTGCGACTTGAAAACATTCCTTTTGTATTGGATAATCAGTCAAATACACCGAAAAAGGCGCGCATGTGTTTTTTTTAGATACTGCCTTTTACTAGAATGCCTTTCGGTTCAACCAAAGTATGTGGAAGCTTAAAGTCCTGTCGTGCCACAACTCGTTTAACTCAGTTCCAAACAGAACGTCGAACCGAACCAAACCTGAGCTCGCACAAGTATTTTTGTTTGACCGAAATTCGGAGACGACAAAATACATGCTATGGAACAACACTAACAAATGTGTTGAAATGTGCTTTAAGGGACAATGTGATTTGTAGAAATTTTGTACGAAACACGTAGGATGTTATAGACTCTACGAAGATCAAGAAGAAACATCAGACAAAAAGGTATTGTTAAATGTCTGTATATATCTATAACGGCTGGACGGTTCCATGTTGTTGGTTCCTGATGTGGGGTGTCAAATCTAAGTTTATTTGTTGTGGAAATCATCGTTAATTGCCGTTAAGGACGGTCTTACAAATCTGACTTTATGGATGACATGCTTTCAGCACCTAGGCAATACAGCACCATGAGACTATGTCTATTGGTCAGATGTTTTTTATTGGTCAGAAATTACTCGCAATGGCAGCCTTTCTAGCGCTGAATTGATGCAGGGTTTACAGGTTTCACACACTGCACAACATATATAATATCTTATCCACACTTGCATTTTGTGGAACTGTCGCAAGGGTCTGGACGGCTACCATTCGGCACCACCAGGTGACCTCAATGCGACTTTCCCCAACCGAAGTCAGGTACCCATTTACACCTGGGTGGAGTGAGGAAAGTCGTTTAAAGTGCCTTTCCCAAGGGCACAAGATCGGTGACATGACAGGATTTGAACTCGGGACCTCTTGGTTCTGAGTCGAACGCTCTGCCGTTGCGCCACACGACCCCACGGAAAATTAGACGTTAAACAAGGACAACAACAACAACAACAATATATCTTATGAGACAATTTGTTACTGTCTACGAGGGTTAATCTGTGGCGGTACCAGGCATATTGATGAATTTACACGCTAGATCCGTACAAAAAGTAAAGCGCTTTGGTCAAGTGACTTCGGGTCAAATCAGCTTGAGAAGGACCAGGGCACTTGTCGAAAGCTTGATGGTCAGAATTTTGGTATAAGACCTGGTTTCCCAGTCCTAGCCTTAGTCACTGACGGAAGACAGCGGATGCTGTCTAAAACGTCTGACTATTTTAGAATTTTATCCAGTTGCTTGAGTAACTATTTTTTGGCTTGGTGGTAAGCGTTTTACTTTGTGTACGGAATTAGTTTGTAAATATATCAAGATGTCACTTGATGTGCCTAGTGTTTGATGGTGTCATAACAGAAAGAATTTCGGATATTGGAGTTTTCTTTATACACAACCAGTGACTTTTACCTGCTGACGTTTCGGTGTCTGCCAGACACCTTCTTCAGAGCTTCTGACTGGAGTACTGCTTCTCGCCGCTATAAGTAGCCGAAGTAGGTGGCGCTTTTGCGGTGAGAACACAATCCCAAACGTGGCTAAGCTTGTATCCCCCCTCGCCCCCCCCCCCCCCCGAGAGGTCGCGGGTTCGATTCCTCACTCCACCCAGGTGTAAAAATGAGTGCCTGACTTCGGTTTAGGAGGTAAAAGGCAGTGGAAGGAGAGGGTTACCGATTTAAGTTCCACCTTCTAATACCGTGCCCTATACACAGTGGATAACAACCCACTGTCCCTATGGCCTCATGAAGGCTATTTTTCAGTTCATTGTATTCATTTTATTGATATTGAAAGATACTATGCGAGTGTTGATGACGCCATCCATAAAATCAAGTTTGCGTGGTCTTATTAATTATTTTAACTTCCGCGAAGTTTTCAAATGTCCATTGTTGTTGCCAAAGTACCCACTGTGAGTCGAAGTTAACTATTGTGTCTAGTGCAGCACAAATGCTGCATTTTCATGTACGTACAGAGAGAATGTATATCGTTGTATATTTTGACAAAAAAGGGTTATCACTTTTATAGTTGTAGTGGTCGATTTTATACGCGTAGCCTTTGAATATAGATGCCCCGTTTTGTAACAGTTTGTAGAAGGCAAGGTAAACTGCTACTGAGCCTGTAGAATTATGTTCAGTAGTTTGATACACTTCTAGAGAGCTCTCTAGTACCCGACGTCCAGTCTCCACAAGACTAACTACAATGCCTGAAAAAATAGTCACATTCTAATCTCCAAGCAGATCTATAGGTGGCAAAGACCGTATCCAACCGGCAAAGAAGTTTTGACAACACCGGTGGCGATTAGAACTCGTTTTGCCAATTGGATACGGTCTTTGCCACCGGTAGATCTGCTTGGAGATAAGTAAAATTCAGCCAAATAAGACTCATTTGCTAGAGGAGTTTGGCCACCGTAGTACTTCAGCCCAAGCCAAAAGAACTATAAGAACGCCTTACTATCAGACCATGAAATGTTAAGACTATCACCCCGATGTGTTTGTGTCGAATCGTTATCGTTTATGGACGCTTTTAGACTGAGACATTTGAAATATTGTTCTCGCGTCATAGATTTACCGATGTTGACGTTCTACTATTTCCGAGCGCCTCCCGAATATTGCCGAGAAAACCCGATTATCGCCCGAACATCAGCCGAAGTGCATTCGTCGCCAACTTTGAAATCCCAATGTATCTGACTTGTTGGTAATTGAAAAAAGGCTCCCAAAGCTAAGTCCTGATTATCAGTAGTTTTGAAAACAGTCGGCGCTGTCAAAACACTCCCAGTTTGGGAGGCTGTAAGTGCAATTTGGGATATCAAAATATCACCTTTAAAGTAAGTATAATCGACAAACATGAATATGAAAAATATTCATGAATCTAACTGATCTTGGCTAAAATAGATATATGGTTAACATTCTATTGGTTATGTCATTACACATGGACAGGGGGGGTGCACTTACGGAAAGTATCAATAACTTTTGAATTTTGATCAATATACGAAAATTAGGATCACAACATTGAAAATCGCCAATACGTAACTGCCCTTGAAAGTGCCAAAAGTGCAATATCATTTTTGAAAGTACTAGTATGGTATGTATGTATGTATGTATGTATGTATGTAAGAGAGATACCCTGAAAGCTATGTGAAGAGAATATCATTCCTTGCCACTCGAAAACATTCCCTGTGAAAACCGAGACCGTTCTTGTCAAAGTTGTTTCTCAGTATGTTGCTACAATAATGTAAAAAAAAAACATCAGACATGCCAAATGTCGCAACGAAGCCATTGGTAATAAATTGTACTCGTGGAATCGTTGTTTCATCTTTTTTTTTTTGAGTGAAGATTTTTGAATTTAGACTTTGATGCCTAAAGTTACTTCGGAAACTTATCGTTGGACCATCATATCTCCTCCGTTACCTTATCAACTGTATTCAGTCGAACCGCAGGTAGGTATGAGCATCTGTTTTGCGCAGCGTTCTCTAAAGCCCCTGTCACACTGTTCCCAAGACACTTCGGTATCAATTAAAAGCTGAAGATATGGTCTATATGCGGAATTAGCTAGTTGGATTTAGGTGAACTTTAAAAAAGACGAGCACAAAAAATTTAAGAAATTGCTAATGTTTCGAGGGCCACCGCGTTCGCTGTCCTTTTGAAAAAATATGCGCAAATATCCGTTGTATTCACCTCCAAAAGGAACCTACGCCCCCAATATGGTATCCGTAGCATTTATCGTAAGGAAAATATAAGTTCATGCATGAATTTTAGCATAATGTAAATCCTGGTGTATTTACATTTCCTAAAGGTACATACACTTCCAATATGGTATCTGTAGCATTTACCGCAAGGGCAATACAAGTCTCTGCTTAAATTATGCAAATGAGGTCCTTATTAGCATCATTTACATGCAGGTGTATTTACCTTTCCTAAAGGTACCTACACCTCAAATATGACATCCGTAGCATGTTTCTGCAATACCAGTATTAGAGCTACCACCCCACATCTACTTGGTTTTTGGCAGAAGAAAGAAGATGAACACGCCAGCAAAAATAATATATTCCCTCTCTGTATTGGGAGAGGAATATAAAGATGAATAGATAAAATCAACACACCTCCCATTCAGAAAATTGTTGCTCAGTATAATCATAAAGTGGCTTAAAGCCATTCAACACATTTCCAGTATAGCAAAATGCCCTAAATGCTTTATTTAGTTTTTGCCTGAAATGTTTTCATGTTCAATTTTTTTTCACGAAAGATAGAAGTAGAAATTTCAAAACTGTACTTTTGATAATTTTCAACAAACAGGGGAATCTACTGAACCGGGATGAGTCGGATATCTTTCGGAGAGTGAAACTTGAATAAGTTCCATATTATTCTTTATATTTTTACCAATTTTTTTTCACCCTGTCGCTCCATTTTTTCCGGGAACCAACAAATTGAACTGGTGTGGCCTTAATAAGAAAGAAGAAAAAAAAATACGGTCGACCGAACTACCCCATATGAGCCTCCCATAATCCCCCCGTTCTAAGCCGCCCATCTGCGGAATGATGTTGAGCAGGATGTGCGCTGATATCGGGTTTCCGTCACCATAGCAACAGAACCCGCATTGACGTACCCGTTACCATGTCAACGAAGTGAAACCTGCGGGGGAGAAGACCCAACGCTCATCACTAATCTCCAAGCAGATGTAGAATGGAAAAAGTGTAACGTTTGTCGAGCTCCCGGCCCCACGAAGCAGCGTAGAAAAGGATTGGTTGAGGTCAGAGGTCAGAAGCTAGTTATGACTGAAATCATCAGTCGACATATTTGGCAATAAAAACATACCTCCAAATTACTACAATTGCTACCTATTTACAAATCAAACTATCAATCCATCATCAAGTTAAAACCATTACGCTAAAAGGTCCGGACCTGTTAGACTGGTCAGTTAGTGTAGGTTGATCCCCACTGTTACATCTATACCAGACTGACTACGCCAGCTATAGGGAGAATATTTGCCAGGGAGGTTTGTCCATCAGAGGATAACATTTGCAAGCCCAGACGAATTATTAATCTTACCGTGGACTGACTTTACTGACCAAATTATTCTTTTTTTCCCGAATTCTACGATCCATACGCCCGTATGAAGGACTGGTGGAGGCTAGAAGCAGCGGGCCTTTCTAGTAGTCTCAACCAGACTAACTATGTTGGTTACGCGGAGAATTATTTTGCTAGGGGATTTGGCCAGGCGAAGCGGGTAAACGTTACCTCACCGTGGACTGACTCTCCTGGACAATTATTCCCCTTTTCGCCGTACCCCCGTAGAAAGGCCTGATGGAGGCTACCTCGCTACTAAAAAGGCCCGTTGTTCCACTGAGCCGGGGGGGGGGGGGTTTACAGTTTTTCCTTAGCCTCTACATCTGCTTGGGGATTAGTTTATCACTCCCTCATCTGGCTTCCACGGTCGGCCCTGCGGCGACCGGCGTCATGAAAGCGCCGACGTTTCCTGTTTACGAACTCTCATCTTCCGACTGATGCCGCTCTCTACATGGCGTGATTGGGAAAAAAGCAAATAATGGCGATTTGGGGTCATTTTAGGATTACTAAATGCCAATTTTAGTAATACTACCTCTACAGCATGATTTTAAAAGCAAAAGTTTGACAAAACTGTATATGATAGGGCAGAAAAAGAAATGCTGTTCTGAGGTTTACCACCTGAACTTGCCTCTCACGAGTGGCATAAGCATTTTGATACTTTGATAATGTGTGAGGGCCCACAGAAGGAGGTTCTCATTAAATTACTGAAAAAAAAGTCACCAAAAATTTATTTAAAAAGATATCAAAAAAGGAGCCCGTGTATTCACCAATGGCATTATTATGCATCTGTCCCTAAAATATTAGCTTTGTACATTGGATCGTTAGCGAGGAAAAACACTTTTGTAAAAAGGGGCGTGGCCCTGTAATTGTTGATGACGTCATCATGACGTCATGAAAATTTGCATAAATTATTTTCTTGCACAGAGGTACTTGGAGAAAAAAAGAATCAAGAGCCACAAGTAACACTATATAGTATTTTCAAGACACCCCAGAAGTGCTGCCGCATGCCTGTACCCCACCTTAAGCATTTTGTCACAATTTGGCGCACGCGCAGTGCAATGAGATACTGGCGTAATAAAAAAGAAGTGCAAAACGTCGTGGAAAAAAGGCGTTCAGAATGAGACCAGGGCCTTGAGGCGCCGCACCTATTGTGTATGCATATGAAAGCATATGAAAGAAATCCGGGATCCCCCATGCCCACGTTCCGGCCCGGAGCGTAATATCACAAAGAAGTCAATAACAGTCAGTGAATTTTGAGGGTCTGCATGGGGGCATCCTGGAAGCGCTTAAAGGCAACCAGGGCAATATTTGGTCCCAAAAAAATGCTGAAATCTTTATCGTAGTGACATTCACTAACATCATTAAGCACATTTGCGTAATAACTTCATATTTTGAGAATTTTGAAACCGATATCCGAAACTGTGCCGTTATGTAATCACCCCTTCCCCAACACGCAATCGAAAGATCGTAGAAATTGGCCAAATAGACGGATAACATGCCAGAAAAGTTAGTCCGCTATAGAAGTTACAGTTTGCGACCTCTAGATGGATGCCATATTGGACCCTCTCTCCGTAGCCGACTCCCTCAGCATACTATTCACTCTATTTGGCCAATTTCTACTAGTTTCCAGCCATCCGCGGGGCCTGGTAGAAGCTTAACTAAAACATGCACACAAAAACAGCAGCAAGTAAGTCAATAAGAGACTGGGGCAGATTGGTGGAGTCATGTATTTTTGATCTCGAATGATGTCACTCAAACACTTGTGCAGGGTGTTTGCACTTCAATATGTTACCGTGAAGTAAGCATTGTCAAACTTGGAGGTTAGATAGACATATATCAATCTGTATACAAAATCACAGTCAGATACCTATGACACGATCATTATGATAATCTTCAATGCCTAGACATGGATGACCTCATGTGCATTCACCTTTCTGGGTCTAAATCTTCCAGGATTAACCAACTAGAATAGCTCACGTGTCAACACCCTTTAGTAGGGTCTGCATGCCCCTTTCCTGGAATTCACCGTGATTTGTAGGGAAAGCTTTTTATCTCCATAATTCGTTGCTAGAAGGCCACATTGTGGAATTGACTTCCTGAATTTTGCATAAAGCACAGTCCAGGTGAATCTCTGTACCATACATGATGTTACATTAAGTACTTTCCTAGTATTATGTTTTTAACTGCTTTTCATAGAAGGCGAGCCATTACAAAATACAGTACTAGAGAAGAGTATTAAATGTTGCAAAGTCAGGCGCAATACACCGAGCATGAGACGAATCCCCCCAAAAGGTCATGTTCCGGATAGTTCCTTATTTGGTTTAATTTTCTGACCAATTAGAATTGAGAAAAAATATAGAGTTACCACAGCCAGCAACTGTCTGAATGTTACATCAGGCACCTCATGCGCACGGATCAAAAGCACCCCCTACAGACGGTTTTCAAAACTGCAACATGACAAGCGCAGTAGCTGCAATAATATTGCTAATTACTAGATGTCGCTTTCGAATAAAAGTTTTTGCCAAACCAGAACATTTTTAACATATTGTCACATCTTGGTGACATAAAACAATGCAACAGTAAAAAACAACAACAATATAACAATGCTACTATAAACACTACTATAACATTAAACAGAACCTGTGCCTAGTGCTATGTTCAAACGTATCTATGAAACAACTCTCAAAGCAGAGGTTTAAGGATCTTCTATTAGGTAACCATTTTCTTTGTAAAACGAGTTGGTTGTCAGATAACAGACACCAGACTGCAACAGTCGCTTTTTGAAGAGCCCTGGACAGCAACCTTTCCAGGAAAAGATGTTTGAGTAACGAAACTACTCTCAAAGCACGATCTTCTGCTTGATACCTCTTTTCTTTGTTAAACGAGTTGATTGTCAGAAACGAGGAATGGTGCTTCAAGTTCAACAGTTGCTGTTTTGCTGAGTTCTGACCAGCAACTTTTCTAGGAAAAACTGTTTGAGTAGTGAAACTACTCTCAAAGCAGAGGTTGAAGGATCTTCTGCTTTATAACCATTTTCCTTTTAAAACGTGGTTGACAGAAACAAGGAACGGTGCTTCAACAGTTAATGTTCACTTTGCTGACAGCAACTTTTCTAGCAAAAACCGTTTGCGTAACAAAACTACTCTCAAAGCAGAGGTTGAAAGATCTTCTGCTTGATACCTGTTTTCTTAGTGAAACGAGTTGGTTGTCAGAAACAAGGAACGGTGCTTCAACAGTTAATGTTCACTTTGCGGTCAGCCTGGCCAGCAACTTTTCCTGGAAAAACTGTTGGAGAAGCAAAACTATTCCCAAAGCAGAGGTTGAACGATTTTCTGCTTGGTAAACATTTTCCTGATGAAACGTTGCTGTCAGAAAACGGGTACCGTACTTCAACAGTTTTGCTGGGCCCTGCATGGTCAGCAAATTTTCCAGGAAGAAATGTTGGATTAACAAAACTACTCTCAACGCAGAGATGGAGGATCTTATGCCTTGTAACAGTTTTCCTCGTGAAACGGGGTTGTCAGAAAACGAGGTACGGTGCTTCAAGAGTTAATGTTCGCTTTGGTGAGACCAGGTCTGCAACTTTTCCAGGAAAAACTGTGGGAGTAACAAAGCTACTCTCAAACAGAGGTTGAAAGATCTTCTGCTTGGTGACGATTTTCTTCATGAGACGTGGTTGTCAAAAAAGGGTACAGCATTTCAATAGCTCTGCTGAGCCCTGGCCAGCCAGTTCTCCAGGTCTTCATATAGCTGGAACAGAAAAGGTAATTCTGATTCATCCTCACATCATTATAGTCTGATTTAAACAAAATCGAAAAGAAATCAAATCATAAGACAGATGTTAATATACTGCAGGGCCCGAAATAGTGGGTGCATGTGCACCTTTGTGCACTCAAAATTGGAGCTGTGCACCTAATTTTTGACTCTGGGTGCACCGGTGCACCTAGATATTTTTGTAGGTAATAGGCCTTTGAAAAATAAAGGTACACTAGTTAACAGAATATTCTGGAAATGCAAGTATCAGAGAAAGTAATATAATTTGTAACAGTTGTACTTTATTTGATGTATTACTTGTTTGAAATTTTCAATTTTGAAGTTAGCTATAGAATTACAGATTGAAGTTCTTAAGATCGTTAAACTTTGTAATTATGTTTTGCTGGCATTCAACTTAAAGTCTGTTTTGTGGTGCACCCAAAATTTTTTCTGTGCACCTAATTTTTTTGGTTGGGTGCACCAGTGCACCTATTTCCAAAAATGAATTTCGAGCCCTGTACTGTAAATGTATTTAAATTTGTGATGATTCAATTTTGCAGTAGGGAGAAAATGGAGTTTTTGTGGTGGTTTCTAGTTCGTAGATGAAACAGGCTGGTAGGCAGGCAAAAGACAGAACAAGCATTTTTGAAATGGCTTAAATTTAATGCTGAAGAGGTTATCATGAAAATCGTAAATATTAAACCATTGCAAACTTAAAAGCAT
Organism: Branchiostoma lanceolatum; assembly: GCA_035149815.1. Lineage (NCBI taxonomy): Eukaryota > Metazoa > Chordata > Leptocardii > Amphioxiformes > Branchiostomatidae > Branchiostoma > Branchiostoma lanceolatum. The sequence goes on along the minus strand of CM068868.1, from coordinate 2,962,950 downwards.
TTACAGTAATCCTTGTGAAAGTTGAGCTGTGAAGGATACATTTAAACAACGATTAATACTCGACTGAATTCTTGCCACAGCTGTAGCCATGACGAAGGAAGATGGCAAAAGCTTGTTTCTCAGACCCACAAAAATTTATGTTCGAGACCAATTGTAAAAAACAAAACTTGAATGTGAGAGTGAGACCCACTCTCTCTCTCTCTCTCTATCCAATTTAACGTCTTTTGTTCCCCATCATCTGAGGGTTAGACGTGAGGCTTGCACATGGATGGGGAAGCCCCAGAACTCCTCATCAAGTGCAAGTCCTTTTTTGTAGCAAGAGTTTTTACGGCTGGATGCCCTTCCTAACGCCAACCCAAACCCTACTGCTGGGCTTAGGACATGGGAAATATGTGTTAAGTGCCTTTCCCAAGGGCACAACGTCTGGGTGCATGTCCGGACATGTCTGGGTACTCCACTGGGGATTGAACCTGGGTCTCATTGGTTCATAGCCGGATGCTCTGCCACTATGCCACACAGACGCCACTCTAACCAGAATTACCTGGGAGATCCATTCCATGTCTGAGAGGATGTGCCTAACTGTGCTGTCTTCCTCTGAGCTAACAGCGCGTGAACGGTTCACAGCCATCACCTGAGGAATAAAGATACGCCAAAAATAATTACTCAAGCAACTGGATAAGATTTATTTTTATTTTATTCGTATATGTTTATGGAGTGTAAGGCAGAAAGCGATTGCTTATATGAAGCCTTCTACTCAACACATACAACAAAGAGACATAATGACATGCATAAATACAAAATGGATAAAAGAAAATTAACAATAGACAGTACAAGTTGGTATCAATCGCTAAATGAATCTTCCAGTACGTTGGATGTAAGTATGAACTATGTCGAATATATTACAGTTTTGTAAGTATGAGAGTGAAGTGGAACCGCGTAACAGAATAGAACATAGTGAGCTGTCGTTGAGTTGTTGAAGGTCAGTTATGTTGGAAAGAGATGATAACATGGTACTTCTTTGGGTGGTATAGAGTTTACAGTGAAGGAGATAATGTTCAGTTGTTTCACTATAATGGCCACATTTACATGTAGAACAATCTATACAATGGTGTAGAAATAGGTGGTGGTTTAACTGACTGAAATTTAAACGAAGCCTTGTAAGATGAACTGCATAATGTCTTTGGCCGTGAGAGAAGTGAGGGTGTTTGATCGGTCTATTGAAATGTGAGTCCAGTTCCTTTTTATAAACGTTGATCGTAAGCGATGCTTGGACGTTAGAGGGCAGTTCATTCCACAAGTGAATAGTTGAGGGCAAGAAAGATTTTTTACACTTTTCAGTTTTACAAACAATGGAGGTGAAATTCTGGTTGGCACGGAGATTGTATGGGACAATGTCACAAACACGTGGTGGGATGAGGTCTTGAAGATATTGTGGTACGAAACCATTCAATATTTTCCAAAAGTGGATCAGCTTATGTTTTTGTCTTCTGATAGCCAGTGTATCCCATCCAACCTCGGCTAACAGAGACTCGTGTTTAGTGCCTCTCATGGCTCCAGTACAAACCCGTGCCGCAGATATTTGAACAGATTCAAGTAAATCAGAGTCTTTGCCGAGGAGGCTACACCAAACAACATCTGCATATTCGATTAATGGCCGAATCATACTTGGATAAGATTTTGAAACAGTCAGACGTTTCAGACAGCATCCACTGTTTTTCGTCAGTGACTAACGATAGGACTGAGAACACCAGGTTTTATACCAAAACTCTGAATAGATATGTTAATGAGGTAAAGACAATTTAGGATGACTTGAAGTAGTCTTTAAAAAGAAGATTAATTCCATACAAAGTTTATGCCAATAGTTCAATTAGCTACTGTTGTTCTAGTACAGTAACTAAATGTTGCTTGTCCGGGGGTGGGGGGTGGTGGGCAGTGCATTATCCCAGGTGCCTGAAAGTTGAACGCGTAGACCCCCTTTCCTGTTGAGGGCGGGGTTGTACATCCTCTCATATATTGCTTCTCTAATTCCCCGGGAATGAGGAATAAAGAGTTAAATAGGTCAGGGTTGCACAAGTCCACTGGCCCGATCGCCCGGAGCAAACAATAGTTTCGATCAGGTAAGTACAGTGTTCTAGCCAGCCTTAAATCTTTACCCATGATGTCAATTTTGTTTGACGGAGCACCCTTTTGAGCGCTGAAGGTACGAAGCTTCGTGCCTAGAAACCCTCTGAAACGCTATTTCCTGCATTTTGAGGATCGAATTTTGCCGGTAGAAGAAGCTTAATTTGATGTCAACTCTTTTGGTGAAAAATCACACAAACTCTAAGCTCTTCCTATATCTTTACACGCTGATTTTTGTCAGTCAAAAAGGAGGAGTTGGGGAAAATTTTTGTCGGTCATCAGCAACAAAACTCCGTCAAATGACGTAATGACGGGCTTTGGCTAGAACACTGGGCAAGTGTATGTCGTACCCTACCGGCGCTTTTTTCCATGGGTGAGATTGTAGAAGCTAGTTTGTTACACAGAAGAGCGGTTATACCGGCTACTGTACAGATACAGATTTCTGTTTTATCAACATCTCCATTAGTGTCACATAAAGAAACATCTACCTGGAGTCCACTTGAATGATAAATACATTAACACACACTTAGAGATGTGTACCTAAACAAATTTTAGGTACCATAACAGGTACACGGGTTAAGGTACAGGTCCGGACCTGAACCTGTACCTAAACTACTTGTTCAGAAAATGCTAGATTTTCAATAATGACAAAAGCATGTTTGAACTGGTAAAAACATAATATTTGATTGTGCTAGGTATTATTTTTATGAAAACACAGATGAAAATTTGACTCCAGCCTTGCAAATGTGTTTTCTGTGCTTTAAGGTGGCTTTAGAGCACTGCCACGGTAATTTCATAGTAATTTTATCTGTCAAAGTGGCCATCCCCTGAGTTAGGTCCATTACTGATACAGCAGGGTCAGGTATTTTGGACCTGTACCTAATTGATTGTACCCGGTACTGTATCGGTACACTGTACCGGTACACAGCTCTACATACACACACACAAAGATACAGAAGCTGCTGTGTAACATAGATACAGACATGCATACCTTGTTCTCACACTTCCTGAAGAGCCGATACTTGAGGTGGTAAAGTTGGTGAAAGGTCTGGGCGGCGTCGCCGCACATCTGGCACACAGACGACATCTGCAACAGAAAAAAGGGTGTTTCATATAAGGTATAGGTAAAGCAGTCTTCCTCAATGCAGGTGAAGAATGATGCTTTTTCAAGTAGCTAGTGGTAGTGTAGTAAGGCTTTGCGACGGCTCGCTTTTTGGCCAAGCACACCGGGTCACCCCCACTCTTCTCGATAAGTGGGTTTTGTTTTGTTTTGTTTTATTTTTTTTTACGTGCAGAGGATTGACGCTTGAGACTCATGCCTGAAGCCTCCTCATACACAGGTCACCATCCGAAATGACGAATGCAATCCCTCACAACATGTCCAAGCTGGGTCCTATGATACGCGGAATTTGATCCAGACAGCCAAGCAGCAGGTTTGCATTACCACTTGTGCAATGGGGACATTGTAGTACAGAGATGAAACAAAAGGTTTAATTTCAGTCACAACAATCACAAACATTTCACTCTAATCACAAACTCCAAACTTCTAGCTTAAGACGCGGATCTTATAGGCAATATGCCTCTTATCCGAACACTATGTTATGTTATGTTATGTTATGTTATGTTATGTTATGTTAACAATTCAGTAAACTCTGCTTGTAGAAAAGAGTGGGGAGTCCTCTATCTAATGGGAGTGGTTCATAATATAACCTTACAGTAAAATGGCCGCAACTGGAGCAATTACAGTGACAGTCGTATTAAGGTCACTTGAGCGCAGATTACAGGCAGATTAGCACTGCCAATTGTAAGCTCCTCGCAATTCAATTTATTTAGCTCCTGGCTGCAAAGAGTTGGCTCACCCAATAGCAAACTAATGTAATGGAAATGCATATTTGTGGTATCGTCATCTCTCAGTGGCAAGGTCACTGCTAAAATCAAAGCACCACAAAACTTAAGGTCATGCCTTTGAGTATGTGAGTTATCAACCAAGGATTGATGTATTCAAAAATTCCTATTTTCTGAGAACCAAAGTAGAATGGAACTCATTGTCATCAAATACTGTATGAACAGTCTCACTAAATAGCTTTAAAGGGGCATATTGTAGAATCTGGTGGGCAAAAACTACAAATAGTAAGAATTTGAAAGATCTACACTAAGATTCACATTTGTAACTTATTCGTAACTTATTTCCAACATATTACCGTTAATTTGTCACATTTCCACCATTAATAAACGACGAAAAACGCAAAACGTGTAAAATCTGGTTCATTTACATATTAACTTGCGTCCCGCAAGTTAATATGCAAATAAGCCAGCATAGAACGCTAAGAAAAAATCGAATCGACCGTTACGGTCGGAGATCGAGCGTCATGGGAAAATCACCACAAGTGATCAAACTTCAGAACGTCACGCGTTCGATAGCGTGTTCGGCGATGGTTCAACAAAATGGCGGACAAGTCAAGTGGTGGTGTGGATTGCGTATACATTTTTTTAAGACGTCCGCACGATACTTCAAAGTTGCATCCATACGTGATGAATATTGCTGTGCAGTGTAATAAGGTAGATTCTACTAATGATGTAGAAAAATAATCAAAAACAAAGAATTTTGTTTTATGCTCATGTCACAATATGCCCCTTTAAAGAAAGGATGCAGTTAGACAGACAAAGGTTAGGCGTGACAGGCCGTTCCGTGTAATATAACCAGCTGCTGCCGTGCCACGTACCGTGAAGCTGGTGTGTTACGCCCAAGGACGGTTACGAGGGGTGATCAATAAGTCCTCGGCCACACCCAGAAATAAGGTCCACAACTCAAAATTTTGGGCATGATTATGTAGTTTTTAAAATTTGAAATTTTGTGGATATTGCTAAAAGATGTTAAAACATCTTTTAGCAATATCCACAAAATTTCAAATTATTGTGGCCAATGCTTTTTAGTCGACGTTCATTTGAAAACTATTAGGTCAGTGACGAGAAAAACAAGGGTACACTGTGGTCAGAGCTGTGTGGGTCAAGTTCTTCATGCCATGAATCGGCATAAAATCTTCGAAGACATTGTCAAAATGTTTGATAAAGATTCCCTTCTTATTCCAAATAAAAAGAAGCAGGTATCTGACTTTCAGCAGAGCAAGTCGGCCCGCACACCTTAAGTCACAGCTCAATTATCCATGTTTTTATCCTTCTATCTCTGATGTTACTGAGTGTCATCTGTAAAGTAATGATCAGAATGATTTGAAGTTTGGTGGATATTGCTAAAAGATGTCATACTACATAATTATGCCCCAAAATTTGAGTTGTGGACCTTATTTCTGGGTGAGGCCGAGGACTTATTGATCACCCCTCGTATACATGTACAGGCTATACAGATACAGAAGCTGATGTGTTACGCCCAAGGATGGTTATATATGTACAGGCTATACAGATACAGAAGCTGATGTGTTACGCCCAAGGATGGTCATACATGTACAGGCTATACAGATACAGAAGCTGGTGTGTTACGCCCAAGGATGGTTATACATGTACAGGCTATACAGATACAGAAGCTGGTGTGTTACGCCCAAGGATGGTTATATATGTACAGGCTATACAGATACAGAAGCTGATGTGTTACGCCCAAGGATGGTTATACATGTACAGGCTATACAGATACAGAAGCTGGTGTGTTACGCCCAAGGATGGTTATACATGTACAGGCTATACAGATACAGAAGCTGGTGTGTTACGCCCAAGGATGGTTATACATGTACAGGCTATACAGATACAGAAGCTGGTGTGTTACGCCCAAGGATGGTTATACATGTACAGGCTATACAGATACATATCTACAGTACCTTGGTGCCCTTCTCAGAAAGCCTCTCCATCATGAGAGTAGCCCTGCTGTAAGGACGGCCGTGCAGCTTCAGGGTCTGGGTCGCTTGCCGTGTTGTTAAACAAGCCTGCAGGGAGTAACACTGGTTTAGAAACATATTTGGAATCATTAACTAAATTTGAAACCCAAAACTGCAAAGACACACACACTCACACACACACACACACACTCTCACACACATGCACACTTGTACACATACACAGGCAAACACACACGCATGTGCATAGACACACACATAAACACACACTCACTCTCACACACACAGACACATACATGTACACAAACACACACAAGCATGTACACACACACACATGCACACATACGCACATACATACGTTCACACACACACCCAAACACACACACACATGTATACACCACACAAACACACACTTGTGCCCACCTGACATGTCTGGTTACCCAGGTTGGAGTTGGACACTACTTGAAGGTAAGGATACTTCTCCACCACTGCCTACAGCAATGAACAACAAAGTCCTCTTAACATGTATCAAGAAACATATTGTTGCACATCTATCAACATGTTGAACAACCATCAGAAATAAACCTACATTATGAGTAATTGTACATAAATAGAACAATTTGAACAAAATTCATTTTTCACAAATTCGCTACATGTTCACATAGTGTGAATTTGTAGTAAGTGAAAACTATCATTTTAGACATAGAAAATGTTAGAAACTTGTACACATAACCTTGCCACTCACCTTGTACTCTGGGTCAAAGGTCACATTCTGCATGACCCTGTCTTTGGCCTCCTTGACCTTTGTATCCACTGTCTCGATGGCATCCAGGAAATACATATCTGATGACAACAACACGAAAAGTTTCTACATTTTCAGGTAACGTTTCTCAACTAAAACGAGAAATTCTCCATACGATCCAGACTTCCCCAATGGGCTCTTTGGATTAACAACTACTGGGTAGTTTTGCATGTTAATCACTTTTCGTGCTGTCTCAGATTCTGGTATGACGAATAAACAGTGTCTGTGTGTGGAACACATGCGCACTTTGCAATCACCAGGGATACAGGGTGTCCTCTGGGTGTCCCCTGCAAAATGAGGCTGTCTAAATTCTTAGTTTTCTTTGTGTAGGGTGTCCAGAAGACACCCTGTCGTCCTGCTAGCTAACAGCCTGGCCTCTACTCACCACTCTCCTCTTCAATGTCGTCCAGAAAGCTGGAGTCCAACGCGTAGCTGATCAGCACCTGAAGGTAGGTGCGGAATGTCTTCCAGCTCACCCCCCACGGCTGAGATGGACTCTCCCGCTTTCCAGATCGGACGAAGCAGGGCGTCGACGTGCTCGTGACGGTGAGCGGAGACGCCATCGACAGTCCGGCTCCTGGCTTTCCCGTGGACTGCCCTGTCCTCGAGACTCCCGCCGTGACTGACGCGTCAGTGTGGCTGGCTGAAGGTCCCTCCTCGAAAATGTCAGAAGGCCCTGTCATCTCATGTTCTTCCCTGCTTACCTCCGTAGCCCGAGCCGAGGTATCAGGACGACTCGTGGAAGGCGTCTTCTCACCCCTGCTGGAGTGGCTTTCGGCGTTCTCTTTCTTGTTGTGGTTGTCCGGGTCAGAAGCACCCGCCATTGCTTCTGTAGAAGTGTCCAGCGGACTAGCTGTGGTGTCGGTAAGATCAACTACGGTCTCAGTCGGGCATGTCGAGGACTCAAAGGAGCTGCAATGTGCAGTGCGATGCTGTCCATTGCTGTCAATCCCAGTACTGCGCTGTCCCTTGCTGTCAGAGCTGCCACTATGCTGTCCCTTGCTGTAACTCCTAATGTCCTTCTGTCCCTTGTTGCCACTCTTGATACCGTGCTGTACTTTACTGTAACTCCTGATGTCTTGCTGTCCCTTGTCACTCCGGATACCGTGCTGTCTTTTGCTGTCAGGGCTGGTGTTGTGCTCTCCCTTGCTGTCACTGTGCTGTCCCTTGCTGTCAGTAGACACAGCAGCACTGCTTGGCTGTCTGCTGGGGGCCATGCGGGGCTTGGCGAAATCTGGTATTGCTGTTTTGACATATTATTTTTAACATGGTATACCAAATATAACATTTATCTTCAGCTCATAGACAACAGTGTTCTTACCAGGATTTTTTAACAGCATAGGGGTCAGGTACAGAAGGCCAACTTTGTGCGGCGCAAGTCACTCACGGAGTGCCAAAGACATGATAATGGTTGGGAGTCTGGCATCTTCCCGCACAAAATTTTGAAATTCATAACCAAATAAGACACTACTTCCTGCATTTTGAGGGATACATTTTGTGAAGTTAAGTTTTTCCTCTGTCACATCCTCATTCTAAAGCCAAATATGAACTTTTTATAAGATTTCTGAAGGTTCTTCCCAGAAAGAAACACCCCTATTGAGCATCGGGGTCCAGATCACAGCATCGGGGGTCCGGCTATGCTGAAAAGGCCTGGCGAGAACACTGGACAATATATTCTATATTTCTGTTTTTTACATCAGATCTTCTTCATTGACTTTGGAAGACTTTGCCCAGGGCTCGAAATACATTTTTCACACATTGTTTTACTGATACAAGTAGCAAAAAAAACCTTGATAAGAAAAAAGGCATTCGATGTAATTAGTATCGTTTTCCAGTTTTCCCATAATTTTATGGCATATATTTGTTTAATTTGCCGCTTCTCTGTACGATTGACACTATGGTCACAACCTTTTTGTTTCATTTACATACTTATTATAACATTGTATAATCTATTGATAGTGATGCAAAGCTTTAACTAACTAACTTACACATGTAAACCCCTAATAATTCCCACCACTTACTACGAAGGAGTTACGGAAATGGATGAAAATACAACACTTACATGAAGAGTCGCCTGGCATCCACTTGACAACTTGAAGGTTAGTTGGCCCAACCTTCTCTTTCCAAAGCACCAAGACTTTGACTTTGCGAAGGTCTGGGTCCCCCTCTCTTATTGTGGTCATGCCATACTGTGGGATATAAACAACAAGATTGTCCGTCTTTACTTAAGTATTGAAGTTTGTCTGTGTTGGTATGAACAATATACAGCTTTTTAAAATTTTTTATCTATTTCGATTTACCACATTTGTGGAAGGATTGACATAACAGGTGACTATCACCTTTTCAAGATGGACTCTCCCGCTGTCCACAGACCAGACTGTAAGATTTGGACCATTGCACACCAGGGCATGCCCCTACTCTTTTTCGAAAGGTGTGGTGGGTTCTTTAACGTGCGCGGGGTGTGGCTCTCCCCAAACACAGGACCTCCATTTAACGTCCTATCCGAGGGACGTCCCTAACCCTAGATGAGCTAGGTACTCATTTACACTTGAGTGAAGTGAGGAAAGTCGTGTTAAGTGCCTTTCCCAAGGGCACAACGTCGTGGCGCAAGTTCGGACATGTCTCTGGGCACAACCCGGGATTAGATCCCAGGTCCCATTGTTTGACAACCCCGCGCTCTACACTTGTGCCACACGACGCCACTTCCAGACTTTGGGCCCTGTTAGTGTGTCTGTGTGGTGTATGTAGGGGTGTGTATGTGTGGGTACTCACTGGAATCCATGGAAATACTCACCGTGTTTGTCTTGATGTAATACCACTTCTTGTCCTCCCACTTGTGCGGCACGTACAGCTGAGAGAGGGAATCTTTCTGGCCCCAGTAGATGTTTGGGGCCGGCTGGAAAAAGTCGTCAGGAATGTTTAATATTCAAGATAAGCAGATGGAATGTTTTTGAATGAAATTCAACATTTTAGCAGGAGACTGATTTGCAATTCTATAGGGTTGATCCAACTAAATCTGTAAAGAAATGGTAGAGAAATCTACTTTCTTTTTGTAATTTCCACACTTTTTGCTGTATTTTGTGCATTGTTACCGTCCCCAGGGATGACTGTTTGTAATAGTTGACTAGTTTGGCAGATGTCTCACAAAGCAAAGCCGGAAAGTAAAGTAATAAGACAAAATGACAGACGTTTGATGCAGGGATCTCCCCAGAAATATAGAGTAGGATCGGGGAGGGTGCCAAGCACAGGATAAGAGTCGCTCACTCCTCAAGAGGAGAGCAGCTGTTGCATTTTGCCTCCTCAAGACACAAATGGAAGTCATTTCCTGCAACTTCAGCTTTACATTTTGTCTACAATTATTAAAATCTTGATTTTTGAACAAAACTACAGGCTTGGCTGGGGAAATATTGGAAGAAATGCCCTAACTTTGAAAATCAACAGAATGGAGCTGGGATTAAAACAGGATGGAGGAGTGCCACTGTTCCATTCTTTAGGGAGATCCCTGTGTTGACAGACCCATGCAGCTGCAACAAGATCGCTCTCGCTCCAGCACTTACCTTGTCAGTGTCTGCTTTCTTGATGTAAAACCACTCATACTGAAAGAGAAAAGAGCTTTGAATTCTGTCCCAACAAATGAAAAATATGATAAATATGATCACTTAAGCAAACTGCGGGTGGATATTTCTGGTGTCGTGTTGGCACAACGGTAAGAGTTTTTGGCCCAGAAGAGAGAGAGAGGGAGAGAGAGGGAGGGAGAGAGTGAGAGAGGGGGGGAGAGAGAGAGAGAGAGGGGGGAGAGAGAGAGAGAGGGAGAGAGAGAGAGTGGGGGGAGAGAGAGAGAGGGAGGGAGAGAGAGAGGGAGAGGGAGAGAGAGAGAATATGAATAAAGATCACGGGTGATTGTCATACACTTACAGAGGTACGCTTCCACATCAGGCTTGTGTCATCGCTGTTCTCTCCTTCCGGCCGCAGGAAAATGTTTCTGTCACGGATTCCAGCATCTTCCTACACAAGATACAGTGCAGCATGTACATGAAGTAGGGGTGGATACCGGTTCGGCTTAATAAGGTCCAAGTCCAAGTTTAGGTCCAGAGATTTAGGATCAGGTCCGGACCTGAACCTGGACCTGAACCTGTCCAGTTGATGTTTTGTTTTATTAGACCAATATTAAGCATAGAGAATTAATACTGACACGCACGACTATAAAAGTTTCTTGGTGAGAAGACTTTCAAGATAAACCAGTATTTGATATTTGAATGTTGCACTTATTTTAAAAGCCTTTTTTGTCAGAGGGAAGACTCAAAACACTTTTTATCAAACAAAATAGAAAATATATTTGTACTTTGTTCAGGTTTTTTTGGACTCAGGTTTTTGGCTTTCAGTTTTGTTGGACTCGGTTCTTGGATGTTATAAAGGTCCGAATCAGGTCCAGCGAACCGGTATCCACCCCTAACATGTAGGGTATAGGAGATTCTTTTTACACAACCAGGTAATCTCACCTGCTAACGTTTCGGTGTCAGACACCTTCATCAGAGCTTCTGACTGGAGTACTGCTTCTCGTCGCTAAACCGATGTAGGTGGCGCTATTGCGGTGAGAACACTGTCCCAAACGTGGCTGATAGGGGGGATACAAACTTAGCCACGTTTGGGACAGTGTTCTCAACGCAAAAGCGTCACCTACATCGGCTACTTATAGCGGTGAGATCCAGTACTCCAGTCAGAAGCTGGAATCATTTTCGGAAGTGCAGCATGTGTTTTTAGATTTTAGTATCAGGGATGCCTGAAAACAGGCTTGTTGCCTGAGTCAGTGAGTGTATTTCTCCCTGAGTGTATAAATAAATGAAATTAATGAAAATAAATGAAAAAGCATGGAAAACGTAAGGCTCTTTCGAACACTTGAATTCACACCACATTTATCTACAAGCATAAACACAATACAAATATGGTTAATCATGTTACTTAACCTTCTCTCTACTGCCAAACTCTGTAACCAATAGACCGATCCCAAAGCCACGCCCCCTGTTCGATTTCGAACACCTCCGTCAAAAACAGGGTTTGACGGACCAAACATGGCCGCCGCGGCTAGGTTGAAAATAATGCCACTGACTTCGGTTTAGCTTTTGTGGCACTGAAACCCTTTCAGAGCGGGCCAAATAAGAATGCTATGTCTTCTTTGTTGAAGGCTGTATCCACCGGGTAGAGTTGTTTAAGGAGGGGGTAGGTGTTGTTGCGGTGAGAGCGTAATGTTTTCGGTCAATGTTAAACCGGTATGCGCCGCTTAGCTTTCCCTTATCGATGGGCATCAGCGCCCAGTTTCTGACAAGCAGCCGATGCACGTGTAAAACAGGGTTCATACATCTGTGACAGGGTTCCCACTGTATTGACTGCATGCATAACAGCTGCATGGTGTATTAGTAACTAAGAATTAAAATGCATCCTTTTACTTCCATGTTCACTTTCAAGTTAACCAGTTTCACACACCAGTAACTGAAGATACGAAACTCTGCGCTAGCGGACTTTGTAGTAGTCAGCATGTGGTACAAGCTTCTTCTCCTTGAGTGCCCGATCTATTTTTTTTTAAAAATTCGTTTTTGTTCTGAGCATGCATTCAACCAATACAGTGGAAAACCTGTCCCAGATATACGTACCCTGCTTTACACGTGCCATTTCTTCCCCGCCAACGCTGTTTTTGACGGAGGTGGGCTGAATAGAACAGGGGGTTCTATGGGTCTTCTATTCATTCGATATGGTGTTCGACAGGATCGGTCTATAGGGAATTGGGTGCCGAACAACTACTTCTGATCAGTGCACTAAATGTTAAGGAATTCATCACATTTATCTACAAGCATAAACACAACACAAATATTGTTACTAGTAGCTATAGTCATTGAGTTAACCTTCTCCCTGCTGCCTAACCCTGTAACCAGTAGAAAATGTGCCAAACGGCTACTTCAGTGTGCTGAAGGTCAAGGAATTCACCACATGTTAAGGAATTCACCACATTTATTTAAAAGCCAAAACGCAACAAAAATATAAAATCACAAGAGCCTACTACAGATATAGAGTTTTGATTTTTGGGTGGCAGATAGCTTTTATTTTCAATGTGTTGATATGAGCCAGGTGCCTGAAGTAAATGATAAATAAAAAGACAGAAAATTGAAAATGTGCCTTACCTGTGTGGGTCTGTGGGATCCCTGTTTGATGTTTTGCCCCCCTTCCAGTTTGCTGCTGGTTCCTTCCGCCCCCTCGTCCTGGGACCCCACGTCTGGGAGGGTGTCTGGGGGGGTGTCGGGGGGTTCTTGGAAACAACTGTTGTCCACCTTTTTTCTTCGCCCCCTTCCACCTTTTGTAGTCTTCTTTGTTTCCTGCACTTCTGGACTTGAGTCCTGGGGCCCCACGGCAGGTAGGGTGTCTGGGGGGGTGCCGGGGGGTTCTTGGAAACAACTGTTGTCCACCTTTTTTCTTCGCCCCCTTCCACCTTTTGTAGTCTTCTTTGTTTCCTGCACTTCCGGACTCGAGCCCTGGGAAAAGCCAGTAAACAGATGAAGGTTAGATATCCAGATAGTAAAATACACAAGATAACAGTCACCCACAAAAAAAAATAGCAAAGTGTTGCATCGGGCGAAAAGAAGGGTAGGGCGGTGAAATAATGTAAATATGAACATTATATAATCTACAAATAGAAATGTTTTACTGCCCGGCCCTTATTTTCTTAACCCTTGATTTTAGAATTGAAATGTGATGCATGGTGTTAAGTATTGTTTAAAACGTGACAAATTATACAAGAAGTTTTCTTTATCTGTCTAAGAGATTAGTTAAGTAACCTGTACAACTCTGTGGCTCGGTAGGAGTGACAGCCTCTATTGGAATGGGAGCGTTTGTAGATTGCTGCCGTTATTGGCTTGAGTTGTTTGCTCACGTTCTGGCCTGGCCTATCAAGCCGTGTATTTGCAGTTATTCGGTCTATTTCAAAGTCTGTAAAGGTGTTAGGCCTTAGGGGTCTATTTTCTAAACAGTAACAAAAGTTAAGGAACGGAAACAAAAGCAGAAAAAGAAAGAACCTGCAGTGTCCCAGGTGTCTGCTTGTTACCCGTACTGCCCTTCTTCAGAGAGCTGGGGGGAGGAGGTGGGACATGAAAGGGAAAAATCTGTGAAAAGGCAACTAATTGCTAACAGAAATGTAAAGAAATAAAAGAATTAAATCAAATGCACATTGGCCTACATGTACAGTCAAATCTGCCCAAGAAGACCACCCAGGGGACCAGTAAAATCTGGTCTATTCGGACAGGTGTTCACTATAGACAGGATTCTATGTCAATGGGAAAATTATCTATGAGACCACCAAAAAGACCAGTCATACCCTGGTTTTCTGTTGCTGCTGATAGAAGAGGAGGAGGCTTCAGAGGCAGTTCTCGTACTTGACTGGGTGTTCCTCTTCCTGGTGTGGGAAGCTACAAGGAACAAACACAATAAGAACGATATGAGAGCTCACATACATGTAAAAAAACACACATTTCAACAATGTCTTTGTTGTCCAATTGGGTCTAGAAGAGACAAAATATGCCGTACCTCATTCCCCTAACTACTAGTATTCTTTACAAACAAAATCAAGAAAAAAACATTGTTGAAGAGATTCTTCATCAAAAGTCCATAGACTGCCAGGACAGCAAAGCCGCGCTCAGCCAACATGAACTCCAAATGAGGCATAGAGTCACTAACGGCCCCATCCCAGACATAATTGAAATCAGACCAAGAATCACGAAATGCCCACAGAAAGATTAAAGAGGCAGTCCACATCCAGTTGGAACGTGCTGGGATGAACCGTAACGAAGGTTGGGAGCTGCCCAAGTCCTACCTACCCCTGCTCTGCAAGTAGGCGGGGGGGGGGGGGGGGCGGCAGAAGATCTACGCAAATCTTGTCCTAGTCTGGTGAGACTACATGTAGGTCACTTCGTGAAGAAGACGTACAGTGGACGTCAAAAATTTGGAGGTACATGTTTGTTACCTTTAAAATATGTCACTGATTGAAGAATATTCTAGTAACCAAGACAAAAAAAAAACTGCCTCACGCAGATGACTTTTTAAAAAAGACTAGAGGCAACTGTAGTAGACTTCCGATGACTACCTCCCAACCATGGTGCCAAGAGAGCCAGAGGCCATGGTTGGCTACATGTATGTGTGACAGGGGAATAACATAATCATGTAGTCTTAAAGCACTGGTGCAATGGCAAAGTGAAAAGAGCGTTTGCCTTGCATTTACTAGGTTGTGAGTTTGATCCCCGGCCGACTCATGCCAAAGACTTGAAAATGGTACATGCTGCTTTCTCTGCTTAGCACTCAGGATTTGGGACAGAGTTTGGTAGTAAGGAATTGAACACACACCACTACCAGTGGACTAGCACCCTGCTGTAGAGATGGCATAAAGTTTGTGCGGCCAAAGGGCTTAGGAAGAGAGGTGCGCACTGCCCTATGCACCATCTAGTGTGGGAACAGAATAAAAACTTTAAGACTCTTTTTTACACAACCAAGATATTCATTCAACCGAAGTTTTGGTGACCATCTGGCACCTTCTTTAAGGCAATCCTGACTGGGACCGCACTGTGATGTCATTCCCCGTGACTGTATATATGTAAATACTTTGCATTTGGGAACGCATCTATAAGCAGCTACACCTGTGCTGCAGTGCAAACCAGTCAGAATTGCCTTGAAGAAGGTGACAGACGGTAACCGAAACGTCGATTGAATAAATCTCTTGGTTGTTTAAAAGAGAGTCTTTTTATTCAGTGACTTACCAACCTGATGAAACTATTCACGGCAGTGTGGGAGCAATTTCAAATGACCCACCTGTAGGTTTTTCCTGTGCAGAGTTTGCAGGTTTGAGCTGTCGAGGTTTGGTTCCCACCAACATGTCCTCCAGAAGGTTCTCCACCGTCTGGGGCTGCTTCTCCTTCACAACAACAACAACAGCAACAAACATCAACAAACAACAACAAATAACAATGAAGGTTCTCCACAGTCTGGGGCTGCTTCTCCTTCACAACAACAACAACAACAACAACAACAACAAACATCAACAAACAACAACAAATAACAATGAAGGTTCTCCACAGTCTGAGGCTGCTTCTCCTTCACAACAACAACAACAACAACAACAATAAACAACAACAGAAGGTTCTCCACAGTCTGGGGCTGCTTCTCCTTCACAACAACAACAACAATAATAACAACAACAGTAAACAAACATCAACATACAACAACAAACAATAGAAGGTTCTCCACCGTCTGAGGCTGCTTCTCCTTCACAACAACAACAACAATAATAACAACAACAGTAAACAAACATCAACATACAACAACAAACAATAGAAGGTTCTCCACCGTCTGAGGCTGCTTCTCCTTTACAACAACAACAACAACAACAACAACAACAACAACAACAGTAAACAAACATCAGGCACTCCGCCCCTGTTCCCCTCTTAAGATAACCCCAGCTTATGCTACGGTCGCATTTCTGATTCTGGACCCGACCGGGCTGTTTGCAAAAAACGAAAAATAAAAAATGCATATCAAGAAAATACACAAGATATGGTTAGGAGTAATCTTTTTACGATTTGTGTCCTTTGTTGTCTTTTATATCCTATTTTTCTTTCCCATAAGCCGCCCGGCCGGGCCCCGGATTGGAAATGGGACCATAGCATTACTACTGAAGAGCCTCATTTTCCCACATATGATATAAATGATCAAATGATGACCCACCTGTTTTGCTGAAGCGGGATGTGGGAGGAGGTTGCGCAGTTCTCTGGTGAGTTTCTTTCCCCTGGGGGATGCTCCATCTTTTTCTACAACCTTCTGCAAAAACACGGGATCATGAGGCTAGTATGTTACATGTACATAGAGGGGCTATGGAGGCCCCGTGGAAAAACACACTGAGTCCAGGAAGCTGACCTTCGCGAGGATTTTCTCCAGGGATACTGGTAGAGCTGTGTACCTAAAACCTGTACCTGTACCAGTCCTGTAAAACTGTTCAGGTACAGGTCCGGACCTGAACATCTACTGCACCTGTTCATGTACCTTAACAAACTAAAACATTTTTTAGACTAAAGGTCTAGGTAAATCGCTTGACAGAGATGACAACTTTGATAACCTCACAGGGGTCAACCCATGATGATGATGATGAGAGGGGCTACAACTAACTCATACAGCAAGGTGTACTACTAATATGTTGATGAAGGTTGGACATCCAGGTAGTAAGATAAGCCAAAAATCGTTACTCAAGCAACTGGATAAAATTTGGAAAAGTTTCAAAATTTTATCCAGTTGCTTGAGTAACTTTTTTTGGCTTGTACTACTACTACTACTTCAGGGTGTAGCAGAGTCCATTAAGGCCCGAGGAAGGTAGCTGAAGAGTTCCTTAAACATTGACCGGTTGAAAGTGGTCCTCATTTCCACTCATTTTTCCTTGGTATGATGTCAACAGTCCAGTTAGATGTGCAAAGGTTAGGTGTGACAGGTTGTCGGTGTAATATACATGTAACCAGCTGCTGACATGCCGCGTGCCTGCGAAGCTGGTGTGTTACACCGAAGGGTGGTAATACTGGCTATACAGATACAGAAGATGGTGTGTGATGCCGAAGGGTGGTTATACTGGCTATACAGATACAGAAGATGGTGTGTTATGCCGAAGGGTGGTTATAAAGCTATACAGATACCGGAGATAGTGTGTTACGCCAAAGGGTGGTTATGCCGGCTATACAGATACCGAAGCTGGTGTGTTATTCCGAAGGGAGGTTATGCCGGCTATACAGACACAGAAGCTGGTGTGTTACACAGAAGGGCGGTTATACCAGCTCTATAGATATGGATAAAGAAACTGGTGTGTCGCACTGAATTTAAGCAAATATATATTGGCTATTCAGATACAGTTATGCCGAAGGGCAGTTATGATGGCTATACAGCTAAAGATACAGAAGCTGGTGTGTGATGCTTCAAAGCCTATACAAACACAGTGTTCTCGCCAGGCCTTTTCAGCCTAGGGGCCCCCTATGCTGTGATTTGGACCCCCTATGCTGTGATCTGGACCCCTATGCTGTTTCAACCTGCATAGGGGCGTTTCTTTCTGGGACAAACCTTGTGACCCTTCATAAATCTTATAAAAAGTTCATATTTGGCTTTAGAATGAGGCTGTGACAGAGGAAAAACTCTACTTCACAAAATTTATCCCTCAAAATGCATGAAATAATGTCTCATTGGGTTATGAATTTACAAATTTTCCGGGGGAACATGCCAGACTCCCTACTCTGGTCATGTCTTCAGCACTCCACGCGTGACTTGCACCGCGTAAAGTTGGCCTTCTGTACCTGACCCCTATGCTGTGAAAAAATTCTGGTGAGAACATACAAACACCTTGCGTTTCCTGGTCAGGGGGGCCTTGTCAGCAGCAGAACTTCCAGTCGCCGTGTCGCTCGGTGCGTTGGGAGGATTGGGGCCGCGACCCCTCCTGCCGGTACCTACAGCAGGGCAAAGGTCAGATGGCAAAGGTTAACAACACTTCTTGAAGCAAGACAGAGGACTAGAATCTGTATGAATGCCCTACAAAGTCTAGTCTGGCGAGAATTTGTGAAGAATTTGTGAAGAATTTTACACAAGACCTGGACCATAGAACATCATGCCTAACAATGATCGAGAGACACCAACCTATCATTCAGTGGAGCGGGACTAACTGTGTAACGTCACAGGGTGTGCTACCATACAAGTTTTTCAGCTTTCCCCTCCTGAACTAGAGTTAAGCATTTGTGCTACATATCCTTCAGGTTTGCTATGTTACTAGTAGTTTAGCAATTACGGGGTCTTTTTATCAATATGAATTGGTATTGAATTATTCTTTTTATTTGAGTTGAATGTGTGATAGTTGTGTGCCGATTTGTTAAAAATTTAGAGAACGCTTAAGCGACCCCAAAAATGTGATGTCACAATTCAAGATGGCAGCCACCACACATGCCAACGGATCCAACAAAGGTTTTGCTACGCAAACTTGTAATAAAAGAAGACCCCAGGCTCAATACATGCACCCCAAGCCTGTGACACTACGAATGTGCGTTTCTAATGTATTGTTACTACACTATATACAGAATTCTAAACCATGATTTTTAAAACCTTGCGAGAACTCTTCTTTTCCCTCCTACCACAAAATAAACCAATGCAAAATTAAATGAATTTACAGTATTCAGAATCCCGGAGAAGCAAAGTCAAGACGTCCCTGTCTGACTCACCTTTCAGTTTCCGATTTCCGAATCTCCTCCACTTCGCTCGCCTGTTGTTGATCCAGATCTGTCAAATTACACCGAAAATGTTGAGTTATAACAAATGGCTCATTTCCCTAATCATTATGCATTGATACTATAAACACTATCTTTGTGTGGCATCGTGTGGCGCAATCGGTACAGTGTTTCGCCCCGAACCAAGAGGTCTCGGGTTCGAAACCCAAATATGACCCAATGTTGTGCCCTTGGGAAAGACACTTTACACGACTTTCCTCACTTCACTCAGGTGTGAATGGGTACCTGTCTTCGGTTAGGGAAGGTCATATTGAGGTCACCTGGTGGCGCCGAATGGCAGCCGACCAGACCCTTGCGACAGTTCCACAAAGTGCAAGTGTGGAGCAAATATGTATCTGTTCTGTATCATATGATTGTAAACCCTGCAGCAATTCAGCACTGGCTGCCATTGCATGGGTAATTTCTGACCAATAAACCATTATTATTATCATAATTATTATTATTGTCTTCAAGTCACCCTAGCTGGTACACAGACTATATTTTCCATGTACTGTCATCATCTCCGACATGTCTGACTCCTGTATCAGCCTACACAGGTTGATTTCTTTGTATCTCCTTCAAAAAGTGAGAACAAATCATCATGTTACAGTGTTGTAGGGATTTCTTAAGTGAGTCTTTGTATCTTGAACAAGAAGTATTACTTATCAACTAACCTCAACCTTCCTCTGGTCCACGTTGAAACGTTCGGCCAGCTTCTCTCTCTCTGGTTTTGGAAGGAAGTGGTCCTTTTGGAAAGCTGCCTCTAATTCTTTCAACTGGTCCTCTGAAAACAGTGTCCTAAAACATCAAGAGACAAGAGAATGCTTTACAGTGCCTTTACAGCACTGCAATTAAAGGTAACCAAAGCAATATTAGGGGCCGAAATATGGAAATAAAAAAATGCTGAAATCTTTATTGTAGTGAAATTTGCTAACACTATTTTTAAAACCCCGCAAAAACATGCTGTACGAAGATTCCCTTAGTTTCATGAGCCTACAAAAACCTTGGCGACGATTTTCAGTGATTTCTCACAATACATTGTGATAGTGTTGTTTGAACTTAATATCATTTATAGAAATGACTAAATAAATTGACTTTCAAAATCTAATATGGCTTGGGTTTCCTTTAACAGATTGTCCGACAGTATGAAAAAGAAGAAGAAGAAGACAGCACTGCGGGCTCAACAGCATGGACACGCTGGGCAGGTGCATGAAGAAACAGGGTGTGAGACTAGCAATATTTACGTCTTTTTATAGAAAATTTCACTGAGGGAGGTTTTAGATCGAACGAAAAGGAGAATATAAGAAAGAGATTATAGTTTTTTGAAAGTCCAGACTTGATGTTTAGGTGTTTTTTTTTACTTGAACCTTAAAATTTTTACAAGTCCAGTTCAGGTCAGGTGTTTAGGTACGCAGCACTAATATTGCACTACTAGCTAACAAAAAAAGCATCATGCTTCGTCCTCAGTCTGAGGCTCAAAAGCTTTACTCACCACTTCCCTTTGAAATCTGGCGGGGACGTCTTCGGACAGGGGACGGTGGAAGGTTCAGGAGACCCTCTTCTCCTTCTGGTGTCTACAACATTCACAATATCCGGTAAGAATGGATTGATGGATGGATGGATGATAGTATACAGATACATCTAATCTCTACTATACATTGTCAAACTACTACAAGAATTATGAACTACATGGATTTGACTTCTCGCTTCTTTGTAATTATGGTAAAAATGTAAGAGCAGAATGATATGGTTCATAATCACAGGTTTGTCTGAACTTATAAGAAATATAAATTTGTCAGTATTGATTAGGTGGATTAAGCAGGGGAACAAAGGTTGTATCACGTTGATGAAGGTTAGACATCCAGGTAGTAAGATACGCCAAAAATAGTTACTCAATCAACTGGATAAAATTTTGAAACAGTCAGACGTTTCAGACAGCATCCGCTGTCACTGACGAAAGACAGCAGATGCTGTCTGAAACGTCTGACTGTTTCAAAATTTTATCCAGTTGCTTGAATAACTATTTTTGGCGTAAAGGTTGTATCAGTCTATTGTGTCTGTTAAGCTTTTGTTGTATGCATCGCAATCATCTAGAAATTTTACGATACTAGCTAGCATTTCTTGACTTCAGTTTGAAATTGAACAGAATAACACGTGCAGGATTGATGAAAATGGTAAGAATTGAAAGATGGACATTTCATTACACCGACATTTGTGGAAGTAACTTTAAACAAGACCCTGAGAAACAAAAGTACAAAAGTGTTAATCACTTTTCATCCTGGGCTTCTCCCCCTTCTTCCACTTGTTTCTCCTGTGCTGAAACCACACCTGGAAAAAGTTCCAGAAAAAAATGTGTTAGCAAAGCTTTCCTTTCGGGTGTTCATGCCAAATCATATTCAGTTGCTTGTTCACAGTCTGTACATCTTAAGTTATGATTATGCAGTTACATGTATATAATACGTTCCTTTTAATCAGACTTGCAATCTGTATGTCTGTATGTTTATATGTATGATGAACCCTGACGTGATACAAATAAAGGGCATCGTAATAAACGAATATACAAATTGAATAGCCTGAGCTGAGTACTTGTTTTCACCTACGCCAAGTGATGAAATGGGTGTAAAATGCCTTTCCCAAGGGCACAACACTGGGGCATGCCAGGGATTCAAACCCAGAACCTTCAGCTTCTGAGTCAACAACCCTAACCACAAGACAACCTAAGCAATGTGGTCTTATGATTCAAGTATCCCAGACGTCTTGATAAGACGTATAGGGGTGGCGCCCATCTCTATTTTTGTAGCCCTTGGGCCACACATTTGTGCAAGTCACTACAGCAGGGGGCTAGTCCGCTGGTAGTGATGTGTGTTTAACTACCATACATATGTTTCTCTCAAATGCAGTATGTACCATTTTTAGAGTCTTTGTTATGACCCAGCCAGGGATCGAACTCATGACCTACCGTGTGCAAGGCGAACACTCTACCCACTGGGCCATTGCACCGGTCTCCGGTCTTGTGATTAGGGTTGTAATATAAGCAGTAAGTCTCGTGGGCAAGTATAAGGTTAGTTAATAGTAACTCATGAACTAGTTAGTCGTAACTTATCAACTTACCTGAACCCTCTTTGGGTTGACGTTGAATCTCGTGGCCAGCTCTGCTCGAACTTCGACCTCTGGGTAGGGAAACTGCTGGAACACTTTTTCCATCTCTTCTACTTGGTCAAGGGAAAACCTTCGTAGAAAAACATAGAAATGGAAAGTACAATTAGTAAAGAAATTGAAATGTGTAGTTGAAATGGAATGTTAAGTACCTTTTCCTAATCTACTACTTAATGTTTTATCGAATCATCTATACAATGGAATAAAGCAAGGGTGCCAAACCACCTGGCGGCCAATATTTATGTCTGGCAATATTAGTACACTAATAGGGTGGCACCCATCTCCATTTCAATAGTCCTTGGGCCACACAACTGGGGGCTGCTCCACTGGTAGTGGGGTGTCTTTAACCTTTAGCACACTGAAGTAGCCATTTGGCACCCAATTCCCAATTGGTTACAGAGTTAGGTAGCAAGGAGAAGGTTAACTGTCATACTCTGTCCCAAATGCTGAGTGCTAAGCAGAGAAAGCAGTATGATTCACAACCTACATGTACCATGTGCAACGCAAACACTCTACTGACTAGGCCATTGCATTTAAGGGCAAATACAAACAAACAAACAAAAGATAATCATGTGTACCTCTCCCTTTTATCCTTTCCTCCTCTCTTATCTTCTTCATCCTCAGACTCAGAGCTCTCCGCCTTCCCTTTGAGTGCAAAAAAAAAAAAAAAAGATAAATTTCTTTAACAACTCTAAATGCAGAAATTTCGGCAGTGTTCATGGTTTTCGTGGTGACCTTTTCACCCCAAACTTAAAAATGCTTGTTCTGTCTTCTGCCTCCCTGCCTACCTACCCGTTTGTTTCAACTGCAAACCTAAAATCACTGTAAACAATCCATTTTCTCCCTACCACTAAGTTAAATCCCTGCAAACTTAAATGCAACAGTATTTACAGGTTTGCATAGCAAAACCTTTGTTGGAAATGTAAGACTACAATACAGCCATATCTCACTTTTCAGCCTGGGCCTTCCTGGTCTTCCCTTCCTTCTCCTATTCTGGAACCACACCTGTGAAAATACAAGTCAGGTCCAGTAGAAGTTAACTGCACAACAAGTGTAACAGATACACAATGTACATGTACAAAGCGTTGTAAAGGATTCTGGAAAGTTCAGTCTATATGAAGATTCCACTATTGATAGAAGAAAAAGAATTTTGTCATACCTGGGCAGCAAAAACGTCTGATACCAGTGTTCCAGACCAGGCGATAACTTTGCTTATCACACAGGGTTCTGCTTTTATCCCACAGGCATCCATAGAATATTTAGAATTCATTTCAAGTGTGCCTGTTGCACTGCTGTCAAAATCTGAATATTGGGTTCTGAGGTTGTAATCGATGTTGCTACAATTTTTTGGTTCGAGGACACAAAACTCTCAACTTCTGACCCCTGGTCCTGACCCATGGGTCGCATCGCCCTCTGACCTTTGGGCGATACGACCCACATTCGGGTCGGGACCTCAGGCGATAGGGAATACACTGTGTTGTATTCTATATGTATGTCTACTATAAATACATGTATTACTAACATTTGTAACATTAACAAAACTTATAAGCTAACCTTGACCCTCGTCAGGCTGATATTGAGCTTTGTAGCCAGCTGTTCCTTGTCAGAGATGTCTGGGTACGGGTCACGGCTGTACGCCTTCTCAAGCTCCTTCAGTTCATGAGCGGAAAACAACCTAAAAAAGGGGGGAACATAATTCTGTTTTGTTACCATATGCAATTAGAAGGGTGTTTTGTCAACATTTTTCACATTTTCACAACATAACTACACAAGCAATTACTGGCAACGTGTTACGCTGGTCACAAATAATGTAGTGGCCCAATACTCTTAAATGAGATTCCTGCCCCTAGCTTCTGTCTTTTCGGTCATGACTAGTGGAGGAATAGCTCTTCAGAGAGCTAAACAACTTCCAATTTCACTTTTACATTCTTTCACTCTTGTTTCTTCATTCTTACTTATTTAACCAGGAATGCATGTCGCCTAGGTGGCAGTTTTACTCTCACTTTTAATTTTTTCCACTTTCACTTCCACGAAATTAAACCAGCTCATCAGACATCATCTGTACCTTTGTGCTGGAACAATGCTCAAATTCTACAACTACTGTAACTGCATGTAGGTTTGCGTGGTTTTAATTCCACGGTAGGGAGAAAATGGTGTGTTCGCAGTGGTTTAAGTTTGCATTTGAGACAAAAGTACACAAGGAGGTTGGAGGGCAAAAAATTTGGCGGTAGTTTTAAGTTCACGGCGAAGAGCTTACTGCGAAAACCGCAAACATAAAACCACAACGAACATTTCTGCCTTTGCATTATCATTTTAGGGAAGATTTAGGAGCGAGCTTCATAGTATACTTTACGCCCAATTTGCAAGAATTCCCAGAATTCCACAGGAATTTCTGCAATCCGTCCGCGCAAACCCTGGGGAATGCCCGAGCTTGATAATATACTTGTGCCCGATTTGCAAGAATTCCCAGAATTCCACAGGAATTGCTGCAATCCGTTCATGCAAACCCTGGGGAATGCCTGCCTGTCACTCTATACTTTATACCCAATTTGCAAGAATTCCCAGAATTTCACAGGAATTTCTGCAATCCGTTCATGCAAACCCTGGGGACGCCTGCCTGTCACTCTATACCTTGTTAGTAGGTCTGACATCCTGGCACACAGGTCAATGACAGATGACCTACTTAATTACGTGGTGTCCAATTTGGCAGACTCATTTCTGATTTCTAAGTGCGTTTTGAACAAATATTATGGCAGAACTTAAGAGTGCTACGTATGTACTTTCCTTACAATGAAGTAAGATCAACCCAGACACCTTCGCTATGGCAATAATTTTTAATTGCCACACTTATTTACCTTGGGTCCCGTTTCTCTTTCCCTCTCTTCTCAAGATTGTCCTCTGAACCGTCCTTCTTAAGCCTCAAGCTGTGCTTGGGCCCAACTTCAGGACTCGCTGTGGTGTCTGGTGCATTGTCAGCAGAACACACTGACTCTACTTCCTGTGAGGACTGTTCGTTTGGGGCCCATTCCTCACAGTGATCCTCATCATTCTCACTGTGGGGCTCTTCTACTAGATCTAGTTGGGTTACACATGGAGAGAAAAACGATTCATGATGCAAAAGCGCATATTCTTGCAGTTGAATTTCCAACCTCCATTAACATTTATCCACAGTGTGTTAAATAAATCTGCCACTTTGAAAAACAGTGGGTTTGAGAGATCTCCCAGGTATGCACAATTAAGATATACATGAGTCAGGATTGCATTATACTGGGGGACGTTGGGTTGGAGATCTGTTTGGACGTATCTTTTCAGGGTGGCGGAATTATGTACCCTGGTGGATTTATGTTAGTAGATGCTACAAAGAGTCATCGTCAAATAGTCACTCTCATAGAGTTGGGACTGCACCTGCATTTTGAAAGGGATGTAAAATGGGGGTCTCCTGTTCGAGGAGGTGCCACGGGCATGCTAGAGGAGATGGGCTAGGAAAAACCTGCTGCATATCACCCCGACCGATCGGTCGCATTAAAACTCAGATTCGAATCAGCCTAGACCCGACAAATTGCTTTCTAAGTTGTGTTAACGACTAAATCTGACAAAACAAACTCGCTAGTGAGATGATGGAAGGTGTCAGCTTTCAAAAGATGTTTTCAGATTGACAATTTTGGCACTTTGTAAGTGATCGAACGTATCCGCGGTCTAACGTTTAAAGAAAAGTACATGTAGTAGAAACTATTTTTTAAAACGTTAAATCGCGGATATGTTCAATCACTTCCAAAGTGCCAAAATTGTCATCTGAAAACATCTTTTGAAAGCTGACACCTTCCAGCATCTCACTGGCGAGTTTATTTTGGCACTACAAGAGAAACGAACAAACAAAATTTCGACCCCTGCTCTAAGCCTCACCCTGGTGTTCCTCCTGCTCCTCACTTGTGTGCCCCAACTGCGGGGACCCTGACGGAGTCTCCAGGTACGATTCTTCCTCAGAGTCGCTCCAGTCCGGAAGTGGGCCCGCCTCCTGGTCCCTGGCCTCTTCTGTGTCTGCAAGAGGGTTGCAACTACATCAATATTAACACAGATAGTCTACTGAAACCAGCTCAGGGGCGCACCCGGGGGAGCCACACGCTCAAATTTCAACCACTTAAAGCCCGGACAGACTCATACAAACATTCATTCTTCCCCCGCACCATCCCCGAGTGGAACGCCCTGCCTGGCGCGGTTGTTACGGCTCCATCCATTGAGTCATTCCGCGCCAGGCTGGAGGCCTGCCCGCCTTAGCCTGGGACCTCCTCCCACCCCCTACTTTGCCCCTCGCTGGGTTATTTGGGGGTAATCGAAGTTGAAGTTGAAAGAAACTGAACGATGACATTTTAGATGCAGATGAATCACCCTACTGACCACTACTACAATACTCAGTCAGTGTCCTATCAGTGTGAAGCTGTAAGTTTCAAGGAGTAAATATGGTCAGATTCAAGCTTTTTTCCTGCCCTCATTCTCATCTTGGACACTTCATCATTTCCATTGTTAGTTGTTCTTGTTGTTGTCATAAAAAGTTAGGTGCTTCTGTTCAGTTATCTCATTGCTAGTACAGGGATCTCCCCAGAAATATAGAGCAGGATGGGGGGAGGGTGCCAAGCACAGGATACCTGTTGCAAGAGGGGAGGTCTGGAGAGCAGCTTAAAAGTTAAATGCAATCTGCCTTTTTCTGACATAAATGGAAGTCACTTCCTGCAACTTCAGCTTTACTTCTGAAATTTCCAGTTTTGAACAAAATTACAGGCTTAGCTGGAGAAATATTGGAAGAAATATCCTAACTTTGAAAATCAACAGGATGGAGGAGTGCCACTGTTCCATTCTTTAGGGAGATCTCTGTAGTATTAGGGGCCGTGTGCTCTTTCTCAGTGTCTGCCATCTTGAATCTGTTCTGTTTGTTGTCCCAGAACCAAGAAATAAAACAGCCTTAGACAAACCGTGGTTCCGCCGGGGTTGTACAGTCAGGCTGGGGACCAGTCTGGACCCAGCACCAGTCGGACCAGTGTTCTCTTCCCAGTCAGCTGAGATGTCCGTAACCGACGACTCGTTGTCTTCGTCAGCACGCACATCGCTGTCTGACAGGTCACTCTCCTCCAAGTCTGGAAAAACAAGAAACGAAAACTGGATGTTTTGCTGGAGTATCAAGGCAACACAGCAGGGGGTTAAAAATTACGACCTTCCTCTTCCCAACACCTACTGACATACCAAATATCATTACAATACACCACGAGGTTCTTAAGTTATGCTAACTAAGAAGTGCGGAAACACAGACAGGCCAAAAACTATCACTCAATTTTTCATTGAGACAAGAAATCTGAAAACGAACTCGAACCAGTTTAGCTCAGTTAAAAGCTATTCTTCCACTGGTCAGGTCATGACTGAGAAGACAAACTTTATGTACAGTATATAAAGGTTCCTCGTACAGGGGAAACTCCCCAGCAGCCCTAGCCCTTTTTGACAAGTGCAAATTCTTCACATACAGAAGCAAACAGGTCGTAAGGGATTGCATTCATCATCTAAGACGGTGATGTAAAGCCATCAGGGCCCTCCCTAGGCAATGGTGCAATGGCGATGCGCCACTCCCAAAATTCCCAGCGACACTCTCAAAATTTTCAAATTTAGGGTCTTTCCTAGATGTATTTCTGCAGAAAAGAAAAACTAGGGGAAAAATTGGAATTCGCAGAAGTTAAGCCGAGCGGCGTCGCTACTCCCGACCGCTACACACATAATTTGCTGAGAAATCAGGAAATCGAGATACACACCACAATTTCGGCTTTGCTTGATCTCATTAAAAACCTGTTTTTCAAGAGCCCATGCACCTTCCACAGGGCTAAAAGGTCTGGACTGGACTTAGACTGGTCAGTAAGTCAGGTGCTTGTTACACTGTTACCTACCATTTCTGATCTGCTGGATGTGCTGCTGATAGAGCGCCGTCAGCTCCGGAAAGTCATCCTGGTCAGAGACGTCCACTTCTTCCATAGCTCAGGAGGCGCCAAAAGACTTACCAAATACTTGTGTTGAAAATGGCACAGCTTTGGATGATACATGTACCTATTGGGGGACAAAATGCAGGGTTGGACAAGTTTTTAATACTAACTTTTCGCTTGTCCAAAATTTGAATAACATTTTTCTATGCTTTTTTACTTGTAGCAAGAGAATTACTATATTGTTTGGTAATCATGAAAGAAATCAAGACAAACTTGTAGACTTGGGGCTGAAGATATTTCAATGAGGCTATTTTTATGATCTTATTTGTTTATTGTAGGTCATCCAAGATATTATACTAGCCCAATCAGGAGGACATCCACATGCCCAACCAGCAGTTACACTTGCCCTGGGCAGTAGGACTGGTAGCTATAGACTTGTCCAACCCTGAAATGAAGGAAACTTTTTTGGTACAGTAACACCCCCATGAAACTCCTTATGGGCCGTACCCGGTCTTATGGGCCGTACCCGGTAAAATTATGGGCCGTACCCGGTCTTATGGGCCGTACCCGGTAAAATTATGGGCCGTACCCGGACTTATGGGCCGTACCCTGTACCTATGGGCCGTACCCAATGGCCGACATCGCCCGGCCACAGGGCGTAGTCGCGTGAAAGTCGCGTCTAGATACCCTGTACCGCAACGATACACAATCACACATAGCCTATGCTCTGGCAAACATTCCTGGCCACCTCTCTGCCGAGTGGCGTTGTACAAATCGCCCCCAATTTTGAGAACACTCACGCAAGCTGTGGCGAGATGCCGGCTGCAGTGCTCGCGTGGGGTCGAGAAACCCGGAAGTGATGCTGTTCTATGGCGGGAAATTTCATTTTTACCCAAGTTCAGTCCAGCCGGCAGGTGCAACGGAAGGTTGGTGAAATGTCTAGTGAATTTAGACTATCATTCCGTGAAATATACGATTTGGTAACGCACAATGGAATCACCTGTTTCTAGAATTCTAGCCAATGTCGAAACAACAGGAATCAGATGGATTACAATAGAGATATAATCTCTGTCCACAGGGTTCTCTGAATATACTATCATATAGGGTGGGAGGGCACTCTAGATCTGAGTGTAGTGGACCGAACCTCAGAAGCAACCTTTTTTTGGTGTTGTATACTGGAATTATAGGTACTAGAATTTGTCATTAAATTTGATTGCAACAATAAACATGGCATTTTGTATACAAATAATTTGCTATCACTGCCAAAGATGAATTCAGGTGAAGAACCCCCAGACGCAGTTGTCACAGATGATGCCGAGCCACCACAAATTGTAGAAGGACAGGAAACAGGTGCCACAACTGCAGGTGACCTTTCTTTATTCAATTATTTCTGTGAATATACAGTATAACATGTATGTATAGAGCATTGGAGAATATCTACTTTCATATACTTGTTTCATTGTATCATTCAATATTGAAAAAGTGCATTGCATGCGCATTGTTACATCCCTGTGTACCACAATTGTATGACTCTATTTCTCTTAAAACCAGTGATTGATAGCTTGGGTACCAGCGTCATAGATAACTCTGGGAGGATTTGCAATATGAGTGAATAACAGGTGTCAGACTGAGTGAAATTTTCTTCCAAATTTACAGTTACTAATTATAAGAAGTTGACAGTAAAAGTACATAGAGTCCATTCCGAGTCACCGCGAGGGTTTTATAATAATATTTGTAATCATTTTGAAAAATTTCTAATTAAAGAATATCTGACTGACAATAGTTCTAAATTTTTCTAAAAGATCAAATACAAAAATATGAGTTTATTTGAATTTAATTAGATAATTTAGAAATATTTTGAAAGTAACTGCACAAAAACCTCTTTATTTGTAATAATTTCTAAACATCTAAGTGATTATCTAAATTTTAGAAATATTAACAAGTAATGGTAGAAAATGGTTAACAATGGTAGAATGGTGATTGCCCCCATAAAAGTAGGTGCTAATCTGGCCCTTCTGTCTGCCTTTGTACATCTTTAGACTTCACTGCAGGACACTGCTCGGTCCTTTGTGGAAAGCATTCTTCCCTAAACTTTGCAAGGATGTGTGAATTACTTTCTTCCCAGCCCTCTGACCTATTTATAGAGATGTTACAAATAATGGTAGAAAATGGTAAGAAATTGTAAAACATTGTAAATAATGGTAGAATGCTGTTACCATTATTTAAAAACCATTGTAAATAACATATTTTACATCATGAATATTTCTAAAGTTTTAGAAAACTTAAGAAATATTTAGAAAGTTGAAATCACACTCAAAATATTTCAAAAGTATCAAATCTCTTACACAGATAATAACAAAAACTTGAAAATAGTTCTAAATTATGACAATAACAACCCTCGAGGTGACTTGGAATGGACTCTAGTTACATGTCAATGTGTTTTATTCAGATTTTTAAGTTGTCTGTTGGTACTTTTTTTCCTTTGAGCCCTTCACACCGTCACATATTTTGTATACATAAACAAACTATGTGTGCATACTAAAATAACAGATATCTCACTTCTCCCCTTTTAGAATCAAACATCGTCTTGTGTGACATCTGTGGGGAAAATATACCTGCTTCCCACTACAGAAGACACAACCTCAGACACAGAGCAACGTTTACTTGTGAGAAATGCTCTACATCCTTTCATGACAAGTTTGCACTAAAAAAACATGTAGACATTCAGCACAATAATAAAGTACTAGTCTGCAAGGAGTGTGCCAAGAGTTTTAAGTCATACTCTGGTTTCAGGCAACACTGTTTCATACATGAGTCCAAAGAGCACACCTGCACAACCTGCAAACTGACATTTGCAAACAAAGTAAAGTTGTACCACCATCGCCGGAAGGCCCACGCCCCACAGAAGACATGTGACCACCTGAAGACCCATCAGCAGGCCAAGGATCACAAGTGCACGGTGTGCACTGCTTCTTTCAAACAGAAACAAAGTTTGAAAAGACACTTGAGCACACATGAAGACCCCAAGACCTGTAACATGTGCAGTAAAAGCTACCAGGGAGCGAGGCAGCTCATGCGCCACATGGCAACAGTGCACAAAAATTCTACTGATTGATCATACAAAGTCATACGTTACATGCAGCCCCTAATTATGTTCCATATCTTTAATCATTAACCATGTAAGTCCTGTAAGATCTGAACAATATGCAATTACTTTTTCAAACTAGTACTCAAATCAATGAATGATTTTGACAATGCGACAATCATTCCACTTTGAAATAAGATAATGTTTGGCAAAATGGAGAAAAAAATTACATTGAAATTTTGAATACAGCAGTGAAGTTTACTTATAGAAGACCAATTCGCTCATGAGGCAGGATCTTTGAAAGATCTGTTCTATGGTACTGCCTTACATCAGTCTGCCCCTTTAAAGGAGCACCAAGTTTAGTAGAAAAAGTCTTCGTTGGTTTCTTGCGGCGTGCCCTTGATGTCAGATCAAAGGGATGGTTTTTTGCCTTCACAAGAGCCAGCCTAGTTGGTGGTTCCCACTGTTCAGGGTGGTCTGTTTCTGTAAAGATGACATCTGTACTTTGACAGGGGTAGACAGGCTTGCTACTTGTCGTTGGGGAATCCACGGGCCCTGAAATAAAAAAACAATTAAATTACTGTTACTACGGTACTTAATGTGTTATAACTTTTAAGCATAAGGTTTACAGATATAGAGTAATAAACTGTGACTTTATTGGCAAATAGTGTGTCATGGATCAATGTCCCTTTGAAATTCAAGTTGTTATTGATTTCTGCTTTCCTACTGAATGAATGACTCTTTTGTAGATTAGAAATTATCACAATCTACAAGAACAAAAATGGACAAAAACTACCACATGAGCACACATGAAGACCCCAAGACCTTATAAGATCTGTGATTGTAGTCATACAATAATGCTGCTATCAAATTCTGCCAGCTGAACACTATACTTTCAAATTTCTGTATGAATATTGCATTGGTTATGTGAGAAGGATTTTAATGTCTTACTCCAAATAGGTTTACCCAGGTTTGTTTGTGAGTCACCTGTACACATAAGTACTGAAATCTTCTTTTGCCAACTAAGAGTTCCTTGTTCAACGGGGGCTGGTCGTCTGAGTGCCCAACTTGGCCGGGGATGATAAGGGAGTCAGACAATGTACCACTTTCCTTTTGGGAAAGGGGATGGCAGCATACAAACAAATCAAATCCCCTGTAATCATAATAACAAGAACATTATCTTACGTTGCAGTGACTCTCTGTTGGAGGAGTGACCTAATAGGGCGGTAATAAAAGTTATATACCATGGATGAAATTGTGAAATGCGTACCGATAGCAAGGAGCTCGAGAGTTTTGTCCGGATCCACATTTGTTCGCGACGCCTCCCACACAACCCAGCTGATGATGATGATCGATGCGAAGCTCACTTCCGCGTTTCTCGACCCCACGCGAGCACTGCAGCCGGCATCTCGCCACAGCTTGCGTGAGTGTTCTCAAAATTGGGGGCGATTTGTACAACGCCACTCGGCAGAGAGGTGGCCAGGAATGTTTGCCAGAGCATAGGCTATGTGTGATTGTGTATCGTTGCGGTACAGGGTATCTAGACGCGACTTTCACGCGACTACGCCCTGTGGCCGGGCGATGTCGGCCATTGGGTACGGCCCATAGGTACAGGGTACGGCCCATAAGTCCGGGTACGGCCCATAATTTTACCGGGTACGGCCCATAAGACCGGGTACGGCCCATAATTTTACCGGGTACGGCCCATAAGACCGGGTACGGCCCATAAGGAGTTTCATGGGGGTGAGTAAGGGCTGTCCCCAGGACCCGGTCCTCTGTCCCGGGATGGAAAATTTGCTTGTTGGGGCAGTCAAAAATGTCGCCCCACCCGTTAAAAAATCGGAATTTTATGACATGTAAATAATAATATTGATGAAAATGTACATGTATTTTGACAGATCTAACATTAACAACAAAAATTAACAACATGGGTTCCCAAACAATTAGTGGGACTGCAAAAAAAATAAGCTGGAGACAGCACTGGTTAAGTAACACAAGGGCTTAAATTACTGGGTATGAATATTTCTGTACAATCAAGGACATAATTTATATATATTTATATCTTGATTCAATTCATTTACAGTATTTTACCACCAGATCACACTCAGGTCCGATCTGTTTTTCATGTCTGTACCTGGAGACATTAAGAGATATTTAATACAGGGCACACAGCCAACAAGTTGAACTAGTTAAAATAAAAGTCGAGGAGTTTCAAACTTGTACGTGGTAAAATAAACGAAGAGAAAGTAAAAGGGAAGTGCCATTTTCTCTGGACAGTTAATTAACTCTTACTTTTAGACAAAAGAATAAGCTAGTTCGGAGTTACTACTACGCATGTGCAGTGTCAAAGGTGAAGGCCCCCGCGACGGAAACAGTGTTCGCCTCCACATTGTCTCGATTTGCATAACAACGCCCAGACGGGTCTTGTTTCCGTCGCGGGGGCCTTCACCTTTGACACTGCACATGCGTAGTAGCAACTCCGAACTAGCTTATTGCGAAGAAAAATAAGAGTGAACTTCTCTTGTATTTCATCAAAAAAACCGTTTATCAATTTTGTATCATTTCTACCCACGCTAGCGTGGAATCGCGCCACGTGTGCGGCAGTTTTGTTTACATTAGAAGAAGGCGGTACCCAGATTTCAGCGGGGAGGTAAACAATCAACATCAACAAATTACGGTTTCGGTTTCGTTCAGCAGCAAAGTCAAGTTCATCGGGACCTTGTTTTGGACAACTGTCGGCTGTAGAAACAGCGAAAAATCTCGTCAAACTCTGGAGAAAGAAACTGGCGGGGTTCAGTTTTCCCGCCAAAAAAAACATATTATAATAATAATAATAATATCAGGTGTATTTGCAGCCAGTGCCACAGGCAGGTACCCAATGTGTAGGGTAATGAGGCTGTTTAACGTGTTCGAGGCACCTCCTCGAGCACGGGACCCCCGTTTTACGTCCCTCCCGGAAGACGATTTCGTGGAAAGCTTCGTGAGGCTACAGCAATCCGGACGTCCTTGGTTGGTCTCCCATCCAAGCACTGTCCGGACCGCGCGTTGCTTAACTTCCGAGATCGAGGGATCGGGTGTATCCAACGCGCCACGCGGCCGTAGCTAATATTGAACAGAAAGTCCCAAACTTTTGTCCAATTTTCAGCCGCAGAAAGCTCCAGTTCACACAAGAAGATCCCCCCTTCCCCTTGAAAATGGAAACCATTCATACAAGTAAGAAAGAAACCACAAACCTCGCAGAATCTTACCGATTTTTGTAAAAGAAAACTTCCCCCTCTGAATCCACTCTGTTATCTCCCCAACATCAAGTGAAAACAATCCAGCGGAATGTGACCCCTGATGACCCCGGGATCGGACAATACCACCCGGGAATTTAGCGGGGGTCTTAGCGAACAGGGGATGGTTCGTTGATAGTTGAAGTGGGGGTCCAATCGCACAGCCACAAAGGGCTGTTTGCCCTAAGTTTTTCCCCCGACGAACGCCGAATTCAACCAAGGAGGTTAAAATCACAGAATACGACAATCTTCCCATCCAACCTCTGGTTGTATATTTAACCTCCTTGGTGTGAACAAGGAGGTTAAATATACAAACATCCTTGGTGTGAAGGATAGATAGCAGACCCGATGCATATTGATATCATTGTCGCAGCGGCGCCAGTGTAACAATGTTTATTTATCATACATTCGCCAATTGTCATTGCAATACTTTTGACGTCGAGTGGCGACAAAGCAGCTATAACATATTGTTCTTTTTTTGTCAAACAAAACAAAACAAAACAAAGCGCAGCGTAGCGTCTGTGGCTGTACCGATGTCGTCTCCAAGCAGACAAACGGTTGCAAAGACTGTATCAAACTGGCAGAATGAGTTTTCATTGCAACCCGGTGCCTGACGACTTCTCTGGCTGACTGGAGCTTCTCTCAATCTCTGACTAGCTTGTACGATTTTGGCACCGTGGAGATCTGCTTGGAGATTTAGTACTTATGCAAATTTATGCTAAACAGCGGTCTTCTTTAGAATTCCACACAGTGCGGTGAAAAACAGTGAAGTATTGATTTTGACACCTCTCACGCAAACGAAATCGTATGAAAATGGAACAACTTTATCAAAGAATGAAATGAAAATACTAGTAACAGGGTAACAATTTCCTTTCCCATTTGTCAAATACATTTGCCAAAAATAAAGAAATGGCATAAAAATCAGCATTTGGAAAAGTGACGAAAATTGGTCACCTTTCAAAATGCTGATTTTTATGTCGTTACTCCGTAAATATTTCATCAATTACATTGCAT
Organism: Branchiostoma lanceolatum; assembly: GCA_035149815.1. Lineage (NCBI taxonomy): Eukaryota > Metazoa > Chordata > Leptocardii > Amphioxiformes > Branchiostomatidae > Branchiostoma > Branchiostoma lanceolatum. The sequence continues at coordinate 2,927,384 of CM068868.1, read as the reverse complement.
TATACTGGAAAGCTTATGATAGCCTGGATCCAAGATAATCTCCAAGCAGATCTAATGGTTACGAAGACCGTATCCGACTGGTAGAATAAGTTTTTAAAACTTCTTCTGCCAGTTGGACACGGTCTTCGCAACCATGCTCGGAGATTAGATCCAAGACATGAACGTTTCTCTAACTCACACTGTGACTGGGGAGAAAACCTGGTGATATTAAAGTCATCTGGGTGATCTGAAGAAACACATGCGGACTCACACAGGGGAGAAACTCTACAGGTGTGAGGAGTGCAACAACCAGTTCAGTCAGCTGGGTGACTCTGAAGAAACACATACAGACTCACACAGGGGAGAAACCCTACCGGTGTGAGGCCGTGCAGCAGGCAGTTCAGTCAGCTGGGTGATCTGTAGAAACACATGAAGACTCACATCGGAGAAAAAACTCTACAGGTGTGAGGAGTGCGGCAGGCAGACCACAGGGACTAATTACACCTCACGAATAGTAATTTACCGGCAACGACCAGCTGTAGTACGATGTCCTTGGTACGATAAACTGTGAATTAAAAGACTTGAAATAGCTCGCTACGCCTCACAGAAAAATGCATGCAGACCACCAGTATTGAATCCTTGGTTGTATTTAGAGGAAACGACGGCGTAAAAAGATAATTAAGTGACCTAATCCCCAAGCAGATGTAAGCAGGATCCGACTACTAGTATTCAAAGTGTTATTGCAACATTTATCGACAGTTGCTCTTTTCTGGTCCGACATTTTGTAACGGTTCGCTTTCTTCTACCGTGAAAAAAAATCAAGATTGGAAAAGAGAATTGAGCTGGATCCTTACATCTGCCTGGAGTTTATACAAGAATAACTGAAGTGAAAGAGTAGAAAATTTGCTGTATTCCTTCTACTAGTATATCCAGGGATCTCTCCAGAAATATAGAGCAGGATGGGGGGGAGGGTGCCAGGCACAGGATACGTGTTGTGAGGGGGGAGGTCTAGAGGGGGGCACAACCCTCAAAAGGAGAAGGGCTGTTGCATTTTGCCTTTTTCAGACAGAATTGGAGTCATTTCCTACAACTTCAGCTTGCCTTTACATTTGAAATTTCCAGTTTTGAGCAAAATTACAGGCTTTGCTGGGGAAATAGTGGAAGAAATACCCTAACTTTGAAAATCAACAGGATGGAGCTGGGATTAGAACAGGATGGAGGAGCGCCACTGTACCATTCTTTAGTGAGATCCCTGTATATCTACAAAGTCTCTTTCCTCTTTAAACACATGCAGACAAATAAACAAAGGTTTACCTTTCCAAATCACATAGTGTTTTTGAATCATATTTGTTATAATTTTGAATTACTTTGAATAAAAGAATATCTAAGTGACTTTATTTCTAGATTTAAAAAAAAATTGAAAACTTGAATTTATATACAATAAGATTTGATAGTTTGGACTGCACAAAAACTTTATTTAGAATAATTTCTAAACATCAAATATATCATTCTTGTTACTTTTAGAAATATTTACAATAAGAAATGGCAAGGAAATGGTAATCAATAGTAGAATGGTGATTGTACCCATAAAATAGGTGCTAATCCGGCCCTTCTGTCTGCTTCTGTACCGTTATAAGGTAATTATCATTATAATGTGCTTGCTATGGGGTCGCGACACTTTTGTTGACAGCCCGGTTCTCAGCGGAACCCCCCGCGTGGGTAATGGTTCGTCCCGAGTCCAAGAAGCCAAAATGGCCGCTTCAGTCTGAAAGTATCTGCGTGTTTTCCCGTTACTTATCGCCTCCAGACCACGCTTGCAGCGATGCCGAAGAAGAGAAAGAGAGCGGCCGCGGAAAGAGGGGAAGGCAACCAACGAGAGGGAGCCTCCAAAGAAGGGTGTGTAGGCCATTTTGTCGTCCTTTCTGCCCACAGCTGTATCGACTTTATGAGCGTGCGAATCACGGCTATTATGAATAATGCCGAGACTTAGACAGATCCAGACACCGAGATCTTCGCGCCTTGTCTTCTTTATTATTAGGCTTATGAGTTGGGCTTCGTGGCTATTATGTGCCGTTTTGCGATTATATATTAGTTCTGATTGCACTCGGTTTCTTATATATATATAGCCAACATCACGTATGATAATTTGCGGCATCATAGCGTTTCGTAAAATCAACAACAACACCACCCTTGTGTATGTGTATTCCTGTCTGTTCCGGTGTATAATCTCCGGCAGATTATACTTACTTTTATATGCGGAGCTTGGGATGGAATCAGTCACGGTGCTCAAAATATGTTGATATTAGCGCAAAAGGTTGATCACAACAAACAAGGTACAAGCTTTCGAGTGATACAGTATAACATATTATATGCTAATCATTACAAAACTACGGACATTATAAACAAATTATCAAGGGAAATTTTAGCGCTCTTCTTTTTACTTTTAGACCTACTCACATAATTAATTAAGCCGTGGCACTCAACACATCAAATTATGTACGATTATAACAAAACTGGATATCATAGTAAGAGAGCACTGAATAAGCTCTACAATGATGTAAGATAGTATACAATTGCATTTAACATAGTATTGGCGAAGATATGATAAACTGAAACCAAAATCAAGTTCCCGCACAGTCCAAATATTGAATATCTGTTCTGATTGCACTGTACATCATGATGTTATTGTTAGCTACAGCAGTACATCCTCAGGGAATCCCAAAACTTACTCTCCAAGCAGAGGTTGGTGGGTAAGATTGTGACTGTTTTATCATATGCCCACGGGGCATAATATGATAAAACGGTCACAATCTTCCCCACTAACCTCTGCTTGGAGAGTACCCAAAACTGATGTGAGTGTGCTACATATTAGGCCTCAAATGACTGTGTTAGTGTGTATCTCTGTTATATTGTATCTGACCCTTACCTCTTCCCTCATGACCTCAATGAAAAGCGGCCTGCATGCCGATTTGAGCTTATCATGAATAAACAAAGGTTAAAAAAAAAAAATACTTCAGGTTTGTTATAGTTTGGTGATTATGGGGTCTTTTTATAAATATGAATTTGTATTGGATTTTTCTTTTTATTTGAGTTGAATATGTGATAGTTGTGTGCCGATTCCTTTAAAAATATAGAGAACGATAGTGACCCCCAAAACACCTCTCCCAATGAAATGGTATGGCTACCCTAAGACGTCACAAAATCAAGATGGCCACCATCACACATGCCAACGGACCCAACAAAGGTTTTGCTACGCAAACCCTTCAATATGAAATCTATGTGTATTGTACCCTGTCCACCCCCGTAGTGAGAGTGAGCCGACCCTTCACGAGGAGATGACCACAGAGTACCTGTCTCTTCTGGAGTCCATGAACAGTACTGGCCAATCAGAGTCTGGAGCAGCCGAGGACAACAACTCAGGTATACAATCAACGATCAAGTTCAGTAGAATCCGCTTGTTTGCATAACTGATTTGTCAGTGTCTTTTATGCAATATTAAGGAGTACACCAAAAAAGCAATTACTCAAATGCAAACAACTGGATATGATTTTGGAAACGGTCAGACGTTTCAAGTAGCATCCACTACTTTTCCCAGGGTAATAAGTAAGTAGCTGATGGTTTGGTGACCATCTGTCACCTTCCTCAGGGCAGTACTGACTGGTACACATTGCACTGCAGCTAGGTGTCGCTCTGCTGCTGTGTGAAGAATGGTCAAGTTATGAACTGTGATGAGGGTAGAGATGTAAACTCAAGTAGTCACGTCAGTCACCTAAATTTCTTCACACTCCAGCAGCGACACCTAGCTGCAGTACTAATGTGAACCAGTCAGTATTGCCCTGAGGAAGGTGACAGATGTTCACAGAAATCTAGTATTTCCAATCCACCCTCCTCAGCAGGCCTGACTCGCTTGGTACATTACCTCCCACAACGTCCCCACCAAAACAGCTTTCAGCCAATCAGAGGCTTTGCACAAGCTCATCTTGTGCAAAACCACGAAGGTCGCCGGGAAGCTATCAACCAATCGGGTTACGTCTTACATCGCTACTTTGGGTTCAGAACAAAATAACTGCTGTATGTGCCAGATAAGGCTAGCTCATTAATCATTCATGAGCAACTGTCAGTAACGTCGCCAGAAGCCAGAATACTGGCTTGGAATAGCAGGGCCGATGCAGGAGGTAACGTACCGAGCGAGTCGGGCCTGCTGAGGAGTAGGGGTGGATACCGGTTTGCTGGACCTGATTCGGACCTTTATAACATCCAAGAACCGAGTCCAAAAAACCTGAAAACCAAAAACCTGAGTCCAAAAAAACCTGAACAAAGTACAAATATATTTTTCTAATTTGTTTGCTAAAAAGTGTTTTGAGTCGCCCCTCTGACAAAAAAAGTCATTTAGAATAAGTGCAACATTCAAACATCAAACACTGTTTTATGAAAGTCTTCTCACCAAGAAACTTTTATAGTTGTGCGTGTCAGTATTAATTCCCTATGCTTAATATTGGTCTAATAAAACAAAACATCAACTGGACAGTATCAGGTCCAGGTTCAGGTCCGGACCTGAACCTAAATCTCTGGACCTAAACTTGGAGTTGGACCTTATTAAGCCGAACCGGTATCCACCCCTACTGAGGAGGATGCTCCAGCCCTGAAGAGGCTCATGTTTGTTTATGTGTTGCTAGGAGAGGAGAAAACGGAAGAAGAAGAGGAGAACAGCTCTGACCAGGAGGACAAGAAGGGCAGCAGGAAGAGACCAGGGAAAGGTTAGTCATTTTCTGTCGAAGAAAGCAATTCTTCATGGCAGGCTTTTAGCCAGGCATGGGTCCATGCGTCTTTTGGACGCATGATACTGAAATAACAAGGAAATAGGACACCCTCTTTTTCAGCTGGACGCACAGAGGACCCCCTGTTTCCCTGGTAATTACGGACGCATATTACTGTGTTACAGTGTTACTGCTATTTTTTTTAGTCCTTCCAGACACTGGGACAGCATGAAAACTGATTGACATGCAAAGCTACCAGGAAATTAGAGCCCATTGGGAGACACAGAGAGGGAACCAGCCGTTTTCAGTGCTTAAAATGGTCTGCTAAAAGTATGTTAAAACTAGAACACACCTAACCCCCGGCATCCAGCCATTAAAACCCTTTCTACAAAAAAGACTTGCACTTGAGTCCACGGACTCTCCCATTCATGTGCAAGCACGTCCAACCCCCATATGAGAGAGAGAGAGAGAGATCTGTCTTTTTATATAGCCTAATACATCAAATCAAATCCGTGTTGTTTCCAGCCAAAAAGTCGTCAGCAGAGCCTCCCAAGAAGAAGTCCGCGTTTGAGAACGCCTTTCTCTCCTTCATCGACGAGAGAGGCAAGTCTCCGTCGAACGTAGCCTTCGGGGAACCGAACCGTCCACGGCGGGGACAGGGCGCGCCCTCAAAACCACAGACCAGCAAGGAAAACAGCCTCAAAGCCATCAGAATACAAGGTAGCGCTAGTGACCAGTTAGACTCTGAAACAACTGACCAATCAGGGGCTAGCACCAGTAAGGACCAATCGCGAGCTAGCACCAGTAAGGACCAATCGCGAGCCAGGAATGGTCGTGGTGGTGGTGACCAATCAGGAAAGAGCACCAGAGGCAGCCAACCAGAAGGCAGCAGTGAGGATGAGTCCAGTGACATAGACGAGACAGCCAATAGCAAGTCCATCTTTGAGTCTGTAGACCTGGAGGAGGAGGATGAAGAGGAGAAGATAGATCTTCGTCCAAGGAGGATGTCTTCAAGACAGGTGAGTTTTTGGTAGTAGAACACAGTATTTCGCCTATGGGGATTTCTATGGTTAAAAGCCTGCAAAGTGACCGACATGGACGTGGATAAAATCATTGTAAGGTGCTTTAGAGAAGCGCAGCAAACGAATATGTTGAGGGTACAATTGAGGGTACAACTTTGTGGGGGTCAAGGAACTGCAGTCACACAAATTTATATGCTGACCTGGCAAACTTCACATTCTTATTCCTATGATTTAAAAAGACTGGTGAAAGCCAACTTATTATACTATCATACAGTAAAGTACATTAACATACTACGTACAATACGGCATAGTCCAGATGCAACTTCAATCTCATCGACAACTCGCAACTGCAGTTTCAAGTGAATCTGCTAGGAGGCCCAACATTTTATCCCCTCTTTCCGAGCCCAAAAGTCACTTAAGTTTCCTAAAGCATGGCCATGCACATTACATATGGTACAAAATACATAAGAGTGAGAGCTGGTATATGTTTCTTGTCTGTTCGTTTTGGTCATTGACGTTACAACTGCTGCATTCCAGGCCGCTCAGAAAGCCCGCATGGTCCTCCGGGACCACGACTCAGAAGACTCTGATTCAGACGGACTCGACCCCATCGAGAGACAGAAGGAATCGTCCGTCCTGAAGGCTTCGGCTGACAGCACGGGTATGACTCTTTGATAATGGTACAGACCTCAGGGATCTCCCTAAAGAATGGAACAGTGGCGCCCCTCCATCCTGTTGATTTTCAAAGTTAGGGTATTTTTTTTCCAATTGCTACCCAGCAAAGCCTGTAATTTTGCTCAAAACTGGAAATTTCAGATGTAAAGCTTAAGTTGCAGTAAAATGACTTCCATTATGTCTGAAAAAGGCAAAATGCAACAGCCGCTCTCCTTTTGTTAATGTTTGTCGTCAAATCTGTCATTTCCCAAGATTTATTTTGTCATGAAATTCAGGACTTTTGAACGGATGGGGTGGAATTTTTGTCCGTCCTAAATTGCATATTTCCGTCCTGGGACGAATGGATGGGTCCTGGAAACAACCCTGAAACTTATTCATGACTATTGCCAGATTTATACACAAGTTTTTGAAGTCGACTTGGGGCTGAGTGTGAGGAGCTTTCCGCTGCTCAAGTGGAGTTTTCCTACATTAAAATGCTATTTGAGTGGCCTAGGGTTCTCCTTCCAGAGTTCTAAATCGACTCCAAGTTGACTCAAAAACGCTTGTGTAAATCGGGCCTATGTTAAATGTTAGTGCTGGCTGGATGTCTAATGTTCTCTCGTCGATACTCCAGGTACTACAGAGACAAGAGCAGACGGTGTCGGGCTGCCGGGGAGAGGGAGGCAAGTCACCAGGAAGAGAAGAGGTATTGTTTTATTTATTTATTTATTCATTGGTTCAGCATGTACATGCCAGGGTTGCCCAACTAGTTAGAGGCTATCAGTGTTACTAAGGGCAAACCCATGTGTAGCCATAGGACTGTATGTCATCTTCTGTATATACAGGAATAAGGAATTTTTGAACATATTAGTCCTTGGTTGATAACTTAAAGGCATCTCTCTCTCTGTCTGTCCCTGTCCAGCAAAGCGACGTCACTCCGAAGTTGACGAAGACGATGATAACGACCCAGAGTGGAACCCGATCCAGGAGAAGGCTCCGCCTAACCGCCTCATGGACATGGTGAGTTTCAGCAGCAAGTCAACTGCTAACCTGATTGACCTGCGCTTACAGCGGCCGCCCGTAACGGTTCCACGGGTAGGGGCCATAAAAGTCCCGGACAGCGGGAGTCGCATTATACAGGCTAGTCAACACACTCCTGCAAAACATTGTGGCATCTTTGAATTCGAAGGTCCTGATAGAGAATTAGGAATGAAGGTATTCGCACTTTCGTTGCTAGTTTGCATGTGATGATGCAAGATGTGAGTCTCCTACAAGTAAACAGCAATCCTGCCAAACACTGTGGCATGGTGAGTTCACTTGATAGGTCATCTGTGTCGGTAGAAGTCATTATGTATCAAAGTTGAACTCACAAAAAATTGGACTAACACCCAAATTTTCGACTGATCAAGGCCAGTCTTTGTCAAGAGTGAGCAATCCACTGCTTCATGACTCTGTGTGCAGTGGATCATAAGTTGCAGAAAGTCTATGGCGCCTCCCATCTCTGTTGAGGGATGGTTGTAAAGCCTGGATGTAGATAGTGAGTTTCTGAAAAGTTTACAGCTCCTGCCAAACATTGTGGCATCTTTGAAGGTCCCGTTTTACCTTCACCAAGAAGGTTATGTTTTCAGCAATGTTTCTGTGTGTGTGTAGTGCTGCGTACCTAAGCTTTGGACCTAAACTGGACTGAGAATGTTTTAGTTTCAGTCCCCAAAAAACTAAACGTCAGTAACCAAGTCTGGACTTGCAAAAAGAATCTCTCGCTTATATTCTCCATATGCAGCATTATGTGTGTGTGTGTGTCTTTCATGCTGTTCGTCTGTCAGCACGATAAAGCCTGAATAGGTTTTCTTGATATTTGGTATGTGGGTAGGTCTTCTTGAGGTATCGAAATGATTAGATTTTTGGCCCGCTAGTGGCTTGCTATGATACTGCAGCAGAACTTCCAGTTTTGATATCTCTCGACATGCTATGGTCATGATTTTTTAGTGGTAGATAGCTCTTGTTTGCTTTTACAGTGGATACCATTCAAGTGGCCTATCAGTTGGGACGTTTGGCCCAGAACCCAGAGGTCCAGGGTTTGAATGCCAACTATGCTTGGTGGGAAAGGCACTGTACACAACTTTCCTCACACCAGCCAGGTGTAAAAGCGGGAACCTATCTTTGGTTGGGGAGGTAAAACGCCGTAAAAGGAGAGGGATGGGTTCCGCCCTCCAATACCGTGCCCTAGAATAGATACAGTGGATAACAACCCACTGCCTCTATCAGTCTAAGGCCTCCAAAAGGCTATAGGACTATCTTCACCTTTACCTTTTTTACCATTCAAGATCTGACATATATTTGTCACGACGTCAACAGTGCCACTTCTGGCAAACATGTCCATAAAATATACATGTGTATGATAAGGGAGGTACATGTATTTCTCAAAATGCAGGAAAAGGGCATTTTTGTGTGTTAGAAATTCCGAAATGTTCTGGGGTAGATGCCCTGGACCCCTTTAAGTTTAGTGTTCCTGTGACTGGTGATGATACCCTTTATAGTTCAATGTGGTAACTTATACAAACTGCACTCTATGTATGACACTCCTCATTTGATACATGCGTGGGAAAAACTAATCTGCTTCTGCTATTATAGCTTTTTATTTTGAAAACATTTTACATTGCAGACTGGGTTCACAGTTTCCAGCTAATGTGACCCAGAGAATGACAATGACTTATGAATGACAAAGAATGAATGAATGACTGAGGATGAGGGATGAGTAACAGTGAATGAATGGGTGAGTGAGTGAGAATGAATGCATGAGTAACAATAAATGAGTAACCGAATGAATAAATGACAATTGATCTTTTATTTGCAAGTTCTTGCCGGAGGGCTAATTGCAACATGAAACAACGCTTAGAAAGGGTATACTGACAGGTACAAATAGTGTGAGTTAACATTATAATAACAATGTTGGAAAGTAGAACAAATGGCTATTCTATGAACTACTACGGAATACAATTATCTACGCTTTTTAGGTTTGACTTCTTTTTTTGAAGCAGTGGAAGACGAAGTATCCCACTTTTTTTGTAATGAGTGGGTTTTGAGAGGTTAACAAGTCAGAATGAAAGAAGAAAGTGATAAAAGTGCGGCCTAACCCGTAAGCAGTACTTATGCTAAGTTTGGTATCAGATGGCTCCCTTCAGAAGGTGGACGGTTGATAGAATAAAGAAAGTTACTTTCACAAATTGTGTTTTGATTTACTATAATTATACATCATTTTTGCTTTGACCTCTGACCTCTCCCTCTCTGAAGTTGTCACGGTTTCTGTTAATTTCAAATATATATTTTGTTGTATAGTATGTTGTACATTTGATTTAGCTTATTTTACCCTGACTTGTTTGTTTGTTATTTTTCTGGCTTTGAGCTCAACATATGTTTGTTTTCTGATTATTGAAACGCATAATTTGTCGTATATTTCCGTTGCTATAATTTGTATAATTTTGATATGGACTCCAGGAAGAATAGTGATGGAGATCGTAATAAAAGAACCAACCAACCAACCAACCAACAAAGAAACAAACATTTGAACATGTAAATTGTAGACTGTCAGGCCCAGAACCCCTCCCTGTGAATTAGGTCAGTCTGAGGTCACACAGCTAGAAGGAACCTGCTTGGTAGGGATAGTCCATTATAGATTGTTCTGGGTATGGGAGACAGCCTTCAAGGCCAAAAATGGGCATACAACTAAAGTAAAGGAGTTTTTCGAACAGCAAGCAGTTGAGAGACCCAACTGTTCTTTAGCGCTGGCCAACAACTGAGAAACAAAGCTATGCGATTGCCTTTGCGCCAGAGCTGGTTCAAATACAGTACCAATACCTGTCCAAAAGGCGGTTCACAGTGTAGACAAATCATAAGCCGCTGTCTTGGCTCTCTGACCAAAAAGAAGATTATGTGGTGGCAGGTGAACACCACTTACAATGAACATTCAATCGCTGCCAAGCTTTTTTCATAGAAATCTGCAACTAGTGTTAGACAGGCAGCTAACATGTATACAGTGGACAGCCCCCATTCTCTGTTACTGTCATATCCAGTGCTCGTGTTTAGATCACGCCAACATTCCAGTTTTTTTTTTAGTATTAAGCTACTAAACATACATTTTTCTATACGAGGATTTGTTTAATGTGTGAGTTTTTGCCGGTTTGAACCGGTTTGGCGTGATTTGCTGCAATGTTTTAGATCAGGCACCTGTATAAATACGATGGACTGCCCTAATTCTAAGCACACTATCCCATCTGGTAGTAACTCTCGTGGGAAGAAGCTGTCCTCGCTGGATTCTCAAATTTCCTTGTTGGCGCGACTTCTAAGTGCGTCTAGCGTGACTTGGGACTTGGGGGAACACGATTGTGTTATGTAGAAGGGTGTTTGGTTGCAGAAAACGGCCTACAAGCGTGGATATCGGAGTTCTACTACGTGTCAACAAGTGTCAACAAAGTGACGAAACTTGTTGGGTGAGTTGGACGTCGTTAGCAAGGACATTATGTAAGTTGACAAAAGAGACAGCAAAATACGACAGTCAAGGCTGTACAAGTGATCGCCTCTTCACAGAAATAACCTGTCCAATGTGACCAGTTTTGGTGATCTTTTAGATAATTTTCACGGACATATGATTGTGACCATCTGTGCACGTAGACCATATTTTATCGGCCCCTTGAGTTGTGTTCTTTTGGCAGTTTCGACTGGATATATTTTTACTAAACTACGCAACCGCGTTCAAACGTGTTTTGAAAAGAACGGAAGCGCTGATATTATGTAATAGTCACGCCCTGGTTGCAGATAATTATAATTCTGGTGCAATTTTTTTTTCGTTTACAAACCTGAATAAACAAACAAAACAAACGATAGAGTTGAGAAGGTTGTAAACCAGCATGATATCCGGATGCCATGCCTACTGTTGTTTTGGTTGTGGTGTTCTGCCTTCACAATTTCAGCCTGGCTATGCCAGACTTCTCGGGGTCTAACTTTAGGGGGTCTGTTGTAGAGTTTCCTTGGGGCATGTTGGCTCTGTAGCCGAGGAGTTGGCATGTGCAGGCCCAGGAAACAGTCTGGCATCCAGGCTATCATAATTTAACAGAAGATGATTTGTTGTTTGTTGAATTCAAGTTGCCACAGAACCATGTTTGTGTGCGTGTATGAGTGTTTGTGTGTGTGTGTGTGTGCGTTTGTGTGTGTGTGTGTGTGTGTGTGTGTATGTTTGTATGTAACGTTGTGTGTGTGTATGTGTGTTGGATGATTAATGGACTGAATGTCATCTTTGATTTTGTAGTATTTTAGTCATTGATCTGTTTATTATGAAAAATATCATATTTATGGTTTCTCAGTAAAGGATACACCGCAGAGTTATATTGCAGAGTAGAGCAGAGATTACCGTTCTCCAGTTTAATATGCCAATTGTTGAAGGAATTTATGGGTCCAAGAAAATCGTATACTGCCATTGTGCCAACCATTTAAATACAAATATAATTTGTTGCTTACTTGATGACTACAGTTGATTGATGTTAAAGGGAGGCTAAACTCAAAATTGAATAAAAGTCTGCTATACTTTGCTAAATATACCCCAAAGTCAAGTCCTCTCTTGTTTTACATAAGTCCGCCATAGTTCAGGGTTCTCCCATCATTTGTAACTTGGGCCGTTCTGACGGCTACTCGCCTGATGATTGAAATAATCAATTGTAAGGTCACAATATGTGACGTCAGGTCTCGGCATTTCCCATTCAGTATCAACAAGGATTTTGGATCTGGCTTTCATGAGAACGGATTTCAGGGAATTTTTCGAACTCAAAGTTCACTATCTCCTTGATTCCCTCAAATTTTGTCGGAAAATTCCTTTAAATCCATCCTCAGGAAAACCAGATTGAAAATGATAAGCTCAATGCGGAGACCTGACGTCACACATTTTGACCATACAATTAATTAATTCAATCATCAGGCGAGTAGCCGTCAGAAAGGCCCAAGTTACAAATGACGGGAGAACCCTGAACTATGGTGGGCTTATGTAAGACAAGTGAGGAGTTTCAAGACTTTGGGGTATATTTAGCAAAGTATAGTTGTAGACTTTTCAATTTTAAGATACGCTTCCCTTAAAAGATGTAGTCAACATTGTCTACAGCTGCTCTCCAAGTCCAAGCAGATGTTGTTGGGGAAAATTGTGTCCTTTTTATCCTGTGCCACGTTTTTTGTCAACTTTCCACAACAACAAAATCGGGGCACATGATAAGAAGGTCACGATTTTCCCCAACAAGTTCAACCTCTGCTTGGAGAGTACTGTTAACAGTAGAAGATTAACTATGATGAGTCTGATGACTGATTCGGGATGATTTGCTTTCTTTTCCTATTTTAAGCCGTGCATCTAGATTATGCAAAGGGCATGGGATATTGGCACTATTGCTATTCTATTTTTATTTTCATGGCGGTTTTCCCACAGAATTCATCACATTATACGTTTTCATTATAAAACTCATCACTGCACTGAAGTATTGCTTCAACCGGGAACCGGGAATACAGCGAAAACTTCTTTTCCCCCCATCTGCAAACTTAGTTTCCCCCGAAAATAAATTCTTTTACACTACAGTGTATGTCTTGTCACTGGATGTATTTACCCATATTAGCTACTAGTACCATGCAATCATTAATTATTCATGTCAAGGCTCTAGAATACACCTGCATGTGCATGTTATTGTTGTAGTGCATGTAGTGCAGGTGAAATTGGAGTTGCACAGACGTTTCTGTCGTCAAGCATTTCTGTTGTCCATTTGCACCTAACCTGTACTGGTCCATGTGCTGGGTATGCTATTATGCAGGTTAGGGCCTCTCTAGACCTACGACATTTTACGATCGTGCGATCATCGTCGTGGGCGACGTCGCCGGCGACGGTATTTTTTGGCCGTCTAAAGACGATCAAAACAATCGTGCGACGGCAATAAACGGGAAATCCTCGAATTGTCGTGCGACCACCTCGGACCCAGTCGCACGACGTTCAGCGGGGGGGCCTGTGGCTGTGTTTTTCTCGTCTAAAGAAGAATCGTCGCCGGTGATATGCTAATAAGCCTACAGCATGCTTTTTCCTGTCCGGGAAGGAAAGTTTTGTTTTCTTTGTAAATATGCATGCAGTTAGCAATGGAAACATATTTTTCTCATCCCAAACCGGTTATTCCGGCGCGACGCCCTGCTACCAGTGGCTACTTCTCTAGTATGCCCATATTCCTCGATCCCCGGGACATCCCCGGCGGCGGCCACGAACACGGGTTAAATCCCGTCCGTCTCTGTACCAGCCTCAATCTCTTTCTTTGTTGAGCACCGTTCTCAACGTCTCATCTGCAGGGCAACAGTTGTTGCAAAGTCAGTAAAAGCTTCATCTTTTGACGAAAACAAGCGGTTCCCACGCCATTTTGAATTTGAGCGCAAGAGGTCACTTTGGGTCACACGCGCACATCGATGGAATTCTGCGCCGCGGGGGTCCTGTGATATTTCCTAACCGTGTGTCTAAAGAAAACCGTCGCCTACGACGATGATCGTACGACCTTAATACATTGTAGGTCTAAAGCGCGCCTTAGTGAAGGTAAATTTGGAGCTGTGCAGGTATTTCTGATGTCTACCTGCACCTAACCTGCACTGGTCCATGTACTGGGTATATACAGGTTAGTGCAGGTGAAATTGGAGCTGTGCAGGTATTTCTGATCTCTACCTGCATCTAACTTGTAGTAAGTTGTACTGGGTATAATATTATGCTGGTTAGTGCAGGTAAATTGGAGATGTGCAGGTATCTCATGTCGACCTGCATCTAACTTGTACTGGGTACAGGTAAACCTAGAAACGGGTACTAGTACATGCTAGTTGGCATTTTTGAAACACTGAATGTTTGTTTTTGATAGATTCAAAGGAAAAAGATGTATGGCCTCAAAAAGGCTATAGCTATATGACCAGCTGTACTTTTTATTACCTAATTCTAGGTGTTTTCCTAACGTTCACATGTACAGTCAGCAAGGCACAGCAGTGGGACCTTAGCAGTCATCATCGCAGTTGAACATAGAAATTAACATGACAGCATATCTCTAACATATTTTCCTACTGTTCACACGTACAGTCTGCCAAAGACAGCAGCTGGACCTAAAGCATGAGTGCATGGTCTCCCTTTTCTTTGATGGCCATGGTACATATATAGAAGAACACCGCAGTCGAATATAGAAATTAACATGACAGCATATCTCTAACCTATTTTCCTACTGTTCACACGTACAGTCTGCCAAAGACAGCAGCTGGACCTAAAGCATGAGTGCATGGTCTCCCTATTCTTTGATGGCCATGGTACATATAGAAGAACACTGCAGTCGAACATAGAAATTAACATGACAGCATATCTCTAACCTATTTTCCTACTGTTCACAGGTACAGTCTGCCAAAGACAGCAGCTGGACCTTAGCATGAGTGCATGGTCTCCCTATTCTTTGATGGCCATAGAAGAACATCTCAGTCAAACATAGAAATTAATATGACAGCATATCTCTAACCTATTTTCCTACTGTTCACACGTACAGTCGACCAAAAACAGCGGCGGGAACTCACTAACCCTATCGTCGAGCGACGACGAAATTTCGGACGACGCAGACATGCGGCGTGGCGCCGGACGCCCCCTGGCCATAGCCCCCCGGCCGGCCAACACCACCACCAGCAGCAACAACGACAAGAAACGCCCCATGCAGCCCCCCAAGGTGGTCATCTACCCCAACAAAGTGGTGAAGACTGCAGCGTCGTCCTCGGCTTCGGGGCAGAGGTACACCTCAACAACACACAGGTCCGGGTAGGTCATTGCTGTGTTTGTTTGTTTGTTTGTTGGTGTGGCGTAATGACAGTCAAGAAAAAGTATGTCCACTTACTGTAATTCACTTTATCTTCACGGTAGTAAAATTTCACGGTGTAAGGAAAACAGACATTTTCACTGAACTTAAACGGAAAGTGATTTACAGAGCGGCTGTGTGAAGGAATCATAAATAGCAACAGGTTTTTTCACTGTGATGATAAGTTTACGGTACAGAGGTGACCGTGAAAACAATGAACATAAAGTTACAGTGAAAGAAACAAGAATTACAGTATGTCAATGCTGTGTGTGTTTGTTTGTTTGTGTCGCATAATGACAGTCAGGAAAAATTATATCCACTTAGTTTTTGCGAGTTAGTTTTATCTACAACAGGCAGCTGACAACAGGCCTAGGGTTGGCCTAATTGCCAGGGACAAGTGAAAGTGCTGATTGGGCAGGCACATGTTCTACCCTACTTGCTGGTGCAATTTTTCCATGGGTGAGATTTTCCCATGGGTGGATGTGGGTAGATACAGGTCCACTGGCCTGACTTCGCTCCCAGCAGCTTGTCCGACTGGTCAGGCTTTTTCCCGGTATATTGTTATGTATTCATGTATTTGTTGATATGTGACAGCTGACCGGCACCTGAGTGAAATAGATTTTTTTCTCTCCTGCCCAGAAGTGCAGCATTTCGAGCCCTGCCAGGCACCTTATTCAAATAGATAAAAATTTAAAGGAAAATTTTTCTTCTCCCGCCCAGCAGAGGCCAGGCGCCCACCAGCAGTAACGTTGTGAGCAGCTCCGTCGGCTCCTCGACTGACATGATGTCGGACGAACCCCTCATCATCTCGGACGCAGAGAGTGAGAGTGAGGAAGACAGCAGGATGAACTACCTCAGGGTCAGTTTTGAGTTTATTCACATTTACAGTGTATGAAGATTATTCAATTCGTTCTAAGCAGCTCTCGTCATTCCATCATTTGACGAATTTTGTTCAAGTAATGGTTGATGTGTGTTTTGTAGCCAAGCACAATGGGTCACACCTACTCTTCTCAGTGTTATTGATTTGTATGATAATAGCGTCACCTTTGATTTCCAACATGAAGATTAATGTTATTGTTAATAAAATAAAATAATAAAATATAATAAAAAATAAAAATGTGATTGTTTGTTTATTTTGTTTGTTTGTTTGTTTGTTTTACCACAGGAGGAGTTTGTTGTCAACACGGAACACCTGAGTGATGTAAGTCTGTCTTACTGAGCTGAGCTTTATTTAGATTTAAAAGTCTGATATTTACTGAATTGTTGGCTATTATTCAAGTCTGGTGTAGGAAGCTATGATGCTGATGATAATAACAAGCTAAAAGCAAGGGTCTGTAGGACACAAGCCTCCGTGAAGTACTAAAAATGCAGAAATGTTCGCGGTGGTTTTATGATCGCGGTTTTCGCAGCGACCGCTTCACACACTACACAACATATACAATATCTTATCCAGTGTTCTTGCCAGAATTTTTTCACAGCATAGGGGTCAGGTACAGAAGGCCAACTTTACGCGGCACAAGCTACAAAGAAATTACCACAGAGTAGGGAGTCCGGCTTGTTACCCCGGAAAATTGTTGAATTCATAACCCAATGAGACACTATTTCCTGCATTTTGAGGGATAAATTTTGTGAAGTAAAGTTTTTCCATTGTTACAGCCTCATTCTAAAGCCAAATATGAACTTTTTATAAGATTTATGAAGGGTCACAAGGTTCTTTCCAGAAAGAAACACCCCTATGCTGGTTGAAACACAGCATAGGGGTCCAGATCACAGCATAGGGGGTCCAAATCACAGCATAGGGGCCCCTATGCTGAAAAGGCCTGGCGAGAACACTGTTATCCACACTTGCATTTTGTGGAACTGTCGCAAG
The DNA here is from genome assembly GCA_035149815.1 of Branchiostoma lanceolatum. NCBI lineage: Eukaryota > Metazoa > Chordata > Leptocardii > Amphioxiformes > Branchiostomatidae > Branchiostoma > Branchiostoma lanceolatum. The sequence continues at coordinate 2,910,232 of CM068868.1, read as the reverse complement.
GGTCTGGGCGGCTGCCATTCGGCGCCACCAGGTGACCTCAATACAACTTTCCCCAACAGAAGTCAGGTACCCATTTGCACCAGGGTGGAGTGAGGAAAGTCGTGTAAAGTGCCTTTCCCAAGGGCACAAGATCGGTGACATGACAGGATTCGAACTCGGGACCTCTTGGTTCTGAGTCGAACGCTCTGCCGTTGCACCACACAACCCCAACATGTAGGTGAACCTCCTTCACGGAGGGAACAATACCTCTCTGCCTGAGTGTCACCTCACCTCACCTAGTCCCAACCTCATCTTGAGGGTCGGGGACCACGGTCGCTTTCAGCTATCTGCCTCAGTGTAGTTAAAGTGAATTTTTAGGCCTTCCTCCTGTGCTAATATTGCTGCACTGTTTGCCATGTCCAGGAGAAACACCCAATCTGGCAGATCCAGAAAACCCTGCTGAAGAAGTATGTACCCTACCAGGACAAGAAACACTGGTACATCGCATCCAACAGTGTAAGTAGTGTCCCTACCAGGACAGGAAACACTGGTACATCGCATCCAACAGTGTAAGTAGTGTCCCTACCAGGACAGGAAACACTGGTACATCGCATCCAACAGTGTAAGTAGTGTCCCTACCAGGACAGGAAACACTGGTTCACAGTGTAAGCAAGATTTTCACCTTCTCCTAGAAGGTTATGTTTCCGTCAGAGTTTGTACTGTGTGTATGTGCTAACACGATAACTCAAGAATGCCTGAATGGATTGTTTTGATACATGGTCTGTGGATAGGTCTTCTTGAGACCTCGAAATGACTAGATTTTTGGACCCTTAGCAGCTTGCTGTGGTACTGCAGCGGAACTTCCGGTTTTGATGTCTCAAGTTCTTGACATGCTACATGTGTATGATCATGATTTCATAGTTGCTGATAGCTCTTGTTTAGCTTACATAACCAGTAAACCTCCTTCATGTTTATGCCTACCCAACGTTTTGGTGACTGTACTGACCGGTTTGTTATCTCCATGAAAAATGGAGATATAGTTTTGGGTGTGTCTGTCTGTGTGTGTGTATGTGTGTTTGTGTTTCCGCACTACTGTCAACAGCATAACTCCAGAACCTCTGGATGGATTACAATAATATTTGGTATGTGGGCAGGTGTTGTGAAGCCAGAATTCAAAGTCGATTTTGGGCCCCCTGGACTGGTACGTGACCTTGCTACTGCAGCAGAACTTCCGTTTTTGTATCTTTTGACCTGGACGTACTGTGGTACTGTGATTTTCGGGTGGCAGATAGCTTTGTAGGTGGTGTAGGTTTGGGCCCCCTAGCTGCTTGCTCTGGAACTGCAGTGGCGTTATTGTGAAAATCTTCTAAGGAGGATAACTGAACAAAAGGGAAGACGGGTTTCCATGATATTTTTGTTTACCCATTACATATTGATTTATTCACTGCTGTTTCTCCCACAGTATCTTGGATGGTTTGGCTCGGAAAAGTCCAAGTTCCGACCGGTCCGCTGTCGTTTCGTACGGAAGGAGAGGAACGCTGACATCGTAAAGGTGGTGAAGCCGCGCCGCTCCGCCAACAACGCCAGCAGCGCGGAGGCGGCCCCGGACACAACCAACGAGGTTCGTACTTACCACTCACCGGTCCCTTGCAGTGTTCTCAACAGAATTTTTGCCATACGACCTTTTCGTGCGGAAAAGGCTGGGCTGTCTACCTGGTCTGGCTAGCTGGCCTGTCTACCATGTCAGGCTACTTAGATCCCCCCATTCATATCCCCACAAATGGTCAGACACTTTCTCAGTTGCTTTAACGCATAAAAAAACCCACGAAAATTACAATAACATAACTTGAAGCTAATTTTATAAACAGTTTATTCCATATTAAACTTCACAAAACTGAATAAAACTTAATATAGCACTTCAACTCAACCAATGACTAGTACCATTGTTCCAAACTGTTTACATGCACAACCATACTGTTCAAGTGCAGACTGACACATCTTGCACTCATTTCACAAACTATACTTCACAACTATTTCATCCCCACCATAATGAGGTCGTATGGACAGCTTTTTTTAGAAGCTCTTGTTTCACAACATAGGGGTCAGGTACAGAAGACCAACTTAACGTGGTGCAAGCCGCGCAAGTCACATGCTGGGTGCCGAAGACATAACCAGAGTAGGGAGTCCGGCATGTTCCCCCGGAAAAATTTTAAATTCATAACCCAATGAGGCACCATTTCCTGTATTTTAAGGGATAGATTTTGTAAAGTAAAGTTCCCTCTGTCACAGCCTCATTCTAAAGCCAAATGTGAACTTTTTATAAGATTTCTGAAGGGTCACAAGGTTCTTCCCAGAAAGAAACACCCCTACGCTAGTTCCTTGGCAGACTCCTTAAGTTCTTACTGTTCCTTGGCAGACTCCTTAAGTTCTTACTGTTCCTTTGCAGACTCCTTAAGTTCTTACTGTTCCTTGGCAGACTCCTTAAGTTCTTACTGTTCCTTTGCAGACTCCTTAAGTTCTTACTGTTCCTTTGCAGACTCCTTAAGTTCTTACTGTTCCTTGGCAGACTCCTTATTAATAAGTTCTTACTGTTCCTTGGCAGACTCCTTAAGTTCTTACTGTTCCTTGGCAGACTCCTTAAGTTCTTACTGTTCCTTTGCAGACTCCTTAAGTTCTTACTGTTCCTTTGCAGACTCCTTAAGTTCTTACTGTTCCTTGGCAGACTCCTTAAGTTCTTACTGTTCCTTTGCAGACTCCTTAAGTTCTTACTGTTCCTTTGCAGACTCCTTAAGTTCTTACTGTTCCTTGGCAGACTCCTTAAGTTCTTACTGTTCCTTTGCAGACTCCTTAAGTTCTTACAGTTCCTTTGCAGACTCCTTAAGTTCTTACCGTTCCTTCTTCTTGTGTTCCAGCAGGTGCAGACATCCCAGCAGTCCTTGGCCGACTCCTTAAGTTCTTACCGTTCCTTATTCTTGCGTCCCAGCAGGTGCAGACATCTCCTCAGTTCCTTTTAGTTCTTACTGTTCCTTGGCAGGCTCCTAAAGTTCTTACTGTTCCTTGGCAGGCTCCTTAAGTTCTTACTGTTCCTTGCTCTTGTGTCCCAGCAGGTGCAGACATCACAGCAGTCGTTGGCGGACTCCTTAAGTTCTTACCGTTCCTTATTCTTGTGTCCCAGCAGGTGCAGACATCCCAGCAGTCGTTGGCAGACTCCTTAAGTAAAGTTTAAGGTCTTACCGTTCCTTATTCTTGTGTCCCAGCAGGTGCAGACATCCCAGCAGTCCTTGGCCGACTCCTTCAAGGTTTACCTGCAGGCCATGGTGAGCCAGGTGCTGGACGATGAGTTCCTCCCCTGTGTCGAGGAGGAGAGAGGTGGGTCTGGTTAGGTACTCAGGAGGGCTCGAAATAGTGGGTGCATGTGCACCTGTGTGCACCCAAAATTGGAGCTGTGCACCTAATTTTGACTGGGTGCACTGGTGCACCTAGATATTTTTGTAAGCTATAGGATAAGGGTACTATTGTACAGAATATGCTTGAAATGTAAATATCAGAAAAATTAATGTAACCTTTTGTTGTACTTGATGTATCACTTGCATGAAATGTTAAGATTAGCTATAGAATTACAGATTGAAGTTCTTAAGAGCGATAACTATGTAATTATTTTTTGCTGACATTCAAGTTTATTCTATGTGGTGCACCCAAAATTCTTTCCGTGCACCTAATTTTTTGGGTTGGGTGCACCAGTGCACCTATTTTCAAAAATGAATTTCGAGCCCTGGTACTCATTTTCACGTGAATCGTGTGAGAAGATATGTGTAAGGTGCCATACCCAAGGGCAGCACGTCGCCGGAACGTAATGTGTATATACGGTAATTAGCCTGCTATTTAAACCTATTATAACTGGCGAATCTCTTTTGTTGTCTTTGGTCAACGTTGCATTGGAGTAATAGCCATTGCATAAGATATGCCGTTGGACACAACTAAATGAACCTATATGCGAGATATTAACCTTGAATACGTGAAAACGACCTTAGACGCTTACATTCCGGGACCTGCTCCCAGGGGCACAACACTGGCCAGCTAGGGATTCGAACTTTGAACCTTTAGGTCAACAACCCTGACCTTTCCTGTACCATTGCGCAAAATCCTACAACACTCTTCCACATCACATCAGATCATCTGTTCCATCCTCCTTCAAACTACTCATCAAAGACAGACTAAAAACGGACTCAAACATTCTGAACTGGTAGAAAATTGAAATATGTATATACTATGTAATGTTATGTGTATGTGTACCAATGTAATGTATATGTTATCATGTATATGACCCCAGGAAGAGTAGTGAGGTGCACCTGTGTAATTCCCTAATGGATGTCGTTTTGACAACAAACAATAAACAATAAAAACCACAAGGACACCTTGCCTCATGTCATGCAGACAAATTTTTCATGACAGCCATGTTCATTTGTCGTGCAATCGCGAACTGAAGGCATTCTTGGAATATTCCTGCCTGTGTCATACACAATACAGCTGTCTTGTTATGGAAAAGGCTGCCTTATATCCTTGTTGGCGTTTAATATTATCACAGTCTGCTTAAAATTACTGCAAATTCAAGATCATAGGATGGCCTACGATTGTTTGTATTGTTTGTATTGCATACCTGGTAAACCGCATCAAGGCGAAACACACCAGGTTTGTACTGAAGAGTACAAGCTGCATATCCAGACAGATTTATATGATTCACTTACACCGGGAAGGACCCCTACTCTTTTCGATAAGTGTGTTGGGTTCTTTAACGTGCTTGAGTTATGGTTCTACTCAAACACGGGACCTCCATTTAACGCCCTATCCGAGGAACGCCCCTAACCGAAGCTAGGTACTCATTTTCACCTGAGTAAAGTGGGGAAAGTCGTTTAAAGTGCCTTTCCCAAGGGCACAACGTTAACGGAACAAATCAGGGAACCCCGGATTCGGACCCGTTATCTTTCGGTTCTGGGGCCAAACACCCTGCCACTACGCCACCGTGACGCCACTACGATGAATGTAACAGTGATTATGTAACAGTGCCGTTACAATGCTGCGTTACCACACTAAGAGGCTTGCTAATATGATGATGCCTTCTCATTGTACAGACGAGTTTTTCCTGACGGCCCTGGGCAGCCTGGATGAGCGACTGGAGGGGGCGAAGCGAGCCGTAGCAGACAGCCTGAGCTGGTTGGGCAGGTTTAAGACGCTGGCCGAGACGTGGCCGTTCCTTAGGGAGGAGGAAGGGGAGCCCGCCACTGGGGTTCTGTGTCAGGTAACAGGCGTATTTTTTAATTTCACAAACACTTAAACACTTAACACACGACAAAAAAGTTGACTACTCTGGGGAGCTTTAGAGACGAACTCTCTGTCTCTTCATCAACCCGGTATTAGGTTCTCGTCTTGGAGTTTTCTTGTCGTGTGACTTAATGTTGATCGTCACGTGACAAGAGACAATCATATACAGGCTTGAGATAGTGACGCCCCCTGTCCCTGTTTAAGGTACTGCGTTGTCTGCAGATTTGGATCGCCTCCCAAACACCCCTTTCAAACCAGTCGGAGTCCTAATCCAGCACTTTTACACTGTTGTTGTTTTTGTTTCTATTGCATACCCAGTAAACTGCCTCATGGCTTATATTTTTACAGGGAGGGGTAATTAGCTCTTCCCCTTTAACATGCCACAGGCAGTGGACCCCTCAGACACGGGACCCCCATTTCACGTCCCTTCCGAAAGATGGGTGCAGCCCCAACCGAGATGTCCTGTCTCAGGATTTAAACCGGTGTTTTCGCGATGCTATCACCAGTTGAGCTACAGGGACAATCCCTCCCGCTCACACTTAAAGGAGTCCTAAACTCCAGAAGGCGGTGTTATTTTCCACTAGATTATGTATCAATCAATACATAATCAGCCGACTTTGTACAGAATTCCGCTTGTGGTGAATTACACAAGGTGTGTTTTTTAAAACAATATGATACTCACTTAACCCCTGCAGACCCTACCAGTGTATTCCCTATGCGTAAACATACATTTTTAAACGTGGATATTTTTGGCGTAAATGAGGGTGGTTAAGCACAATAAGAAGGCCAATTGTTAATAAGATATAAAAGAACACATCCCAAGACAAGTTTTTCTTAACCACCCTGACATTATTTTTGTAATCAAACTTTTGTCAGGCATTGTCAGGCACATTGTAAAAAAAAACATAGGCTGAGGGTCACCTGGGGAATTTGGTAGAATACTGAATGGTTTTGGATGCGCACGGGACTAGTGGGTACTTAATCATATACTATAAAAAATATTCATTTCTACTTCCTAAGATTACCATCCGTTGGAAAATAACTCCCTCCTCTGGGGTTTAGGACTCCTTTAACCCCGTAACAGTGCCAGCATTTTTTTAACCCTCCCCTCCTCTTATTGTTGAACCGGTGTAATGGCCTAGTTGGTAGAGTGCTCGCCTTGCACATGGTAGGTCGTGAGTTCGAACCCCGGCCGGGTCATACCAAAGACTTTAAAAATGGTACATACTGCTTTCTCTGCTTTAAGCAGTCAGCATTTGGGAAAGAGTATGGAAGTTAAACACACATCACTACCAGCGGACCAGCCCCCTGCTGTAGTGACTTGCACAATGTGTGTGGCCCAAGGGCTATAGAAATGGAGATGGGCGCCACCCCTATGCGTCTTTTCAAGACGCCCGGGTCACTTTAACTTTTTAACTCCTCTTCCCACCCAGGCTTGTGAGAAGCAGGGGCATGTTGCAGCCAAACTCCTCCGTCTGGACGGCCGGCCCTACGACAGACTCACCCTGCAGGACAAGGAGGCACCGCCCGCCAGCGATGAGCAGGAACAGGTGTGTACTAGTGCTGCGTACCTAAAGGTAACATCAGGTACTGGTACCGGTACAGAGGTTTAGGTACATGTCCGGACCTGTACCTGTACCTGAACAATTCTACATATTAACATGTGTTCTTCTGAACTTCTTCAATAATGACATTATCTTTATTCAAAGAACGTAACTAGGCCTCCTACCGCCAAACTCCCTCGGTCTTGCTAGCAAAACTCTTGGCCCTCCTGAAGGATCTGTTTTAATTTATTTACACTGTCCAAAGGTGTTACTTTTGTCATGTTTGGTGTCACATGAGGTCAGGAGATCAGTCACAAAATAAGCATATTAGACTTGGTTCAAATTTATATCGGTACAGTACCGGTACTTCATGATCCGGTATTTTGGACCTGTACCTAATAGATTTTCACGGTACAGTACCGGTACACAGTACCGGTGTGTACTTCTGTTTGTTTGTTTGTTTGTCTGTCTGTCTGGACAGCTATCACAGCAAGGATATGCAACTCAAACGTTTTTACTGGAGCTCGGGAGAGTTTGGAGGGAAAGAGTATTCCTGTACTCAATGTACTTAGACTATCAGTGAAAGTTTTGTTGTTGTGTTTGTGTTTACAACTGTTAAAGCTTGGGAGATTGTGTAGGGACAGCATTCCTGTACTACATATAGTACTTAGATTTGTGAAGGTTTTGTTGTTATGTTCGCAGGGCTCGAAATAGTGGGTGCATTTGCACCTGTGTGCACCCAAAATTGGAGCTGTGCACCTGATTTTTGACTGTGAAGTGCACTGGTGCACCTAAATATTTTTGTACTCTATGAGAGTAAAGGTTCTCTTGTACATGAGTAGTACACAGAATATTCTTGAAATGTAAGTACATGTACCAGAAAAAGCCATGTAACCTTTTGTTGTACTTTATTTGATGTGTGGCTTGGTTGAAATTTCTTAAGAGAGGCAGTAGCGTTAACTGACATTCATTGATTCAACCTTTTTCTATGTGGTGCACCCAAAATTCTTTCTGTGCACCTAATTTTTTTGATTGGGTGCACCAGTGTACCTATTCCCAGAAAAGATTTTGAGCCCTGGTTTGTGTTCACAGTTGTTGAAACTGGGGAGAGTTTGCGGGGAAAGAGTATTCCTTTACTACTTTGTACTGTCTTAGGTTATCAGTGAGAGTTTTGTTGTTGTGTTTGTGTTTACAGTTGTTGAAGCTGGGGAAAGTGTGTGAGTTATCAGACTGAGTGAAAGTTTTGTTGTTGTGTGTGTGTTCACAGTTGTTGAAGCTAGGGAAAGTGTGTGAGTTATCAGACTGAGTGAAAGTTTTGTTGTTGTGTTTGTGTTCACAGTTGTTGAAGCTGGGGAAAGTGTGTGAGTTATCAGACTGAGTGAAAGTTTTGTTGTTGTGTGTGTGTTCACAGTTGTTGAAGCTAGGGAAAGTGTGTGAGTTATCAGACTGAGTGAAAGTTTTGTTGTTGTGTTTGTGTTCACAGTTGTTGAAGCTGGGGAAAGTGTGTGAGTTATCAGACTGAGTGAAAGTTTTGTTGTTGTGTGTGTGTTCACAGTTGTTGAAGCTAGGGAAAGTGTGTGAGTTATCAGACTGAGTGAAAGTTTTGTTGTTGTGTTTGTGTTCACAGTTGTTGAAGCTGGGGAAAGTGTGTGAGTTATCAGACTGAGTGAAAGTTTTGTTGTTGTGTGTGTGTTCACAGTTGTTGAAGCTAGGGAAAGTGTGTGAGTTATCAGACTGAGTGAAAGTTTTGTTGTTATGTTTGTGTTCACAGTTGTTGAAGCTCAGGAAAGTGTGTGAGTTATCAGACTGAGTGAAAGTTTTGTTGTTGTGTTTGTGTTCACAGTTGTTGAAGCTGGGGAAAGTGTGTGAGTTATCAGACTGAGTGAGAGTTTTGTTGTTGTGTTTGTGTTCACAGTTGTTGAAGCTGGGGAAAGTGTGTGAGTTATCAGACTGAGTGAAAGTTTTGTTGTTGTGTTTGTGTTCACAGTTGTTGAAGCTGGGGAAAGTGTGTGGGTTATCAGACTGAGTGAGAGTTTTGTTGTTGTGTTTGTGTTCACAGTTGTTGAAGCTGGGGAAAGTGTGTGAGTTATCAGACTGAGTGAGAGTTTTGTTGTTGTGTTTGTGTTCACAGTTGTTGAAGCTGGGGAAAGTGTGTGAGTTATCAGACTGAGTGAGAGTTTTGTTGTTGTGTTTGTGTTCACAGTTGTTGAAGCTGGGGAAAGTGTGTGAGTTATCAGACTGAGTGAAAGTTTTGTTGTTGTGTTTGTGTTCACAGTTGTTGAAGCTGGGGAAAGTGTGTGAGTTATCAGACTGAGTGAAAGTTTTGTTGTTGTGTTTGTGTTTACAGTTGTTGAAGCTGGGGAAAGTGTGTGAGTTATCAGACTGAGTGAAAGTTTTGTTGTTATGTTTGTGTTTACAGTTGTTGAAGCTCGGGAAAGTGTGTGAGTTATCAGACTGAGTGAAAGTTTTGTTGTTATGTTTGTGTTCACAGTTGTTGAAGCTGGGGAAAGTGTGTGAGTTATCAGACTGAGTGAAAGTTTTGTTGTTGTGTTTGTGTTCACAGTTGTTGAAGCTGGGGAAAGTGTGTGAGTTATCAGACTGAGTGAAAGTTTTATTGTTGTGTTTGTGTTCACAGTTGTTGAAGCTCAGGGAAAGTGTGTGAGTTATCAGACTGAGTGAGAGTTTTGTTGTTGTGTTTGTGTTCACAGTTGTTGAAGCTGGGGAAAGTGTGTGAGTTATCAGACTGAGTGAAAGTTTTGTTGTTGTGTTTGTGTTCACAGTTGTTGAAGCTCAGGGAAAGTGTGTGAGTTATCAGACTGAGTGAAAGTTTTGTTGTTGTGTTTGTGTTCACAGTTGTTGAAGCTGGGGAAAGTGTGTGAGTTATCAGACGGAGTGAAAGTTTTGTTGTTGTGTTTGTGTTCACAGTTGTTGAAGCTCAGGAAAGTGTGTGAGTTATCAGACTGAGTGAAAGTTTTGTTGTTGTGTTTGTGTTCACAGTTGTTGAAGCTGGGGAAAGTGTGTGAGTTATCAGACTGAGTGAAAGTTTTGTTGCTGTGTTTGTGTTTACAGTTGTTGAAGCTGGGGAAAGTGTGTGAGTTATCAGACTGAGTGAGAGTTTTGTTGTTGTGTTTGTGTTTACAGTTGTTGAAGCTGGGGAAAGTGTGTGGGTTATCAGACTGAGTGAGAGTTTTGTTGTTGTGTTTGTGTTTACAGTTGTTGAAGCTGGGGAAAGTGTGTGAGTTATCAGACTGAGTGAAAGTTTTGTTGTTATGTTTGTGTTCACAGTTTTTGAAGCTGGGGAAAGTGTGTGAGTTATCAGACTGAGTGAGAGTTTTGTTGTTGTGTTTGTGTTTACAGTTGTTGAAGCTGGGGAAAGTGTGTGGGTTATCAGACTGAGTGAGATTTTTGTTGTTGTGTTTGTGTTTACAGTTGTTGAAGCTGGGGAAAGTGTGTGAGTTATCAGACTGAGTGAAAGTTTTGTTGTTGTGTTTGTGTTCACAGTTGTTGAAGCTCAGGAAAGTGTGTGAGTTATCAGACTGAGTGAGAGTTTTGTTGTTGTGTTTGTGTTCACAGTTGTTGAAGCTGGGGAAAGTGTGTGAGTTATCAGACTGAGTGAGAGTTTTGTTGTTGTGTTTGTGTTCACAGTTGTTGAAGCTGGGGAAAGTGTGTGAGTTATCAGACTGAGTGAAAGTTTTGTTGTTGTGTTTGTGTTCACAGTTGTTGAAGCTCAGGGAAAGTGTGTGAGTTATCAGACTGAGTGAAAGTTTTGTTGTTGTGTTTGTGTTCACAGTTGTTGAAGCTGGGGAAAGTGTGTGAGTTATCAGACTGAGTGAAAGTTTTGTTGTTGTGTTTGTGTTCACAGTTGTTGAAGCTGGGGAAAGTGTGTGAGTTATCAGACTGAGTGAGAGTTTTGTTGTTGTGTTTGTGTTCACAGTTGTTGAAGCTGGGGAAAGTGTGTGAGTTATCAGACTGAGTGAAAGTTTTGTTGTTGTGTTTGTGTTCACAGTTGTTGAAGCTGGGGAAAGTGTGTGAGTTATCAGACTGAGTGAAAATTTTGTTGTTGTGTTTGTGTTCACAGTTGTTGAAGCTGGGGAAAGTGTGTGAGTTATCAGACTGAGTGAAAGTTTTGTTGTTGTGTTTGTGTTCACAGTTGGTAAAGCTAGGGAGAGTTTGCGGGGAAAGAGTTTCCCTCTACCATCGACTACACCACTACAGATTCCAGCTGTACCGCCGCTGTATGGCAAAGGTAAGGACCACTAGGTCTTATTATTTTCTACTTTAGGCCAAGACAAAGTTATTTGTAGTATTGTAGATTTTGTGTTGTTCTGTAGTACAGTTACATTAGTGCCTCTGTTCAGAGCTTGAAATTCTATAGGTAACTTGGAAAATTTAAACAAGTAGCAAAAGTTGTTTTGTTCAACACTCAACACTTGTCCTGCTGGCAGTTTTTGCGTAATTTATTTGATTAGATTTTGATTTCTCAATCAGCTCATTTTCCCTTGACTTTTTCTGCACAGCTGTGGCATAGTTACAACCGCATTTGGTGCGTTTCGCTGCGGTGTAATCAATTCAGCTGAAAAATACCCCCAACCCGTACGTATTCAGGACCCACATACAGGCTCTGTAATGTGCAACCCATGTATATATATATGTGGGTCCCGCAAGACAAGGGTTTATATGTAAACAACGTGTTGTTTACATGTACTAGTTTACAATAGTATGTGTATTACTAAGTACCCTAAGTACACCTGGTCCAGTGCACCCACAGTAAAAAGGCGCACAGCTCCTGGACAAGTTTTTGGTGCATGTGTATACATACATGCACCCAGTATTTCAGCCCTGGACAGAAGTGCATGGAAAGCAGTGGTGGCCCGCATCGTCGAAAGCGGCGATGATGATGATGAAGATGATGATTTCATCCCTGCTAAACACACGTTTCCCTTTGTTTCCTGTACAGGTGGCCACGTTACAGGAGGAACACCCCGAGCTCCCGCAGGAGGAGGTAGTACGACAGATCCTCAAGAACATCGCCTGGGTCAAACAGGTCAGACAAACGCTTTGGTTTGGTTTATTAAGATGCCCTGTAATCTTCCAGGTCTCATTTAACAATACACCAACATAATACATACACAAGATATACACATGAATACATTATTTACATTTTAAGTACAGACTTGAGGATTGAGGTCAGAGGTCAGATCAAAGAACTAACTATAACTGAATAATTAAGTCAACAAATTATCAGATAGTAAAGGCATAATACTTGCAACATTACTAAATTGCTACCTATTACAATTTGAACAAATTAATTTATCATCAGGGTTAAAACAATTAAGTTAGATAAAATCAATTTCTTCAATGTGTTGGTAGAAGTCATTCTGTATCAAAGTTGAACTATAATTTCCTACACGAAATTGGACCCAGATTTCCGCTGATCAGCTCCAGTCTCGATCAAGGAATGAGCAATCCACTGCTTCTGTGACGTCACGTTACACAGATAGAACACATGACTCGGTGGGCACTGGATCATATGTTGCAGAAAGTCAGACAAACGTTTCCTACCAAAGACAAGACCGGCGGTCTCCAAATCAGGGCTCGAAATACTGTAAATGCATTATGAGAAATTTAAAAAATATAGATTCTTCATTTTTGTTGTTTCCAAAATTATTCTTGACTTGGGAATTGACTTTGGCATTTTATTACACCGTTTTTCCTAAATATAGTTTTGCAATTTGCAATATGTATTTTCTCATTTGGCAGCTACTGTAATTTACTTTATCTTCACGGTAGCAAAATTTCAGGAAAATGAACATTTTCACTGAACTTTAACTTCACGGTGGCGGCAAGTGATTTTCAGAACGGATGTGTGAAGGAATTATAAATAATAACAACAGTTTTTTTACTGTGATGTTAAGTTCACGGTACAGAGGTGACCGTGAAAACAGTGAACATAAAGTTACAGTGAAAGAAACAAGAATTACAGTACTTTTTACGATTAACAGTCACTAATGGCGGGGGGGGAAAAATGGGGGAAAAAGGCAAAAAATTGTTGCACGTGCAGATGTCATCCATGTAATCAAATCAACATGACCTAATAATATTTATCAATAGATAAATCATGTCATATAATTGAACTCATACACTTACACTTTACCATAACTGAATAAATCATGTCTTGTGCACTTCTAGCTGTATGAGGAGCTCCGAAGTCTACTTGAGGAATGCCAGGCGATCGTGTCGTAACCACGGTGATCTCAGTGGTGTCGTAACCACGGTGATCTCGGTGGTGTCGTAACCACGGTGATCTGGATGGTGTCGTAACCACAGTGATCTCGGTGGTGTCGTAACCACGGTGATCTCGGTGGTGTCGTAACCACGGTGATCTCAGTGGTGTCGTAACCACGGTGATCTCGGTGGTGTCGTAACCACGGTGATCTCGGTGGTGTCGTAACCACGGTGATCTCGGTGGTGTCGTAACCACGGTGATCTCGGTGGTGTCGTAACCACAGTGATCTCGGTGGTGTCGTAACCACGGTGATCTCGGTGGTGTCGTAACCACGGTGATCTCGGTGGTGTCGTAACCACAGTGATCTCGGTGGTGTCGTAACCACAGTGATCTCGGTGGTGTCATAACCACGGTGATCTCGGTGGTGTCGTAACCACGGTGATCTCGGAACAGACGGAAGTCGACATTCGTCTGGGCTGGAACTGTGCATCTTCCCTGTGTTACTGTTACTGTTAGTTACTACATGTTACTTACTACATGTTACTTATGACATGTTTCTTACTACATGTATTACCTTTCTTAAAAGGGTAGTCAACCCCAGAAGCAGGTGTTATCTTCTAATAGACCTCATTTTTATTGCAAAAACAATTTGTAAGGTCAACCCAAGGTTTCTGAACCTCAGCTACGGTACTTTGATGTTTGTCCACTAGTTGTTGGCCTGTCTGTAATTTTTCTGGAGGGTACTTTAGGAGTTATCAGAATACTGTTGCTGTCTAGTGATACTGCTGCCTTGATCAAATTCAATCCCAAGTTGCCAATAGAGTAAATTAAGTTGCCAATGCAGTATTGTAATTTTATTTTTGGATTCAGAAAAATAGTATGTGAAGAAGTAGAACACTTGCTTCTGGGGTTGAGCTCACATTTTCACATATCCTGCAATAGGATGTATTCTGCCATGTGTAACCACTAGAGGTAACATACAATCTGGAGAAGGGTCAGGTTTCTCTTGAAATTCCTCACATCTTTCTCCAGACCGAAACCGGAAACCCGGTTAACTGTTTTGGATATGGGAAAGTGGCCCTGTGTCCAACTTTGTTAAAATTTTATTTCCAAGGAACAAGCTAGTCAATGGGAAAAAAGCAGAGAGGGAGAATGAGATATATTATTCATTTTCTGTTCAAATTCCTCATTCTTATCCGTCTACAACTGTAAGCATCTTTAAGTGTTGTGGTATCTTTGTTAATATCTTATTTCCAATGAACAAGCTAGTCTGTGCTGAAATGCAGGGAGGAACACATGTCTGGAGAAGGGTTTGGTATTTCTTGAAATTCCTCATGTCTGTCTCCAACCGAGAACATCTTTAAGTGTTTTGGATGTGGGAAAGTGGCCCTGTGTCCAACTTTGTTGATATTTTATGTCCAATGAACAAGCTAGTCTGTGGGAAAGTGCAGGGAGGGATGTGTCAATGCTCAAAAGGAAAGTTTTGAAGAAAATGATTCGATAATTGTATTTTATTCTGACAAGGGTATGTAGGATGCTTTGGATGTAGAAAGCGTCCATGCAACTGTCTCTGTTGTCTTACATTGGAGAAACGCATTTGAAACGAAAAGGTAGCTGTATGATTGCAGGAAAGAAGACAATAGAGTAGCTATACATGTATTATGATGATGTTTTCAGCATGAAGTATGGAGTCAATGTTTGCTTTGCATTCTGAAACTCGACTAGAAATTTTGAGAAGCACTAAAAAACAACTTTAACTTCATGTACTTCTTCTTTTCTTCTTTTTTTTGATGAGGCAAAGAAAAAAGAATATTTACCAACTGTACAGTTTACCTTACCAAAAAGCCAATCTTCCATTGACTCCAATATTGAGCAGTACAGGTCTTCATTGGCAATAAATACAACATACAAATGGATAGTTACCTGCATATGTGTATCTTAGGCTGGGTTTACACACGTTTTTGAGTTGCTCAGGACCGTGCGAGGAGAACCCTAGGCCACTCAAGTGGCGTTTTCTGATAGGAAAACTCCACTTGAGCAGCCCAAAGCTCCTCATACACAGCCCCAAGTCGACTCCGAAACCTTGTGTGTAAATCAAGCCTTTGTGTTTCTCTTTATGCCATTGATGTAATGATATACAACATTATAAAGAGTACTAAGTCTCAAGCTTCCTATACCAACATAGAAACTGCCATATCATAGGACATTGAGAAGAAGCCAGTTAGTAAGCCTATGGGTATCTGTCTTGTCAAGTCAAAGATTAGTAGGGGTGTCAGGCAATATAACAGCACAAGCATAGCAACACGCAATGGAGACACTGTTCTACAGAGTATCACACATAAGTTAATAGCTTTAAGTTTGAACTTAAAAGTTTATTGTGTCGATGGAAGTCGTTATGAAAATAACTATACAAAATGTAACTCCACAAATTCTGGGTGAGAATGAGCAACTCTTGTCCTTTTTTCATAAACAATGTCATTAATAATGTATAAGTTCAGGACAAGGGAGTCAAGTTGTGTATTAAATGTGCCAGACATCGCCACCTTAGGAGGCCATTTGATTTGGGCCTCTTTATTTTGTGACTCATAATGTGCTTTTTTTCTGGTAGAGTATCAGTTCCAATTTCACTTGGTTTCTTGTGGTCTGCTTCCATAGACTGAGTACAATTAGGACATGTATGCCATCAGAAAAAAAAATCATGTTGTGAGCCAGAAAATAGTAGAGCTCATAGAGCCTGCCATGTCAGCTATGTTAGACTACTGATTATACTGCCATGTGTCTGTTTAAATTGGTAACAGTTGACCTCCATTAACATTCATCCGTCGTGTTACATAAATCCGCCACTTTGAAAACTGTGTGTTTGAGAGATTTCTAGTGCAGCACTCCCCAGGATTGCACAGTTTAGATATACAGCCTACAGGAGTGCATTATACTGGGGGACGTTGGTTTAGAGATCTGTTTGGACGTATCTTTTCAGGGTGGCGGAATAAGGTATCCTGGTGGAACAATGTCAGTAGATGTTACAGTTTAGATATCCATTTCGTGAACATGCATGTTAGGATAAGTTATTTGGGACATAATGTGCAGCCATCTTAGAATTTGGGCAATATTAAAGGTACATGAAACTTGGAAAAAAAGCATGAATATGTTGATGTTGGCTAATAACATCCTTGTACCTGAAAATATACCACCTGTATATGAAAGTTTTCTTTCTATAGTTTGTTAACCTCAGTATTTCAAAGGAGCGCTTTAGATTTTAGCTAACTGTAACCAAATGCTGTTTATGTTGTAGTGTCACCATTGTTGAGAAGGGGGCTGTGGAATCTAAGACTGCATGAACGTAACTAATGAAGAATCCTACCCGGTACAAATGTGACATTTGTGTAGATTCAAACACAACGAGGAAGTTAACTTAAACACTAGTAAGTTAGACAAAATCAGTACGTTTTCTGATAGGGCTGGATTCATTATTCCACTCTGTTTCTTGTCAGCTCCTACTTATGATTATGTATTACTAGACTAGCGATAGGATCGTCTTTTACTTCTACTATTATAGTATGCTTTAGTTATAATACGTTCTTCCAATTGTGTTAAACCTTTCTGTTGAAACTGAAGAAAACGCTGGAGAATATCGACAGTCTTGTGTCATTAATTGCCTCCTTGGGCCATGCTGATTTGATTACTGTAAAAGCAGAAATATTCGCAGTGGTTTTATGTTCGCGGTCATCGCGGTGAACTCTATACCGCAAATCTAAAACCACCGCGAAAAGCCGCTCCATTCTGTGACTAGTAGTGCTACTATTGTTTCAAACGCGAACTCAAAACCACCGCAAATACCCTATTTTACCTTACCTTACCGCGAAATTAAATCCCCGCGAACATTTCTGCATTTACAGTATATGGTTGACGTTCTCTGGCCATCTCAACATCGATGCGAACGTGCGATGACAATATAAGTTGGACCAAAAAATGTTACCCTCATTGTAAAGTCAAAGTGGTCCACTATTAAACGTGCCCTAAGCGATCTCAGTAGCCTGGAATCCAAACCTATTATAGCTCCCAAGTCTCCAAACCTATTATAGCTCCCGAGTCTCTCTCCGCATTTTGCTGGCCTCCAAGTGCTCAGATTTTCAATGAGTTCCCACCACACAACGACATCGCATCTTTGCTCCATGATGATCGTTATGCACTGGGATAGTGTGGTTCAAACTTACTAAGGATAGAAATCACTAAAAGATTAATTTTGAAAATACGACTTTCAATGCCCTTATATTGCTTAGGTTGCCTTTTAATAAGAAGTCTGATGTGACCCCAGAACATTTCCCCTCTGACACGACATGTTGGGGGTGCATGCAGGATACGGATCGGTCGCCCTGCAAACTGGATTGGATACGATCTTTATTATACAACCGGCAGTCTAAACAGCCTGAATTTCAACGGTCACATCACCATGACGACCTCTCTGAGGGGACTGCGTAAAGCCCCGGTCACACTAAACTCACGTCGTACCTACGATGCACGTACGATGCATTTCCCGTACAACGCAGGTAAATCGCAGGTAAATCGCAGGTAAATCGTAGGTAAAATCAGCTATCGCAGAGCGTCGGGTGATGTTCAAAATTTTCCGGCGTCGTGCGATTTGTCACGTGTCGCTCATCTCATATGTGTGCACGTTTCATCTGACCTTTGCAAGATGGTGATGCCACCAGAAAGAATCAGGCTGGTGTGACTGCAGATACAGCTAAATAAAGTACAGGGAAGGCAAGCTGTAATTTTGGCAGCCCTCATCAGGGTTCTGCAAGAAAGACAGAATGCGAGAAGGCGACGGAGGTGGTGGGTGAGGCCGTGGATCCAGCGGCGGACCTTACTAGGCCAATACCACACACTTTTGATTGAGTTGGCTCGAGAGTGTGGTGGGGACTACTTCAGAAACCAAAAGCAGTCGAGCGCATAGTGAGCGCTGCTATATGTTTGCATAATCTCATGAGAGAAAGCTACCCAGGCTTACAAAACAGAGACTTGGGGCCAGGGGGGCAAGTTGTCCCTGGGGCATGGAGGCAGGCCGGGATGTTTGGATGAGATGCGAAATGTGCGGGGGGGAAATGTGGCAAACATAGAGGGAAAACAGTCTATCTGAAACAGTACTACAATAAACCTGTGGGTTCGTTGCCATGGCAGCACCATATGATATAGGCCGATTTGCATGTATAGATATGTGCGCTGATGATGGCTTCAGTTGTTTTTAGTTTATGACAACAGAGACGCATAATCAAGATATGTTAATGAAATAATCTTTACAAATCACCCTTTCACATCCGGGGCAAACTGGCTTGGACAAAATAACGTTTTGTTGCATCGCATCCTTATTCTTTTAATGTATTAGAACGCCTCCTTATTCAGTTTTGTTTTCGAATTTATAAAAAAAGTTACAGTAATTTCTCAAATCTCAAATCTTTCTCAACTCTTTATTTGTTTGAAACAACCTCACAGAAGTACATATAATTCGTACAGATACATGCACTTCTGAATTGCGTTGATCTTACATGATAACACACCTATGTACACAATATTGCCTTAAACAACCACTCAGAAGTAAAGATATAAAACGAGGGTGAAACGAAAACATTCCAACTGATCATGGAGCACAACATTTCTTTATGGTTTGATACATATCTTCAGTGGGATGTACTGATATATGGATTTCTCTGAAAGTGAAGTGCATGTGACAGCAATTAACTGCAAAATGAAAGTTTCAGTCTTTTTAGTATCTTTCTTTCGTTAAGAGATACAGGATGATATGTTTACAACATAAAGCAATCGTTGATACCAATAAAAAAAAAACTCAGTTCTGGTCGTCCTGCTGGTTGTGCTGCTGTTCCCGGGCGTCTGCCAGCTTCAGATAGCCGTGACACCAGAGTATAGCATACAGACGTCACGCCATAAGTCCTTGGGTAGGTTCTTCAGGGAATGAGGTCTGATCTAATTATGAACCCACGCGTGTATAGCCATGAAACAATCGTATGCATCACCTGTGCGCGATACTCGATCTGACACGTGGAAAATCGTAGCCTTGAAAGCAGGCTCTTCAGCGGTCGCGCTGTACACCAGTTGCCACTGTGCTCTGGTGGCTGCACGTCTCAACAACATCGACAATATCAGGGAAAACTGAAACCATCAGAACACGGTCGAAATGTATACATTTTTCATCTCATTGGTATAAAAAGAAGGCCGTAGTGAAGTATGTATTGGGGGCAATAAAAATCGTACGGCGACGGAAGCAAAATTTTGAACATGTTCAAAATCATCTTTAGCTGTATTTTCCGGCGTAGGACGCTCGCCGATGGCTACTTTTACGTGCGATTTACCTGCGATTTACCTGCGATTGACCTAGGTACACTCAAAAAACCCATCGTACGATGTACCTACGTTATATGTGACCACCACTTTGTATGTGTTAACTATTGCACCCGGTTTTTCCCAAACGTACGACGTACGGCGCTGTCATGACGGAAGAAACCCCATCGCAGGTACGACGTGAGTTTAGTGTGACCATAGCTTTACTCTGCAAGCAGAGGTTGGTGGGGAAGATTGTGACTTTTTTTATCATATGCCCAGTTTTTGTGCACCAATTAGTGGGGAGAGCGGACAAAAAACTGGACATATGATAAAAAGGTCTTCCCCACCAACCTCTGCTTGGAGAGTAACTGCGTAGCAGCTTTGAAGATTGAGAGCCCTTAGCTTATTCAGACTAATAAAAGCCAGTCTGGTAAAGCATGCCATGCGTGAATACCTGACGTTTAAGAATGCTTCTGTTGTTGTTCAGACGCACGTAGGACGAAATCACACATGATCCTTAAAATACTGTAAATGCAGAAATGTTCGCGGGGATTTAATTTCGCGGTAGGGAGAAAATATAGTGTTCGCGGTGGTTTTGAGTTCGCGTTCGAAACAATAGTAGCGATACAGTCACACTATGGAACGGCTTTTCGAGGTGGCTTTAAGCTTGCGGTAAAGAAGTCACCGCGAAAACGGCGAACATAATCAACCGCATTTACGGTAACGGAGACTGAACCATTGCAATATCCGGTGCGGTTAGAGCGCGGTTGCGCCGCTGCAGACAACACTCTTTTTTCTGAGCTGCCGAAGTTCTGCCTGGGTGAAGGCGTGGACAGCAGACTAACGGTAACACTCTTGTAGAACCATTTTCTAGCTGTTAACTTTGATAAGGGGGATATGGAGATATAGCTTATCATTGCTATTAATCGTATGGTGTGTTAACGCTCTATGATGGCGATAAAGCTGACGGCAGAGATCGGCTTGTTGCTGCTTTCGCAGCTGATAGTGTCTGGTGTGGATGCCGGTAGCTGGCAGAGCTGCCATGAGGTGTCCGTGGTGAAGTGTGGTGTAGGTGATGGTAGAGGTGGTCATGAGTACCGGTATGACACTGGGTCGTACCGGGACAAGTGGACCCAATACCCACGTGAAGCAAACAGGTACAGGGGCCCCTTTGAAATCGTCACTTTGACTCAGGCGTTCCAATCCTGCCAAGTCTGCTCAAACGAAACCAAGCCTACCCAGGAGGGTCCCACTCAGAACCCTTCGCCCCAATCCAGAACCAACATCATGATCGTTGACAACGACGTCGGTAAGCTTGGCACTGAAAAGGCAGAGATCCTCTCTCATATCCCATGTGGTAGAGATTGCAGGTTGTGGTTTGTGGGTTGTAACCTAACGGCAATAGAGGTAGGGGCATTTGCTAAGTTGCCACAGGTCTCTACCCTGGGCATCTGGCGGAGCAAGGTCCAGACTCTGAAGAACGGCACGTTTGCTGGGATGGAAGGCCTGAAACGTCTGCTGCTGCTGGAGAACAACCTAGCACATCTGGAGGTAAATATTCTTCTGTTGCTATCGGTTTCGACCAATTATCATGTCATTGGCTTTTTTTTAAACATCAGTAGTTACTTCTTTTCAATTATATATAACCTCATATACCATAGAATTTGAAGAGTAATCCGGAAATATTTGTGTGTGTGTGTGTGTGTTTTCAGGTAAAATCTTCATTAAAGCACTATGATATACGTTCTACTACAGGATGGCTGCTTTGATGAGCTGCCCAGCTTGTCCAACCTCATCCTTGTGGACAACCAGATCCTGACGCTGTCACCC
The DNA here is from genome assembly GCA_035149815.1 of Branchiostoma lanceolatum. NCBI lineage: Eukaryota > Metazoa > Chordata > Leptocardii > Amphioxiformes > Branchiostomatidae > Branchiostoma > Branchiostoma lanceolatum. Next base: position 2,888,998 of record CM068868.1, on the reverse strand, counting down.
GGCATGTTCCGCGGAGTGATGCCACGGTGGCTTGACGTAAGTGCAAATCGCTTGTCTAACGTAGCACCCGGAACCTTGCAGGCGATCAAGTCCGTGGAACATGTCCGCGCTGTTGAGAACAAACTGCGAGCGATCGGCGCGGGGATGTTCCACGGTCTTGAGCGGCTGCGAGTCCTCGACCTGGAGGGTAACAGAATCTCCCACATTGATGCTGGCGCGTTCTACTCAAACACGCAACTGTCTATCCTACATCTGGCGGGAAACCGGCTGACCTTCCTGTCTGGCGCTTGGTTCCAATCGTCATTTCCAAGCAGGCTCATCGTGCGTGGAAATGCGATTGCCGCCATGGCGCTGGAAAGAAGGGCGCTGAAATTGAGTCGGCGTGTGCTACTGGATAATCCTCCGCGCTGTACGTGTGCGCACGATTGGCTGTACGACCACGAGGGGAGCAACCCGTTCAAGTTCAAGCAGGGTTTTGTCTCGGCAATGTGGGTGCCCCCGACAGCAAGCTGTCCCGCCTCGTCGCTGATGCCAAATCCTCCCGCGCGGTTCAGTCCCAGCGCGCTGCCCTGCCCGGTACCACTGATTGAGATCGCGAACGTGGAACGCAGTGCCTCGTACGAGTACGAAGCCTTTGGCAGCGTGTATTGGGAGCAGTTGCCCCAACTGTCGTGTGCCTTCCCGAACGGCTCACACTACGCGCTCAACATAACGTACGACACAAACACGACCACGCACGCACGTCTGCCAACAGGCAACCTAACCCTGAAAGTGGTGACCGACCTAAAGGCCGAGGGCTGGGTGAAATGTAAGGGGCCAGCAGGTAACCTTTTGTGGGAATCAGGAAATAACAGCCTGTGCTCTAACTACATGGGGAAGTCCAGCTTCACCCTTTGGCTTGAGACCGCCGAGCCCTTGTCCTTTGGTAACACCACTTGCACTGCCTCTTCGGAGACAGGTTCCTACACTGCCGTCTTCATGGCGAGCGAGCGCGCACACTCTGGCATGACAACACTCCCAGCCACAGAGCCCTCACTCATAACCACGACACCATTCTCACCCAGCATCAGCACCACACCGCTGCCCACCGGCATCAACACCACAATACTGTCCACAAGCGCGAGCGATGATGATGGTTATGAATATCTAAAGTGGTACATCGTGTGGGCAGCTATTGGCCTGTTGCCTCCAGTTGTTGTGGTAGGGGTTTGGGCTTGTGTCAGCTGTATCAAGCGCAGGCTTGGGCGTAAAGCCCCAGAAATCGCTGCAGGCCCAAACCGCAATGGCGAACAGATCGCCGCCATTTCCAGATGGCCCCTTGGAGATCATGGCGACTGCGATGATTCAGTGATCAGTCCGTATGCTGAGGGCGGCTTCGAGGATCACGACAGCTTGACTGATTCAGAATCAGTCATCAGCCCTTACGCTGAGGGTGGTTTCAACGACCACCCTGATTTGCGCCGGGTCGATTCTTCCCAATCAGAAATCGCCCCGTACGGTCAGGCGACGCTGTGCGCAGCGTACGCAGGCCGCGCCCGCGCGCAGACACACCCCGCGACGTCCCACCCGTACAGCACCGAGCGCCCCCGTCAGAAACCAAACAGGGAAGGGGCCGTCGTGGCTGCCTATGGCCGAAATGGTCGTGCTAACCCCAACGGTGGGAAAACCTGCTACCAGCACCCCGTCATTCTCCCCAACCCAGGCGCCACCAAGTCCCCTGCCTACCGGCAGAATGCCAGCACCCAACAGGGTTCCCGAAAAGCACCTTGCTACACTCTGCCCACTGACCAAGAGCGCACCCTGGCCAAGACATATGGCCAGCATGACCCTAGCGAGGCAGTCTGCAACTCCTCAGTGTCCACTGACCAAGAGCGCACCCTGCCCAACACATATGGCCAGCATAACCCTAGCGAGGCAGTCTGCAACTCCCCTGCCCTGGCCACTGACCAAGAGCGTACCCTGTCCAACACATATGGCCAGCATGACCCTAGCGAGGCAGTCTGCAACTCCGCAGAGTCCCCAGTGGCCAATAGCTACGAACCAGCTACCTCCCCCAGTAATGAGACAGGTACCCAGTCCGTTGTCTATGATGAAAACCATCGTAGCCCGCCCGCCACCGGTGGGGGGAACAGTTACGTCTGCCCCTCCCCTGCCCCCGGTGCTGACGGGTCTCGGGCAGCTACCTACAGCCAGAATGACCGTAGAGAGGCAATAAATGACACCCCAGAGTCCCCCGAGACAAACAGCTATGAACCGGCGACAGCTGAAGGTCAGGATCAGTGAGTTGAGGAGGAAAGAATCGACGGACGAAATTCGTCCTGGCTAAAGGAAGCAAATCTTTATGTTTAGTGGGCCTTTTGGTATAGCCCCCCCCCCCAAAAAAAACATTTGAATACAGAAAGTTGGCTTCAAATTTGAAGTTTGTACCAATAAAATTTTCAACTTTCTAAAGACATTTTGCATTTATTCATTCTACAAAAATTATTAAAGATTATGCGCAAACATGCTAGTGCTAACGTTAACTGGCTGTTGTCATTACAAAAAATATCAAAATATACCTGAAAATCTTTGAAAGTACAGAATAAAAACAGACCAAAAAGATAGAATAAACGTGAAGTTGGAGTGGGTAGATGTTGTTATAGAATGTATGTATTTAAGAATGTATTTTCTTGTTTCAGCTTTTGTAATGTAATGTAAAGTTGTTGGCATGAAATATGATTCAAAGCTTACATTGTCAAACCCACCCTGACATTCTAGTGCACCAGACCAAATCAACTCATTAAAACATCTCTCTTTTTTAAAAACATTACAACAAAGTGACCGCCCACTTACAAAGCACTGGTTATGATATGATGGGTGGTAGTTTTATGTTCGCGGTTTTCGCGGTAAGCTCTTTGCCGCGAACTTAAAATCACCACACCACCTCCTAACCCATTGTCTACTATTATCTCAACCGCGAACATAAAGCCACTGCGAACACTCCCTTTTCTGTTTACCGCAAAATTAAAACCATGCAAATATTTACAATAATTCATAACAATATTATTAGCTACTGATTCAGTAGCTATGCTATGAAGTCTATGTTACTATACGGCCAATTATGCACCGATAACAATATTTCTGCCATATTGTGGGGAGAATATAATATTTATCCTTTGTTTTCTTTCTTATCAGACTAATATTCAACCAATCAATCGGTAAAAAAGAGCTGGTATCTTGGATGAATGTTTTCTTGTAGAAGAGATATGCAGTCTGATCATGGGGAGAACAGGCAAAAAAATAGCCGAAATTCTGAATTCTAATGAGAAACCGCCATGTTTAGAGAGTGGCTGGACTAAACCATTTATCGTGCAGGGCGGGGGCCAAAGCCATGCACACCGACTTCGATTTTTTTAGGCTCTTGTGACTTGTCGCATTACACCGTCTGAAGCAAAATGAAAATACACTTACATATGCAAGATTGTTTGTGGAATAGCCCATTGGTATCCGCGAATCTCAAAATAAGCTCGTCTGTTACGCCGAATGGTGGTTATACCGGCAATACAGATACAGATATGGATTGATTCGTCGTTGTACGATTGTTTTAATTTTACACCATGTTTACTAACTTAAGTATCTAGCATAAAAGAATCACTTATCAATTTTCTGTAAAGGTATCACTGACTTTTTCCCCCGGATTCTCAGTACAGTATTTAGGCTCTGGAAAAAATAAGAACACCATGCGTTGATGAAGGTTAGACGTCCAGGTAATAAGATGTTACTCAAGCAACTGTCAAGGAATGTTTCAAAATTTTATCCAATTGCTTGACTAACTTTTTTTGGCGCATATGAACACCATCTTAACTAGTTTTAGTATCTTGCATAAATGGACCACATAATTTTCTATGATTGACACTAATGTTCCAGGGCTCTATATTAACGTTTATGAATATAAATCATTTCATTATTCCAGGTTCTTAAGACACAGCATATACATGCAATATTAAGAGAGGGTAAATGATTTGTAATAAGAAAAAAAAAAAGATTATCCCCTCTACTGGCAGCTGCAGTGTATGATTCATGTTGGGATAATATTTATTGAATATTATAAGAAGGAAGCGTTCTGAAATTCCACAGGCGCAAAAGCCATATTACCTATCGAGGCCCTCTCCTATTACATACACGCTTGAACATTCATGGCGGCTTGTGAATTATTCCAATATTCATATTTCTTCAAGAACCGATCTTCTATTTACGCCATCTGAATAGAGGGTCAAATATCTTTAAAAAATAAAATTTCTACTTTCCATTAAGTGTACTTTCCATTAAGGCATGGTCTATAATACTCCTGAATTACTGGTACAACGATGATGTCATAATTAAATAAACATTTATTATTATTATTGTTATCATTACAAAAGACACACGTAGATGTTAGCCAATTAGACACATGAGCAAATATACAATAAACAAGACATCGACAAGATTATAATATTGGTATTTGTAAAAAGATCGATGTAACGTCGACATCATTGTAAAACGATAATCGATGTTTTGTGCACGTGGATTCAAAATAATGTATTTTCCCCATGACCCAGCGATTGTATATAATAGCATTGTACCACTCACGACTTAAATGATGAATATTCATTTGTTAAGGGAAAGGTAGCCTGAATAAATTGCGCTCCGGCCCGACGATTCCTGCCCCTAGAGGGGGTCGTTAACCTCCGCCAGCGAGAGATTGCGTAAACACAGGCTGAAGGAAATGGAGCGTTTTGAAAATTACACAGGCGAACCTTCCTGCATATCATGGAAAAAATATTCATTTATGAAGCATTTCTCAACAACCATGTCTCCAATCAAGAATAAGAATATGTGATCTGTATTGTTAAAAATGCAAAAAGAGTTTTTGATGGCGGATCAAGATCACCCTTGCAATTGATAAGCTGTAGCATCTAAAGTTATCAATGGCAAAGCTGTGCACACGTACGTAATGCATAACTGAACTGAAGTCAGAAACTGATATTGCTGGAATTGCTTGTAGACAAGAGAAGTATGTTGTTGAAAGATTTTAGGCCATTGAAAGTCTACCATTCGGCAAGATTTCTCTACAATATTGACCCCCAGTTACAAAAATGCGCCGAGTTTAAAACACTGTTCTTGAAACTTCCTCTTGTAACATTGGTATCAATAATAAAAAAAGATTTTCACACATTATGACAAAATTCTTCTATATATCAAAGACCAAATAAACGATCTGATCTGCATATGAAAATTGAAAAAGAAAGACATTCACCGTGCAATGAATGTGTGTGTCAATCAAGCTTAGTTTCAGGGGTGGTTAACACTTCACCCAACGTACTTGAGAAATTCCACTCCCTTTATCTCGACATGTACAAGATGAACAGCAGACTATCGTGAAGTAATCAATTGTGGGGTGCAATCCTTCCAATAGCGTGATGAGGGATGAGGGACAACAGTTGGGAATCGAACACGGGGCCTTCTGATGCAGCGGCATTCTGAATGATGTACAACAACTACTTCTTATATTGTTTGCTATGGCAACAGATTCATGCAAGTTGTGGTTCATTTTATTGTACAATGAAGTGGTTTTGATGTGCATTAGTACCTAAGCATTGACGACAAGTAAATGCCAACACCTTCTCTACATACCTTCTTAGAAAAAGTTTGCCATGAATTTCACACAAGGCCGCAGCAAGTAAATGTTATGGATGGCATCCTCTGCAGACTCCAAATCAAATGACACGCGGGAGAGCGAAAAAAAGCACAACGAGATGGATAAAAAGAAAGATACCTAAATGCCAAACAAGAACTGAAGCGACAAAACGGCCAAGTCTTTTATTCCTGTATAGTCGAGAAGTATTATGGTCGAATATTATCACAACAACTGCACTCAATGTTACGGCACTGGTGTCACTTCTACAACTACACTCAAGGCTACCAAACTAGTGTCACTAGTACAACTACTGAACGAGTTTCATTTCTCATCTACACTCATGTTTACCTCACAACTACCGAGCAAGTTTCTCTTCTGTAAGTACGCTCAAGGCTGACTTCTACAATTACACTAAAGGCTACCACACTAGTACAACTACTGAACGAGTTTCATTTCTCATCTACACTCATGTTTACCTCACAACTACCGAGCAAGTTTCTCTTCTGTAAGTACGCTCAAGGCTGACTTCTACAATTACACTTAAGGCTACCACACTAGTGTAATTTCTACAAATACACTCAAGGCTTAACCACACTACTGTCATTTCTACAACTACACTCAAGGCTGCCTCACTAGTGTCATTTCTACAACTACACTCAAGGCTCCCACACTAGTTTCATTTCTACAACTACGCTCAAGGCTACCACACTGACTAGTGTCATTTCTACAACTACACTCAAGGCTACCACGCTAGGGTCACTTGTACAACTACACTCAAGGCTACCTCACTAGTGTCACTAGTACGACTACTGAACGAGGTTCACTTCTCATCTACACTAATGTTTACCTCACAACTACCGAGCAAGTTTCTCTTCTGTACGACACTCAAGGCTACCACACTAGTGTCATTTCTGCAAGTAAATTCAAGGCTACCACACTAGGGTCATTTCTCTAACCACACCCAAGACTGCCACATTGGTGCCAGTTCTACAACTACACTCATGGCTATCACATTCATGTCATTTCTGCAAGTAAACGCAAGGCTACCACACTAGCGTCATTTCTCTAACGACACTAAGTCTGCCACACTTGTGCCATTTCTACAACTACACTCAAGGCTCCCACACTAGTGTAATTTCTATAACTATACCCAAGGCTACCACACTAGTGTCACTTCTACAACTACATTCAAGGCTACCACACTAGTGTTATTTCTACGACTACACTCAAGGCTGCCACACTAGTGTCATTTCTACAAGTACACTCATGGCTGCCTCACTGGTGTCACTTCAACAACTACACTCAAGACTACCACACTAGTGTTATTTCTGCAACTACACTCAAGGCTACCACACTAGTGTCGCCTCTACAACTACACCCAAGGCTACCACACTAGTGTAATTTCTACAACTACACTCAAGACTTCCACACTAGTGTCGCTTCTACAACTACACTCAAGACTACCACACTAGTGTCGCCTCTACAACTACACTCAAGGCTACCTTTCTAATGTAACGACATTAATGACATTTTGCGATAGAACGGATAGAAATTTATCAAATTTTCTTTCAATTTTAGGTATATCCTTCATATGTTGTCCATCGTTGGAGGGGATATTTTTTTTGAATCAGGCGAAAATGAATGTCTACACGTCATCCATAAAATCTACTTGCTGTGACCTAATAGTACGTGCGAACGTTTATTGTGATGGACCACGGGCGAAAGTCACATAGTGACATCTAGCGATTATTAACATTATTGCAGCATTTCGCTGTGTTGTTTATTGAACAGGGGCGTTTAGCTGCCATGGACTTATCTCTATAAAAAGTTAAAACGTACCAGATCGTTTTCCTTCTCCGGCGCGGTTCTGTGGAACTCACTGCCACCACATGTAAGAGATCTAGATGTAAAATCAACCGGTGTTTTTAAGACTATATTATATATACAAAGGAACTCCGTGGTGTTTGAATTTCTGTTATCCCTTATGTATATATTTCTTTCTTCACTTATCTATAAATATGATTTCACATTATGTCAACATTGATATGCAAATTCAATCCGGATTTCGATCCGGATTTCTTGCTATCTTGTTTTGTTACTAATACATTGTGTCCAGGCTGCACCATTGTTTCACTTATTCGGTAATATGATATCATGTTTATGTTATCTACGCTACTTTGGTGTTATATCAATTTGTAGTTTGCGTAACGTTTTTGTTATCTCTTGTAACTTTGATTGAGGTTGATGTAAATAGCTTTAATTTTGTTGTGGGTTTTCATCCCAGGGCTTATTGAAAATCGCCAGCTGGTGACGTGATTTCCCATAGCGTAATGAATAGAAATAAATAATAATAAAAAATATAATAAAAAAACAAGCTATACACTAGTGCACCGTGACTGCGCTGAAAAAGTGAAGAAGCAAATTAGATGCTTCTCACAGGGAAATATGTTGTAAGGAAATGAGTATGGGAGCCTCGGTGAGCTTAGTACGATGGCATCCAAGCTCGGTGTATTTGTAATGGTATGTATTTGCATTTTAAATAGTTACATGGTTGTGTGCTTGTATCTCTATCAATATGATGTCACTGACAAAAGATAGCGGATGCTGTCTGAAACGCCTGTTTCAAAATTATATCCAGTTCCTCGAGTAACTATTTGTGGCGATATTATCATGATGTTTTATATCATATGGCATATTTTTCAAGTTGGACAGGAGGGTTGAGAAATGAAGTTGCGCCTGTTCTGTTACGTTACTTCTTTGTAACAAAGCTGAAATAAATTTAAGATTGGTATTTTTAATGTTAATAACACGAGTGGTGTAATTAATTTTCGTGATCATTACTACAAATTTAAATATTTTGAAAAACATGTTTGGTCATGTTGATTTGATCATATGGATGGCATCTCACGGGAACCCCCAAAACTGATGCGACCGTGCTAAAAAAAGTTTGGCAAAAAAGTTGCCCTCATCATGAAATCTAAGTTGCTCGGAAGGTTGCACAAGTGACCAAACACACAGAGTGTGGTACAACGAACAATAGATACTGCATTTATGTTCTATCACATCGTCACATTATTTGACTTTGGAATTTGATTTGGCATTCTACGATATTAGTGTTCGTTTTCCGATATTCTTGTTGGAATTTAGGGCATATATTTGTTCATTTTACAGCTACTTTGTATGATTTAGAGTATGGTCGAAATATTTATTTGGGGGAAACGGACGAAAAGTCATGTGAGCGTGGATGCCATCCGTATATCAAATCAACATAGCCTCATCATAGAAACTAGACTTGAAAGTGTGGGCACGATATCTTACGTATAATCTCCAAGCAGATCTAACGGTTGCAATGACCGTATCCAACTGGCAAAAGGATTTCTTATTGCAACCGGTTTACGGTCATTGCAACCGTTAGATCTACTTGGAGATTAGCTTAGATAGTCCACAAGGAATGATATACATGTAGCCGCCACCCTGTATGCTATAGACTTAGAACCAGGAAATAAAAGGTAGCAGAACGCAGTATTTATCCTCGACCCCGTATAGCATACAACAATTCGGCCATATTTAGAAAGGCCGTAAATAATCCTTCTTTATGCTACAGCTAGAAAGAAACTCTGCTGAAATTGTGTAGAAGAATATGTCATGACCCGACAAATCGCTTCCTAGTTTGACTAAATCTGGAACTATTTTTATTCGAAGGTTTAATGGCGGTCGGCTTGTATCATTTCCAAACCAAAATATATGTCAATCTGACCCTTTAAAAGCTGACACTTTTCTACATCCGTCTGGCGAGTTTGTTTTGCCAAATTTAGTCGTTAAACTTAAAGCAAACTAGGAAGCGATTTGTAGGGTCATGGCTGATTCGAATCAAGAGTTTCAAAGAGGTCGATTGGTAGCCTGGGTGCCATTCCATTTCTACTCGGGGCTCCTACACTCGCTACCCTAAAATATTTTTAGGGTAGCGAGTGTAAGAGCCCCCAGTAGAAATAGGATAGCGCCGAGGCTAGTAGATTGGTCGGGGCGAGTCTCTGCGTTGGAGTCCGACAGTGAAAATGATCCACGCGGTCAGTTGCGGGACATCAGTGGTGGGCGGCGTATTCATCTGTGCTCCATGTTCTTCTGACCCATGATTTCAACCATTGGTGACGTCACTGACAGTTGCTCAAGATGACTAAAAGATGAGCTAGCCTTAGTTGGCACAAACAGTCGTAAGTTGCTCATGAATACTTAATGAGCTTGCCTTATTTGGTACAAACAGCCGGGGTTTTTTCGAACCCAAAGTAGCTGTATGACGTAACTTGATTGGCTGATAGATTCCCAGTGACCATTGCGGTTTTCCACAAGACGAGCTACTGACAATCCTCTGATTGGCTGAAAGCTGTTTGGTGGTAACGTCACCAATAGTTGAAATCAGTGGTCAGAAGACAAGGGACGATGCTGGGAGGCTTTGTTGCCGGGCGATTCGACACTGCTGGAGGAGGGTGCATGCTGTCAACTCCTTTTTAATGGCCGCAGTTCAAAAGGTAATGTCACTGACCTTGGTGCTGATCACAATATCCATCCATTCATTACATTCACATCTAATTACCAAAGAAATATAAACCAAAGAAATATAAACCAAAACTGTTTCCACTAAATACAATTCATTGCGTAATGCCCAAACTTACAGACTTTGATGTATTCGAATCGCCTTTTCTGCAATAATTAGGCCATGTTGATTTTATTATATGGATGGCATTCATGCGCGCATCAATTTCGTCCGTTTCCAAAAGACAAAGTTTTGTAGCATACTGTAAATGGTGCAAAGCAGATACAAAATGAGCAAATATATGCCGTAAAATGAAAAAGATATATCAGAAAAAGAATACTAATGTCAGAATGCCAAACTCAACGAAGAAGATTTGAAAGAACAAAAATGAATAATCAATTATTTGATATACCATCCTCTGTCTGTTAAATTATTTGTTTAACCTTCCTGATCACGTCAATTTTATGATGAATGCAACTTTTTTTAAACCGTTTTTTCATTCGCACGCTCGCATCAGTTTTGGGGTTTCCAGTGGATGTCATCCATATAATTAAATCAACATGGCCTAACGTTCAATACCACGTAATATTCACGTGCAAGGGACATGAAATACATGTGTGTGTGCGTGCATGTGTGAGTATGTGATTGTGTATACAGCACAAGTGAGATATGTTTTCAATTATATGTAAATATATATATGATTTCAAATTTTTGATTTGAAATTGTGAAACTTCATGTCCGTTAAACGCTACAGTTTGTAATGATATCATACACACATATATTTTCATCACGCAATACTCCGACACTATAATAAGAATTCCGTACATAAGATAAAGTAAACATTTCTATCAATACAAAATATGATTATTGATGTTGTCAGAGTCTAACTTGTTCTAGGCTATCAGTTCCTTTTCAATGGCCACATTGTGAGGCCTGTTCCAGGCGATGAACTATTTCTGAGGGGCCATATGATCAGACTTCGAGTATACTCCCGGGTGATACAAAAATCAGTGAAGGTACTTGACGCAAATTTGTTTCTTACTTTTTATTCCATAATTGTGTGACATAAGTATTCGTTTTCTGATATTTGCTTTTGCAATATATTTGCTCATTTTGCAGATTCTTTGTACGACTTGCAGTATAGTCACAAACCTATTCACTTTGGAAACGGACGGTAATAGCTGACGTCACGGATGTCAGCCATATAATCGTGTCAGCGTGGCCTTATTTTTCTCAAAGTGTCGTCGAATGAGGAACTGTACTTTTCGTAGTCAAAAGGCACTTGGCGCAAATTTGTTTGTTACTCTTTAGTCCATAATTGTGTCACATTAGTAATCGTTTTCCAATATTTGTTTCTGCAATTAATGGCAATAATATATTCTTTCTTTCAGCTTCTTTGTACGATTTGCAGTATTTTCTTTGGAAATTGATGCGCGCGTAGATGTCTTTCATATAATCCATTCAGCGTGGCCTTATTTTTCTCAAAGTGTCGTCGAATGAGAAACTGTACGCTTCGTAGTCAAAAGAGAAAACTTTGCCAAGTTGAAGAATGTCCCGGAGCGAGATTTCCGCGTACATTTCCGCCATGTTGTCCCCAGCGCGCCTAGCGGACTGTGCCGGTGCTGCAACCTTGTCCAGGATGCCTGTCTTGTGCATGATGAACTTGACGTCATCACTCATCGTGTCCAAGTGGCCGATGTAGTCATAATGAATCTGTGAAGGATACAGTAACATGATTATCATTATTTACTACTGTACCTTTACCAACACTCCCATGTCAAGTTTATGTATTCAATTGGTGTCCTATAAGTCCGTATGGGCTGGGCGACTTTATTGAGTCGCAGGACACGAAAATGAATCATTCATTCATTCATCCATTCACTCACTCACTCACTCACGCACTCATTCACTCATTCATTAATATTCATTCTTCATTCATTCATTGTAAGAAGGGCCAATGACATATGTTGTAGACGAGATTCACATACGGTAAAAGCGGAACTGTTCGCGGTGGTTTTATGTTCGCGGTTTTCGCGGTGAACTCTTTACTGCGAGCTTTAAACCACCGCGAAAATCCGTTGAATTGTGATTGTAGCGCCTCCACCAGGCCTAGAACAGACGGAATTCATATGCATATACATTTTCTCAAATGGGGGTACGTACAGCGGTGTTAATACTTAAAAAGAATCACAAAATTTTACATTTTCATATTCAGATAGACCACCTCCATATTTCTAGGTGGATATATATCTCAGCAAAAACTACGTGAAATAGTACCTCCCCTGGCTCAAGTTGAGTTTTCCTTCCAGAAAACGCTATTTGAATACGTTGATGAAGGTTAGATCACCAGGTGGTAAGATACGCCAAAAATAGTTACTCATGAAACTGGATAAAATTTTATCCAGTTGCTCGAGTAACTATTTTTGACGCTATTTGAATAGCCTAGGGTTCTCCTTGCACAGATCTATAATAAGTCGACTCAAAAACGCGTGTGTGAACCTAGCCTGACTCTCTTGTGTAATGCAATAGTGCCGTTTGGTATTTCTAATGAATACTTTTGCGAAATATACGTGGCGTACCATGCAGGGGTGACAGATCACGTGTTGGGGCTCCCAGTGGACGTTCCTGTACTTCCTCTCCCTGGTCAGAACTCCGCGGACGAACTCCGGAAACGTCACGTGAAGCCTTCCGTCGTCTCCGCCCGTCTTAGTCTGATGTCTGAGAGAAGAAATTTAATACAGGTTTGCGTAGCAAAACCTTTGTTGGATCCATTGGCATGTGTGGTGGCCGCCATCTTGAATTGTGACATCACAGGGTCACCATACCATTTTTTGGGAGGGGTGTTTTGGGGGGTCGCTAGCGTTTCTCTATTTTTTTAACAAATCGGCTCACAACTATCACACATTCGACAAAATTAAAAAAAGGAAAATTCAATACCAATTCATATTCATACAGCTGTCAGGATCAGAGGCCATTTCGTGCGGTGTAACTAGTAAGGAGAGGGATTTTCAAAGATACTAGCTAACTCTAAATCATGATAAATAGTGATGGAAATTATACCGCTGTATCAAATCCGAACGATGTTTACGTAATGCTGAAAAGCAGCTCCGTTAACATAATGATATGCATTCATGTCAAACAAGCTTAATGGTTTAGATATACTTAAGATGTGCACTTACCCAAAGAATGAGCTAGCGGTTACTACGAAGGAGTGCTACGTACCGGTACTGTGTACCGGTACAGTACCGTAAAAATTGATTAGGTACAGGTCCAAAATACCGGATCATGAAGCGCCGGTACTGTACTGATATAAAGTCACACCAAGTATGTGCTTATTTTGTGACTGATCTCCTGACCTCATGGCCCCACGCAACACCAAACGTGACCAAAGTGACACCTTGGAACAGCGGAACTAATATGCAACAGATGATTCAGACAGGCCGGGAGTTTTGATAGCAAGGCCAAGGGAGTTTGGCGGTAGGAAACCTAGTTATGTGTTCTTTGTATAAAGATACTGACAAGTTGAAAACAGTTTATTTATGTTTCTGTTATTATTGAAGAAGTCCAGGTACAGGTACAGGTCCAGACCTGTACCTTAACCTCTGTATCGGTACCTGATGTTTCGTTTAGGTACGCAGCACTACTACGAAGGGTTGTACTCAGGCTACACTCACCCCTTCTTGTGACTGGGCGCCCTGTCCTTCACAAAGTAATCCCCGTACAAAGCTTCGAACAGTTCCACGGCTTTTCCGTACCTGAAGGCAGAACAAACATGTCGGCGCTGTGTTTGATGTATAGAAAGACAAAGAAGCTGGTAGATGTACAGTCAAAACTGTCCAGGAAATGGCTATTAGCATAGATAAAAAAAGTCCACTCAGAGGATCGAGAAAAACGGGTCTATGTGGACAGGTGGTCACTATAGACATGGTTCTTAATCCTTGTGTCAGTGGGAGAAATCATATACACAGGCCATTTATGGGGGAAATTTTCCGAGTCTATGTCTTTGAAGTGGACCACACAAGAAGGGGAAACTTCGGACTCAAGTGAACGACAATAGGTCACATCCTAGCACAACTCTTCACACCACAGGCCTCAGTATAAATTACAGCAGTCATTACAGTCCACTGGTAGTGGTGTGTGTTTAACTTCCATACTCTTTCCCAAATGCTGAGTGCTAAGCAAGCAGAGAAAGCAGTACGTATGTACCATTTAAAGTATTTGGTATGACCCGGCGGGGGATCGAACTCACGACCTATGGTATGCAAGGCGAACACTCTACCCACTAGGCCCTTGGAGTCTATTACATATACATGGTACAAAACACACAGTTACCTGAACTTGTCCTGGTAGGCTGACAGCAGCCTCTCCAGCGGCTCCCGCACGATCATGAACTTGGTGTAGTTCATCAGGCGGTACCGCAGGTCCCGGGAACCTTCCTTGAACCTGCAGTTGGAAAAAAATTAAACAAACTTGTATGTATTATCTCAGACAGACGTGCGTCTAGGAGTGTCTTTTCTCTTTTGTGCCTTTTGAACCAAATGTATATGGCGGTAAGGCCGGTATGACGCAAGTCCCGGGACCCTTCCTTGAACCTGTAGTTTGAAAAAAAGTTAACAAACTTGTATGTATTATCTCTATACAGACGTGCGTCTAGGAGTGCCTTTTCTCTTTTATGTCTTTTGAACCAAATGTATATGTCGGTAAGGCTGCAGGTATAACCGCCCTTCAGGGTAACACACCAGATTCTATATCTGTAAAATCTGACGACCTTCTGTCGAATCTCCTCGACTGGGGTTTCAAGGCGAAGTCGCAAGTCGTTTGATAAAACGATGTATATTTCTTCTACTATCTTGAGCGGGAATGTGATAGAACCAAATGCATTAATTGAAGCAAACAATAACTTAATCAATCAATCAATCAATCAACAAATAAGCATCTACACACCATTTTATATATTAGACTCCTTTATATACAAGTTACACTTGTTTTCATACTCATCCTCAGCTACTGTTGAAGGATAGTGAATGCTATCTGAAATATATAACTCTTGATAGACTTAAAACTTTCTTGATTCATTTTGTACATGTGTACTCAACCGACCGATCAATCGATCAATCAACCAATCACTCAATCAACAAGACGGCATAATTTCCTACGACACATCTACGACTGTCACAAACCTGTCGCACACCTGTCGCAAACCTGTCGCAAACCTGTCGCCTTACCTACTGAGGTCCCTGAACGCCTCGGGGTCGTACACGCCGAACTTCTGGATGTACTTGTAGTTGGGGTCCACCCTGGTTGAACCTAAACGCTTTTGTTTTACAAGTCCAGTTCAGATCCAGTGTTTAGGTACGCAGCACTATTTACGACTGTCGCAAACCTGTCGCCTTACCTGCTCAGGTCCCTGAACGCCTTCGGGTCGTAGACGCCGAACTTCCGGATGGACTTGTAGTTAAGGTCGACCCTGGTCCAGTTCAAGTCCAGTGTGCACTATTTACGACTGTCACAAACCTGTCGCACACCTGTCGCACACCTGTCGCACACCTGTCGCAAACTTGTCGCCTTACCTACTGAGGTCCCTGAACGCCTTCGGGTCGTAAACGCCGAACTTGTTGATGTACTTGTAGTTGGGGTCGACCTTGGCCAGGATCTGCTTCATGGTGGTGCTGCCGGACTTCGCCACGTCACAGAAAACCGTCCGGTACGGGTCGTTGTACCGCAGCTTGTGCAGTCTGCGGGGTGGGGGGAGCGGACCCTGTACGTGGAAAGAAAAGGAAAGGAAAATGATCTCGATCCAGTTTAGTTCACTAATAAAGAGCTATTCTTCACCTGGTCAAGACAGAGACAGACGCTATGTACAGTATTTGTAGGATCATTGTACCGGGGAAATTTCCCTACTTATCTTCGACAAAAACAATGAACAGGGGACCACGGCTTAACTTCCTGTCCTTGAGCCGGCGTCACAATTCATGCGAGCATCGGCCGACTTTGTAGATCGCCCGAAGCACGCCGAATTTCAAAATCGCCCGAGCGTCGACCGTATTTCCCAATGAAAATCTCGGGCGACGTCCGTCGAACACTAAAAACTAAAAATCCCGCATGAGATGGTACCATCTCTTGGACATGGACGAAGTCAGTATCGACTAACCTGGTAAAACGCCAATATTTGGATCAACTTTGATTTCTAAAAATCGCCCGAAGCCCGCGTAATCGACAGGACGTCGGCCGTACTTCGGCCGAAAATGCACATTTGAAGCTCGCCAACACGTCGGCCGAACTGAATTTCTTATTTGTGACGGGGGCTTAAGGACTGTGACCCTTTTCGGTAGCGTGCATGTCGGGTGAGCGACACAGCCGGGATCGAACTCACGACTTATGGTTCCCGGAGGCAGGGCCGCTAACCACTGGACAACGCACGCTACCGCGTCGTACACATAGGGCACACGGATAAGAACTGCTGCATGGTGGCTGCAGACTTGCATATGGGAGGAAGGGTCATGGTATTCCTGGGTGGTCATTTTTATGGTCGCAACTTACTGACTGACTGACGGGTGGACTCACACACACACACACACTCACACTCACTCATGCATCAATTCATTCACTCACTCGCTCACTCACTCCTCTGAGCTCGCTCAGAATCCTTCCATTACTTAAAATATTAATAAAATTACTTAATTTGCATAGATAAGACAATACGTAGCAGCACCATGATATTGTGCCGTTCACATGCTCGCCGCACTGTGGCTCTCCTATTAGCGTGCACTTGTTCCATCCGGGCAAGCCACGCTTCCCACTTTTCCTCCTTCCGTGGTAGATTCTGCAGTGCGTTAGCTTTCTGCAAGGTGTCTCTCCTGACTGGTGACAATGTCTCCTCTATTTCCTTTTCAGGAAATGGCGAACTTGACCTCCTGGTTTCTCTCTCGTCAGCGTTCGCGTTTTCTATTTCGGTCTCCCAGTCTTGGAAATCTTCCTGGGCCTCTAGATCAGACTGATTTGCATGTGCTGGATTATCTGAATAAAGGAAGTTGTTGTTATGACGTACTGTAAATGCATCTACTTTCGCGGTGGCTTAATTTCTCGGTAGGAGGGAAATGAGGCTTTCGTTTTTGAAGTTCGCGGTCGAAACAATTCTGTAATGCAGTAGAATTTAAGGCACAAAAATTCGCGGTGTTGTGATTTCGAATTCGCGGTAAGTTGTCGCCGCGAAAATCGCAAAAATAAAACCACCGCGAAATTACCAAGTAAGGCCGTAAGAGAGGATTTGACCTAGTGGGAAAACGGATCGTAGTATGGCCCTAGCCTGTGGAGCAGAAATTTCAAATATTATTTTACATTTGGGCTTGAGATATTAGATTGGAGAAAAACAAGTATACAAGCCGAGACGGTATCATGAATATCTGCATTCAGCAGTAATATTTCCACTATAGAAGGGTGTTCACGGTTGTAACTGCGCATGCGCAACTAAATGCACTATGGGTAATGCGTCAAAGGTTAAGGCCCCTCAGTTATAGATAGTTGTAAACAGTTTTTGTCAAGACCATGCTTGATACTATGTCCAGATTTGTTTGTTTATGTCTCGGGGCCTTTCACCTTTGACATATTTCGCACAACCCGCATGCGCAGTTGGAACAATGAACCGCTCTGGTAATGTAAGCAATGGTATGACGTCATGCCTGTGGTTTCCCCGACCCTTGACCTCTGTAGCGGGACCGCGATGATTGATGGGATCGCAGACGTCAGCTGGTCATACTTGGTAACCATGACGACGGTGACGCAGGCCACGAGGAGGATGTACGTCACCAAGGTCGACAGCATGGATCTGTCCGGAGGTCTGGGCTGGGAGATAAGATTACGGAGTGTTTGCGCCCACGTGACCATGACGTAACTGCTGGCCGCCATGTTGGGTGGTTAAACCTGGCAGGCAATGTAAATGTACAGAGAGATAATGGTGTTCGCGATGATTTTGAGTGTTGATGGGGTGGCAGAAGACAGAACAAGCATTTTTGCGGTGCTTTAAGACTTCTTGTCTCGATTAGCATAACGATGCCCAAACTGGGTTTGTTTACGTATCAGGGGCCTTCATTTTTGACACTGCACATGCATACTGGAATCTGGTAATGGGCTTATTTACACAAAATAAAACTCTACTTCAGTCCGACTGTCGAACTTAACGTAATACGTTTCCGCTGCCCTTCTGAATATTTATTTATCTATCTACTCATCTATAGGGTAGTCCCTTCAGTTAATTCAATAACTGATTTCCACGGCAGCCCTTGAAATTACAGATAATAAAAGTCATAACATAAGATAATAATAAACATAGGAATAATACAGAACAAACTCGATATGGCAAACAATAGCACTGAAATCATCAAACAAAAATATAGCGTACACAGTATACACTGAGACAGACACAAGTATAACAACTCAGACAGGCAAGACCAAAACACAGCTTCACTACCTTAGGGTCAAGGAACAATGTAACTAAATGAGTAACTAAAGCCAACAGTATGTTGTAAATAACAACAACGATGCACTGACATCCAAAATGCAAGCTGCAAACATTCAATTAACTTCAAAGACCCCTTACCTTGATATTGCCATAGCTGATAGAGAAAATGGACATCTTTTCTGTAAGGGGGGGGGGGGGTGTATGGGCGTCACACCTCATAGGACGCATGCGCACAAGGGATGATCCGTGGTTGTCTATAAGGGACCACCAAAGATGATCACAATGGCCAGGTGGTCCTTTAATAAAGGTCTTTATCCGGAGGATGCAAGTGCAAGTTTGGTCGTGTATGACTTTTGAAGCTCCAAGCAGATTCCATGTTGACCATGACTTGACCATCGCTGATCACCCCCTCCCTCCTGAATGCCTAGTGAAACATCCCTTGTCCAGGTAATCATGAACACCTGAGAGGCAGGTGTGAGGAGAAATTATTTTCATTAGAATCAGACGGGAACAAAAAAACATCCCAACAAACAAACAGACTTCCCCGACCTTCTGTCGCCTCGTGCTGACGATGGCATCGTCGACGTAAGATTTAATTCTCTCACTTTTTGGTGCAGTAGTGGTGAGATTCCTGGAACAATTGGTGCGTACACTCTCTGTCTCTACCAGAGCCGGCTGGACATAAACAGACTCGTCATAAGCATGTTAAAGCATATAGTGAAATAGTTACATATATTGTAGTTGTTGTTCTTCTACAAATCGTCGATGTGCTCTAGTGTTCCTGCTTCTCGTGTGTGCAGTCCACTTTTGCTTCTTCACTCCTTGCTTGGTTTCCTCGATCAATTTGATTACTTCATTGACTTTGACTTTGTTTGTCTGTCTACCTGTCTGTTTCTCTGTCTGTCTGTACACAGAACCATGTTTAAGAACCTGATCGTGCCTATTGTCATGTACCTTTTAATCGTAGTTATGATGTACCTTGTGATTGTGGTTATGATGACAACATTGTTTATTTGTTTTTTTTCATTTGCTTGTTTGTTCACAAATCCATGTTGAAGGGTCTGGAAGTGCCCATGGTCCTGTGCCTTGTGATCGTGGTTATGATGAAATCATTGTGTGTTTATTTGTTTGTTTGTTTGTTTGTTTGTTTGTTTGTTGTTACACAGAACCATGCTGAGGAACCTGGCAGTGCCCATGATCCTGTATCTTCTCATCGTGGTTATGATAACCGCCTACTTCCGACCAAGGTACCACCTGCTGTACCATGACTCAGGTAATTCTCCCTGTCCTTCGGTGGTCTGCGGCCATATTGGTTTGATTATATGGATGACATCTACGCGCGCATCACTTTTCGTCCGTTTCTACTCAAAAATCGACTATACTGTTAATCGTACAAAGCAGCCGAAAAATGATTAAATAAGAATCTATTATTCGCTTTACCATATACTGATATAGTCTGTGTGTAGTCATTCCTCCATACTTCCTGACCACGTAAATTCCATAATTTTTTTGCCACAGTGTTTTTTCTTCGCTCGCTCGCATCGGTTTTAGGGTTCCTATAGGATGTCATCCATGTAATCAAATCAAGATGGCCTTATGGGAAAATTGGCACTCTAGATTGCTGCACTTTTAACAGCATGTGCTATTTTTTGGAAAATGTTTTTGCACTAATTTACGTACCTCCCGTGCTCTCTAAACCCCGGCATGAACCAAACTGTCCTCACATGACGGCACCATGCGTCTCTTCTATCCACCAACATGGCGGCCGCATGATGACGTCATGATCACGTGATCGCTATCGCTACCACACCATATTAGGAGAACAGTCCGCGGGGTATGAACGCCGTCTGCTGGGGACGCAGTCTGACTCGGGGTGGGAAACTCGCATGGCGAACATCCACCGGGAGAGGAGGGCGGCACTGGACAAGGCCTGCGTGAAATTCAATATGAAGGCAAGAATCTAGCAGTTTTAACGTTTATTGTTTTATTGTTTATTCGCATATATGTACAATTAGAACAAGATAAACAGGGCAAAAAGAAAACATACAGGGGGGGCAAACATAATAAAGTTGAGTTGTAAACATAATGAGTAAGATTACGCTATGTAATAAGTGTGATTAACATTATCAAATTAACATTTACAATTTATAAAGAAGTAGATCAAAGTTATTCAAAATATACAAAAGAATAATCATATGAATTATTCTGTCATCAAATATCAAAGGAAAAGCGGAAGACAAGGAAAACAAGCAAATTAGGAGAAGGCAATGCTTGGATGTTCTGTAAAATCTGTCTTGAGAAGTTTTTTGAAACTGGGTAATGACGTTCAATCGTATGTTTATTATGATTATTTGTTTCACCCCCCCCCCCCAGAAAACTGCACAAACTGCGGTATAACGACCCCTACCGGCTGGTGAACTGTGTTGGTCTGTGTATATCACCAATCTTCCTGACGTTCCCTCCCCCCAGGGTCCTCCCCCCCCCCCCAAAAAAAAAACTGCACAAGCTGCACACGGTATAACGACCCCTACCGGCTGGTGTACTGTGTATGTCACAAATATTACTGATGTTCCCTCCCCCCCCCCCCCCAGGGTACAACCCACCCGCCATCCCCCCCAGAGAACTGCACAAGCCGCGGTATAACGACCCCTACCGGCTGGTGCACTGTGTATGTCACAAATATTCCTGATGTTCCCTTCCCCCCAGGGTCCTCCCCCACCCCCCAGAAAACTGCACAAGCTGCGGTATAACGACCCCTACCGGCTGGTGTACTGTGTATGTCACAAATATTCCTGACGTTCCCTTCCCCCCAGGGTCCTCCCCCACCCCCCAGAAAACCGCACGAGCTGCGGTATAACGACCCCTACCGGCTGGTGTACTGTGTATGTCACAAATATTCCTGACGTTCCCCTCCCCCCAGGGTCCTCCCCCACCCCCCAGAAAACTGCACAAGTTGCGGTATAACGACCCCTACCGGCTGGTGTACTGTGTACGTCACAAATATTCCTGACGTTCCCTTTCCCCCAGGGTCCTCCCCCACCCCCCAGAAAACTGCACAAGCTGCGGTATAACGACCCCTACCGTCTGGTGTACTGTGACGTAGCGAAGGCAGGGAGCACGACCATGAAGCAGATCCTGGCCCAGGTCGACCCTAACTACCAGTACATCAAGGAAAACGGCCTGCACGATCAGGAGTCATTCAAGGACTTGAGTCTGTAAGTTAGGAGAAGTCTAGCCTCGAGCTCGATAGCAGGCCCTTGGAGCCTATTTTTGTTGCTTATAATACACTTTTCGCATTGAGTCCGTAGATAGTAGGCCCGGTAGAGCCTGCACAAAAACGGCGTCTACCAGGCCTAGTGGTTAAATACGGGCTGGCTGCACAGACGACAAAAAGTAGTCAATGCAAAATATGTATTATAAGAATACGTGACGTCGGCGTGGCGTAACGGTTAGAGCGTTGAACTCGGAATCCGTAGGTCCCGAGTTCGATACTCACCATGCCCCGACGGTGTGCCCTTGGGAAAGGCACATTACACTACCTTCCCGGACGGTGGAGTGACGCCCACCGAGCCAACTCGGCTTATGTGTCGAACTGGGTGCCAAAAACACCCTACGGATTTGGTTTCCGATGTGCCAACATCTAGCACATTTGCCACTGAGAACCGTTTCTTTTTATAAGAATAACAAGATTGGCAACATAAAAAGATGTTGCCATGGCGACGGTGGTCTCTGTTAACGTTTTCGTTTTTAGCCCACATGCAAATAAGGACCTCGCATAAATCATATCAGTCGATCACCTTCTCTACCAAAATAGCACAAGTTGTCCAGTGTATGAAAATCTTGTTTTCACAAAAAAAGATATCGTACCATTTCCTCAAAAATTATGTAAATGAGGCCCTCTATGCAAGATTTGTGTCTAATAGTGGCCACATTTACTTAACTTCCAAATGGTGCAAAAATGAAATCCCCATCATTTACCACTATGGATTTAAAGCATTTTGTCATTAATTATGCAAATTAAGTATCAATTTGCATTATTAATATCTATCGATATTCATCTCTTTCTCAGTTACATATGTCATGTGT
Organism: Branchiostoma lanceolatum; assembly: GCA_035149815.1. NCBI lineage: Eukaryota > Metazoa > Chordata > Leptocardii > Amphioxiformes > Branchiostomatidae > Branchiostoma > Branchiostoma lanceolatum. The sequence continues at coordinate 2,866,267 of CM068868.1, read as the reverse complement.
TTGAGAGTCCTATAATATTATAAAATGCAGCTGATTTATTAAATGTCCTCATTAATTATGCAAATCAGATATTGATTTGCATAATTAGTATATGATTATGTAAATCATCACTTAAGCTATCTACACACGAAAAATTATGATGATCCGTCATCCCCTTCTTGCGTTATTCTCTTTCAAAGTTTGAGTCAAAATCAGCTCCTGCAGTTCCAAAAAAAAGCCGCTAGGGGGTCCAAATCTACAGGACATATTTTCCTAACAAAGAGCTATCCACCACTAAAAAATCATGACTATAGCATGTTCAGAAGACGAGATTTAAAAAGTGAAAGTTCCCCTGCAGTACCATAGAAAGTCGCTAGGGGGCCCAAAATCCAATCATTACAAGGTCTCTCACAGACCTACCCACCTACAAAATATGAAGACAATACATCCAGGCATTCTTGAGTTATCGTCCCATGGACTTTCACATTCCTGTACAATTCCTAGAATTCTTGCAATCTGCACACAATATAGTAAAAATTTGGCTCGCCCCTGAGGCGTCGCCAAAAACAGCCCAGAGAGCCTGCTATGGAGGCTTGGAGAAGTCGTTGCGTTATTTGTATGAACCTTATCATGAAGGTTTATCTGAGTTGGCGAATTACATAATGAGAAATAAACAGTGTCCAACTTTGCAACCCGAACATTGCATCTTGTTTGGTTCTCAGCAATACATAGTCCTATAGCAGATCCGTAGCAAATTTACCTGTCAAAACTTCCCATAGATGAATAACCATAGTATTGCATACCTTTCAGAGCCCAAACGCACCACGTTGAAAAGCTACACTACAAATATTACTGGTCCCGGGACCCTTCCTTGACTCTGAATCTGAACAAATTTGAGTTAAAATTGATATCCATAAAACACATATCTCCTTAGAAGATAATGCATACACTTTTTTGTAAACTGCAGGTTCAAGGAAGGGTCCCGGGACTTGCGTCATACCGGCCTTACCGCCATATATATTTGATTCAAAAGGCATAAAAGAAAAAAGACACTTCCTAGACGCACGTCTGTCTGAGATAATACATACAAGTTTGTTTTATTTTTTTCAAACTACAGGTTCAAGGAAGGGTCCCGGGACTTGCGGGACCGCCTGACGAACTACACAAAGTTCATGATCGTGCGGGAGCCGCTTGAGAGGCTGCTGTCAGCCTACCAGGACAAGTTCAGGTTCGGCAGGGGTGTCCGGGAATACGAGACCAACTACGGGAAACACTTCCTGGAAGTCAGAACGCCCAACGATGCGGACAGGTTCGTGTTACTGCCGTCTGTGCTTAAACTCACCTTTTCAACTGACTCGGTGGATGAGGAATCACTGACTGACTGACTGACTGACTGACTGACTGACTGACGGACTGACTGACTGACTGACTGACTGGCCGACAGAGCAACTGAACTACTATTACCTACCGACCGACTGACTGACTGACTGACTCATTCTCATTCTCATTCTCATTCTCATTCTCATTCTCATTCATTCATTCATTCACTGACTGACTGACCACTCACTCACTCACTCACTCAATCACTCACTCAGTCACTCACTCACTCTCATCCACTATTTCTCACACAATCGCTCTCATTCAATGACTGACTGACTGATTCACTCACTCACTCGCCCACTCCTCACAGACTCACTCACCCACTCACTCACTCACTCACTCACTCACTCACTCACTCACTCACTCACTCACTCACTCACTCACTCACTCACTCACAGTATGACTGATCCCACAGGTGGCAGAAGGCTGCTGCCCTCGTGGCTCACTCCAAGGCCCGGCTGAACGTGACGTTTGCTGAGTTCGTGCGGGGCGTGCTGACTGGGGAGGAGCGGTACTTCAACATCCACTGGCAGCCGCAGCACCTCATCTGCCACCCATGCAAGGTGTGTGTGTGTGTGTGTGTGTGTGTGTGTGTGTGTGTGTGTGTGTGTGTGTGTGTGTGTGTGTGTGTAGTGTGTGTGTAGTGTGTGTGTAGTGTGTGTGTGTGACTGTGTGTGTGTGTGTTTGTGTGCGTGCTGACAGGGGAGGAGCGGTTCCTATAACATCCACTGGAAGCCGCAGCATCTCATCTGTCTAGCCGGTAAAACCACCCTTAGGCGCATTTCCTCTCTAGAAGAGTACGTATTCATCCATGGAAAAAAAGATCTGTAGACCCCTCTCCCCCCAGAAGAAATAGAACGCATTCATAGGAATCTGCTATTAAATCATATCTGTTGACTGTCCTCGCAGATTCAGTATGACTACATCGGCCACTTGGAGACCATGCATGATGACGTCAAGTACATAATGAGCAAGACCGGCATCATCGGGAAGGTTGCACCACCAAAACAATCCGCTAGGCGCGCTGGGAACAACATGGCGACCATGTACGCGGACATCCCGCTGGATCACATTCGTCAGTTGGGAAGGATGTTCGCCTTCGACTACACCGGCTACAGTTTCCCCTTCGAGGAGACCGTGCGAAACATTGTGACGGTGTGGGAGAAAGAGCTGCATCTATGATGATAATATGGACGGTTACGTGTGTAAAAAAGGCATCTTTTTCATGTTAAACTATGACCAAGAAAGTTAAAAGAAAACTCCTTTACCTTGCTTTGAACATAAGTTGCTTCTCTTTCTTTATATAATATGCATATGTTACTACATTTGCTCTATGAAAGAGACGATATGTACGGTTAAGGGAGTACAAAGGGGCATCTGTTGAGAACTATACACGTAGCTTTCCTTTCTGTATTTACAAAATATATTATGCTGTGGAAGTTGCTCTATGAAAGAGACGTATATGTACGGTAAGGTGTAAAGAAGGCATCTAATAGTAAGTATGCATATAGCTTCCCTTTCAGTATTTAGTATGCTGCGGAGGTCAAGTTATTCTCGAAGGTGAGGTTTCGGTCGACGTCTAGGAGTGGCCCTCCCTCCGAGTGCATAGAAATCCCGGCCATGCACTCCTAGCCTCAGCCTTTCAAACAAAACCTCTGCTTCGATGATACGGCTAAGAAAGTTGCTGTATCTTCTAGATGATTCTAAATTATCTGCTTGAAGATTATGCAAATTTTCGATGTCGGAGCGACGACATTGATAAGGATATATTAGCAGTATGTGTATGTGCAGGAGCAAATGTGAGAAAGCGAGTAAACAATGGGCGATAGGAGCACAGGCGGTAGGCAAAGGTATTGTCGTTGAATAGCTGCTGAAGTTCGGATAGTGACGAAGTACTCGGCGCGGGGATCAGCTGTGCCAAGCTTCCGAGCGCAACCCGAAGGCACGAGCGGGGAGTTCGGCGGAGCGAAAGTAAGAGGTAACTAGAGTTCCACGAACACATTATCTTCGCCAAATAATCAAGGCTTATTATGGAAAGTGATGAATATTTACGTGCTTATCACCCCCTGCAAATTTGATCATGCACCATACCATTTGGACGTTATGATTGGGCGAATGAGTCCAGTCTAGATAGGGTTAAAAATCATTTGGTGGTACAGGATTAGTATATGTGTAGAGTGTGCTGATATATGTTATAACTGGTCATGAAAAAATGTGAGTATGTTGATATTATATGGGCCACAAAGGTTCGATATGGCAGTGTTGAAAGTTGAAAGTGACGATGAAATAGTACAGTCAATACATATGAATAGAATAAATCTGGCACGTTTTAGGTGTTTTTAGTCAGGCTTTCTATTTTGTCCCTATTTCGGTATGTCGCCAACCGTGTTGAACAAAAATGCTTAAACTGAATGCGTCAAAAACCAGCAGGACCCACACCTCTGCTTGGAGAATAGTTTATTTATTTGACCTACATGTACGTTTATGCAAGGCTATCTGTTTACATGACCTGAAACTGTCCCGTGTCCCATTGAAAGGCAGTGGGTTAAAAAACTTTCCTTACTAATTATGCAAATTAGCTCCTTATTTGCATAATTAGTCATTGATAATGTAAAGCACCATCCGAGCTCTCTACATACCAAACATCACGACGATCTGTCGACCCCTTCTCAAGTTATTCATGTCCGAATGTCAAAACAAAAACACCCACTGCAGTTCTTAACAAGCCGTTAGGGGGCCAAAATTTACAGAACTTACTTTCTGTGGCATGAACTATCTACCACACAAAAATCATGACCATAGCACTTTCAGAAAATATGCCCCTAAATTTTGAAGCTCTGCTGCAGTACCTTTGGTACCCGCTAGAAGGCCCATTATCGAACTTGACCTTCCTTTCTAAAAATCCTACCCATCCACTAAATATCATACAGATCCATCAACAGCTTCTTGAGTTATGTTGTCCACAAGAAAATTCACATCCACACAAAGCCCGCTGCAGTACCAACGGAAAATACCAGGGGAACCATTTTTGAACTTGACCTCCGTTTCTACAACATCTACACACCTGCAAAAATCATGAACATCCATCAACGTTTCCGTCACTTTTTTTGCCTACATACAAACACAAAAAAATGCAAAGTCCGCTGCAGTACTATTGAAAAACGCAAGGTAAACCATTTTCGAACTTGACCTTCCTTTACACAACCACTACACACCTACCAAAAATCATAAAGATTCATTGAAGTTTTCTTGAGTTATGCTCCTGACATACATTCAGACCCACCCAACAGATTTTTCAACCGAAAACATAATCTTCTCCGAGTACAAGTACTCGGCGAAGATAATTAGCGCAAAGGACGACGGGAGAAACCGTGCCCGCTAATGAGGGATGGGGGCATTTCCGGAGTGAGCGACAGGAGAAATTGTCGTCGGGAGCATTTGAGCGAAAACATGTACCGCGGCGGTTACCCAACATAAATACCTTAGCCTATTGCCCGTGATCTTATCAGATGATTTGTCATTGTGTGGTGAATAATTCACGCCCACAACGGCAGAAAGATTAGGTTGATAAGAGATGGTTAAATAAAGCTGTATTTATCTCGATGAAAAATGTGAAAATCTATGAGGGCCTGCATTGGGGAGTACTGATTACGAATTACGCAACATTTTCACCGCCGATTATGAATAACATTAAATTCTCAGAGCTGATTACGAAGTACGTTAAATCATGAGGCTTCCCAGCCGGCTGTAACACTTAACACAAGATTCAACTATCTAGTTCTGCGTCAAAACTATCGATACCATGTTGAATACCTACTTTTGAGGACACCTCCTTGAGGGTAGGGCGGGGGTCGGGGGGGGGGGGGGGGCGGGTTGCTGCATGGGGCGTCCCAAGAACGCTCGACGCTAAATTCTGGAGGTACATATGACGCAAAATTCAGTCAGTCTCTCTGCGCTCTACCCTAAGTTCTAAGTCAAAACTCCCACACCTAGAATCTTAACTCTTGCGTCAAAGCTGGTGATTGTCTTGGAGATTGCTTGAAAAGCATCCTAATTTAGTTCTTTGCATTAAACGCATGAGTGATAATGACCAAGTCTAGACTAACGTTAGGTCGCACACAATGACTTCTGTATCAAATGGAGTCTAACCTTTTTGTTAACTTATTATACGAGGCACTATTGAACTGCGAACTTTCATAATTGACATGGGAGGCCACATTTGAGCCCGATAAACACCACATCTTGCTTATAAACTGAAGACCTTTGATGGAGGACATTTCTATTTTCGTGTACATGTATTTAGAAATGATAATGTGACGTTATGAGGGACCAATGCTATCACGTCTAAGTTCTCTCAACTCAACTCCAACGTATTTGAAGGAAGTACGGTCTCATTTTGCAATGTCATGGCTTAACCAATGGCAGCATGGTAACCTGACGTGCGCTCTTGTAAAAGACGCCAATTTTGTGCCCCCGTGGCAACGTTAATCCGAATTAATCTAGGCCACAGAAGCGTAATCAAGCTTCCTATCTTAATATATGGCAATCATGTAAGAAAGAAGCTGTCAAAAGTCAGCTACCTGAGTTTTAGTCCATGAAAAACGTACATTGGCAGGGGTGTCAGGCCTCTAAAGTTTCAATCTGGAGCATTATTTCAACAACCCCTACGAATCCAGCCGTGTTTACAAAACTTGACCTCTGACCTCCTTCTCTACCTGATAATCACACAAAAACACCAAACTTCTACTGCCTACAGACACCACAAACATGGATCCAAGTCTGATTTTTCAACACAATTAGAAGGTAGAAACCCTTACCTGTAACATCCTTGACTCTGAATCTGAACAAATTTGAGTAAAAATTGATATCCATAAAACACATATCTCCTTAGAAGATAACGCATACACTTTTTTTTAAACTGCAGGTTCAAGGACTTGCGTCATACCGGCCTTACCGCCATATATATTTGATTCAAAAGGCATAAAAGAGACAAGACACTCCTAGACGCACGTCTGTATAAAGATTATACATACATTTTTTTTAAATTTTTTTTCAAACTACAGATTTCAGGAAGGGTCCCGGGACCTGCGGGACCGCCTGACGAACTACACCAAGTTCATGATCGTGCGGGAGCCGCTTGAGAGGCTGCTGTCCGCCTACCAGGACAAGTTCAGGTTCGGCAGGGGTGTCCGGGAATACGAGACCAACTACGGGAAACACTTCCTGGAAGTCAGGACGCCCAACGATGCGGTCAGGTTCGTGTTACTGCCGCCTGTGTTTAAATTCATCTTTTTCAACTGACTTGGTGGATGAGGGACCGCTCACTCACTCACTCACTCACTCACTCACTCACTCACTCACTCACTCACTCACTCACTCACTCACTCACAAACTCACAAACTCACAAACTCACAAACTCACGCACTCACAAACTCACTCACCCACTCCTCACTCACTCACTCACTCACTCACTCACTCTCATCCACCCTTACTCACACAATCACTCCCATTCAATGACTGACTGACTGACTGATTCACTCACACACTCACTCCTGACTCACTCACTCACTCAATCACTCACTCACTCACTCACTCACTCACTCACTCAATCACGCACTCACGCACTCACTCACCCATTCCTCACTCAGTCACTCACTCACACACTACTCACTTACTTACTCACTCACTCACTCACCTACTCACTCACTCACTCACTCACTCACTCACCCACCCTACCCCACAGGTGGCAGAAGGCTGCTGCCCGCGTGGCTCACTCCAAGGCCCGGCTGAACGTGACGTTTGCTGAGTTCGTGCGGGGCTTGCTGACTGGGGAGGAGCGGTACTTCAACATCCACTGGCAGCCGCAGCACCTCATCTGTCACCCATGCAAGGTGTGTGTGTGTGTGTGTGTGTGTGTGTGTGTGTGTGTGTGTGTGTGTGTGTGTGTGTGTGTGTGTGTGTGTGTGTGTGTGTGTGTGTGTGTGTGTGTGTGTGTAGTGTGTGTGTGTGTGTGTGTGTGTTTGTGTGCGTGCTGACAGGGGAGGAGCGGTTCCTATAACATCCACTGGAAGCCGCAGCATCTCATCTGTCACCCATGCCGGGTCAGTTTACGGCTTGCCCATCTTGTCACCAACTCTTCCCCCCCCTCTCTCTCTCTCTCTCTCTCTCTCTCTCTCTCTCTCTCTCTCTCTCTGTGTGTGTCTGTCTCTCTGTCTCTATCTGCTATTAAATCATATCTGTTATCGGCCTCGCAGATTCAGTATGACTACATCGGCCACTTGGAGACCATGCATGATGACGTCAAGTACATCATGAGCAAGACCGGCATCATCGGGAAGGTTGCACCACCAAAACAATCCGCTAGGCGCGCTGTGAACAACATGGCGACCATGTACGCGGACATCCCGCTGGATCACATCCGTCAGCTGGGCAGGATGTTCGCCTTCGACTACACCGGCTACAGTTTTCCATTCGAGGAGACCGTGCGAAACATTGTGACGGTTTGGGAGAAAGAGCTGCATCTGTGATGATAATATGGACGGTTAAGTGTGTAAGAAAAGGCATCTTTTTCATGTTAAACTATGACCAAGAAAGTTAAAAGAAAACTCCTTTACCTTGCTATGAACATAAGTTGCTTCTCTTTCTTTATATGATATGCATATGTTACTGCATTTGCTCTATGAAAGAGACGATATGTACGGTTAAGGGAGTGAAAAAGGGACATATGTAGAGAACTATACTCGTAGTTTCTCTTTCTGTATTTCCAAAATATATTATGCTGTGGAAGTTGCTCTATGAAATAGACAATATGTACGGTAAGGTGTAAAGAAGGCATCTGATAGTAAGTATGCATATAGCTTCCCTTTCAGTATCTAGTATGCTGCGGAGGTAAAGTTATCCTCCAATGCAAGCAGAGGTTTCCGAAACTTCCGAGACTAATATAAGAAAGTTGCTGTATCTTCTAGATGATACTAGATTGTTAGGTTGCAGTTTTGTTCACACTTTTTTTTTCAATTTGTCAGCTGCAGTTGACGTGGGATATTATATCTTACACACTATGCGTCGTGTGCAATGTGTCTTATCTCATGGCTTATTGTCACCTATAGCACCTCCGTATTGTTTGCATCGGCACTTCTCCGGATCCGTTCCTATCGCCACAGTCCACTGATGAAGTCAGGTCCTGCGGCAGTAGTTTAGAACTTTAAAACGGATGTTCCATCCTTTTTATTTTATCTGTTACAGATTTTGAAAATTGCCACGGACTGGCTCTCCTAATCAAACCTGTAAGCCTTATAAACTGAACGCTAGTTACTTCCTCCAAATCTGGCCGTGTGGATGAAGAAACACTAAGATAACCTAGCCTCTAGTAGACCCTCTAGGTTGACTCAAATAAGTAGTCGGTCAGAACAAGGAGGTCAAATCTGTATTCAACCTCCTTGGTCAGAACGACAAATGCCAGCCCAGCTGATGTTGTGTTGCTCTGTCCGGCTCACTTCTATTTATTCAGTCGAGCTAAAACTTGGGTCTCAGTCCAGATGGGCAAACGGCATGTGACTGCGGGCAGCAGCAGACCATAAGACACCTTCTCATCTGTCCCCTCCTGCCTAAGCCTTGTACTTGCGGCGTGGCGGTGGCGCAGTGACAGGGTGTTTGCCCCAGAATCCAGAGGTCCTGGTTTAAAATCCGGGGTTCCCTGATTTGTTCCGTTGACGTTGTGCACCTTGAAAAAGGCACTAAATACGATTTTCCTCACTTCCCTCAGGTGTAAATGAGTACCTAGCTTTGGTTAGGGACGTCCCTCGGTTAGAACGTAAAGTGGAGGTCCCGTGTTTGAGGAGAGCCACAAACCTTAAGCACGTTAAAGAACCCAGCACACTTATCGAAAAGAGTATGGGTCATTTTCGGTGTGAGTGGATCAAATAGAATCTGTCTGGATATACAGCTTGTGCTCTTTAGGACAAACCTGGTGTGTTGCGCCTGGAGGCAGAAGGGTGGATATGAAAACTTGCCAGTTGGATACGGTCATTGCCATCGTTAGATCTGCTTGGAGATTAGGTATGCAATGCGAATAATACAAACAAAGCAAAATCTGGAAGCTCTGACCCCCAGAGGAAGGGCGTGTGCGAAGTACTGAGCGTGAGAGTGTAGCAGGCTGAAGTGGTGACCCGAGAAGAAGAAGAGCTCAAGCTAACGGGTCTAATCACGTCGCTGACATTACACCTCAAAAGTGTCCCTGGTAAGGGCGAAACAGTCTCTACCAGGCTGACGACGCTGGCAAATGGGAAGAATAATTTGCTGGCCGGGGGAGTTTGGCTACCAAAAGGGTTGACCGTGTGTGTGTGTATCATTGCCGTGGAGTCGACTGAATCTCCTGGCCAATTATTCCCTTTTTTGCCGAATTGTACGACCCCTTACCCCCGTAGAAAGGCCTGGTGGAGGCTAAGAGCGAATAAAAAAACAGCATCCACTGCACTCTGTGGAATTGAGTTAGCGCCAAATGTGTTGTAAGGAGGCCGTGCAAATTAGGACCACCGACCCTGACCCTCGAATTCAAGGGGGCATGTTCGTGTAAATGGATCAGTCATCTGATAGGCCCACTTTTGTTCGGGGACAGGTGTGTGTGTGTGATGGCGTTTAGAGTTTCATGACTCAGGTAACACGTTCTGTTAAAGACGCTTCTTAGAAGAAGAGGTTACCTGAGAGGACCGCTCTTCTTGAAGAAGTTTACCTTACATGACGTATGGGGAAATAACCTCAAGTGACACTTCTGTATGAAAAGAACGACTCCTTCTACATACAAACAACCCGACTTTTTTCCCGGTAATGTTTTTGAAGGATTCAGCACCCGCTCTTCTTGGAAGCTCGAGCGAGGGAGTATATAAGAGATCAAGGCCATTTTGAGGACAAACTGTTGACGATGGCCTCGGCACGAGCGCGGATCGCCACCGCGGTTCTTCTGGTCTGTCTCCTCGCCGGGCCCACGGACGGCTGGCGGAGGCGCCGCCGCCGGTCCCCTCCTCCCTGCCAGGCGCACAACTCGGCCCTCCCCGGCGCCATCAACAGCTGGGACCAGACCTTTACCTTCATGTGTCCAGGTGGCCAGGTCATCTCCCATGTCAAAAGCGTCCACTGCAACACGGCCGAGGACCGGGTGTGGAAGTTCGAGTGCAAGGATTCCGGCATCAACCCTTTAAACCGACACTTTTGGACCGGCTGGATAAACGACTACGACGGCAGTATGGCCTTCAACTGTCCATTCAACAGCGTCGTCACCGGCTTCAAGAGCGAGCACAACAACGGCCACGAGGATCGCCGCTGGAAGGTGAAATAACTCTTCTTCTTTCCGTAATGTCCATCTGTCGAGAAATCGGCAATATCTGACATGTATCGGGTCTGTAGCAGACTGTAAGGTTTGGACAATCGCACACCGTGGCATGCCCCTACTCTTTTTCGAAAGGTGTGGTGGATTCTTTAACGTACATGGAGTGTGCCTTTCCAAAGGGTACAATATCGTTGACCGGATTTGAACTCGGGACCTCTGGGTTCTGGGCCAAGCACCTCTATCAATATCGTCTAATATCTTACTGTTGATGTGTTTTTGAGCGTATATATTTTTTACCACGATCACGACATACGAATATTGTAGACGGTGGTTCAAAGTATAGAACGTCTCATATGATAAAATGCCCAAAACTTACAATGGCGAATACGGATACTATATGGTACATTTTCTGTCTTAAAAAACAACAACAGATGAGGTGCTCCAAAAAGACCGGTATGGTGAACAGCCCCTGCCATACCACCAATGAGGTGAACAACTATGACGCCGCCATGGACTACGTCGTGCCGCCGCCCTTTTACCTGGTTGGTATGTACGGGTACCAGCACGATCACTATGGGTATGTACAACTTTCACAACGCTATATAGACTGAAAAGGATTCTTTTACAAATTCATAGACAAGTAGGGAAAACGTAGCCTGGGTGCCATCCTATATAGCTATTTCTACCGGGGGCTCTTACACTCGCTACCCTAGAAATTTTTTTAGGGTAGCGAGTGTAGGAGCCCGGTAAAAATAGAATGGCACCCAGGTTAGGAAAAACGTACATCTTTTTTCTAATCGTTATATTAAGACAATTGAGCGCTGTATAGAGTCCAAGCCTTGTACGATTCATGTACATTCGGGTCGCTAGTCGCGTATTTTTTCAGGACTATATGGGAGCTTGAGGAACTGTTGTGTATCGTGTGTATCTATGGTAACAGACTGTACGCCACATGTCATCTTCCATCAGGTATATAAAGCAAGACTATGCAGAGAAAAAAAGCAGTTAAGACTAGAGCCTTACATATTTTTTGTGTGTTTCCTTTGTTCCAGGGATCGGCGCTACCGTTTCAAACTGTGCAAGGTCACACCGTAAACAACACGAGTTCACTTCCAGTGCAGCCTCGAGCTCTATCAACGTGTGAGGTTTATATGATATGTACTTCTTAACGTAAAAAAATTTCCATATGCAAGCCTCGAATGTGTTCATGTAGTTAGGTGATGAAAAAAAAGAACTCTGTGCATTCATAGAAAATTGGCCAGTTTTGCTAATCCTCTGTAAATGTTTTGCTTAAAACTTAGCAGAACAGCCAATGAAGGATCGTAGGGTGGGCGATTTCAGTAGACGTTTGATATGTGTTGTAGGTCAACAATTTTGGCTCTTTTCAGTCTATCGATACATGGATTTTGGCACCTTTTAGTGAACGTTTTCACACAAATGTCCCACTCGACGATCCGTCTCTGAGATAAAACTTGACATAGGGTAAGGCACACGTAACTTTTATGATACGTTTTCAAAAACAAGGAATGACGTTACATCAAAACTGTGGTGGACCGCTAGGTTAGATTTGCTATCGTTGTTATGATAAGTTGTCTGCATTCAGTGCAAAAATGTGCGATATATTCCATTGTTTCGTTACATTTCTATGTTCACGTTATTTGAACACGACTTGTCTTTGTTCGCAGAAATAATCGACTAAATACAATTGTTCGCTTCGTCCAATGTGTCATTTCTGTAGAATGCAGGGCGCTATGAATAAATGAACACCGGTGTGGTATGAAGTGACGCCTGTTTTGTATTAAGGCTGCACCTAGTAATTTTTATGGATGACGTCCTTTGGAGACCCTAAATCTAATGCGAGAGCGCGAAAAAAAAAACAAGAAGGGCGGAAAAAAACAAGATTCCTAGATTTGAAATATAACAGTCGATGACACATGTTAGGACACAAATTGAATGAGAGAACACAGTGTAACAACTAACGATTATTTTGTTCATCATGAAAACAGCAATAATTTGAATAAAACAATTGAAGTTAAACAGCAGTTGCTGTCCTGTCCTGTTTCTTTCCATATCCTATTGATTTGCGGCATTGTCGAAACTCTTTGGTAATAGTTACAGGAAGCGGAATTTTTTTTTCTTTTCTGGGAACAGACCAAAATCAATGCGCGCGCGGACGTCATCCATAAAAATTACTTGGTGTAGCCTAATGTATGAAACAATGTAGGAACGTTTGCACGAATGTAAGACGAAATGTTTCATGTGGTGTTTAATGTTAATGTTTGATGTGATGTTTGATTTGATGTTTGATGATTATCATATTTGATAAACTAAAGGTTACAACATTTAGGATGGACTGATTACTAGTATCTTGTCCCCTTGTTATCGAAGGAAGCGCACATGATGATGTGCTTACAATGCCAAAAGCATTGAGACATATAGATATAGACATATAGCATATAGACGTAATAAGGTGTGTTTGACTGCAGCACGATATACACAGCCAATGAAACAACCAAGCTGCAAGCACAATTCAGTCTATCTACCAGAAAATCGCACACACCTGTATCGAGTCTAAAATAAGTTAAGCCAAGTTTCAGCATTATACTGTCTTTCTGTAATGTTCTCTTCTTTCTCTAGTGCACCCTATTTTTCCCATGATTTCTTCTTTAAGCTGAAAAGAAGCTGATCTATTTAGCTGTTGTTTTGTGCAATGCAAACCTCACCTGCTCAGTGTTTATGCAAAGCAGAAGTTACCCAAGGTCATTTCCTCATACGTCATGAAACCTGAAACCCTCAAGTGGCACAACTTAAAAGGGGCTCTTAACATTATTTAGACGATTAAGGGGGGAAATTACAACACTTCAATGGTTCAGGAGTTCATCCAACGGTTGCTAGGTTTGCGCTGTATCACTTGAAGGCGTTTGTAGTTGATTAGAATTAAAGAATATCTTCGAGTGTCAATGCCGGCAAATTTTGTGATCTTGTTATGTTTCGAAAATGTCGGACAACAGCAGTATCAAACTGACCCTGGTTGCATAAGCTGAGTGGATTCATTCCTCAAGCTAACCGACATCTTTCACACCGCA